>CM062652.1:2765785-3965785 GCA_031772095.1 Zeugodacus tau
GCTACTGCTCTCGTGGTTTGGATACCAAACTTATTCACATGACAACATACAGCCGCAAAACTGAGTGGAGAGGCACACTGATAGCTTTGTGCATATTTGTGGCACACGCTGTTCCTTAATGCCAACGACGCCTACTGCTTAAAGAGAGAAAATTACAGCATTTAAGTTGTGCTGATTTAAGAAGCTTTAATTGGTTGGAAGCTCGAGAGAATTGCTAGTTAGAAAGCTGTGCGCTTGGAGTTAAATTATGTTAGATTATAGATGGTGATTTTATAACTCATTCATGTTCAAGAGCTATTACTTATCATTAATTTTATTTTACCGTAAGAGAGACCGGGCATTTCCCCAATTTCTTAACACAGTTGCTCAAATTTAACCAAAAGTTGAGCTTTGCAAACGCTTTGGTTCAAAATAAAGTCTTTCATTCAGCAAAGAACAAGTCGGACTATCATTTATTATTCTAAACACATAATCTAACCTCACTTTTCTCGAACATTAGATTTAGAATAGTTTTCTCGACAATTCAGAGAGTAACCCGAAATGTGATATTGAAAGATGTAATATTTTGAAAGGGATTATCAATATGTGAAGAGAATAACACAGTTGTCTCTCACAAGACTATTTTTTCAGCTCGCCGGCGCTACTTAAGAGCACCACTGCTATAATTGGTAGACACGAATACCTCAACTTTTGTCATGTCTTGCCAGTCGACAGACTACACTTAGAAACCTCATATCATGTCGTTGGTAGAATCAAGCCTAGTTGAGATGTAGCTTTAAAATGAAACATAGAATTATACAAATAAGAAACTTGGAGTAAGCGCATTTAAGCCACTAAGTTGTGCCGCCATCTGTTAGTGTTGGCAAGTTGAACTATAAACGAATTTGAATTTCTCCACAAAAGCAACGACAGAGCTTGCATGTGTGCAATTTCCGCAAGTGAGAGTTAGCTCACGTGCATACCATTAAATATGTATATATACACATACATAAATAAATAAAAGCTTAACTGTGTGAAGTCAGTTATTCAGAAGGCGGAAGTTAGCATGAAATGTGTGTCACATTAAATTATACAAACAAACGAAAAAAGATTTCAAGGGACCCACTTTATCAAATATGCGAAACACAAGTGCGACAGGCGAAATTCCGAGAAAAAGATTACAAAATTACCGAAACCAGAGAGAACGAAATACAAAAAGAAAAAAATAAGAAAAGGAAAAACAAATCACAGCAAAGGCTGTTGCAAAGTAAAAGCTGTTATGCCATTGCTGCTGTTGTTGTTGCTGTTAGTGGCGGTGGTGGTGTTGTAAAAAGCATGGCACTCGAGCATGAAAAATTGTTGTGCTGCGCCATGAATAATGCAGAAAACTTACAAATTTTCAAAGAACGTTTTTTTTTCTACGCTTCACTCTCTCGCTTATGCTTCGCTCGCGTTCACCCACTTGTGCGTGTGCCTGTGTGTGGATGTGTGTCATTAAAACGTCATCAAATCAATATTCGCATAAATTTTAAAGTAGCTTAAAAAATTTCCGACTTTTGAAGAAAATTGAAATTACATAATTCGCTGATTCCAAACAGATGCCTCATCGCCGCACACACAAATGTGTCGAGCATACAAATTATTTAAGAGCTTTATGAAATATCACTATACTTTCAATAAATGAAAGCGCCACGTGGAATTCTAAAGTTTATGAACAATTAAAATGGCTCGGGAATAGAGCAGGAAAATGATTACACCTCTCGTTCCAAAATCTCTGATTTTGCTGAAATAATATTTATTTTGCATTTTTCTATTTTTTTTCTTTTTTCTGTTATTTTTCTCAATTTTGTCGCCGCATAGTGGAGGTGCTATTTCTCGCCTGGGGCGTGCGTCTTTGTATTATGGTGCGGAAAGCACCATCTGAATTCAATGAGAGCCGCTTCATCTCCATGGCCATCTATAATGAATTCCTGCTCACCTGCTTCCTCAACGTCTCCATGTAAGTAATATGCAGCTAGATTAAGTAAATGCCTCAAACTATATACATATATACGACAAGCATAAACACCCTTACAGTTGGTGGACAATGAAATAGAACTAGAAATTGTGTTCCTTAACCAACGGGAAAAGGTACTTTGCTTAAAGTACTCATTTACCTTAAAGTAATAACTTTATACTAATAGTAAAACCCTCTATACTTCTTGTCCCATATATTATGGTATTATACTGTTCAACTGGAACACAAACAGCGGACTCACCAAAACTGAAAACATTTAAAAATAAAAAAACAAACAAGTGTCTCTTAAATTTATACACTTCTTTTCATTTCACGCTTCTTCCGTGCGCGTAGGCTCTTCCTGCAATCGCCGGCTAATCCTGACCTGCTCTACATCATTTTCTTCTGTCACACACAATTGACGGTGACACTTTTATTGTGTTTAATATTCGGCAGCAAGGTAAGTGTCGCAGCTCAAACACCCACACCGCCCTCCAAGCATTTGTTATTTAGTGAACTTTCTACGCACTGTGCGCCCCCGGACATTCATAAAGTTATGCTGACAAGTAAATATGAAAACTCAAATAAAAAAGAAAAATGGAAAAAAATGAAAAAGCAGGAGGGTGCTAAAATTAGCCGAAATGTCTATTGTGCGCTCGGGCGTAAATAAATTCCATTTGTGGCAATATTGTTATTTAATCCTCGATTACATTCAAAGTCCTTACTGACAATTCGTTTACGTTGTCGCTTAGTTCATTGTGGTCACTTATACGACTTTGTCATTGTTGCTACTGTTTTGTTGTTGTTATTGCTTATTTTGTATTTTGTATGTTCCGCACTCAACAGGTTTACATTGTGCTGCGCAGCGGCAAGTCGCATCAGGAGTCCATCGGCATGGGCGCCAAATCCTCCGGCGCCAAATTCAATTTTCGCCCACAGGTGCGCACCTTTGCTAATCCCAGTTCGGTCACCACCTCCACCGTTCCCGTGGCGGGCACCACTTCAGGCGGTAAGTTGCAAATTCACAAGCGTCATGAACTTTTCCGCAAAGCGTTTGGCTTTTGCTCGGTTTAAAAAGGGATTTCACTTTTCTAGTTAGTAGCATGCATACTTGAAATTGTTTACTCAGTTAGTTTTTGTTTTTTTTTGGCCATTTCAAGTGAAGTGAGTTATAAGCTAGAAAGTGTTGCATTCTAATTAGGTATTAATGAGCGGCAATGATTTTTTAATACAGTACACAAACGTGATTTCAACCAAATGACAGTTTTGATATACATACATCTTACATCAAATGCTTCGCTACAAATATTTCCATTACCTCTGATTAACTGCGTATATTCGCTCATCCGTCATGCGCTCACACAAACTCAAGCTCATGTTGTCACCACCTCTACACCTTACCACTGACAGTTATCAATGGTTTGGCACTGTCACGTCAGGCGAATTGCATCATTTGTCAAAACGCTATAGCCAGGAGCCAGTCACTTCATGACACTTGGCACTCCGACGTCGCTCAAACTCAAACTCACACTTTTGATGGACAGAGAAATCTCGTTTTGCCCATTAATGTTCCGTCGTTTTTGCTTAATGCTCGTCCAGTTGCTTTTTAACACGCGTGGGTCATAATAGGTGAACAACTCGTGTCAATCACTTGGTAATAGAAGGGTTCGAAGTCCTGTAGCCAAGTGAAATATTCTGATACAACTTTACTCAGTAGCTAGCTAACATTATTTATTCCTGATGTTATTTTTATACTCTCGCAACAACAAAGTTGCTAGAGAGTATTATAGTTTTGTTCACCTAACGGTTGTTTGTAACACCTAAAACTAAATGAGTTAGATATAGAGTCATATATACCAAAGTGATCAGGGTGACGAGTAGATTTGAAATCCGGATGTCTGTCCGTGTGTCCGTCTGTCCGTCTGTAACTTGACAAGCTGTAACTTGAGTAAAAATTAAGATATCTTGACGAAACTTGCCACAAATATTCCTTGGCACCATAAGAAGATCAAGTTCGAAAATGGGCGGAATCTGACCATTGCCACGCCCACAAAATGGCGAAAACCAAAAACACATAAAGTGTCATAACTAAGCCATAAATGAAGATATAAAAGTAAAATTTGGAATAAAGGATCGCACTAGGAGGGGGCATATTTGGATGTAATTTTTTTGGGGAAGTGGGCGTGGCCCCGCCCACAAATCGGTTATTTGTATTTAACTCGCAAACTAATAAAGCTATATAAACCAAACTTTCTGCAGTCGGTTCTCTTACATACCCCACCACACACCATGAAAATAGTTGAAATCGGATAATAACCACGCCCACCTCCCATACAAAGGTTAGGTTGAAAATTACTAAAAGTGGGTTAACTAACTAACGAAAAACGTCAGAAACACTAAATTTTGCAGAAGAAATAGCAGAAGGGAGCTGTACTCAGATTTTTTTACAAAATGGAAAATGGGCGTGGCATCGCCCACTTATGGGTCAAAAACCATATCTCAGGAACTACTCGACCGATTGGAATGAAATTCAGGATATAATATTTTCTTGACACCCTGATGACACGTGTGGAAAATAGATGAAATCGGTTCACAACAACGACAACTTCCCATGTAACTCAATTTTGAAATCCATCTTATTCCTTCACTTTATAATGTAAACATAAGGAACCAATGAAGATAACGGAATAAAACTTTACACAATTAGTGCATATCATCATCTGGCTTCACTTGTGAAAAAATTGTCGAAAACGGACCATAACTTTTCAAGGCCCCAGATATCGAACATGTTGAACTCAGCGCCTAAGGATAAATTTTAACCGAAAATATGGGTAACTCTCAGAGATCTCAATTTAATTCAGAGGAAATTGTTTTTTTCTAATAATGTGTCCCTGTTCCAAAAATTATTAAAATCGGGTCATAACATTTCTATATACCTAATTATAGGTTTTTCAAAAATACGGTGAGCTTTATTTCGCATATTGGTTAAATTTCTTCAATAAATTGCGAGAGTATAAAATGTTCGGTTGCACCCGAACTTAGCCTTTACTTACTTGTTTATTTTTATTTTCTTTTTTATAATTTTGTTTTGTAAATTTTCAGAACATCTGTCAAAAATTCCAGTTATGTAAACAAAAACAATTATTTTCATATTTGTATGCATGAGAAATGCAGGTAGGTGTGTGTGCTTAGTTGGACCGCACTTTGTTGTTTGTGGTCACAACTCAAAAGTCAATGCATTTTTACTGAACGCATTTCTAGGCAGATGCCCAACAGGAAATAGAAATATCTTCAACGAAGGATTTAAATTGCACACCCTTTGTAATGTTCCGACCAGGTCGACGTGGTGGAAAACTTCACAGTAGACTTCGGAAAGCAAAAATATGGCTGCCCCTTAATGTAGTATAAGAAAGGAGAGCGCGAATTGGGGGAACCTGTCCGAGTTCAAAATTAAAAGCTTATATGTCCCCTTTCATCTCCCTGCAGGGTAGCTGCATTTATTTCTTTATTGGCTGCTTTTTTCAATGTAATATTTTCGATTTTAAAGCCATTATTTACAAATTAAATTTCACAATGGCGTTATAATTCTGTGTAATCAGCCGCAGGCTATATAAAGTTAATTTAAACCTTTTGCTGAACAGTGTCATTGTGGCTCATTTATGATCATCAATATTGGCTGCGGTTATGTGTATACTCTCTCAGCCTCTTTGTGGCTACACCCAGTGAAGAAATCTGATAGTTCAGATTTTCAAAATGACATTTTACTCAATAAGGTCAAAGCAGGCTTTTCAGCATTCGCCTAAATATTGAACCATTTAACTGATTGGTATCCACTAATTTAATATGTGCTTACCTAAAACTGTATCACTTATAGACGCTCAAGAAAATTCTCAAATGTAAAATTGTCTTTCTTCCCCACAGACACCAAGCTTTCGGACCAGGAAGCACTTGAAGAGATCCGACAACTGAGTGTGCAATTGCAGCGCATACAAGAGATGGCGCCGCCGAAAGGCGTTGCTGTTATGACAATCTCCAGCCTCTTAGATGGACTTAAGACTCCAGGCGGCATGATTATGGTCGCCGCCGCCGCATCGCAAGCAGCCTCGTCAAACAATCAACTAACTGTGCGCCCATACACGCCTGGCGGTGCTGGTGGTATGTCTGCAAGCAGCGCCGGCGGTGGCGCTCTGCCATTGCTCTCACTCAATACCGAAATGGAGAAGTACAATCAACAGATGCAGACCACACATAACAACAATGTCACTGCTGCGACGCCACTCAATGCGGCTGCTGCGGGCAATGCTGCTAAGCCAGCGCTACCGAAAACACTAATGCTGGAGGTGGAGACCAGCACAACCACAATCGAGGAGTCTTTGTTGGCGTTGCGTGAAGACCGCGCCATCAATACGGACTTAACGCGCAGCGAGGACTTCCATCAGCAGGCGCTGGGCTGTGCGCAAGGACACATCATTTGCACGCGCTGTTTGGTTATTTCGAAAGAGCACTACTTCAGCTGCCGGCCATTCACGCCGCCACATGGCTTAGCGGATCGCGATGTCGTCAGTGGGAGTAGACGACGCGGTGGCGGTAATGAGGGTTGTAAATATGGCGGTGCCACTTGTCAACAGCTCGGTTCGCCACAACCGGAAGGCAGCATCAGCTTTGCCAATATAAAACTGGAATGCATGTGCTCTCAGCCGGACTTGGACATTGACGCAGAGTTGGATGTGCCACCGAGGCGGCGCATCAATGTACGCAGCGCAGCCACCAATACGCCACCCTCGACGAGAGGCAGCAGCAAGCGGCGCAGCGGACGCACGAAAACGTCCAGCCCCAGCCTGCAGGATGTTGGCGGTGAGAGCTTGGGCGCAGACGTCAGCTATCGTATATGTGATAATTGTAAAAATAAGTATCGTAATAGCAATAAGTGTGGCGGTAGAAAGTTCCGAAAAAGTATCAAGAATGGGCGAAACTCGCGACAGCTGTCATCCGTAACAGCAGCAGCGGCTACAGTTATAAAAGCCGGCGATGAGCGTCTAGCACAAAAGAATAGTTTTGCGGCACGCACTGGCGTAACTCAGACGCGTAGCAATGACCTGCTTGACCGCCATATTACGTCCTCAGCGACTGTGAACCAAAGGCAAAAGACATACTCCACAGATGACATTATCTTCTACACAACCACCGATGAGAGCAGCACCGACAGTAATGACTCCTCAAATTGCGAGAGCGCGGGTATTCGGCTGCGCAGTCGGCCGTACGAGCTAACCTATCAGTCGACATCTGCACTCAGCACTGGTACTGTGATCGGCGGTTGTGCGACGCTACACAAAGACGCTGTGGCAACTTCGGAAGACTCTATGGCGACAGCGTGTATGGCAGCAGCTACGAACATTGGTGTACCGAGTGGAGCAATTGCTAACAATACAATGGAATCGACGGGTGATGTCTCGAACAACTCGACTGCCTCTGTGACTAATGAAGAGCCCAAGCCAAGTGCGGCAGACGGTGGTGAGAACGGCAGTACGCCATCTAATGGTGCTGGGCGCGCCAAGCGACCCGACAAATTGATACTGGATCTGAATGATCGTTCCAAATACACTAAAGAGGTTTCGGTTTAGACTATTTTGGTTAGAAATGTAGGTACTCTCGTGTAATTTCCGTTAGAGAGCGGTTAGCTAGTCAGATTTTGTACATAGAAATGTTTAGTTTAGTTTTCCTAAGCAACTTAGGTCAAATGAGAAAAAGTGAAATGAATAAGGATGAATGGATGCATAAATGCATATGCACTCTGACGATTTGAAAGAGCGCAAATATTGTTATAATAACGATGTGCTACTAAGTAGAGCGTTAGAGCACGTTAAATACTCAGTAATCTAACTCAGTATTAGTTAGGTGATGATACCATGTATGAAAGTGTATATTCAGCCATATGATGGCACTATTTCCATTATACTCGTATGATATAGTTCGACAACTTCTAAAATATTATTATTAACTCATAGGTGATATTGTAGTGAGAGTATTATATTCATATTTATTATTTAGGGACTACTTAAAGGTAAGTACGTTGCTTAAGCCTTGGGTTATAAGCAGTTGAGCTTCTTCATTTACACGTGAGATAATATGCTCTTGAGAAAGTCTTAACGTCATAAATAATTGAAGAAAATCCAGCATCCTTTTTAATATTGAGGAACATTCGTGTTGTAGTAAAAATAAGCTTTTAGACCATGATCTGCAAGACGCCGTGTTCAGCGCCCTGCTGGACTTTAGAAACTCTATTTCTGATAAAGTTTATCTGTCAATAACCGAAGAGGGAAAATAAGCAACTAAAGAGAGCGGATATGCTTTCGTTACCAGAGAGTTATAAAGTCAGGTCATCAAATGCTTAAGCGACCCAAGTATGAAACATTAATTATTTGAATTCCAATTGGTTTCCAGTAGCTGTGGCGTCAATAACCTTAACGACATAAGTTCTCTTCCCGATAAATGAACTGTAAGCTATTTTTCGCTAACATGAAGAAGCTCTTCGCTGAATTCAATGCTTTTAGAGCACTGTGATTTGTGTATAAAACTAGTAGATTTAAGTTAGCTAATCAGTATAGATAGTTTTAATGCAAAAATAAAATAGATATATATTTTTTCTTTACATAAATGTTCCGCTCTTTTTCTCTTATTAATTACTTCATATAATAAGTCCTTTAACAGTATCCAGAAATAGAGCTGGAATTGCCAATTTATATTTTATTCATATTTCTCTACTTTTATTGGAAATGCATGTAAATATCTCGCTTGTAACACTCACTCCCAATGTGACTCCCAGCACCGCTAACCGCAAACTATGGCAATTGATTCTGCGACAGAAATGAGCCCTGTGTTGCAAAATCTATGCGCCATGTATAGGCGTCTAGCGAATTGCGTTGGAATGCATTGGGACTGCAGTGTTTCTAGTATTTAAATACTTAATACTTAGTTAGTATCATTTACTAGAGTCTCGCAAATAAGTTACCTAATGAAATTACTCGTAGTTGTGTATGATTCAAAATCCATGATATTTATGTAAATAAATTGTAATTGAAGTATTTTTCTTAATAAAACATAGAAGAAGAAGGCATTTTTTACTTTTAAGTATTGTATTAAAAATTCACATATCTCTGCCAAAGAAAATACGAAAAATAAGTACCAAAAGTAATTGAAAGTAATGGAAAGTATTATGAAAATTTGTAATTACCAAATATACTGCATAAAAGTAGCTCTTAAGCATTTATTATTGTAAAGCAAGAAGTTTGTTGGTCATTAAAACTAACTGTATATAGGCAAATAAATAAATACATATGTAAAGCGCATTCGCACAAATGTTTACTTTGTGGCACTTAACTTGGCAAAAGGTAATTAGGTAAGTATTTGAACTGTTCATACCACTACAACTACATACAACAACATGCAAAGCAAACATTTTTCCTTTGCCACTGCTGTGGCGTTTGCTTACTCCACTTGTGTTTGATGTTGCTGGTAATTTTAATAAGCTTTTCACCGTAAAAGACCATACGCCGCCGCCGCCTTTTCAACAATAATCATAAATAGTTCGAAAAGAAATTCATTAAATCAGCAAGCAAAATCTGTTGCACGCTCAACAAACAGTTCTACCACCAATTGAGTTGCCTTCTCCGTTTTGCCACAATTGAAAATTTATGGATTTATGCAATTTTAATTAAAATTCTCAAGAATTCCAGAATGTTTTCATTTGCAATAAATCAAATGCGCTACACAAAAATATGGAATTGGTCCACGGATATTTCTCGAGAACTGTGAAAGTTTTAAAATTTTTAAAGACTGTAATATTACGGAGCCCTACGGCAGCTCTTGAACGGATACTTAACCTGCCGCCGATATATCTCTTTGCCGAAACTTATGCGGCAAAATCTGCGGGGCGACTACTGGCGGGAGGAGAATTTACGCATAGAACTTTTGGGCACAGCTCGGTGGGTAGGGGCGGTTTGGCAAGGACCGACTACTTGACCCCACTAATGAACTGGGAAAGAAGATTCCGGGTGAACCTGGAAAAAGACGGCTGGCGTAAGGGAATGATAACCTCACGCAGCACATTGAATATCTACACGGATGGCTCGAAAATGGAGGACGGGGTAGGTGCTGGAATATACTGTCAGGAGTTAGGTGTAAAGCAGCCTTTTAAACTTCCGAACCACTGCAGTATTTTTCAAGCGGAGGTATTTGCTATTGGGAAAGCCGCAGAGTTAGCCCTCAATACAATAGCCGGCTACTCCAAAGTGAATATCTACATAGATAGTCAAGCAGCAATCAAGGCAACAACCTCGGTTTGCATTTCGGCCAAAAGTGTTTTGGATACCAGAATGGCAGTGGAGAGAGTTGCTAGGAACACGTGTCTTCACTTCTACCGGGTGCCATAGAAGGTATTGAAGGCAACGAGATTATGGACGAAATTGCCAAGAATGGTGTAAAACTGTCTTCCGGAAACGCGAATAACATTGGCAAACCCATGCACTGTCTGTTCGATGATCTGGACAGGGGCATGAAAAGAAAAATCTTAACACGTTAGACAAATATACCGGGGTGTAAAACCGCTAAAGCCATGTGTAAAACCGTAGACCAGAAGTACACCAAACTCATTCTGTCACTCGATAGAAGGGACTGTAGGAGTTTGGTGGGAATACTCACAGGTCACTGTCTGGTGGCGGCACATGCCTACAAAATGGGACTTACAGATCGAGATAACTGCAGGAAAGGTCAAGAGCAAGGTGCAATAGAAACAATGAAGCATCTTCTGTGCACCTGCCCTGCATTGTCAAGGCAGCGACTTCGCTACTTGGGGGCCTCACAATATGAGAATCTGGAAGAGGTATCGTAAGTGAAGCCACAAATGCTTTTAAAATTCGCGTCAAGCGCAGGCATCCTAAAGGATGACTACTCCTCGTGGACAACGTGACGGCACTCCATCTGGTATCGCAAAGGACCTAAAAAGGTCTATGTGTGGCGTATTGGCCTACCAGTTTAACCTAACGTAATATTATTTTAATTCTGATAATATAATTTAATAATTTGCGTGATTCATTTAAAATCATCTCAATACCAATGTGACGGCTTCAGTTTATTTTGCCAACAATATCTTCCCTCTATTGATGTACTCGTATATATATATTAGTGCAGCACACTTTGAAATACGCCCTTTGTGAACCGAAATCGCAAAGTTTTCCACTTATTTTTCTAATGTGCTTCTTATATGGAAAAGCCAAATTTCTGTATTCTGCACTAAATTGTTTTCAATAGTCTAACATATAGGTAGACTCTATTTCTATTCCTTGATATTTCAATTTAATTCTCGAAAATACTCGCATTTCAACTGCAATATAAGATTACCTTGACCACTTTGCAATTGTACGGGATGGACCTTTATTATTTGCTATTTCTCATTTCCATTATAGTAATCAGTCTTGGCTATGCAAACATTACCATAGATATAAATACAATTCAACAGATTTCGTAGAATTCCACTCTTACTTAGTACTCCTCCTGCAACCTGCGTTAGTTTGCCCATCGCTTTTCGGAATTAAAAATATTTAAGAGTAAAATTATGCATATTAGAATAATGTTCAATTACGTATCGAATAATTCATATTGCATTCGCACTTGCATTAATATGCTACTTACTTACTCACACATATTTAGTACTTACTTGTATTCATAGGCAAAAGGGGGTTACGTATACGCACTGTAGTACAATAGAAACGAACGCTTGCAGCGTTTGCCATGCTTGCAGGGAAGATGCATTGCACGAATTGTGGGATTTATTGAAACATGTGTGCCTATTTAATTAATATTCACACACAACCATTCAAAAATATGCATTGGGAATTTGGGCATTTGTAGGGGTTTTAAGGTTATGTTTCTAATTATGTATGGCATGTTAATTATAAATGAATAGTATGCCTTCTGCCGGTTATGCAGCGAACGAAATAATTTTTTCTTATTAGCAAAGCAAGCCAATTAAATTATGTATTCATTACGGAAGTTAGAAATGTAAAAATTCACTGAATTATTACACATCTGTGTATTCTATTTCATTCTGTACTCATTACTCTTCTGTACAGATTAATTGATAGTGAGCTAAAATAATCGTTTGTAGAGTTCTAATTAAACTTTTATTATTCGAGTAGGTGAAATCGAAAGTGTTTTTGGAATAATTAGTTGGTGTAATATTTTAGTTAATTTTAAGTTTTCTTAATACTGAGAGTGATTTAGATATAAGAATGTAAAGTGAAGTGAAGTGAAGCTAAAGTTACTCAATCAATAAAATCAAATATTTGAATCACGAAATATATGAAAAAGTACAAAAGAAATGCTCCAGGTGGTTAGTATAAGGATAAAGATCATAACGAGAATCTCATTGCAAAGCTCGGAAAAGTACACCGTGTTTAAGAATTATACACTTAGACACTAGGAAACACTCTCGTGATATATGTATATACAAATCATGCTTATAAATGAGTAATGAGTGACAGGCAATGTGAGCTTGATTTTAATGAAGACATATTAGTATACTATATAATTATAGATCTGCTCTCGTTTCTATATAGAGAAATGATAAAATTAAAAAAAAAAATATTTTCAAATTCCTAAAAGTGTTCACAACATTTTGTAGCAAGCTAAATTGTGTGCTCTTAAAATAAAGTGTACTTTAAGTAGACCTTCTGACTGCGTTGGCGCTTTCGCTTTCAGGCGATGTACTTAACTTTGCCCAAATGGATGGCAGTGACACTAAAACAAACGTTGCATTGTGCGATAATTTAGAAGCGACGAACAACCATTCTCATGCATGCACTTGCACTGCACTGCGAAAGCATAGACGCGCATACAGAAGGTGTGTGAAACAGTTTTTGTGTAGTTGTAGTGCCAGTTTGCACTTTATTTTGTTGACATTGCGTCACACACACACCCACAAACACACACACGCGCACTACTCAAGACCGTCTTGTTAACCAAATTTACTATGCACTAAGCAAAGCCACACGCAGACATGCACACACACACATACGAGTCGTTGCAAGGAGATGCGCTCTCGCAGCATGCACACGCCTACAGTTCGTTGTGGAAGCTTCGGTGTCACGTAAAGTGCACGGAGTTATCCTCGTCTGCCAGACGGTCTGTGAATTTATGAATAACGAACAAACAAAGCTTTAAACGAGCTAAATGTGTTAACTGACACAGATGGATGGAGTGCACGAGTACTGTTGTGAGTGTGAGAGCTGTGCAAATTTGCCATAGAATATATGCTCACCCAACACACACACACACACACACACAAACACACATAAATACATGCGTGGCAACCTACATTTTATGTGAATTTTCACATTCTTTGCTGCTGTTCGTATTTCATACATCAACAATTTTGAAACTGAAACTGAGCCCGTCAACAAATGCAAATGCAATTTCGCCTCAGTCCCAGTGGAGCTTTGAGTTTTTGTTTGCATTCGCACTCGTGAAAAATGCATACTGAAATGGAGACCAATTTTTATGCATGTCCAAATGGCGTTCTTCAGTTTGTCAAAAGAACGCTTGAAATCAAGATGAAACCAATTTCCGAAGTTTTATGATCTATTTCGTTGGGGAAGTATAGAAGATGTTGCATTTTTGTCATATTAATACAGAAATATATGACTTACATGCTGATAGCTGGTGATTTAAGATAAATTATTTCAGTTGGGTAAACAACGGTACACGGTGTTTACTCTCTTGTATACAACTCGCATGATAGATATTATAAGTAGGAAACAGCATGTGATATATTCAGTCATTTATAGTAATACAAGGAAATAAATATGTCTTGAGCAAAAAAAATATAAATTTAAAACTTTTTCTTATCTTCAAAAATAAAGAGAACCTTAAAGAGCCGTCGTCGTTTTACAAGCATACGAGAAATTGCTTAAAGAGCCAAAGACTGTCCCAAAAATCGAGTTTGGAAGAAGCGTTGACATAAGTGCCTAATATCGAATAGGGACTATTTTAAAGACGACAATATTAATGTAGACGAATGAATAAATATATTTTTTAACTCTTTCAGTCACGCTTTTAGATTAAGAATATGTTGAATGTTTCGATTATTTGTTTTGGCTTTATCTACAGCTGAAATATCACTGAAAGTATCATCATCGAATATGCCGCTAAGCGGTCACACCTTGTCAAAAAAGGTACAAACATTCATGATAATTCACGCGATTGTCGGTAGATGGCGTGGATTTTAATATAAAATTCGGAAAGAGGTGGTTATTGACACTAACCACCACGACTGAAAGAGTTAAAACACGAAAATTCCCGTTATTTATTGAACACACCCCGTATGTATGGCGAATACGAAAAAACTTGAACTTAAAGCTGTTTGATTGCTAGTACAATAGTACTCACTAATCAAAAAGTAGTTAAACAGTTTTCAGAGACTTCATTAAACAATACAAAAGACCTTCACGCACTTTAAACACTTTTGGCCTATAAAACCCACTCAAACACTCACACAGCACTCACAAAGCCTTCAATATTACTATCCAAATTAATTCCTCAAACACTAAAGAGTGTTAAATTTACAACACTCACATGTGTTTTTATGTACTCGCAGCCATAAATAGCAGCAGCATACATTTTTAATGCAATAATTCACCGAGCGGCAAACACTTTCCGGCAAGTCTATTAACCTACTCGGAAAAGTTATGAAGCAGCACGCGGCAATTGCGCTAAGCAGTCACGGAGTCATTGAGGAGCAAAGCTAATGCCCGAACAGACGATAAGTCAGCGTACAAGATAACAGAGAGCGCCAAACGAAAGGCGTGGAAAATATGTTAAGTATACGCAGTGGTGCTTTACGGCAACGCCCACTGATTTACAAGCGTTCATTTGCAAACAAGCGCGCGCACAATAACAACAACAGCGAACAACAATTAAATCCATCAAAATTGCATTAGACAAAGCCATAAAAGACGCCGTACGGCGGACGGCGGACGGTGGAGGGCGATGGCTTGGCATTGTGAAGGCGGCGAATTTAACGCCGCCGCTTTCCGGGTAATTGCCGAAATGGCGAGAGAGTCACTGTTGCCGCGCCACCCATGCATCTGCATGGAAGAATGAAGTATTCATTTCATTTCATATTTCAGTGTATAAGTAAGTGCACCCGTCCGTCCGTGTGTGTGTGTGGGTGTGGGGGTGTTAATATGCGAATGCGAGCGTCTGTCTGCAGTTTGTTGGTGGCAGGTGCTGTAAAACTCTGTCTCTGCTGGGATTGCGATGCGACGCGTAACGAGCGACGTCATCAGTCATGACTTGCCGCTGTAATTGCGGCCATAAATTCCGAGGCAATCGTTACACAACATCAAGTATTTATTAAACAGTGTGATAACGACTTGAAAGCAATTTTAACGGCCTTCAATGGAGCGCATCAACAACAACAGCAATAACAACAACAACGCTTCTCAACTGCGCTTCATTTCCCGCCTCATTGTGTTGACCAATTAAATACCCAGAACAATGGCAACTACAACAACACAGCGTACGTGGGTACTCGGGTACTTGTGGCAGAAGTGCGAAATATTGTGTACTTTCGACCGAGTCATGCAAGGCAAGCACTGAAACAAGCATGAACATGAAATGGACAATAGACTGGCCGTGGCAGGCAGTGCACAAGTGAAAGTGTGCTAGTATGGAAGAGCATAGAGCAGTCTCATGCGAAATGAAAGTCGACAGGAGTTTGCACAATTTATTTTTAGTTTCAAAGACTTTTAGTTATAGATGAAACCTATTCCTCGATAGATTGAAAACTGTAGATGTATCGATCACTTTCTATTTGATCGTCTTGATAATATTTTTACCGAGATCGAGAGCTCGAACTTTCAGATTTTACTAGTTATGAGGCGTGGTCTTCAAATAATATCTTCGTTTTGTTTAAGACTACTTTTCCACCTTTAATTTTTAACCATATACGAAGTGAGTTGAAAAAAGGACGGGAATTTTCGTTTTTTGAAAAAAATATTTATTCATACGTCTATATGAATGTGGTCGTCTTCAAAATAGTCTCCATTCGATAATATGCAGCAGATTACACTGGTCTACAAAATTTAACTTTTTGTGTGCCTTTCAATTGAATACTTTATTTTTATGTTGCTTTGAGGTTACTGAATAGGAAAACAATAATATGTTTTTTGAATTAGCTCTTATTTTGGAAATATACCTAATATACAAAATTTGGCTTTTACTCGTAGTAACACGTTAAAGTACAAAACATTTTATAAAAAAAAACTATAATAATTATTTACTATTATTTTTTGCTTTTTACTTATATAAAATTAGTTTATGCACAGCGTGGCATAACGGAATCGATGGTTGTATGTTACCATTATGGAGTCTTCTCCACAGCTTTTAAACTTAATTTTGAGGAGTCTATGAACAGCCGCCATTCCTGTGGATGGTATTCAATGTACAAAGCGTTCATCAAGCCATTTACGTTATTACAGAATGCAAGCTGGTTTTCGGATTTGAAATAGGGTTTGAATATCGTTCTTCTGACGATATCTGTATAAACTGATTTTGACATCCGGTTGAAGCAAATTCCATTGCTTAAGTCTCGATCCTAGTAATTCCGCTTTATCTTTTGCCAAATTTAAATCTCGTATAAGGTCGCTGAGTTCATCTTGCGAAATTCTATGAGGTTCGTCACAAAAATATTGTCACCCACAAACTGTGGCGATTGTGAGGTTGTAGGCTTATTGTAGTCAACTTCCATTGAATTAATCGCTTCTTCAGAATCTTGCTGGTATTCTTCGGGAGGTCGAGGAACAGGTAAATCGATTCCATGTAGTACAGTTCGCGATACAGAGGCTACGTCAGGGTATACTACACTTCGTTTCTTTTTTCGTGATATACCGTGCTGGATGGGTGGAGTCAAGCAAAAGTAACAGTCATACGCATGATTGGTAGGTTCCCTCCACATCATTGGTACACCAAAAGGCAATGAACGTTTCTTTTTGTTTAGCCACCTAATCAGATTTGTGGAGCAAGTTGTGCAACTAAAATGTGGTACCCACGATTTGTCTTGGTTTTTAATTTTAATTCTAAAATAATGGAAGTAAGCAGTTTCTAACGTTGTGTTATAGAGCATCTTTGGTTAGTAAGGGTCATCTTACCACAAATGTATCAAAAATTGTCTGCACTATTAACACATTTACGCGACATAACGAAAACTGTAGATTTTTCACTAAAAATTACAAAAAACGGTAACAATTTCACGTTTTAACTGTTGAACAAAACACAGTCAACGTTAAACACAACAAACAAATGTGAAATACTAAAATTTCCGCGGGTAATCACTAAATATTTTGAGTTATGATCATTAATGTGATAAATCTGTCGCGCTACCCTCTATTATATTTATAAGGCATAAATGCACAATAAGAGCTAATTATGAATTTTAACTTGTATATTTATGTTCAACGAGTGAAATACAATCAATATAGTATATTTTCATGTAGAAGGCAATTTTGATGTAGACCAGTGTTATTAGCAAATATTATGCCAGCGCTTCTTTAAATCGAAACTCTTCTCAAACGCGATTTTTGGGATCCCTTCTCGGCTCTTACAGCGATTTTATTTATAAAAAAATAGAAAAAAGTCACACGGAGACATGTCTTGCGAATGTGGAGGTTGGGGGTATCGTTACAAGAGTGAGCTGTGCACAAACGAAAATCGCCAAACAAAAAAAAACACGTCTACCCTAAGCGCCTGCTACAGATAATGTAAGCAATGAATACGGATAACGTTTATCCCGTTATTTTTTGAACACACCACATATGCAATATTAAATTTCCAAGTCACTTCAGCAGCAGTGTCATCCTTCATATGGCACAAAAATATTTTCGAAAAGACGAACAAAAGTAATTACAGTTATACACATTTGGAATCAATAAAGAAACTCAAACATAAACACGAACAAAACAGTTGGCAATAAAAGAAATGTGGCAGTGACGAATGCTATAAAAATTAACTTCCACAGCCAACAATGACTTGCAATAAGAAGTAGGCAAACAGATTCCACACACATGCCACAGCCTGCTGCCGTTCAAAGCAAACAAATAGTGAATAAACAAAGCGATATTATGTATAAATGAGTGCTTGGGAGCGGCGTGCTGGAGCTGGAGTATCAGTGCTAACGTCAATGACTTGGTGAAACAAGTGATAAAGCCAAATCAGCTCACACCTTTACGGAACGCCCACAACCAGGCAACCCCCACACGCAGCGCTCTATAGCTCTCTCCGCTTGCCGTTTCGAGCGCAGTGAAATCAATTCTTCGTCGCACAATATATGTATGTATGTGAGTAAGTGCCTTAGACACCGAATGTGGCAACCTTCACACAAATGTAAAGAGCAACATCGTGCCGTAATAACTGTTAAATAACTGTAACGCCACAAGAGGTGAAGGCGAATCGTCTGAAATTGTCTATAAAATAGGCGGACTAAAGCGCACCCAAGGCGTGCAAGAGAGGAATAGGCGGAGGCGAGGGACAGAAAAAGTGAGCAGATGAATTGTAACGGGCCGTAGAAGAATAGGCGAATATTATGCCCACGCTGCTGTAATGTAAATATATATTTATATACATTTATCGACAAATATACAATGCGCTGTATGGTTGTTGTTGTTTTTGTTGCTGCAGCAGACGTTGCGGCGTTTATTATTGTACACACTGTGTAAATGCGGATATCATCGTTGTCGCTGTCGTTACCACAGTTCCTTCCATATTTTTTTGCGTTGTTTTTTGTTTTTATTATTGCTATTATTTCCACTGTTGGCTCTTTTGTTACTTTTATTGCAATTGCTTGTCATTTTCAGCTGAAATTTTCGCAACAACATAAAAAGGCTAGCGCGCGCAGATGGCGACAATTGCACTCGGCACACTTTCGCTCAGCCACACCACCGCTCAGCCGACGCGCCACATTGACGTAACCGTTGAGTAACTCAGCTCAGCATACCAACCACTTTGCAATGCTGAACAACCTTCCCCGCGCCGTTTTTGGTTGTTAACATTATCAGCTTGGAACTGCCGCATTGCCAGTTGCCACTTGCCAGTTATAAAGGCAGCAAGTTGTTAATGACTGCAGTTACAGAAGAGCACCAACCAAAGAGAAATCGTTAATACTAACAATAAGTTGCACAAGCACACATCATTAAGTCAGTGTGTATGGATGTTCGGTGTCTTTTAACGACTCTTACTTACAGCCAGTGGGAGAGCTCCGTTAAATCAAAAACTCAGCGGGTTCTTTTCTCACTGACGTCTTCTTTAGTATGCCATCGCCTGTTGCCGGCTTTTGAGTTCCACCAGCGATGTCACTACCAATTCGCAACCATCAACCCATAGGAGTTCCTTAGCTTTTGAGAGCCAGAAATTTGGAAATATTATTAGAAACGAGTGTTATAAAACTCTCTCAATTGATATATTCTGCCGTTTAAACATATTATAGCTTTTCGCACAGGAGTCAATTAACCGGTCTTTACTCAATTAAAGCGCCGATTTAGATCGATTAACTATACTTTTTTTATTGAATAGAAATCGAGTTGAAAATGGAATGCAACTCTGGAGGGTGTTTGTCCACGTTGTAAACTTGGCTGTGTTTATTGATAAAATCACAATCAGCTGATGAAACTTACCAAATTCTTATGAACAGCAAAAACAGAAGTGTATGTATTATATAACAGCTGATCGTTAATCGAGTAGCCGGCTGTGCGAATGGTAAAAAATGGTTTCACAATTATAATCTTAATGTATTCAATTAATTTGATTGCGCGAAAAGGCTATTATGTTAAATATATTCCCACGGCCTCCAAGCTGATCAGAAAGCTGATCTCCGCTATTGTTTTCAGATGAGTTTCAAAAAAGATTTATGTGTTCTCTTTTAGCATAAGTTTGTTCGAGCTTCAACTCTGATTTATGATATTCTCCGAAATGTTAATAGACAAATGGCGGCTCCTGCAGGAGCGGCTGATGATATAATCAGAACTTTTTTAGAATCGAAAATCGAATCTGCTTCAGTCGAGATTCAGTAAGAGTTTGCCTTTCACGTGGAATTGCTATATACACTTAGAATCTAAAATCTTTGAACTTCAACAAATTAAGAATCTTTCTGCCGCACTGACCTACAATCTTAGCTCCATTGAACGGTTAAAGTGTTATTGAATAATTATTTCAGGAAGAGAAAAAAATGGCAACACACGCTCATTAATTAAAGTAATCCTCAATCAATTGATGTAATCGTGAGCCAAGGTTACAGCATCTCCAGATTGCCTCGCACACTATAGCGCGCCAACTGCGTGTAAGTTGAGCCTTTAAAAATTACGCTCATTAATGGCGTGGCAAAGGCAGAGTTAAAGATTGGCGGCGAATTAAAAAATTAACGCTGTACCAAAGATAATTGTGCCACACGTTCCATCTCACATATTGGCGTATTCCAAATAAAACAATGCCATACATATACATATGTGTGTTTTTGCGTGTGAGCGAGTGGCAGATAGCTGAGTGCGACATATTCACAAAAAAATGCTGCAGTCGCCCAAGCAACACAGCAGATACCCAGACTGTACTTGCCGTTATTCCCAGCTCAGAGCAGAGCACTGTTGACTGGTGTGCTTGCGCTCTCGTTCTGTGTCTGCACAATTTGTTGATTTTTCTGCGTTAACGGTATTACAAATATTTGTTATGTTAACAAACTTCACTCGAAATGTGGCTTCATTCTAGCATAAATTTTATACTCCCTTGCCCTTCCCTTGAAATATCAGCGGAAACTTGGAAGCGGATGTGTTCGCGTGTTTGCATTTGTGTGGGCGTGTGTATTTAAGTAGAAACATTGACTGCTTGACTCTCACAAAATAGCTACTTATAATGAAATTTAAATAATAATTTTATATGTTCTCTCCTTCCATGTTTTGTTACAAACAAAAACAACAAATATGAAATGGAAACGGTTTAAAATTTACTTCGGCACTTTTTTGCTGTTTGCCTGCGCAATTCATTTATCTTTCTTATCAACTAAGTTCAACAATAAAGTCAAGCAAATACATATGTATATAAAAAAGGGTTCTTCAATTTATTGTGTGTTCACACAATCAGATATTTTTGAAATGAGTGCAAGAAAATGTAATTTTAATAAATTCTGAAACCGTTAGTCACTCAGAACATTAGACGGAAAGTCACGATAAGAGATCTCTCCACAAGATTCGGAATTTACCGTATCAGAGCAATTTTTATAAAGGACCTGCCAAGTGCTCCGGAGAGGATGGTCAGTCGGTTACGGAGTGGTGTAAGGAGAGTTCAATCTTCCGTTACCTATCAGAAAGTCCTCTGATCAAAATATGATTTTTGTTCTTATACGAACCCTCTGGAGACAGAAACTGATTTGGAGAATTGTAGACCTTTAATAAAAAAAAAGAAATGCAGTTTTTCTCCTGAAATTCAACTAAAGATTATTCGTTACAAATGTGAGAATTAAATTGTCAACAAAACATCACTAATCTCTATTTAATTGACAACAGTATTATATCAGCTTATGTGATGTTAAGCGTCAGCATAGGTAATGATATAGAATAGTGCCATGCTCTTCTAGGATTGCCTTCTCAATTCCTTAATGCAACCTCGCCTTCCTCCTCCATTTCAGTCTATCGGTAATTAAGTGCTTCAATGTCCCGCAGCTTAAATAATATTTAATTAATGTTAAATAAGACTTGTCAATAATAATAATGTCAATAATGACAGGCAATAAATGATGCATTCAATTCTAACTTAACATTTAATCATCGAATTTGCATGACGGGCGGTTGCATTCAATAAATAATACACAAGGTCCGCAACAACAAAACAGTAAAATTGAAAACCTAATTTGCATATATTAAGATATAAGTGTTTGTGTGTGTGTGTGTATGTATAATATCTTGTCTTGACAACAGGTAAGCGACCTACACACAAACATTTATTGAGCCTATTATGCAGCTGCTTGCGGTGGAAAATGAACACCGACAGGCTCACATGAAACTATAAGCTGGAGGCTTCTGGAACGCGCTCTTGTAGAAATAATCCTTTACGAGTATACACATACATTTGTACAGATAAACAATTACAAATGATGCGGTTAGCAGGTGTGGAGCTCAAAACCAGCAGCGTGCATAGTTATTTACGTAACTGTAAGTCTGCGTATTAGACAGCAATAAGAAATTTAGAACCATTGTTCCTCCTGTTGTTGTTTTTGGCGCTAACTGGAAACACCAAACCAGGTCACTTGCACTTCTGAATTCCACCGATGTGGGGACATCGGTCCTCTTCCGCGGAAATTATTAGCTGATTTGACATCGAATACTTTCCAGAGCTGAAATACAACAACATATTCTCCACTTCTTGGATGTTTTGAAATGGTTTGTTCTGATTCAATTTTGTGGGAGCTGAACTGATTTGATTGAACAGAAGTGGCTTGAAAATTTCCACACCACAATGGTTGAACTAAAAATTATTTTACTCAGAACCTTTGATTTTAGACTTTGTTGACCATAAATCTTGCGCAACGTAACCTTTTCTCGAAAACCCCCAAGAGTCGTCTCATCGGATCTATTGTCTATCTCTATCTCTATCTCTATCTCTATCTTTATCTCTATCTCTATCTCTATCTCTGGTTCGTCGAGAGGGACTTTCTTTCTCAATTGATTACTCGGTCTATCTCTATCTCTATTGGCAAAGTGATCTCTATCTCTGGATTTCTATCTCTATCTGTTGGTGTTGTCTAATGCTGGTATCCCAGATAAACGAAATCTATCTCTATCTCTATCAAAGTCTATGACTCTATCTCTATCTCTATCTCTATCTCTATCTCTATCTCTATCTCTAGGAGATATCTATCTCTATGTCCTCTATTCTATCTCTATCTCTATCTCTATCTCTATCTCTATCTCTATATCTAGTCTATATCTATATCTAACGGCGCGGTCTGTTGCTATCCATATATCTATATCGTATATCTGTAAGTCTGCGTATTAGACAGCTATATCTATATCTATATCTATATCTATATCTATATCTATATCTATATCTATATCTATATCGCGTATATCTATATCTATATATATATCTATATCTGATATCTATATCTATATCTACATGGTCTCGTTATCTATATCTATTAGCTGATTTGACATCTATTTGGTTGCGGTGATATCTATACCACAACATATTCTATATCTATGGATCTATATTGATATATATATCTATATCTATATCTATATCTATATATATATCTGAACTATTTGATCTATATCTATAGTGGCTTGATATCTATATCTATATCTATATCTATATCTATATCTATATCTATATCTATATCTATTTTACTCATATCTATATCCTATGATCTATGGATCTTATCCTATATCTATATCTATATCCGTAATGATGTGGATAATCTATATCTATATCTATATCTATATCTATATCTATATCTATATCTATATCTATATCTATATCTATATCTATATCTATCTCTATCTCTATCTCTATCTCTATCTCAATCTCAATCTCTATCTCTATCTCTATCTATATCTATATCTATATCTATATCTATATCTATATATATCTATATCTATATCTATATCTATATCTATATCTATATCTATATCTATATCTATATCTATATCTATATCTATATCTATATCTATATCTATATCTATATCTATATCTATATCTATATCTATATCTATATCTATATCTATATCTATATCTATATCTATATCTATATCTATATCTATATCTATATCTATATCTATATCTATATCTATATCTATATCTATATCTATATCTATATCTATATCTATATCTATATCTATATCTATATCTATATCTATATCTATATCTATATCTATATCTATATCTATATCTATATCTATATCTATATCTATATCTATATCTATATCTATATCTATATCTATATCTATATCTATATCTATATCTATATCTATATCTATATCTATATCTATCTCTATCTCTATCTCTATACTCGCATGTATGTTCTGCCAACTACAGACGCGCTCTATCGTATGTTACATCAATTTAGTGGCAATTAATGCAGAAACTGCTAAAATTATTTTCGGTAAAAACATGTGAGACACTTCAACAAATCGTCGCAAGAAAGAAATGACTGCGTGCTTAGCGTTTTCGACAAAGTTCACAGCCACGCATACATTAAATGGTGCAAGCAGCAACATCCTTGATGGCATATTTGACTCATTCCTCAAATGCTCGGCTCACATTTCACTTTCTTGTTCCACTTCAGCTTGCATTCCATACACATACACGCACAGGCATGTAACACACACATAATTTTACAGTTATGGGAAGCAAAAACTTCCAGAACCAAGCACAATTGCCTTACCGGCTTACACTTACATATACATAGCTGCATTCTTGATCCATCTCTGGATTGCAGTGAAGAGCACTTGTGTTCTGGTGTTGTTTTCACTTTCCGAGGCTGGATTGTCACAGATTATTCCACTAGCGCCGCACTCGCGCGCCGTAATCTGCACTCTGCTCGAACAGCTGCGCCGACTTTAAGTGAATGCAGAAACTCTCACTCGAGACTCAGCGTTCGTCATGTTGATTTATGCAGCGTCGCGCTGGGGTATTCCGTCACCGCGTCTGCTGTTGCAACAGCTGCTTTTTTGTGGCATGCCACTACGGTGACTGGCTGCTGGCGGTGTTGCTGTCTTCCCCTCTTTTCACATGCCGCAATTCGAACTGCAAACACAAGCCACCGAGACCGAGTGTCTGCAACGGAGCACATATACTAATGTGTACATGTATGTCGTCGCTTGGTGACTTGTAGTCGTCGCTATGGCAACAACAACAGAACAATTACTAAATTGACAGCGATATCGTCGCTTGTACGTCGTCGCTATCTTGACTTGTAGTTGTTCAGCCATTCCGCCACCAACCACAGCAAGTTGCCGAGTTCAGCAGTCAGGCAATTGCGACTTGACGCTGCGAGCAATTCCGTAATGTGACTGCGACGAACTTGAGTATCTTGCGTTACGCCGCTGTTCAGCCATTCCGCCACCAACCACTTGGAAGTTGCCGAGTTCAGCAGCGGCAATTGCGACTTGAGCTGCGAGCTGTAAGCTATGAGCTTTACGTGTGTGTGTGTGTGACTGCACGGCGAACTTTCGTACAGAATTATCACATGTTCTTGATTTTTAATTGTTCAGCTCATAAATTTAGCATCCGTTGTAATGTAAGACAAAGGCAAAGACGACACAGTTAAGACGAACTACAATATAGAATTTATTTTATTAATATATTTCGCAAGTAAAATCGCGCGTTCATTGGCTGTCAAATATAACACCAACAAAAAATCTAAGTGTCTGACGGCGAGTTCAGCAGTCTGTCTGGTGTTTTACCAAATTGGCATTGAGTTCATTTTATCTCTAAGTTTACTCGCGTCGGAGAATCGTCACATTTCGTTTTTAATAGTGTTCGGTGAAAATATAATAGCATCCGTTGTAAACGGACAAAGGCAAAGACGAAACAGTTAAGGCGAACTACAATATAGGATTTATTGTATTAATTCGTGTGTATAAAATTCTTCAAATATACCATCAACAAAAAATCTCATCATAAACCATTTTGCATTTTCCCTTTTTTTAAATATTTCAGTTTCATCAAATTTATATCAAATACATTTCAGTAGTTGCCACTATATTAATATTTATTTTCTATTAACGATCAAAAAATTAAAATCAAAATAATTAAAACAGGTGGCAACGATTTTTTATAACATCATAGCATTGAAAGGAATTTTCATCTTCCAAAACTTTCAAAGTTATATTTGCATAGGAAAATAATTTAATAAAAATATTTAACAGGTGGCAACTTTCTTGTAAAATATTTCAGTTCCATGGAAGATACATCAAATAAATTTTACCAGTTGCCACTATGTTAACGATTTTGTTGAATAAAAAAAAATTTAAACCGGTGGCAACTTTTTTCAAAGCTATTTTTTCTTATTTTAATATTTGCATAGTTAGATCAAATCAACCCAACAAATGAATTTATTAAAAAAATTAACAGGTGGCAACCTTTTAAATAATTTCCATAATTTATATTAAAATTGAGTAATCTGCTTTAGGAATGCCGAATTAAAGACATATTCGCGTTTCATTTAACTCAATTTTTTTTGAAAGATTTTAGTAAATAATTGGTCTAAACAGAATTTAAAACTTAATAGTCAGTACTAATTAAGGAACTTAAAAACAAACCATTCAGAAGTTATTACTAGAATATTATACCTGAAATTTTTCAAAGTGAGTGTGGGAAGTATAAGTTTTCTGAGCGCCTGGAGTCTGCACTTGTAAATCGGTGCCGGTGATGGAGGTCGTGCGATGCATCTGAAACAGTCGAACCAAATTTTTTTTTAAATTTTATAAGTTTCTTTTCTTTATGAACTAAAAACTTACCGAAGAAGAGTTTGAAAAAGAAAAATTCACTTTTTTAAGAAATAAAATTGACTTTAAGTTGCAAAACAAGTTCTTTATAACTTAATATTAGGGTTTCCAACTTTCAATGAAGATAATTTATATGACGAATATATGGGTCACTTTTGTATTATTAATATAAATAAAGTTAAATAAATAAATTCTTTTTGCTATCGCCGCCGAACTTTTCTAACACTTGTGAAATATGTCCATTCAGAGCAACAGATATCAAATACTGCCTGAGCATTCGCCACCTGCTATACATCAAACTTTTATTGCATCAAAGAAATTAAAACAGGTGGCAACTCCTTCTAAAAATATGTCGAATAGGCCTCTGAAATTTTAAAGACATATTCTTGGATAGTTTTGGAAGAGATTTAAAACAAAACCCAAAAATCGATTTTTTGAAGCCTGTAAAGCAGACTACTGCCTTAACGACTTTATCGATTTAAATTTTTACTCCCTCATTGACTTTATCACTTTGGACCGACACAGAACAATCCTAAAATATTAAAAAAAGTTATTTGCCTGCCATGTCGTATGAGCGACATTTCCGCTTGCACTACAATTTATTTCCTCTTAATTCAAAAAAATCTCTGCAATTTGAATAAATAAAATGACCGTAGACTTTGAAAGCGCAGGTAGGCAATTAGTGAGCACTTATCGCATCCGCATTTAAGGCACAAGCAAATAAAACAATGCAGAAAATTCACGAGAAAGCAAGGCAAAAATTCACTTATTGCTTGCCCCTCAGCGCTGATTCCCTTCGCCACACTTGTATTTAGTGCCCTCATTGCGATTCGCGCTTTTGGGCAACTTGATAAAATGATTTCGCAATTCCATGGCGACAGTTGCAGCGAGGAGAGGAACAAAAAGTGCGCGAGTGCACGAGAAACGAGAAAAAATCAGCGCAGCAATTGCCATGAAGGATGAAAGTGTGGAGGACAATTGCTTTTGCAATTTTTCCGCAGATTTCCTAAAGTTCTGAGGGGCTTTGCACAGCTTTTCGACACTTTAACTCTTTTGTTTCGCATAATAAAAAAGCACGGCGCGCCGCCAGAGCAATGCGAGCGAGTGAGTGAAGCAGGCAGCCAAGTGAGTTACAGGCAACACTCACTTGGGTGTGTGTTTTATAAAGCAAATACGACTGAACTTTAGAAAACAAGTCTTCTCACTTTAGTCAGGGTGTGTGTATGTATATATGTATGGAGGCGCTTAGTTTGAGCAAGTGGCGATGGAAAGCTGCAAACAAAGCAATAACGGAAACCCACATTTCGCAATGCAAAACAAAAGCATTTCACAAGAAAACAAAAACAACAAAAGCGAAAATAATAAAAATAACATCAAAGCACACATGTTTTTTCCGCCAAATATGGGTAATGATTATTTCAATTTTCCCGGCGTGCGCTCATTTTTTGTGAACCTTACATGCACACACACACCTACTTAAAGGCAACTTTTTGCCGGATACGCCGGATCGGAATGCTTTGTGCTTTCGACCAGCGGTGATAGCTGAGGTGGCGCAGGAGGTGGATAAACCGCCAGCTCGATTTTTGGTGACACACGAGCCAAAACAACAACAACAAAGCATAAAAAATAAATAAAACATTATTTTTTCTTCGTACGCCAATATTTGTACAGTTGTGGAAAAAACAATTCAACTGTCAAGTTTTTTTTTCATCTCTCTCCCACTGAGGTATGGCAGACACAACAGAAACTCGGAAATGTTGCCAAAATGGAATTCAACCGACCGCGAAAACATTGAAAGCAGCGGTAGACGCCAAGTTACCGTTACTCAGCGCAGCCGTCAGTGCTGTTGATCTGCCTGGAGAATGCTGGTTCAGTGGAGCGAGTTAGTCGAAAGTGGTTCTGGTAGTTGTTGTTGGCTAGACGCTGCGGGATCTCTTTCAAGCGAACATACCGTGTCAAATATTAATTTGCATTCAAATGCTCTCTCCCGTAGTCTGTGACATATATACATACATAACTGTTATATTATTCAAAGAACTCTCTAAAGTCTTTGGTAATTTTCATTAATTAAAATCGAACCTCGTTGCTCAGGTCCTTACTCCGTCTGAGTTGTCGTTGTCACTTCTTTTACTCGAACCCTCCATTAGAGTACACAACATGGCGGTATCCACAATATACAATTCGATAACGGTATATTCCCAGCTCCTCCAGGTGATCACTTTGCAAACGCTGAAACTCAAATAATCCCATTCCTTACCTCACCTCGAAAACAATTGTCGGTACAAAGGAGTTGCTAAACTTTTTCCCCGTTTCGTATAAGGTCAAGAAGGCGTTCGTAAGTCTTCTTAAGTAATTTCGCCACTACAAGAAATTGCACACGCCTCCACTTAGGCCACTCAAAAAAGGAAACATAAAAATCCGTTTACGTTTCCAATCGAAAGAAATCGACTTTTCTGGCACTTCGAATTTGTAAACTTTTAATTTGTGCATTTTTGATTTTTTCTCATCTTTGTTGTAATCAAATCAAAGTCTTCAGCTACATAACCTTTAATTTACCCAAAAATCTTCACTTTCGTACTTCATAGTGCTTCCCATTTTCCATTGATTCAACACTCAGCCAGCAAATACATTCTGTTATTGCTGTTGTTGGCCATGAGCATTAAAGTTGTTGTATGCCTTTGAGCAACACACTAGACGTAGAAACAGAAGACATGAAAAGTAAATGAAAACTCTTAACCAAAAAACCAAAAAGTTTTTGTGGAAAATCGTAACGACGTTTAGGAATCATCTTCATTCATTTTTCATGCAGCTTTAAATCAAATCAGTTTTTTAAACGATCTGTTCTTCGCTTCGCCTTTTCATCTCTTCTATCTGCAGTGGAACGGTAAACTTCTTTGACTTTTTGATTTGCAATTTTCTAAAGTATTTCTATGTTGACTTAAGCATACTAAATGCAAATACAAACACACAAGCAAATATTCATACATATGTATGTGTTCGTGGAAGCGTGCGAAAAAGCGTTTCTTTTATTTGATTTTGATTCTTTGTATTTACGTTGCAAATTCAAATTCAAAAGAATGTCACACATGGAATTTTCGAATTATTTACAAAATACATTGAGCGTGATTAGATCAGCTTGGCCCACGTCGTCGCTCTTTTTGGTTGCCTTTAGATTAGTTTAGCATTATTAACATTTGATTTATCTTCGTATGTAGTTGTGGTAGCCTGTGGGTTCAAATTATTCCCCTAATAAAGACCACAAGACGACATTCCGATTGGTCGCAAGAAAATAAAATATCAGTTTCGGCTGAAGGATTGATTTTTGGAGATTTGGTTGAGATATTATACAAAATTTTTATTGGCTTTAGTAAGTTCTCGACTTTGGTCGAAATCGTTCCATAACTACTCTTAGCCCTCTTGGATGTGAGGATATTCGTCCTTCCGATTGACTCTGTACCATAAAGCATTTAAGGAGTCAATATGTGGCACATCTCCATACAGCTCAGGCATGAATATTTGTCTCATGATATCATTTATATCATCTTGATAAAACTGGCCGCAAATTATAGTTGGAACGTACGATTGTTTAATATCTAATAAGAACGCACTTAAAAGATGATGCAAGCTCTTTGCAGACAGACCACGAAACAACATTTCTTCGTTCAACAATACTTTAATAAAAATTATTAGCTAATTTACTGATTCTACATTAGTTCTTAATTGTGCTTTCAACACTTTGTCTTTGGCAGTCGTAATTGCCGCTTACGAGTATATCCCAGATTATTCTATTGGTGTTGCGCTTCCCTTTCCCACCGCGTACTTCAAGGCATTTATCAATAATAATTCGGACTATATGTTCGCTGTTAATTTCAATTGATTTATTCGCCAAACGTGACTTCATTTACTACATTCCCCCTCCCCACAACACGTTCAACACTTGCGAGTGTGGAGCATGTAACGCTGTGATGCCGTGTGCCCAGCCCCTGGCGCTAGGGGACTCACGCAAACCGGAGTTTACTGTTAATTTGAATGTTGAGCGCTCGGCGGTGTGTAGTCGATGAGCTTAAGCACCTGTTGTCGCTGCGTGACTTGACTGCGCTATTAAATCAGCACAAGAGGCAATCGCAAAAATATTATTAATGGCAACAATAACAATGCGAACATGCGAAAATTGGTACAGCAGACATACAACAACAATAACAACAACAATAGTAGGATAATAAATTAGCAGTAAGAATTGTTTAATTTCCTTTTTTTGGGATAATAAAGATATTACGAAGAATAATAGAAAATTTGTTAAAAAATAAAATTAATTTAATCTTAAGTGCCCTGGAGACGATCAAATAATTGCGTCAAACAGTGCATATGTGTTAGTGATGTTCAATCGTGTGTTTCCCGCAAACGTTCAAATTAACACGTCAAACATCAGTTTAGTTTTGAGCTCGTAACGAACGGTCATCATGTCATCGTCGGATGATGATTATCTATTATTGGCATGTGATGTAATTCTTATGAAAAAAATTTCTCCATTTTTGTATTATTTTATATTATTTAGTTTATTTTATTATATTTGGCTTTACTTTATTTTATTTTATTATTTTAATTTATTTTATTTTATTATATTTTATTTTATTTTAGTTTATTTTATTATATCTGATTTTACTTTATTTTATTTTATTATTTTAATTTATTTGATTTGATTTTATTTATTTTAAAATTTCAGACTTATTTCAATTCACTTTTTTTCTGCTTTGCTTCACTTCACTTTTCTATGTCCTCTCAGCTTGAAATCTTCCCTGCAAATGAGCTCATGCTTGTCAAACATGAGTGGAGACGATCACATTATCGTCCGTCAAATAGAAATATGAAAAATTTTTGATTTTCATCAAACAGAGCAGACAACAGGTCGGTGTAGCGTACGTGTAGCCGACGACACCAACACACTTAGAGTGTTTGACGCAATTATTTGATCGTCTCCAAGGCACTTTACATTCTTACTCTTAAGTTGGCAGCTCGTTAATTAATTGTGTTTTTATGATCCTTTAGAGTTGAACTTTAACTACTTCCCCCTCCGCAACCACCATTTAAATATAAACTATTTCCATTTGAAGCCCTTGTCACAGATGTGAAGAAGAGTATGAAGTCTCAAGGCAAACTCTTAGTCTACTTTTATGAGTTTGCCTCACTATTTGCTGTGTTCGACAGAGCGTTTCGGAAGTGATTTCATGGGAATATCATTCAGTAAAGCTTTCATTTTCCAGTATTCATACAAAGCATAATTATTGACAGCTGACAAACTATATTTAATATAGACAGCTTAAATATTTCAAACTGTAAATTAGTGCTTAAAACAGACATTAATAACCGTAAATAATTTCACGGATGTATGACTTGAACAGGTCAGAAAGGTTCACAAAATGCTGCAATTAAACTAGCTAAAAGCACATATTTATATTTTATCATTAAATTGTGGTCCGTCAATTTGGTAATTTATTCATAATTGAGCTTATTAGTGTCTAATGTGTTTGTGTGTATTTATTATGAATTTTTGATAGATTACAAATATTTGCACAACACAATTTCCGGTAATTACATGATTTAATATCTCATTATGGGTTTGACTAACCGTTTGAATGCACAATACTTACATATATAATAACACATTACAAAGCCAATTAAACGTGAAAATGCAATTATATTATTTCAACTAATTAATGCGGGTGGGGCCAATTGGAAAAAGTAAACATAATATGCTCTCTGATAATCAGCAGTTCCGATTAAGTGAAAATATTAAAAATTTTAAGAAATTATGCCTATTCCCTAACATTCCCGAGTACTGAGTGCCAGGAAGAGATTTACTGCATACTCTAAACTAGTAAACAATCTCTCATTTTATAAAACTAAAAAAACATGAATGCTCCAATGTTTTCTTAATTAAACCAGATTTCATCCGAGCATTTTTGTGGTTATAATGAAAGGTTTGCCATTTACTAGTTTCAACTGTGTACCATGCTTGTATATACATATATCAATCAACCTCGCAATATCTCTCAATTGAATAGTATATCTCGTGTTTCGATTTACAAACCATCGTTAGACGAACAAACTATCATTATCTGCGCAACATGTAATGAGAGTATTGAGAGCTCTCAGCAATTAGTTGCCTTTAATATCTATATCATTTAACAGAAAAACGTACCTTTTAATTAATTGGTACACCTTCGCTGCCGTTGTTTGAAAATGCTATGATTTTGATTTTCCGGCAACCCACAATTTCGCCCGTTCAATCAATTTCACCACATTTTTTACGGCTGCCATGCACATGCACTCTCACCACGAGAAATTGCCACCTTTCTCTCGTTTTAGTAATTGCTACCATACCCCTTTTGACCTTTGACATAAAGCCGCTATTTTTCATGTGTGTATATGTAGGTACAGTTAAAGCAATTTTTCCTCGGTAACTTGTGTGCACAACTCCTGAGTTTGCTTGCATTTGAAATGTTCAGCAAAAAAACTAATGAAAGCATATGTTATTTTAAAACTATGCTCGCTCCATCGAATGGTATTCATTAGAAACATAATATTTTCACTCTCACACCCCTACACCCACATCAAAAACTTCGCCAAGGACTGTTCGAATATAAATGCTTGAGTATTAATAACTAACGATTCATACAGCAGATATTGCTCGTTGGCGCTTTGCTGCTGCCAAATATTCCACATTTATCCGATGAAATGTCTCTCTTGGTAATGCATTCGTATGTATGTATGTACATATGTATCCTGGACAACCATTGTGCTTGGTGCTGCTCATATCCTGTGTCAATATAATAATTTATTACGTTTTTCCTGCAATTTATTCGCCTGTTCGCAGGCACCCGCTCACTTGGAACACACATGAATGTCTGTGTGGTGTGTGTGTGTGTGTAAATGGTCATATGCGTTTCCGTTATGCAGTATATATACAGTTAGCTGGATAAAAAGTGACTTTTATATAGTTCGTTCTAATTCAACACGCTTTGAAAGTCATGTCAAACAAAAATTGCAGCCAATTTCTCATTTGTTTTCGCACCACCTACATGCGTACACATCCATATAGATGTCTAGATTTGGAAACAAAGCGGCGATATTTGCATATGTACATATATAAAAGAGGTGGTCGTGGTTGTTACTAGATTTTGTCGCATCCAGCTTCAAGCATATGACTCCAGTTGTTGTATATTAAGTCAGACTATGATACTCTATTGTTAGATAATGCCTTATTCACTACTCCGAGAGAGTAGTCGAAATTGCAACTGTCATAAATACCTATGTACATATATTAATACATATGTGCTATAATATATACACATCTCATAGTGAGACAAAGCCACACTGGCATTTTTCTGTACGATTGCAATATTTCTCCCTTCTGTTTTACAAATCTCTGCAGTTTGTTACCAGTTGATACTTTTTATGCCATAAATCCTTTCGTTTTCCTTTTCTTTTTTTCAATTGTCTTATATTTTATTTTTTCCTTTTTGCTTTGCAGATGGTTTCTGTCAACTGAAAGTCGTAATCTGCTTTTACGATGCGCTTGCAATGTCCAGCAAGCAGCTGCTACTTCGCTTGCATTGACCTTTAAGGTCATGGTGACAAGGTGCCCCAATTTGTAATGTTTTTAATATATTACAGAGACGTGTACGTACCAGTATAAATTAAATCATATTTCTGCTTTTGTCATAAGTTGTATGTTGTCTGTTCTTGACTCAGTCCAAAAATTCAGACTCCGTTAAAAAATACTAAGTCAACTCCATAGATATCCAACTGAATACCAAAATTCAAGTGGTCTTCTTCTCACTTCTTACAAGCTGAGATAAGAAACAAATAAATATTTTGATACATTGATCACCCTGTATTCCACATATGCGATTGTGTGTTAAAATGTAGCCATTAAAATATTCAGTTCCTTCTTACTAGCGCTTTCGTATATCTGTTCTCTGGTTCGTTGAAAATTGACGTCCAATATCGCTTTGCTCATGAATAAAGAAATAACTGTAAAGTGATGATTCCTCTGCGCTGACAAGTAATAGCACCTATGAGCCTTCTCTGCCTACGATTGCCTTGGTCGAGTGTTAATAACGAGCTTACTTTTACTATTTGTAATACTTTTTTATACTCTCGCAACCTGTTGCACAGAGTATTATAGTTTTGTTCACATAACGGTTGTTTGTGTCACCAAGAAATAAAAGAGTTAGATATGGGGTTATATATATATAAATGATCAGGATGACGAGTGGAGTTGAAATCCGGATGTCTGTCCGTCCGTCCGTCCGTGCAAGCGATAACTTGAGTAAAAATTGAGATATCTTAATGAAACTTGGAACACATGGTTCCTTGAGAGGGTTGCTTTCGAAAATCGGCAAAATCGGTCCACTACTACGCCCACAAAATGGCGAAAACCAAAAACACATAAAGTGTCATAACTAAGCCATAAATGAAGTTATAACAGTAAATTTTGAATAAAGGATTGCACTAGGAAGGGGCATATTTGGATGTAATTTTTTTGGGGAAGTGGGCGTGGTCCCGCCCCCAAATCGGTTATTTGTATATATTTCGCAAACCAATGAAGCTATATAAACCAAACTTTCTGCAGTCGTTTTTTTTAGCCACTTCTTGATACAGTCCAAAAATGAAAGAAATCGGATAATAACCACGCCCACCTCTCATACAAAGGTTAGGTAGAAAAATACTAAAAGTGGGTTAACTCACTAACGAAAAACGTCAGAAACACTAAATTTCACATAAGAAATGGCAGATGGAAGCTGCACTTAGATTTTTCTACAAAATGGAAAATGGGCGTGGCGTCGCCTACTTATGGGTCAAAAACCATATCTCAGGAACTACTCGACCGATTTCAATGAAACTTGGTTTGTAATAGTTTCCTTACCTCCCAATAATATGTTGTGAAAATAGGCCAAATCGGTTCACAACCACCCCTACTTCCTATATACCAGAACTTTGAAGACGATCTGAATCGTTTACTTTACAATATATAAAGTAAGCACTAGTGAAGATATCGGTGCAAAACTTTGCACAAATACTGTATTTATAGTGTGGCAGCCCATTTCTATAATCGCCGAAATCGGACCATAGGTTTTCAAGGCCCATGTATCGAACATGAGGACCTCGGTGCTTCTAACCTAATATTAGGATTTCCAACTTCCAATGGACTTTATACAATATATATGACGAATATGTGGGTCAAATTGTGTATTAAATAATATTAATTAAGTTAAATTAATTAATTGCTAGAGTATAAAATGTTCGGTTACACCCGAACTTAGCCCTTGCTTACTTGTTGTTATCAGGCTTTGTATTGAGAGCAATAGCGCCATCTTCTGCTAAAGTTCAAATTCGGTCGGTAATTGGTGAATAGGTTTCTCTCGAGCTGAGATTTAATACAGTTAAACCAACTTGTTAAAGAGCTGGAGTGAGATTAATGAGGTAGTTCTAGAAATCGGCTCCAAAAACTTCGATTACCGCAGTGAAACATGTTTGCTCTGCATTGTAAGTACCATTACTCGACAACACACTATTCTCTCTGGGTTCATTTTATTACACTAAACACAAAATAACAAGCGTCGCGTGGTTCATGGCTATTTTTAGAAATTTCACACTTTCCACGCTAAAAGCCACATTATCAATGCGTTTTTCGGCAATACAGCCGTTAAGCCATTAAAGCAACAGCCACTTCGTGACACAAGCGGAAGTGACTCTGCAGCGAAATCCATGAAATTAATATGCTCGCAACTCCAGTGAATATGGATTCTATGTATAGCGGGTTATGGGTAAACTTGTATGTATGTATGAGTTAATGTAATGGGGAGTTGTGTAGGTTTATGCGTACGCTTTGCCATAAAAAAGCAATGTGAAGGACATTAGCCACGTGACGGGAGGCGAAATGGCACCAATACAAACTCACACAGACACACTTGTTTCGGAATAGAATGCGTGCGGCATGCAACATGTCGTCAGGGTGAATTGCATGAAAATGTCGAAACACATTTAAATATACATTGTCACTCAGTTGACGCGTTCAATGGAGGAGTAAGTATCAGCTGACACACTTATACTCAGAAAACATTCCAAAAACCGTGACTCGCAATTGCATTGGACGCCACGAGATAAAGCGATCGGCGAAAGGAAGCTGGAGCTAGGGCTGCCTCTCAGTGGCGCCGCATCGTCAGCTAGCGCCGACAGCAATGAGAGGTTTCGACTCTAAGTCAGTAGTGGCGGGTGTCGGGGTGAAACTTAATAGCGGTAATTTCGTCGTTCATTCACTTTACCATTATTTTGTTTATTTCATTGTTGTTGCTCCGGTGTTAGTACTGTTGCCGTTACTGCGTTCCGTCTTTGCTTTGTTTGCCGCGTTGTTGGTGCGTGCCAGCGAATGCAAATGACTTGCAGTAAATTGAAATCAAGCAAGCAAGCGCACATTGAACGAGCAAACAATGACAGTAAAAATAAATATAAAATAATACGGTATATTTAAATGATGCGCACGTATACGCGCTTAAAGCACACACACACACATGGCACATAGGTAAGCATGCGAATTGAAGAGCAATAACAACAAACACGGAGGAAATGAAAAATCACTATATGTAGATGACAATGATGCACCGATTTGTTGGTGTGAATACGATAACGGTTTGTTGTCGTCCTTTAATACTGTTATTTCAGCGATGCGAAATGTTTATTTATATATGTGTTTTTGATTGCAAAGGCGTCAGTAGAAAAAATTTAACATCAAAATCGGAGTTTGGAAACGCTGGTATCTATTGAACCAAAGATTCACTAAAATACTTAAAGGCCATGGCAACACCGCTAACCCTTGACCTTGATAAATGTTAAGGCAATTTAAGACCCTCCCCATTTTAAGGCCCTCGGCCTAATCTTCGGCTTAGATTATACAGTCCTGACCAATTTGAGAACGGTCTAAGATTTGGTTCCCCTTTGTTCCCATTAAAACCCTAGAGATTCCCCTTGAGTTACAATAAACCGGAATCATAAATGAGATCGAACTGTCAATGTGAAAACAATCGTGAATATCGTGTCGTCTGGTCTCACTCAATTTATCTATCAAAAAATAAAGCTCTGTGCTCCAAGCATAATGTGTTTATTAGGTAACTAGCATTGAGTTCCTTTCATCGCACCGAACTCAGCATCAATACTTAGAGGAGAGCTAAATTAAAATTTCACTCCACATTTCCTACAGGTCTACTCTGTGATGAAATCACAACCCTGCATCCATTATAAATGCGTGTGTGAATGAATAAATATAAATCGCTTCACCGGTTTCATTTATATTTGCATATAAAATATCTTTTTTTGGCGACGGCAACTGGAAAAACGGAAATCAAGAGAATGACAAACACCTACTTGTTTAACCTTTTTGTGTAGCGTTTGTAAATCAATTTAAAAGCGGAAATCTCATTGCGTTTTCAAATATATTCTGCGAGCATATTTATGTTTGTAACGTGAGTGCAGCCTACCGAAGCTACATACGTTGGCGAATGGTCTGGAAGAGACAGAATTAAAATCCTCCATTTCTACATCAAAAAATTTAGTAGGGAATTTATAACTTCACGATGAACTGAAAAAATGGCTTAAGAGCTGCAGCCGTAATCAGTTTCGGAGGGGAGTCTGAACAGTAATTAGCTCGATTATTAGTGAAGTTGAAGTCGAAGGTAAGTTTCCAGCAGGAATGATCAAAGCTGAGCATGTTGAACTGGTTCCAGCAGCCCTTGACATATTGGAAGAATACTTATGAATAGATATATCTTTGTCTTCTTCTGGTTCCTTAAACAAATATGTAATGGGTATTATCGTAACCCATGCTTGAGCAATACTTTCAAATCTTTAGATTTGCTCGTTGACAGAAGACTTTATCTCTCTTCTAATTTTTTTCGCCATGACCCGTTTCAGGCATCTATGCCAGAGATGCTCCGCTGAACTTTGGTAGGATTGCTATCGTTACCAACAAAACAAAAGAATAGACCTTTGTATATCATATCTCATTGCGTTCGATCCATCTTCGATAATGGAAGATGCACTGAAGTTGTCAATTGATTTAACCATTTCATTGCATATGTCAATCAAAGTGTTGATTTCACCATAGTGTCCTTTAGAAGATTTAACATCCAATTTGAAGAAAAGCACTATCGGCCTTTAAATTGTTAAAAATTTGGAAAGCATAAACTGAGCCAATTTCTATCAGTTCAAAAGGCTTAATTCGAAAGCATTAGTGCATGTGAAACGTTTGAGGTTTGCATTCGTCGATTGGACATTCAATGGAGTTGAAAATGATCTCAATATAGACAAACACAGCGAGGAAGTAATTAGGATTTCACAGCAATTGCAAATTGCATCGCCAACATTATAAAGCTCCATCACTTGCCAGACCTATTTTCACCGCAAACGCAAAGCGGTACAAGCAACAGCGTTCAATTCCCCAAGTCTCGAACTCTCACAAGCAAATCTCTACACACGCAAACACCTGCATAATTTTATCAATGTACGATTGCATACAGTCGATATAGATGCGCCCAGCACACTCATGTATTCAGTGTAGAATGACCGCAGAGCAAATTGTTGGCACACACGTTTAGGTGGCGCTTCACTGAGCCTTTTCAGCTGCGGCCGGCCGTTTTCCATTTCGGGTAAATGAATGTGTATGGAACTAAACAGCGCGGCAACAACACAAATACACAGCGGTATTTACATGGAAATCCGGTAGTCCATACAGTTTTGGTAGATCACAGGAAATGCTTACTTACATGCTGGCACTTCAATAGAACTGAGAAATTGTTACAAGTACTACGGTAACATTACCTTAAGAGATCAGGGACTGGCTAACTTTTAAGTAATCTCTGGTACTGCACATTTAGAACGGAGACCGGAGAACTGGAAGTACTCCGTACATATCGTTCTCTAGTAACCACAACCTCAACTAGCATTGAGTAGCAGATAAGTGCTCTCTGGAAATGCAACATTGCTTAGCCTTATTACTCTTATGTTGGATATGTATTTGGAATAATCTAGTAAGTGATTTTTTTAAGCCAATGCAACAAGCTAAACTCAACACTTTTTAGACTTTTCAATAAAACGAGCCAGTACTCATGGATCGCCTACTTGACTTTCATGATGACAGCAAAAAGCGAATAGGCGCCCTTAACAGTAGCGAAGAAGGTGTCGAGATGTATTTTGATCATGCCACCGGCCAAGGCGGTGGTAGTTTTCAAGGCGCGCTCCGTAAAGAGCATCATTTGCTTTTTGAAGCGCGGAGTTTGATCGGTCCAATTGCAACGAAACACGTCGTACTGCAGTTGGCTGAAGAGATGCTGAAGACTGCTGCCATAATAGCAGATGGGAAATATTTGCAGAGGCATCGACACAAAATACACCAAATAATAGAGTCGTTCGAAAGGTGTATCCACGAAGAACAACATCACGAACATAGCCACACAGATATTGAAGGCGGTAACAGTTAATTGAATGAACATCGGCCAGGACATAACTTCCTGCAGCAGATCGAATAATCTGAAATCGCACAAAAAACTCATCAGAACCACTTTGCAATTTTCCTCTAACACTCACTTGTACAGATTCTTCTGGTCCTTGATGCAACGCACGAGCTCCCGCTCATTATCCTGCCTATTCACGCAATCATAGCCAATGCGAGACACACGAATACCGAGCAATTTTATGTGACCCGACAGCAGGCAACATGTTATGGGTGGAAAGGTATCGTCAATAAAGTTTTGGAAAATCTGATAGGAAATACCGACGAATTGGTACACGTTCGCCACGTAGAAATTTCGTGTAGACTCACGCCAATCGAAAGGAAACCAGGCCGGATACAACAGACTGCGTTCCTTGCTCAAGAGGAACGCCAGCTCAGCAGTCATACCGACCGCAGCATAGGCACACACGAATACAGAGACGACATTCCTTACGCTTATACGCAACCGCGCAAAATATTTGCGTTCCACCTCGCTGCTCACGCGCGCATCCAGCTCCGCGAAGGTCTGCTCAATCTCGTGCATAATCCGCAACTTCCGCGTATAAATCAGGAACTTCGAGCTGCAAGCAATGCAAGTGACACACACAGCCAGATTCTTGATATTGCCGCCTAGTGAACCGTTGCGGAAAAGCGCCAACGCCAGGTGCAGCGGATAGCAGACGGTCACCAGCACCGTGACCATAAGCGCGTACGCCAAATAGACTAGACGATACTTGTTCACGGTTGAGTCGCCACCGCAAATTCGAAAGCCCAACCAGTGGATTTTAAAAAAGGCGTTGCTGTTTACTGGCTGGTTCATAGCTAACTCTCTGGATAACGATACTCAAGTGGGAATTAATACGACTTCTATAATTTCGCCTTCGTATTTATAGTTGCTAATGAGGGCAAGCTCATGTGAATTTGGCTTGCGTTATGCGTTGGCGAGACAATTAATAACTTAATTCCATAATTGGTGTTGCGTGTGACCGCTAATGAAGCAATTACATGATTTCAGACATATTTAATCGAAAACCAGACAAGTGACCGCGATGAGTTCCGATTATCTACAATAATTGTTTCTTAAACTTTAAAATAAATGAAATAAATGCGTTATTAACAAGTAAGGAAGGGCTAAGTTCGGGTGTAACCGAACATTTTATACTCTCGCAATTTATTTATTTAACTTTATTTATATTATATAATACACAATTTACCCACATATTCGTCTTATATATTGTATAAAGTCCATTGAAAGTTGGAAACCATAATATTAGGTTAGAAGCACCGAGGTCCTCGTGTTCGATATATGGGGCCTTAAAAACCTATGGTCCGATTTCGGCGATTTTTAGAATGGGGCTACCACACTATTAACATAGTATTTGTGCAAAGTTCTGCACCGATATCTTCACTAGTACTTACTTTATATATTGTAAAGTAAACGATTCAGATCGTCTTCAAAGTTCTGGTATATAGGAAGTAGGCGTGGTTGTGAAGCGATTTGGCCTATTTTCACAACATATCATTGGGATCTAAGGAAACTATTACAAACCAAGTTTCATTGAAATCGGTCGAGTAGTTCCTGAGATATGGTTTTTGACCCATAAGTGGGCGACGCCACGCCCATTTTCCATTTTGTAAAAAAATCTGAGTGCAGCTTTCATCTGCCATTTCTTATGTGAAATTTAGTGTTTCTGACGTTTTTCGTTAGTGAGTTAAGGCACTTTTTGTAATTTTCAACCTAACTTTTGTATGGGAGGTGGGCGTGGTTATGATCCGATTTCTTTCATTTTTGGACTGTATTAGGAAGTGGCTAAAAAAAACGACTGCAAAAAGTTTGGTTTATATAGCTCTATTGGTTTGCGAGATATGTACAAAAAACTTAGTAGGGGGCGGGGCCACGCCCACTTCTCCAAAAAAATTACATCCAGATATGCCCCTTAATAGTACGATCCTTCTCACCAAATTTTATTTCCATAGCTTTATTTATGGCTTAGTTATGGCTCTTTATGTGTTTTCGGTTTTCGCCATTTTGTGGGCGTGGCAGTGGTCCGATTTTGCTCATTTTCGAAAGCAACCTTCCTATGGTGCCAAGAAATAAGTGTGCCAAGTTTCATCAAGATATCTTAATTTTTACTCAAGTTACAGCTTGCACAGACGGACGGACGGACGAACAGACAGACATTCGGATTTGAACTCCACTCTTCACCCTGATCACTTTGGTATATATAACCCTATATCCAACTCGTTTAGTTTTGGGTGTTACAAACAACCGTTATGTGAACAAAACTATAATACTCTCTTTAGCAACATTTGTTGCGAGAGTATAAAAATGTTAAAAAGTATTAAAGTGATGCCACGAACTAATATTTCGAAATCTGTCTATCCAACTATCTGGGGACAACTTATTAAAAATTAAACTAAAAATTAAACAAAACTTGGCACAAATGTTCTCTGGCGCTCTAGATGAAATAGCGTCGCTAAAGGACCTTTGTGGTAAAAAACTGAAAAAATGGCCTTCCAATTCGATTATCTTTTCAGAAACTATCTATATCATGCTGGGAGCGAACTTTTCGCCCCCGACTACTAAAACGTTGATATGTACGGTCACCTATCGCATAACGTTATTATTGGAACATCTTAGTGTTGTGATGATTATATGAAGAATAACGGAATATAAAGTTAAATTTAAGACCGTTTTGTGGTTCACTATAGGTACGGCACTGAATGAACCAATCATTATACCACTCGAACAAAATTCTTCACAATGATCTGATAATTTCTAGTTCTCAATGGTTCCTTGTTCCATAACAACTGCTAGCATTCACACGTCGAAACTCTTCGTGGTTCAACATGAGGGTTGCAGTGTAGTATGGTCTCGGTTCTAACTTGGAGGCCAAAAGATTTTTACATAATGGCTGAAGATATTTCTTGTCCATCTAGGAAGTACTTCGTCATTGTACCCCAAAAAACGATATTAATGCATATTATATTAGATATTTTATCAGAGAAACAGATCATCTGGAATATGGTTTAGTACGAGTTCTAATAATCCGTCGTAAATACTAAGACAAGTTTTAAAGATGTATATCGAAACCAACGGTACAGGAATTGTATTTATTTAAGATTCAAGAGTGGTTTATCCCATCACCATTTTATTTTATATCTTCATTTATTTTCCAAACATCTGCCTCACTACACCTTTCTTACACCTTTCTTACACCGTCCACAAATGTGTAAAAGGAGTAAGCACCCTGTAGGGTTTTCACGAATGCGCTCAAGTGAATGGGAATGAGCCCCGCTGCATAGGTTGTTGTGCTTTTCAGAGTGCGCTGAGAGAATATGGTCACCAAACGGCGATACACCTGATTCTGTTCAACCCAATTGCTGGCGTAAATCTCCTGCTGCAGATCGTCCATCGATTGGGCACAAGCAGTGCCATAGTAGCAGGTGGGAAATATTTGCAGCTGTAGAGCCAATAAATAGGTCAAATACAACACTTTATCGGAAACGGTGTTCGTGTAGAATATAAATGTTATCAGCGTGAAGCAGTCCTGAAAAGCGGTGACAGCGTACTGAATGAACACCGGCATTGATATTATTTCTTCTATGATTGCCTGCAATCTATAAAAAACAATTAAAAAGGATTTTCGTTTACTCTCCTTCAAAGAGGCCACTCACCTGTACAAACGCTGATGGTCAATAATGCAGCGCTGCATTTCGCGAATATTCGCCTGCCCATCCCTACTGGTGTGGCCGATCCGAGCCAGGCGAGCGCCCAGTAGGCGCGTGTGGTTCGATAGTACACACAGTGCAATCGCCGGAAAGGAATCGTTCGCCAGACTCTGCAAGAGATCACAGCTTAGCAGCAACAGTTCCTATCCAACAGCGCCAATATACGCCACCGTCGACTTGCGCCAATCGAACGGCAACTCGATGGCAAATGCCAAACCGCGCTCCTCAATCGACGATGCAAACGCCATGACTGTAATGGCCATAAAGAAGATGCAGAGGCCGCGCAGTGTGTTCAGAATTAAGTTAGTGCCTCGGTGAATACCAGCGTAGAACTCACGGTCTTCGGGCAGCAGCACCAGTTCATCCAAAGCATTTAAGATCTGCTCCGCTTGCCGCACCAAGCCCAGCCGCCTATAGTAGCTTATGTATTTGGCGCTGCAGGCGAGTGCAGCGGCGCAAATTGGCAGCGTTTGGAGAAAATCCGTTAGGTTGGCGCTATTGTAGAGGGCTATGAGTATGGTGCCCGGATAGAAGAGCATTATGAGCGCGTTGACGACTGTGCTGTAGAGGCGGTAGAGCAACTGGTAGCGCACCGGTTCACGTACACAACCCAGCAGCAGCCACAGGCGCCAGTGTGTGCGGAAAAACTGACGACTGTCCACCAGAGTTGAGTCATCCATCTCAAATGGCAAGCGGAAGCTTCAATCAGCAAAATGCTCAAATAGTCGTTTGCAACAGGAAATCTATGAATAAATTACTAAATGCAAATGGAAGCCGTATTTATATAGCATCGATATGCATATAGACATGTTTTGAGCACAGTCGGTACCAAAATGTTTCGCACATTTGAATAAAAAATATCAATTTCAAGTAATATTTATTCATACGTTTAAGAAAAAAAATTTTTACGAAAAGGGTTTTGCAATTTAAAGGAACACTCATCACATTATGGGAGGACAAACAAAAATTAATATCAAAAAATTATTTATCCCACCTTACTTTTATCAATTATTATCCATCCAACTATCCGAATTTATATTATAAGGAGTCTTTAGTATGAGTTTATAATATTGAAATCATATTAATATATCCGAATTTTTATGTCCATGACTGTAGGTGTCCGAAGTGTTAACACATTTGCGCATTTATTATTCATAAGAACCAGCAATTTATTCATTATTTTAAATGTAATTCATTCATAAAATATCAAATGGAAATTTATTTACGAAAATTATGTATTTTTAGGCACCCCATGGACGTTTATGCCGTATAAAATACATTAATGAATAGTGAAGAAGCATGTAATTGAAGTCATCAACACCAATTAAAAGGCGGTTACATAATTTTATTAAAATAATCGAGGAAACCTGATATAATTAATCGAGTGAAATGTTTATAATTGTGGGAACTGTTAATTTATCCCCAAATATTAGTTCAGATGTGGCTTGCAACAACAACTAGAGTTTAGTTGTAGCTAAAACTGTGCATTTGTGTGGAAGTACATTTAATTTTCAGATATTTATCGTGTATTTTTAATCTATAATTAAAGGCTTATTTTCTACAATTTAGTATCCGCTTTAAAGTAAATCTCAGTAACAGCAATTAACTTATTCACCGTAATATTTTTAGATCACTTAATTTTAATATATGCCGGAAAATTTATAATTTTACCGTTAATGCGCCATAAACATGAAAAACAGGCAACGGAATTTTCTATTTTTGCGTTATTTTTTAGAGAGCTGTTATAAGTACTTCAGCGGCAGACAGCGGAAAACAGTGGCTACGCTGGCTAGGTCATGTTGTACGGATGGAAGAAAACACTCCAGCTCTGAAAGTATTCGATGCAGTACCCGCTGGAGGAAGCCGCGGAAGAGGACGACCCCCACTCCGGTGGAAAGACCAAGTGCAAAGTGACCTGGCTTCACTTGGTGTTTCCAGTTGGCGCCAAAAAGCAAAAAGGAGGAATGAGTGGCGCGCTCTGGTGGATTCGGCTATAATCGCTTAAAGCGGTTCCTACGCCAAATATATATATATAAGTACTTCAGAATGATACCGTAGTAGAGGAGCAGAGGGAAATCTGGCCTTGTCATATTTTCTAAAACAAGTGTGTCATTTAATATAATACTAAATATAAAATAAATCGGGTTAGCACAATCTCGAAATTTACTTGTAAATAAATGAGTTTAAAGATCAAAATTAAAATTAAGCTTTTCCTATGCAGATAGACTTAAAAGACTTCAAGGGATGGAGGGAATATCATTAAATAATTAACGGAAGCATTGAGTTTCGCTTATGGTCATCGGCCCTGCATAAATATATACAATCCTGACCTCAAGTGATAATTTATCATCACTACAGACGTAATATATATGAGACGCGTATTATTAATACCCTTTATTACGCAGTTACCTTTTGCTTTAATGAGTTATTGTTAAAAACTTTGTTGATTCACAATAGCAACGTGAAATCATCTGATATTTTAATAGGAAAACGTATGCTATTTCAAAACATAATTTCAAGTGAAGAGTTTAAATGTTTGGTGTTCAAAAACAGCAGTAAATACCCTGTGGGGCCTATAATGACAACTAAATTTGAGTTCATGGGTAATTAGTTTTCATGCAGGAGTTTTCTGTTGAGGGGTTAAGAGTTATATATCGAAGAAATATGTGCCTTTTCAGGGTCTTAAAACAGCATTCGAAGGCCTCAATCATTTAAAAATGTTAAAGTATCCTATCTCACCAATTACAGTATAATATTTCCCTACAGGGTGTGACAAAGCACAGTCGCACAACTGAATTCCTGTGAGGCAATCTTTTGTTGTTTCTTGGTAAAGAGGATTAGCGAGTAGCAACATTTTGATTGGTTCTTCTGCCAGATTATTCCAACTTCGATTTAGCACAGTTTTTTAGGTATTTCATAACGCTAACGAGTATTAACTTACAAGGAACTGCAACAATTCAGTTATTAATACAAAAGTATTAAGCATTATCCAATGTAGGGGTATTGATGGGCTTCATGTGAATAAACTTCGAAAAATCAAATGACTGATGTAAATAGTTTAACATTTTTTTTTTTCAAATGGATATATACATGGTTAGGTTTATGAAAAGGTCAAACATTTTTTGAGACAATATGAGTGCCGAACACCCGGAAATAGTTATTATTTCACACTTTAAGCCAACTGCAGCGAATTCCAATTATCTACAAGCCATTACAGCAACTGCTTAACGAACGTTCCTTTCTACATACGCAAACCCAATCTCACGCAAAGGTTGTGATTGAACTCTGAAAGCTTAAATTTCATTGTTTATAACTTTGTTGTTTACATATACATATACATATACATATACATACAAAAATACATAAATACATTTGTTTTGTATAAACATATGTATAAGCACAGCCATTTGGCAGCACGATTAAGTTACTATGCGTATCTGTATGCAATGCTCAGCGTGTATTTTCCTCTATTTCCCTTGAAAGCCTGCGGCCACAATGTACATGTTTCCTTTGGCCGACGGACGCCGAACTTTTCCACTCCTGCTGCTGTCAATACGCGCCAAAGGCAGCCAACATTTCAGCATTGGCGCATAGACAATACCTTGCCTTGCCTGTGGGCTCAATGAGCTCAATATGCCCACATATTGTTTTTATTTCGTCTAAATCCGGATAAGCACTTTCGCTTTATTGTCTATATTTTCATTTCCTGCGCTCCTTTGCATTCATTTTGCATTTATTTTCACTTTCATTCGTTTCATTTTCTGCCTTTGCTGTTGTTGTCACTATGTTTGCCGGGCCGGATATGTTTTCATATTAGAATAAGTAGTGCAAATTGCCAAGGCGTAAGAAGGCTTCGACTACATTTGCCACGTCACATACTCGTACACACATTATTAGGTGCGATTACGTATGGTAATGTCGCACAGGGCGTTTACCGTTACATACGCCTTTAGCTGGAAAATCTCTATAAATAATAGCGCATTTCCGCTAACAAATAAATGTCTTACGACAGATTGAAATCGCACATGCGGAAAGAACATTTAATATTAAGTCGAATTAGAATGTAGTAAAGTAGAAATAGAAATTGGCATAGTACTATATCACTCATCCACTAAGACCGTAGCCCAACCTTAGGCAATGCCAATCAATGTAATGAGCAAAGCTGTAGACCATGAAACGTTCACAGATTACCGTTATATTTATGAAGTCTATTTTCCTGCTTCAAATGACCGAGAATTTTTATATGCTAGAAGCCAGCACTACTCTGCTGAAACAGTTTCCCCATTTTATTGTATTGCGAGTGGGACCAAAGTGGGACCCCGTCACTTCAGACCAAAGAACGCCAAGCCGTTTGAACACAGCGCTGTTAAATTTCAACTTAAACGCTTGCTTACCCAGCTCACATATTCTCACATCCGAGTTGAATTCAAGTTAAATAGCATTCTAATGCAATCACGATAGATTCGAGTGCGAATGCAAAGCTCAAATGCACAGACATCGTCAAGGCGAGACTGGCGCTAAGTTAGTGGAAATCGGAAGGCATTAAGAGCGAGAAAGTAGGAGCTGACCGACAGCAATACCGTCATTATAGCACCCAAGTTACTCATTCCAGTTGTGCGCACCTCTGACTGCTGCCCGAGCTTCGTTCGCTGCGAAGAGTTTTGAGGCACATAGACCCGGGCTGCAAGTGTTCGCTTCGATTTGGTATGCAGTAATAACGAGCAAAATTGCATGGGACTGTAGTGCAAATATCCAAATGTTGCAAAGGTTGCAACACAATTGCGTCCACCTTTCCACAGCAACGGTACAAACTGATTTCGGGAAGACGCTTCGCACGGCGCCTGGCATAATGAAATGCAAAGCAATGCAAGCTCAGATCGAATACAAATGGGCTCATGAATTTCGGGCAATGCTTTCATCTTTAGCGGTGATTAGAAGACTGCCTAATGCCTGGGGCGCATTCTAATTGAAGGACGGAGAGAAAAAGTCACTTATGCCAAAGCATATCAAGCGGAGCGTTTACTTTGATTTGCTGTGAGTTTGAGGGGCGGCAAGGCCTATGCCTGCAGCGTGGCTTACAAGGCCTTGACTAGCTGCTGAATACGCTAATTGTCGCTTGAAGTGTGTTTTGACATGGAAAGTAGAAAGTTATGTGCTCCATAGCAATTCACTTGCTGTATTGTGTTAAACGAATTGGTATCTTGAGGAGAAATCTACTTTGTTAAATAATTAAAGAATTGCAGAGATCCACCCTTCCTTACGATACTTCGTACTACTGTCCAATTGATCAATTAGACAAGTCTTTATAGAAAAATAATAATAAGTCACAATTATTGTGCGAATTCTACTCAATTTATTTGCATCGCTGTCAAAGTTTCAAATGATCTGCTTTTAGTCAACGGGAAACCACAGCTCAGTAAGGGGAACTATAATCGATGACTTTGTAGGCCAATTGCAGCAATTTCCACAGATCAATATTATTGCGTTTCATCACACTAATCGGGTACTTTGCTTCGTATGATTTCTGGAAACAATTAATCGTTATGAAACTGATGTTTATGTTGACCCCTCTTCATGTCTCGCTATACTTACGAATAGTTTCTTTACATCACGACGGAAGCCACTGTCACGTATGGTGCGATAGAACCTGGCGAACTGATCACTATCTTGCTGCTTACTACGTATCAAGGAGCGAAGCTTCGCACGTGGAATGGCGTTGAACAAATTCGTAGCGACATCTTGCAAGGTACGCGGCACCACAAGCGATTGCATTTCCAATTCGACAATCTCCTCCTCATCACCATATGTGGGTTGCGAAATCATCAGGCAATTGAAAATATCCTGAACACTAGCAATGGTTTCCGTGCTCACGCCAGCATCGGCGAAGCGCCTAAGCAGTTGCCGGTAGGCGGCAGTATCGGCAAGTTGCTGTGACACCGACTGGAATCTGTCAGTCTTGATGAAGTCCATGGCCCTCTTGAATTCCGCGTCCCTAAAGTAGCCATAAGAGATGTAGTAGACCAATGTGTTTGGATCGATGAGATTGCGTATATCGCGGAAATCTTGGCAAAGTTGATAACTACTTGTTTCCTCCCAAGTGCATGCCGGCTCAACGTAGACACCCCTCTGGGCCTCACACTGCGTGCTCCAAAGACACAGGACAAGGAGAGTGAAAACTTTCCACATAACGGATATTAATCGTAGTCGGCTTCTAGATATTGTTACAATTCTATGCAAAGTACTCTTGCACTGTGCTGAATGCATGTGCCGTCGCCATTATTTATACGCCCGGAAAGTCGCCGTGCAATTGCAATACCGCGTGCAATCTTCGAATGGGTATAGTACATGTGTAATTGCAGTGGGTAAAGTGCATTACATTTCTTATCTCCTAGTTGTTGTTTTGTTTACTCTGGTATGCAGTTACAACTCGTTAACTATTTATGAGTTGCATTTGGCGAACGTCTGCCGCTCGCTTTGACAGTTGCTTATCAGTCATGTACCAAGCACCCGAGTCCGCTAACAACATCCTATTGACTTTGTTGTCGTGTACCAGAAGTGTGATGCTTTCCATTGCATGGAACTAATGACGATAATACATTGTGGCCTTAAGTAATTGTGTCGCTTATTGGCAATAGAAGGAATGCTCGTCAAGTTGTGAAGTAAACAAGGAAACTGAAATAAGGAATGTACATACTCTCAGCAGTCGTTAGTGATATGGGACCTGAGGCTACTTACACCTTTGGAGTCCCATTCTACAGCTCCTATTTTGTTCACTCTTCCAGGAGTATCTGAAAATATTTCTTAACGCCAAAGTGTTGAGTTGAAAATCATTTGCGAACAAGCATCCACCTCCAACTCGGGTATAAACCGAAATCTAGTCGCTATTTTCGACTATCTCACAGGTCCAAGTCCAAGAGATATCCCATATTTTAATCTAACTTAATCTCGAATTTTAATCTAACATAACCAGGAATTACATTAGGTACCGTTGTGTTGGTATAATTGAGGATACGCTATAATTGAACAATTTCAAGCTTCTTATTATTTCCAGCAATAAGACGGGTCGGCAGAACAACTAACTAGGGGATAACTGAGGGAATTTAAAGAGAGGTAGGTAATAATAAAGTTTGAAAAAGCAAAACGGTCTCTATAAACTAAATCGCATACGATTTCCAAAATATCAGACCAACTCAGCATGACCCAGAGCACATCTTTGCCTCTGCAAGCTGTCTAAGAATTGTCGAAAATGTTAAAAAAAAATCTCAAAAAGTCACCAGACTTTTCGCTCGCACTGTTTCAAGTACCGTCGACGGCAACGCTCAAAGGCTACTGTAAACAACTCATTTGCAATGTAAAAGCGTAGAAAACAAATTGTGCACAAATAAGAATTCGTTCGGTTTCACGAATTATTTGCGTTACAGCATTTACAACTTAGGCAATTGGCTGGGACTTTAATGAATTAAAATTCTTCTGTAATAAGACGCAAATAATTTTAAAATCAAATTAATTATACGCGCTTCAAGCGACCGCTTGCTGACGTGCCGCCTCAGAGTTGAGTAAGCGTGAATTACATTGTGTGGCATGTGGCAAGTGACTACTTGTTGGTTGAACAAAAGTTAGGCTGCAACAGGATCAACAAAAACAACAATAACGCTTGACAATTGCCAGCCAATCAACTGTGGTGAGCAAACAGCTTGTGGAGCGGACTAGATATCTGCACTCCCCTCTCAGCCACATGTCCCTCCCAACGTTGCACAACGGAACTGTGGTCAGCCAACGCAAGGCAATCAAAATGCATACTAAGCCAAATGCCAAGACACGCTGGGGAATGGATACTCAATTCTAAGACTCAATTAAAATGGAATTTATTCTCCTGTCTTCATGTCTTCGTAGGCCATACCGACAACGCCTGATTTCCTACTCTGTCCATTGTCCGTTGTCGTCTTTGCGTCGCTTCTCAGCAAAGCAGTCGTTGGCTTGGTTTGACGCACATTTTTCTCATGCTTTCACAAAGATTTTAATTCCATTGCGGTGGCATCTGGCGTGTCTTTCAATATTTATGCTTTCAATTAAATTGTTGCGATTGTATGTGTGTGTGTGTGCGTAGGCTCACACAGCTATGACCTAATACCCGGATGGACTGTAAGCCACTGCGTGATCAGCTAGCTACAAAGGAGACTTTGACAAACGTGCGTCCATATTTCTATGTATGTAGGCAGCTACAATACACAGTTTTGTCGATATGTTCAAATGTAAGCTTCAATTGTTCGAAAGCTTCAATGGGAATGCTACTAATTATAGGTGTATACTTGTGTGTGTATGTATGTGTGTGGCTGATTGGATTACCGTATGTCCGGCATTGTGTACATTGGCTTAATATATATATACATATATATGTGATTATATACTCGTTATTGTTTGCATGAAAAATAAATGTTAAAATGATTTTGTAGCTGCAAGTGTATCAAATATCCAAAAACCACAAAATCATAAAATAGAAAACCGCATTTTTTATGCATTTTCTATGGCATTGTGAGCGAGACAGATTTATCGCTACAATTTCAGTTTCAATAAAGCCAGCTTGACAACCGTTATAAATTGCGCACACACAACAAAATGTTGCTTCGAGTGTGCTCGTAGTTCTTCGGCAAGACTTTCACAGATTATTCCCATGAGCGGTTCGTAGAATAGTTAAGCGATTGGAAAAATCAATTATAGATGCTTTGAAAAAGAAAAGCTCGCAAGAAGATGCACATAATAAGCTACTTTTCCGAACTGCATACAATTTTAATTCGCAACAAAGTTCGATAGCAGCCCCTGAATATTACAAATTCGAAGATTAAGCGCTAGAGCGAAAACAAGTGAACTAGCTTTAGACTCACTCATACTTGCTCACTCAATTTCCTTAAGATATTTGCTTAGTGGAATATACTAATTCCCAATCCGAAGCGAAAACAAGTGAACTAGCTTTAGACTCACTCATACTTGCTCACTCAATTTCCTTAAGATATTTGCTTAGTGGAATATACTAATTCCCAATCCACCTTATATTATATAGGAGGTGTATTCAAAAAATAACGGAAATTTCCGTTTTCTGAAAACAAAATATGTATTCATTTGTCCACATTAATAAATTATCTACATTAATATTCCCTATTCGATTCGATGCGATGAGCAAACCGATTTCACCAATTTTTAGGACTAAACAATATTATCCTCCTAAAGACCTGCTCACAGAATTTCTTGAAAATATCTAAATTTTTAATTGGTATATATAAAATCTGGCAGCGTTTTGATCTTCATATTGAGTATACAGGACGGATATACCGATTTCCAGCGCTATATGTCGGACCCACCATTTGTGCAAAATTTTTTGTGACTGTGTATTATCGAGTAAACAAAGCTGATGACTGACTTACCCCTTTTTCAAACGACAGTAAGAGGTAATTTCTTTTCTAGGTCGAGTAGTTTATGAAATATCAATTTTCACCGCCAAGTGAGCGGTATCAAAGCCAATATGATTTAAATCGATTTTTGCCAAAATAACTGTATTAGCTAGTGAGATAAGTGCATTAAACCTTCTAGAGCGGGTCCATATCCACTTTCAAATAATATTAAATATTAGAATACTATATCAAAATGCTCTCCTATTGTCCCTGTGAGTCCCTGCGCTAAATTTACGTTCCACAGCTTATTTGGCTACGGATAAATAGCAGTTTAAGTGGCAACACTTCTTATTCAAAGTGCCAAAGGTAAAGCAATACGGTTTCTCAAGCCGCCCATTCCGATTATCGCTGCTGAATGTTTAAACATCGAGCAAAGGCCAGCACAACTATGCAATTATTGGCTGTGCAGCTAACCAGCTCTCCCACGATTGTACAAATATGCATAGATACTTTGGCACACAATTACACACCCAAACACACATATGTACATAGTCACCTACACACATAAGCGGCGTAAGTAGACCATTTACAGCGTCGGCAAAGTGGAAAATACTAAGGCAGCTGAGACCATCGAGGCAATTTAGCAGATTGCTTTATTATTAGCTGAAGGGGAAGGCTGAGCATGGCTGAAATGAAGTCATGTTGGCAGCATAGCCACACTCAGGACTACCTAAAATTCGTGCAATCACCAATACACAGCGGAGTCATGATTTTCTCAATAAACGCTTGCTTGTAGGCCCTGTTGGAAATGCAGAAACGTTTACTCTACAATGAAATAAATTACTCAAAGTAGAAGGGGGAGGTGAAGGGACAATAGATCAATTTCTTAGGTATTCCCTGTTAACTACCCGATTTCTTATAAATGCATGGAAAATATGTTAGGCGCATGTCCTTCCTTAGCCCATTTCCCACAGGGTCGCATTGTAACGAAAGCATTTGGAAGTAACCAAAGCGCCAACGTATGCTCGTAGCTATAAAATGTGTGCATAAATATGTGCAAATTAGGACAGAGATGAGAACTTGTTTCCTCGATTATCTTGCACAAGCCAATAGTGGCTTTTACTAACTACCATTATATCGTGCTAAGCCAATCTGCTCAGACGTGTCAGACACATGCCATTGTCCCTGCACACAACGTACTCGTACAAGTGTACTCGTACTCGGCAAACTAAATGCAATTTGTCGGCAATGCCCCAATTTTTTCTTCCACTTACACGATGGCACTATCAGTAAAAGCAAAAACCACAAAGCCGACGGCTACGGATGTGTTTACATATCCGACTACTACAAACCCGCACAAAAGAAGCAGCGAGAAAGCATGTGTACTTGTTAAAAGGAAGAAAAAAAAACTTAATTAGCCGAGGAAATTAGAGGGCATCCGGTTTATGGTGTAAGTAATTTACGAGACCATGAATATGTACGACACTCACACACATGCAAATGCTAATGGAAGTAGTCACGTGCATACACTAAGTGTCCTGTCGGTAATCTAATATGTGTGAGGTGTTCCCGGGACAGAACTAGTTTTCCGCTGCTCATTTCATGAATATTAAAATTTCACTATCGGATCTTCGTTCTCAAACTTCGATTGGTCAGGAGACTTGAAACCACGAAACAACTGTCGTTGAGAGAGAGTGCAAGCTTCAATGTCAACATAATCTCCTTGATATTTCTGTTAACTCTGAACATCTACATAATGTCTCAGTTATAAAAACTTTATTGTTAGATTCCTCAGAGAATGCTAGACTTTTTAGTGGTCAAAACCTCCGAAGTGGTCCTTCATTTCTGTGAAAATACAGTTCAAATGGAATTAAGTAGCGAATAATTCCAACCTTAAATGAACTGGTCTGCTTTAGTGTACTAGTAATTAGGACCTATTTGTCTCTGAATAAGATATGTCGTAGGAAGTGGTTACAAATAGACAACCGGAAATATATAATCCAAGAACTTCAAGGTTAATCGCTATGTTTCAAATAGTTGAAGGAACCATGTGTGTCTTATAATTCTGATATTAGTTAATAGTAAACTGCGGTATTGGCACATAACAGATGTTACGTACAAGGTATGTATGTTCAAAAAATAACGGGAATTATAGTTTTTTGAGTAAATATTTCAATTTTGACAAATGGACTCTCTAAACCCGAAAATTTTTACAATTCCCGTTATTTTTTTAACACACAACAATATACAGGTCTGGTCATTTTCTAAATTTTTTTCATTTGGGACATTTTCTAAATTTAAAACCAACCATTGATTGATTAGTCATAGCAAAATGAGATCTCTTTGCTGCATTTCCACTAATTTTTTTTTTAGCATAAGCCTTACACAAAGGAAGTCAGGGGTAGTCGAACTACACCGATATTGTTTTAAACGTTCAGTAATATTCGGTATTTTATGCTAAAAGAGAGCTGTAACAAAAAGAAAAACCTTCGCGTAACTACTTTTGTGCAACTCATCTACTTCTGGAATAGCTGCTCATATTTGCTTTTCCATATTTTTTTATTTTAAATTTTAAGTTTTCAATTTATAAATTACTTAGCCGACCGCTCCGACTTTCTGGTTGCTTCATTTCCAGTTCCGGCACATCACTCCCATATCTGGTTCCATCGGTTCTCCTATATCTGGTTTCAGTTGGCTCATTCCGTTTCTGGATGCTCCACTTCCAGTGACCAATATTCAGCCACCCCATTTCCGGTTCCGGAAACCTATGTCCGGTTGCACAATTTCCGGTTCCAACGATCATATCCCGTTACCCCATATCCGGTTCCGGTGACATCATTTCCGGTTACCCCATGAGGTCAATGATCCCACCCTGATCACGTGATGACATTTAAAAATCACGTGATATTTTTGTTTCATTTTTGAGTGAGGTCAATGACCCCACCCTGATCACGTGATGTCAATTTAAGGTCACGTGATGTCCTCCATTTTTGGACTGTATAAGGAAATGCCTGAAGAAAACGACTCCTGAAAGTTTCGTTAACATAGCTTTAGTAGTTTACGAGATATGTACAAAAAAACTTAGTAGGGGACGGGGTCAAATATACCCCTTCCTAGAACAATCCTTTGTACCAAATTTCACTTTCATAGCTTAAATTATGGCTTAGTTATAGTTCTTTATAGGTTTACAGTTATCGCCATTTTGTGGGCGTGGCAGTAGTCCGATTTAAAAAAAATGGAAAATGCGCATGGCATCGCCCACTTATGGGTCTAAAACCATATTCGGTACATAACTAGACACTCTCATTACACTGATGGAAAATGATCACGAACAATCACAACTACTTTCCATATAACTCAATTTTGAATTCCATCTAATTCCTTCACTTTATTAAGTACTAGCCGACCGCTCCGGCATCGCACGGGTTTAAACAAACATTTCAAATGTTATAAATTTTTACACACGCTCCCATACATATGTATGTATTTCCCATTTCTTGCGTGGATTCATTAAAAAAAGTAAAATGTAGAAAATTCGAGCATGAAATTATATTTTATTTGAAATGAGCTAAATCTTGATTACGACCTCTAGTCTATGGTGTCCGATATATTTCTCTCAGATTATGAAGCAATCTTGTATGTTTAAAATATTTTGTCGATTTTCAGTTTCAGATTAAGATTCTCCATCACGGAGTCTTTTTGATACCCTCACCTGGGAACTATTTCCAGAAAGTTTAGATTCTAGCAATAAATATAGCCTATGTTACTCGAGGTGAATGTAGCTTTCGAATGGTGAAAGAATTTTTGAAATCGGCACAGTAGTTTTTGAGTTTATTCATTACAAGGATACATACAAATCTTTCCTCTTTATAATAGTAGTATAGATTATTCTGAAGTTTAAACCTCGTTATGCAAATGCTAATTCTACACGAAATAGCCAAACTATCATTTAATAATTCAAAACATTTCACAACACTTTTCGGAATATTTTTGAAAAATAACCTCCGCATGGAGGTCGGAGCATTTGCATAGGTAAGCAAATAGTGCATGTAGATTTGTAGATATGTTAGCGCATTAATAATATGGAAGTTCCCCAAAGCGAGGTTCTCACATTCGTTCGAACGCGCTGTTAACCTGAAACGCTCAGGCATTCTACACACTCGTTGATGCAGCAATGCAACTAGAAGACGCCAAGTGGTTGCCTAACGAAGCATGCAAAGCGAGATGACAGTGTTTTATTTTATTTATTTCAAAAATGTTTAAGAAAATCACTTCATTGGAGGATGGAGGAAGTAATCAGTTTTAAAGAAACTCCAAATATTATTAAAAAATGTATAGACATTATTTAAATCGCCTTGAAAATCACTATTATTTAAATTAACTATAAATATGGATATCGGTAATATTAAAGACCACACATAAACTCAAAATATTCAAATTAATATTTTTTTTACCTCTACTCTGGTTGCAAAAACACACTGTTTCGGGGTTGGGTATATAATAAAATGGCGCTCACTTTGCATATTTAGCACTCTACGCTTATTTTTGGTAAAACAAATTCTGAAATATTCACGAGCGCAAACTGGTTGGTCACGGCGCGTCAGCACTCCAAGCGGCCAACATGCACATACAGACATATGTAAATGCAAGAGGTTGCATACTCTACGGTGTATAGTGTGGCACGTGTGCATGCATTTCATATGACTCCCTGTTGGCTATAAATGAATTGCTTTTAATTTTCCACACTATTTTATGAAAGCACTTCATTAACGATTTCACTTAAATCTATGTGTATGTACATATATGTATATGTATGTGTGTGTGTATGTGCGTCCATGAATTCTTTTCACCGAAAAACAACACACAACAAAGTAGTCTCAGCCATATAATTTAATGAAAAGCATTAAGCAATATGCAAACCACATAAATATGCAGCCGACTTGCTGATTGCGTGAGAGTGTGCACGTACGCCTGGGCGTATGAGTAATATTTTACTGCGCGTGTGAGTGTTCGCCATATATTTATAAGTGTATGGCTGCTTCACTATTTATCTTCGGCCATTGAATGAATGAATACCGTTATGTGCGAACTTTGCATTTTTGCTTTTTTCCAACGCCATTTGCCAAAGTTGAAGTAAATGAACCGTTATATGTATGTACATATATGTGTGTATTACTGTTATTTTATACTATAAATTAAAGCATGGCTGGTATATCCACAGCTAAAAGATGAAACTTTCAAAGTTATCCGTATTGCAAGCAGATAATGAAAATATATTGGAGTTTTAACCGTTATTTTGTATTAAAAAAATTCAAAAAAAGGTCAAATGTTGCTTAATGAGACCTGAAACAGCGAAATATCAATAGAATTGCGATGAAGTTAAAAGTCTCTCTTTAAACTTGAGTGTGCACTTCGTTCTTTATTTGTGAGATTTGTAAAATAAATTTATCTCTCTTTTTTGCGCTTCCATCCAGCATTAAAGACACATGCAGCACTCTGTGGAAGCTTTATTTATCTTACAACTCATACTAAACAAGAGTGAAGCACATATATATAAAAAGACAGATAAAACACAGTTAAGTACCGCTTCAGCTACCCTCTCTGCCTCTGTCCACCATTAACATGCAGCACAGGAAGCTTCAAGGACAGCATCAGCAGCAGCAGTCAAGTGAAGTTAAGATCATATTTACCGACGATTTCACTTCATTGATGGCATCATTCAATCATCATCGACACTATCAACCGGCTAACTCAATGGCAACCGCAAAGTACGAGCCAACAAACTACTAAATCCACAAGGACAACGAAAGGATACAATAGTGTACTCGCACAGTGCAAATGTTGGAGAGTGCGGGGTCGTTGGAATCACCGCAAGGGCAGTGTGTGTGTGTGTCCATGAGTGGAGCTGCTATGATATGATAAGATGTAAGCAGGTGGCTAAAAAGCCATGAGTAATGTGGTAATGTACTGATGGTGATGAAATCATGTGAATTACACCGGCCAACGCAGAGACAGAGAGCGTTGAAAATCAAAACACTCAATTTGACCAAATGCTACCTTGATTGCTTTTCTACGCCATTAACTCGACTAACACGATTAGCAAGCCACGAAAACTACGACAGCAGCAGAGTGTGTAATAAAGTGCCATGAAATAGAAGAAAACCAAAAAACGAAAAACACAAAACGCAATATAATGCATACCTCAGCAACAGCGAGCACAAGGTTCGTAGCAAGAGGCCTGCAGGGGGGTCTTGGGCGTGTCAAGCAGGAATGTTAATAAAAAGCCAAACCACACGAGTCGGGCCTTCCAATTGAATGCGTAATTAAATAGTCAACAGTGAAACATAAAATGTGCTGCCATCGAGCCATGGCCGACTGCTGTGTGCTGCTAAAGGACCAACCATCAAAGGCCACACAGCATGCGTGCCTTAAACAAATGCCCAGCAGCGCAAAGATAAACACAAAAACACCAACAAATGAAGAATCGAACAAATGAACGAAGAGAGAAGTGTAGCAGCAAATTATGGCTTCTTCATAAAGGCAAAGGTAGGCCTCACACATACAATGGCACGGCAATCACGCAGCTTCTTAGCCAACTAACGGCAGGCTAGCATAATGAAGCACAGAGAGCTGGTGAAAATCAAGGTAGAGGAAGGAAGCTGAAGGAAGTATGCTGGTAAATGCAAAAATCTTAGTAGAAAGCATCACAAGCTTGTGCGAGTAGATGGTAACGGGTGATTTTTTTGAGGTTAGGATTTTCATGCATTAGTATTTGACAGATCACGTGGGATTTCAGACATGGTGTCAAAGAGAAAGATGCTCAGTATGCTTTGACATTTCATCATGAATAGACTTACTAACGAGCAACGCTTGCAAATCATTGAATTTTATTACCAAAATCAGTGTTCGGTTCGAAATTTTTTTATCGACAAATTTTGTTCAGCGATGAGGCTCATTTCTGGTTGAATGGCTACGTAAATAAGCAAAATTGCCGCATTTGGGGTGAAGAGCAACCAGAAGCCGTTCAAGAACTGCCCATGCATCCCGAAAAATGCACTGTTTGGTGTGGTTTGTACGCTGGTGGAATCATTGGACCGTATTTTTTCAAAGATGCTGTTGGACGCAACGTTACGGTGAATGGCGATCGCTATCGTTCGATGCTAACAAACTTTTTGTTGCCAAAAATGGAAGAACTGAACTTGGTTGACATGTGGTTTCAACAAGATGGCGCTACATGCCACACAGCTCGCGATTCTATGGCCATTTTGAGGGAAAACTTCGGAGAACAATTCATCTCAAGAAATGGACCCGTAAGTTGGCCACCAAGATCATGCGATTTAACGCCTTTAGACTATTTTTTGTGGGGCTACGTCAAGTCTAAAGTCTACAGAAATAAGCCAGCAACTATTCCAGCTTTGGAAGACAACATTTCCGAAGAAATTCGGGCTATTCCGGCCGAAATGCTCGAAAAAGTTGCCCAAAATTGGACTTTCCGAATGGACCACCTAAGACGCAGCCGCGGTCAACATTTAAATGAAATTATCTTCAAAAAGTAAATGTCATGAACCAATCTAACGTTTCAAATAAAGAACCGATGAGATTTTGCAAATTTTATGCGTTTTTTTAAAAAAAAAGTTATCAAGCTCTTAAAAAATCACCCTTTAGATGGCAATTGCTGTGACCAGTTGGACGCCAGTGTGACTCGGTCCCAGCCCATTAATGGTAAATCAATACTTTGCAGCAAAACATTGACAACGGTAGCAGATGTAACGGCATTCAAGTGTGCATGTACACATATGAGTATGTAAATACATGTGTGCTAAACCACTCAAAGAAATGTGAGCATTCGCTTCGTCTTTGTTGCTAGGTAAGCAGCAAGCTGTGGCAATATTTTTATGCTTAACTTACTAAGGAGGCATTGATGATAAAGAAAATACAATTTTTATGCTAATAGGAAAGGCTTTAAAGGCTGCAGTGATATTTATTAAATTTCACTTTTAAAGTTTCCTCTCGAAAGGGATTTACTCTATCAAAGAATGATATTGAAGCCTAATTCAATTGCTTAATCCAAAATAACATTAATTCACTTAAGTAAAGAACGAGGAAATTGAAAAACTTAGTTCACTAAATTTCCTGAAACAAATGAAAGAGCGCAGAGGAGCTTAAAAAACATTGCTAGAAGAAATAGTCAATGTATTTCCAAGAGATATCGTACTCTTAATAGTCTTCTACACACATGAGAGGCTATGGTTGTCTGTAGAAACTTCAGTTTTTCTCAGCGACTACTGCTCAGAATTTGTTCTAGAATATATATATATGTAGATATGTAATATCTCAAAAAATGTCCAAAAAATAACGGGAATTTTAAAATTTTCTATTGTCCAAAAAATTCAATTGGCAAAAATATTTTTTATTTTTATACTCTCGCAACAAAAGTTGCTACGAGAGTATTATAGTTTTGTTCACATAACGGTTGTTTGTAACACCCAAAACTAAACGAGTTAGATATAGGGTTATATATATAAATGATCAGTATGTTGAACTGAGTTGATTTAGACATGTCTGTCTGTCCGTCCGTCCGTCTGTATATATACGAACTAGTCCTTCAGTTTTTAAGATATCGTTTTGAAATTTTGCAGATGTTATTGTTGCTTTCGAAAATGGGCGAAATCGGACCATTGCCACGCCCACAAAATGGCGAAAACCAAAAACCTATAAAGTGTCATAACTAAGCTATAAATGAAGCTATAAAATTTGGAATAAAGGAACGCACTAGGAAGGGGAAAATTTTGGTTTAATTTTTTTTGTAGAAGTGGGCGGGGCTCCGCCCACAAATCAGTTATTTGTATATAACTCGCAAACCAATAGAGCTATATAAACCAAACTTTCTGCAGCCGGTTCTCTTACGTACTGCGCCACACACCATGAAAATAGTTGAAATCGGATAATAACCACGCCCACCTCCCATACAAAGGTTAGGTTGAAAATTACTAAAAGTGGGTTAACTCACTAACGAAAAACGTCAGAAACACTCAATTTTACAGAAGAAATAGCAGAAAGAAGCTGCACTCAGATTTTTTTACAAAATGGAAAATGGGGTGGCATCGCCCACTTATGGGTTAAAAAGCATATCTCAGGAACTACTCGACCGATTCGAATGAAATTCGGTATATAAAATTTTCTTGACACATTGATAACACGGATAAAAATCGGTTCACAACCACGAATACTTTCCTTATAATTCAATTTTGAATTCCATCTTATTTCTTCACTTTATAATGTAAACATAAGGAACCAATGAAGATAGCGGAATAAAACTTTACATAAATAGTGCATATCATCTCTGGCTTCACTTTTGAAAAAATTATCGAAAATGGACTATAACTTCTCAAAAGCATATCTCAGGAACAGAAAAATAGTAAATCTCGACCGATTCGAATGAAATTCGGTATCTCTGTTCCATAAAATTTTCACAGACATTGATAATTATGTGCGGGGTAAAAATCGGTTCACGAAATTTGGTGTGAGTTATTGTTTATAGAAGTAATTGTGTGTCTCTGTTCCAAAAATTATTAAAATCGGATCAGAACTTCCCCTAGCTCACATATACCTAATTATGTGCGGGGTTAATTCCGCATATATCGGTAAATATGTGAGATACCTTAGCAAAATTAAGTGAGCGTATAGTCTTCGATATATTGTATCTTGGTAGTGAAAACGAGTGAAATCGGTTCAGGAATTACCTCAGTTCCCATATACTATATATGACGATTTTCGTTATTCTATAAAACTTTATGCCGAATTTATGGGTAAATTTGTATGTTATCTTAATAAAATTTCTTCAATAATTGCGAGAGTATAAAATGTTCGGTTTCACCCGAACTTAGTTTTATTAAGTTGTGAGATATGCCCCTAAAGTACTATACAATTTTCAGCTGTATTCGTTGCTTAGCCATGAATTCTTGACCAAAAACATTACTGTAACGATGCCTCAGCCTTCATATTCCGCAGATAAGACTCCGTGTGACTTTTTCCTATTTCCAAAAATGAAAGAGAACCTTAAAGGGCCGTCTTTAACAAGTATACGTGTACAAGAAATCGCAGGAAGAGCCAAAGGCTATCCCAGAAATCGTGTTTGAGAAGTGTTTCGACGAGTGTTGACGATTAGAAGAAGCGCTCGCCGATATTATGCACTTATCTTTAATGCAGAGGACTAAATAATTTTTTTTAACAAAAATGCCGGTTATTTTTGGAACACACCTCCTAGCTCTGTAATAGTTCAAAATTATCTGCACATCAGTTTCACGGAGTAATCATAAATTACTTGAAACAAGCCAGCTTAATTTTAAATTCAAGACAAACACAAAAGTTGTGAAATTTTGAAAATCCACAAGCTAATATTTCATATTTTAATATTAAATCTAAAACTTTGAACAAAACAAATATTTTTCTTGAAAAAAAAAATTCAACAAATATGCGCAACGCTCGGCGCTAGATAAGACTGGTCACGTTGGATGTATGCATGTATGGGAGCCATATTTCACATGACACACACTCATGTGTGCCTCATGTACTGGGTACTTTCCTAAACGATGGATGCGACATATTATTTCTGCATAAAAAACCAAATGACCATAAATAATTTGCATTTCAGTGAACACAAATGGACAATGTGTTTCCGGAAGGGCACTATGAGGCGACACACCAGCGCTCATATAAGCTCGAAGAAGAAGCCGCAGGAATGTGCTTACAACCAATATGCATGCAACCAAGCATGCGCTTATACGTGCAATATGTATTTGTCTTTGGCTGCGCGTGTGTGTGTGTGTGTGCGTTGGTCGCAGTGAAATGTAAACCCCAAAATGAAGGTGTAAGCTCAAGCAAAGACCCGCACGTTTGAGTGAGTGTGTGTGTGTGTGTCTGTGATTGTGTTGTTATAAGGCATGTGCTCATGCGACGCATACGAGTACAACATGGCGTATGAGCAACTGACCCACAGGCAATTGAGGTAATAATGCCCAACAACGAAGGGTTAAAATATTTCAAATTTTTCCATGCAATTTTCGGTACTTTTTCGTGTTTTTTTTCTTTGCGTTTTTTCTGCTGTTATTTTTGCCAATGAGTGCTCTTGTGCTGATGGCTCTTGCATTACATTTCATATAGGTAAGAACATGTCAAAAATATTGTTGGGTGCACAACCGAAAGGAATTTATTACCTACGCCAATGGCATTTGCGACACACACACATTGCCAGCCAGTGGATAAGTGCGCAAAAATCCAGCAGAAAAAAATTTAAAAAAAAAAATCCAAAAATTCTGTGAAAAGGGCAAACAGCTGACCGAATGGGTCAAATTGAGGGCGACTGTGGTTGGAGCAATGCATTAAGGACAAATGTGTGTTCGGCTCTTATGTTACTCACGATAATCACACGCATGTCTGTATGATTTATTGATTATGAAAAACGTAAGTAAGTAGATTATGAAGCAAGCACTCCAGACAGTCTACAAAAAACACTATAGTTTTGCACCTGCTGACCGTACAATAATTTTCAACGCCGCCTCAACTTGTCAACGTTGCTTAAATAGCAATTTCTCAAAATTGTCGTCTGCTCCGCTGATGCGTAACCGTTAAACAGTGGTAAGCCACGCTTTTCAACGCAAAATTCCAAAAATATACTCACTTCGATTAGCCGTTAACAACGAAGCCAAGCAGCAAGCATTAAATGGAAACCACTCAACGGTCATCATCCTTTCTGCGCCGGCATTTATGTCCATCGTGTCAACGCTAACGTGGGTCAAACCGACCGACCGTCACACAGCCATCACCAGCATCATTACTGGCCACACCCAATGACAATATTCGCCTGGCTCAGCATCATCCTTCACTCGCCGCCGCTCGCCTCGTCAGCAATTCAATACATACATACACACATATGCATGTTGTTGTTGTTGTTCTGTGTGTGTGTGTGAGTATGCAACAGCTGACTGTGTAGCACAAAAAGCTCTACACTTCACTAGCTGCTGCAAAAACACAACTATTGTGTGTTATCAATAGCAAGCAACAACAACAATAATAACAACAACAATAACAATGCAGCATATAAAGGGATTTTCGCATTTTCTGTCAACAATGTGATTAAGATAAAGCAAACAACTAATTTACGCTGCACATACACACTCATGTATGCAAGTGTGTGTGGGTGGGTGTGTGCCGTTATTATAACTGTTGTTTTTATCAATAACATATAATGCATTCTTTCTATAGTAAGATCCCACCGCCTCCTCTGCAGCTGCTAAGCTCTTTCATAAGCGCTCTAGTGTTTCAAACTCTTATGAATTAATGTGAGTTGTTGTTGTTAATACACTTGTAAGTAGAAAGGCGATTAAGTTCAGTTCGCTGACGTCGATAGTCAATAATATCAAGACACACAAACAACAACACACGCATAGTATACAAGCAATTGAAGTGGTGGCCGTCACCAAAGCTTTGGATCTCCTCACCAGCAATCCCCGACTCGTCCGCTTCCCCCACCTTATTTTCGAAGAAAAACTCTGTGTTGGCCATCGTTCGCCAGCTCATTCAGCAAATGCAGTCAACCAAGCATTATTATTGGCAAATGTTTTCACAGTCCTTTGTCCACAAAGCACGTTTCAGCCGAAATTCAAGATGAGTGTTGCCGCTTGGGTATTAAAGAAAGTCTGGTAGCTGAACTTGTTAAACATTGAAATATTATTTTTAAATTTTTGTTAATTTTTTTTTTTTTAAGAATGAAACCAAATGACTCAAACTGACTCTTAAGCTTCTCAGTCTTCATAAGACAATCGTATCTTTATCGAACACTGCCGACCTCATAATCTCGAAACTATTCTCTAATTTAGAACATCTCCAGACTAATAATCTGTAAGAAATTGTGTGAATATAAGATCGTAATATGAATGTTCCACTATTTTTTTTAAACATAAATGGAGTTCCATAAGTACTTGCTACCAAAAAAAATCGTTCATGAGACTTTTCTTAAAGGATCCGTAACTGAGAATAACCAAGAACATATACTGAGACAATCTGTGAATTTGATATTTGCCCCCGAGCCCTAAAAGGGCGATGCCACACAGCAGAGTGGTTCGTATAACCGTTTCCCTTCGTATCAGACTCATACGTGTCTTTATGTATATACGTATTGTTGAATATCTATGACTTGACTGCTTTTCGCCTTGGCCCGCTTCTTCGCGAAAGTTAAACAAATTCACAAGTAAACTGAAAGATGAAACTAAAATGTCTCATTTAATGTGCTTTAGCTGCGGGCAAACGATTTAAGATTATCACATTTAGTTTTGTTGTAGACGCCCGCAATATTTGTGTGTTGGATTTTATGATGATCTTGATGCCAGTTTAATTGGCCCTGCTCGAAGCGCCATAAGCGCACACAAACGCTGACGCTGCTATTCAACTACTTACGGGTTCGACGAGTGTTTGAGGAGTGCATTCAAAGTGGAATTGGTTTACTCTAACCACTTCATTTCTTTGTTCAAAAAAGTTTTACATTTTCAATTTTGTCTAATCTGACGCGACACCAACCTCACAATAGTACCAAAAACAACAACGAGCTGATGATTCTGAGTTGGAACTGTTCAACGTCAATGAATCCGAAATATTGTGTCGATATATAACAATGGACAAAACATGGATTCATGCTCCGGAGTCTAATCGACATCTTCACAATCAGTGGCATCGTTCTACTTTTCGGTTTTTATACTCTCGCAACAAATGTTGCTAAAGAGAGTATTATAGTTTTGTTCACATAACGGTTGTTTGTAACACCCAAAACTAAACGAGTTAGATATAGGGTTATATATACCAAAGTGATCAGGGTGAAGAGTGGAGTTCAAATCCGAATGTCTGTCTGTCCGTCCGTCCGTCCGTCCGTCTGTGCAAGCTGTAACTTGAGTAAAAATTAAGATATCTTGATGAAACTTGGCATACTTATTTCTTGGCACCATAGGAATGAGCAAAATCGGACCACTGCCACGCCCACAAAATGGCGAAAACCGAAAACACATAATGTGCCATAACTAAGCCATAAATAAAGTTATGAAAATGAAATTTGGAACATAGGATCCCACTAGGGAGGGGCACATTTGGATGTAATTTTTTTGGAAAAGTGGGTGTGACCCCGCCCCCTACTAAGTTTTTTGTACATATCTCGCAAACCAATAGAGCTATATAAACCAAACTTTCTGCAGTCGTGTTTTTTAGCCACTTCCTAATACAGTCCAAAAATGAAAGAAATCGGATCATAACCACGCCCACCTCCCATACAAATGTTAGGTTGAAAATTACAAAAAGTGGGTTAACTCACTAACGAAAAACGTCAGAAACACTAAATTTCACATAAGAAATGGCAGATGAAAGCTGCACTCAGGTTTTTTTACAAAATGGAAAATGGGCGTGGCGTCGCCCACTTATGGGTCAAAAACCATATCTCAGGAACTACTCGACCGATTTCAATGAAACTTGGTTTGTAATAGTTTCTTTACATCCCAATGATATGTTGTTAAAATAGGCCAAATCGCTTCACAACCACGCCTACTTCCTATATACCAGAACTTTGAAGACAATCTGAATTGTTTACTTTACAATATATAAAGTAAGCACTAGTGAAGATATCGGTGCAGAACTTTGCACAAATACTATGTTAATAGTGTGGCAGCCCCATTCTAAAAATCGCCGAAATCGGACCATAGGTTTTTGAGGCCCCATATATCGAACACGATTACCTCGGTGCTTCTAACCTAATATTATGGTTTCCAACTTTCAATGGACTTTATACAATATATATGACGAATATGTGGGTTAAATTGTGTATTATATAATATAAATAAAGTTAAATAAATAAATTGCGAAATCCTCCCGGCTGTAGAAGCTGCCTGGGGGAGAACGAAGTAGAATCATCTCCTCACTTTCTTCTGGAATGCTCCGCCTTTGCCAGATCAAGACAAAGGTCTCACTTTATTGAACAACCGCGCGAATTGGGGGATATAGAAATCAAAAATCTCTGCTGAATTGTAATAGGGTCAGCACACTTTGTCGAATCTTAATGCATAATCAAGGGGACTTCACAAAGGACTGTCTCTCATAGTTTACGTGTTTTTTCTGCCGAGAAACAGCCATAAAACCTGACCTAATCGAACCTCATCGACAGTCAACCGAGAGAGCTATACGTGATTAGTCAAATCCAAGACGGCTACATAGAAACATTTTCAGCGACCATCTTGAAAAGGCAAAACCACTCGATGGATTGTTTTACTTCCCACGACAGTCTCTTCTATGTGACCCCAACGGACCGGAATTTCTATACGGTCAAAGGCTGTGTCAAATCGACTGTAAAATCCTCGAAATTGTTTAGAGGAATGTTTTCTGCCGCTACAACAACATTGAAACTTTATTGAAGAATTCAAAAAAAATTATACAAACTTTTCAGTCTGTTGTGGTTGTTGTTGTAACGATTATCCATTCCTGCCGGAAAGGAAAGCATAAATCTAGTTGTCGTCGAGGTCATCGAACGGGAGGCCCAGGAAACGTGCTGTTTCGACAGGGTTGGACCAAAGGGAAAGGGGTGTTAGATGAGTAGGGTTCGTTGGGCATGCAAAAAGTTGGTTAGTGTCATGCGGAGACTCATTGCATTCAGCCTCCCTTTTAGTACTGCATTTATGTATATGCCATAACCTTTAAATTGAAATTGCACTATTTTTTTCAAATTCCTTTGTTTTTATTTTGAAAATATAAGAATATACATATGTAAATATTATAATACATACATATATGGACAGTGGTAAATTTATTTCATTTGACAATAAATCTCGGTGTCAATAAACAACAAATCAAAAGATATCAGAAAATACATTTCACTTTGTTCAATCAAGTTACAGCCAATATTTGCCTATTTGTTATTATAAAGCGTATAATTATTAATAAGTTTTCCTTAAAACAACACAATTATACTCCACGTCTTCTTATGAAAATCAGTTTAAAATACTTCAAAAACTCAATAGAAAAATTAAAATTAATGTTACTCTCCCTCAAGCTGGAATTTATACAACTTTCGCTATGACTAAATAAAAAAGAATTCTTGTAATGTTTATATTTATGTATTTGGCTTCAATGTTTTCTTCTTCCATATAAGTGCTTGTATTAGCTATTTACCAAACATTACTTATTGAATTCTTTGTTCATACAAATGTTAGAATAGAACGTCTTTGATCTGCGTCTCTTTTCTTTGCGACGTTGGTTAGTGTTTTTGTTTTTGTTTTTTTACAATATATACTTTGTTGTTGTTGTCGTTTTGTACATGTGTTTGTTTTGATTATGTTATTGTTTTGTTAAACATTTTCATTTTCGTAAAGCTAAAGTAACAAAAGCGTCTCAATGCCTTCAGTAAGCGAATGATTACTGCTTGAACTGCAATTCCTCAAATTACGGTATATTTTTGTACAAAAATAAATTACACTTTAGAAACAATTGATTTTGAATAAAAAAAAAGAAAGATCATCACGCAAAATGTGCTCGTACGAATGCGCTTATATTTAATATCAGTACAAAAGTAGGCAGTAGCGCAACTTATTCACTAAGCTTTAGTCACGATTGTTACTGCGTTCACGTCGACTACCACCACCTACCAGCGGCTTGCGGAGCGTGCTGCTTAATATTTACAGGTATATTGTAGAATTAATCTAATTAACATTATAATTGCTTTTAGTTTTACGGGATTTGAAACGATTGTTTTTTTTATTTTTACATTTGCACACTTAAAATTAATATTCGTACTCAGCAATTATATAAATGAGTAAATCACTTTTCCATTGTTAATTGTTAGCCCCTTCGAAAGCTACACGCCGTTATTTGCGATATTTACTTATAACTGGCTTTAATATCTGCTTTACCAACAGCAGCTAGACGATTCCTCTTCACCGAAAGCAATGTGTCCAATGCTCCAGGAAGGTGTCTCAAGCCTGCCCACGCCCGTCACCTTGCGCTCATCATCGCCGTCCACGGGAATGCCGACGTGTACGTAAGGCAAGCGAAAAGCTGCATTGTCATTTTTGGCCGACAGCGCTGCATAGGTATGGCTCAAGGCGGTATTGTTGTTCGTGTACGCTGATATCGAGTCGCACGAATTGAATTGGCGCAGCGAATGGCTTTTGCCCTCGTCCGCCAAACGCACCAGGCCCAGCGCGGTGGAGAGGAATACCTGTTCAAGCCCTTGGTCCGTTTCGGCTGATGCCTCAAAGTATGTAGCGCCAATGGACGAGGCAAACAAGTAGGCCTCGTCGTGCGTAACCGTGCGCTGCGCCAGCAAATCCAGCTTGTTGCCGACAAGTGTGAGTATCATAGGCTCCTGCACATGACGATGCAGCTCCTGTATCCACGATTTGATGTCAACAAATGTCTTGTGTTGTGTTAAATCGAAAACTAAAATAGCTGCATTGGCATTGCGATAGTACATAGGGGCGACGGCTTTGAAGCGCTCCTGCCCAGCTGTATCCCAGATCTGTAATAATTAAAGAAATGAATGTATTATAAAATGCTTAAAATTCTTTGATTTTTTAAATTATTTTAAAATAAAAAATACTTTACAAAAACGAAAGAATGTATGAAGTCATCATCGCATTTGATAAATACATATGCACTTGTAGATGATGCATCATGTGGCAAGCTATTTCACAAGGCGAAGTATCTACAAACGAATGTTGCTAGGCTTTGCTTGGTTAGCTTATTGCATTACGATATATAAAAAAATCACCAAACCTTAGATTAAGCGAATGCTCAACAAATACAATAATTGTTGTTGGTTGTGTCAAGCATTCACAATTTTAATCTTTGTGGAATGAAATGGAATGGAAAATGTAAACATTCTCGGCAAATGAATGCGATAACTAAACTAATGCTACACTTCTAGATTTACATATATTTTATGATTTTTATGATAACGAAGATGTTGATGAACTACTGAATACTTTGTACTTACTTGTAACTTAATTTTCACATCGTCTAAGAGCACTTTGCATGTAAAAAAGGAAGCAGCTATCGTCGGACCAATATCCTTATGTAATGTGTTTTTGATGTATTTTGTAACCAAATGTGTTTTGCCAACTCCTTGCAAACAGAAGAGAAAATATTAAAAATTGTTTGGGTTGTAAAAATTTATTTTTGAAGATGTTAGGGACAGCATAATAGACTTAGACGGATTTATGCCTACAAACGACGGTTCAGTGTACTTTACAAACTACAATCACAACACAATAAATTTACATTTTATTTAACACGCGCGAAATAAAAGCACAATTCAAGAATTTACTACGATATCCATATTTGTGGATATTCATATGTATATCACATGCACATATTTAATGGTGATTTTTCTGAAACATTACTCATAAGTTACTGCACTCAACACATTTAAAATCTTCAGCCGATTCAGTGCTTTTTAGAGTTTTTTCGTTTCTAAAATATCAATTGTTATCAGCAAATACTGTAAACTAATAATATAGTACATCAGCGAAAGGGGATTGTACGTGTACGTGCAGTTTTTTTCTATAACAAATATATGCAAAAATAAACAAAGACCGGTGCATAAGTAAGTAACTAAAGTAGAATGACTGATAAGTTGGTGAAGCATCAAAGTACAAAACTGATGTGTATTGCCTATTGTAGTTGTTTTCTATATTAGCACAAGCGTATTATTTTATCTGCTTTAATTTAAAAATAGAAATAAAATAGAGAATTCTACATCAACACTATGTTTTCTTTTATGTAGGTATGTAATAGTATAAATATAATAAGCTTAGCGCTTATTATTTAGGGCAACGCATGGGGACTGTGAAATGACAAATGGCAGAATATGCTTCTTCAGGTGGTTGTAGCGCTCAATCATATGTATGTACGTATTTATATGTAAATACGCACTGATTTTTTATTCTCGAAACGTGTTTATCAAATTCTCTGCTCCCTTTTTAAGCACTATCATCAAGGTTATATCAAAAAGGTGGATCAGTAGAATAATACCACAGAAGTTTTCGTTACAAAATGAATCATAATATATATTACCTCGTGAACCCAGCACCACTACTTTGCCTTCAATTCCACGCATTTTTCATGAGCGTTGCTCTGCAGTTAGGATATTTTGATTCCACCAGCGACGAATTGCTTTCTTTATTAACTCTTTTCTCATTAACAATAAACAAAAATGTTCAAAGTTGAATTTTTCGCTGCTTGTAGTTAAGAATCTATTTACCGCCTTCTATAATTTTGTTTCCTCAACTTGTCCTGAATCCGTCATTGAAAATACAATTTTTTTAGGCAATCACATTGCTTCGTAACCATGAGAGTTTCTTGAATTATATTTAAAACTTTTTCTAATAAACTTCAGCAGATTAACTTAACTTTAAATATTTAATAAATCCGTAAATTAAGTCTTTACTTTAATACGACATAACTTTGTTAGCGAAGAGCAAAAAAATTATAATCATAACAAACATTTTGTGCTGTCACTTTTCTCTAGCATTCGTTATTTATGCCCTTCTGGTCTTACGTTTTTATCGCTGCCATCCGCAAAGAATATTTGAGGGCTTATTTCACCTTCAATAATATTGAGCTCAATAAAATTTATTGATGATTTAAAAGCGATTAGTTGCAGAATATATATATTCAAAATGTATAATTAGTAAATTTTATTAATTTCCGACTTTGTGTAAGCTTTTGCTGACTAAGAAAAACTGCTTTAGAAAAAGTATTGATAATGTCAGAACTATAGTAATGTGAAACACACATTTGGTTAGTTTTCTCAATATTATTATTTTGATTTTTTGTATAAATCTTATTGTATTTTCAATTAAGCTTAAATATTTTTAACACTGAATTTCATCAGGTATTTTTTAATTTGGAAAGTAATTATTCCGTACGACAGCACCGCCTCACCGCAGTAATCAATAAACAGCGAACAAAACAAAAAACAGCTGATCTTTATCGGCAGTTGCTTCCCGTCAGTTCGCAGTTCATATATATATGTATATAGTATTATTCATTTATTGTTGTATTACTTTGTCTGCCTGTAAATCCATAATCAAAAACGTAACAATTGCGCTGGTTGCTAATTGCGACGCTTAAAAAATATATTATATTTGTTTAAATTAAATTGCAAAATTAGAGAGCGTAGTTGAGAGTGTAAATACAGAAAAACAACGCAATTGGGGAGCTGCTATTAACTGACTCACTCTTCATCGGTCGCTGTCTGCCTTCACGTTTCTCCATCCCAAACGTAGCCGCCACCACGTAGCAAAACAAAAAATGTCTGAAGTGAATTTCGACTGTATACGCTCAATCGAACCCAATGCAGCAAACAACACACCCGTTACCGTCTCAGCATCTACCTCTAACACATCCTCAAATGCAATTACCTCATCCACCAACAGCAATAGCTCGGCTAACCAAACCCAACGGACGCAGTCATTTGAAAATTCCACAGATGCTTATCTCGAAGCAACTCGCATTTTAATCGTTTTAATTGAAAATGTACTTAAAGAGCCGACAAATTCAAAATATCGCACCATACGTCTCGAGAATAAAACAATTAAAGAGAAACTGCTCTCGGTGGCAGGCATTGCGCAGTTGCTTGATGCAATTGGCTTCGAACGCAGCGCCACAGAATATACGCTGTCCCAGAACGTACCACTGAAACGCATTCAACAGTATAGAGACGTTTTGCACGAAAGGCGAGAATCCTGGCTGAAAGGCAACACACAAACAATTAAAAGTAATTTTTATTATATAAAAGTTCATATATTTTTATTATAAACGTGCATATTTATTTTTTTATCAGCAGCAGTGCGGGAAACCCCAAAAGTGAGTGGCAACAATATGGCCTCATTAGCAAATGTACAAAGGCAAAGTGAACCATTGCGGCCAATTATAACGTCAATCCCTTATCAGCAGCGCATTACGTTTCCACGTGTGTTGGTTAGTGGCTTATCACTTTCAATATTCGATTCCAATTTGGTATTAGTTTTTACGCTTATCTACATAAAATGTTTGTTTCTTTTTTGACGCCAGCAAACAAACAATGCTTTTCTACAGTCATTGGAACTGCAATCGGACGCCGTTATGCAGTATGAGGATGAGAAGCTGTTAGCAGCTGGACGTGCGCTCATCCCCATAGATGAGTTAACACAGAAAGCGAGTGAGAAGCTAATTGCTTTCCAGGAACAAATCGTTGCCGGTGAATGCAAAGAAAAAGAGCCATGCATAAGGGATCTGCTAGTGGTGGAATTGTGCAATTGGTTCAACACTGAGTTCTTCGAATGGGTCAACCATATGCCTTGTCGCGTCTGTGGTAGTGAAGAAAGTAAGCTACAGCGTACACAAACCGAAGGCGACCTTCGCGTCGAGGTGAGCTACTGTTGTGGGCAAGAAACCAAATTTTACCGTTACAACGATGTGGCACAGCTATTGGTATCGCGTAAAGGACGCTGTGGTGAATATGCAAATTGCTTTACATTTCTCTGTCGCTGCTTGGAATACGATGCACGACTTGTATTATCGCGCTTCGATCATGTGTGGACAGAGGTATTAAGAAATTTATATAATCCAAATCTGAAATTTGCATGATTTACGCTATTTACAGGTATATTCAGAGAGCCAAGCGCGTTGGCTGCATGTAGACCCCTCCGACAATGTGGTGGACTCTCCGCTAATGTATCAACATGGCTGGAAGCGACCCATCGACTATGTGCTCGCATACTCTTGTGACGATATGCAGGATGTAACCTGGCGTTATGTCAATAACCATAAACAGACGTTAAAGACGCGTCATCTATGTGGTGAAAATGAATTGATTGCCACCATTATAGCCATACGCAAGAAGCGTCAGGCAGGACTCAGTGCCGAACGCATCAAAACACTGAGTCAACGTGCAATGTTGGAGCTCTTCGAACTGGCAGTGCAGCGGTAAATACAACACCTCACAAACTGTATTGGCATAAAACATTTGCATTTGTTTTTATTGTTTTAGAGAACCAACGGAGGGTGAACTCAAGGGTCGCAGCTCGGGCAGCTTGGCTTGGCGTCAGTCGCGTGGCGAACACAAATTTAACAATGTGAGAGAGAATTATTACGCTGTGTATTTAACTATAAGTGTATCGATTTGTTTGTGTGCTTTTCAGGTATTTGTTTTCACCCCCACCGACGCTGATGTGGCCGCCAAGCAGTTTAATATGCGTTACAGCTGTGCGAAAGATATCTATGAGCGATATCTTAAAGGTAAATACTTTAAATGCTTACTATCTTACATATCGAGTGCTCTTCTAATTGTAATACATCTTAGTTGGTACTACTGAGACAACGTATAAGACCTATAAGACTTGGCAAAGTGCTCAATTTTCATCCAGAAACATTTTTCGCAAAGTAGAGCGCGATTGGAAAATGGCTTATTTGGCACGCGAAGGTGTGTACTCATTATTTACATATATATTCTTTCAATTATTAGCATATGTTTTGCTTTTGCAGAAGGTGCTGAGGAAGGTGAAATAGTTTGGAAATTCGACTTTAGTAATGCTGGTTTGAAAATCAAATCGTATGATTTGCGTTTCGAGCGCAAAACCTTTGGCGAAGGCCAAATCGAAGTGAATGTGTCAACGGATGAGGGTAGTGCGAACATTATTGGTGCCTCAGTATTTGAAATAAGAGCTGTATTATCGGGCGGTAAAGGCGATGTCGCATGGCAGCACGCTCAGCTGTTCAGACAAAGTCTAAATCAAAATGAAAGTCTATTCGATTTACAAATTAACTTCGTATAAACTCCATATATTTGTGTACAAGAAATCGTTATATTTTAGTGAAATAATAATAATATTATGTGTATTATGATTCCTAATCAAACAAAACAAAAAAGAAATTCTTAAATTGTGCAACATAAGTACTTGTATGTGTATTGCAAAGCATATTAACGACAAAGTTTTAAAGGAAAACATAAATATATATTTCTATTTGATACAAACTGAAAATCATAACCTCAATTCATTATTTCTTTCCACTTATTCAAAAAACTTAAAATAATTATATAATTCATAATATTTTCAGAAATAAAATTAAATGCGTAAACTCCAATCAATACGCAGTTAGATAACTGTATTTTCTAAACTATAATGTGACTGTCTCACATTTCACTGTTCACCAGTTCGAACCACTGGCGCATAGCCTCGCTCAGCACCAGCGGCAGCTGATTCAAATCGCGCACAATCACATAATAGGGGAATGGGAAGTCCTCCAAGTAGGATTTGATATTGATGCGTTTGTCAGGAAGCATTTCCATAGTTTGTATGTCAAGTATAGAGTCCTGGAATTGCGTATAAAATGATGAAGTGAGCAATGCAAGCTATAGACACAAAAACAGTAAACAAACCTTATTTTCAGGATTATCAATTATAATATAAACCAAGAAAATACGCTGCAGACGCGCTAACTTGATGGCATTTCGCACCTAAAACATAAAAAAATAATTAAAAATTATTTGTGTCTTTTCGCTTGTGGTGTGTAGTAAAGAGACATACCTTAAGGCGTCCCTCACTGAAGATGTTGCGTCCATCGCTCAACACAAGCAAGAGATTTTCGAAGAGTCCATTATCGGTGCCCAGTGCCGCCTCCTCTGTGTTTGCGGTGCGCACGAAGTCGAGCAATTCGGCAATTTTCGTCTTATCCTGCGCAAAGTTCAAGGCATTCACCAACTTCGGCCCATCGAATTGCTCTGTGTGGTTGAGTATGATTTGTGGTGACTCGCCGAAGGACACGATGCTCAAGCGACCGCTCTCCAGCAACGTTAGCGCTTGCGACACCAGCGAGATTGCTTCGAGTGTCAGTGTTTTGGAATTGTTGTGGTGCATCGACTTGGAGTCGTCGATGGCGATGGTGATTTTGTAGTCGCGTTGTGCCGCCTTTGTGCGTCGCAGCCATATTTTATCCTTGCGGAACTGTGACGCAATGTAGGGAATGATTTTCTTCATATTGATGCGTCGTCCTGTGCGGTAGTCGCCCTTTAGACGCGTGCATTTAGTGGGTTCTAAGATGAGTCGCAGCTGCTCACACAATTCGCGCGCGTTCTGCGCCATACGATTCGATATGGTTTGCCAGTTCTCGTAGTCCTCGTGTACTGGCAGCGACTAGTGGGGGATTTTCAGCATAAATTAAGATAAACATTCCATTTGCTTTGGCAAAAAGTCGAACTTACTGTTTTAGTAGCGGTTAGTTGCTCATGGTACGTCCTGCGCATTTCCAGCAACTCAGCTGTGCTCAACTCTTCGCTGCGTGTTAGGTTCTCCAGCAGTATCTCTTTACTGAAATTTGAACATTTAAACGGATATTAGAAACATAGAAATAAGAATATTTTTATAACGATATCAGGTACGCACTTGCAGTGTGCCGTTGTGTCGTCACTTCGCGCCACCGTCATCGTGGGCACGACTTCGCCTTCGACTTCCATTTCCATATTCTCCTCTGTGCGTTCTTTGCTGCGCTCTGACTTTGATGGTTTGTCCGATTTCTGATCGAATTTCTCCGCACTCATCTCTTCGAGATTTTGCTCGTCATCGTTCGGCTTATCAGTCTCCTCTTCCTCGTCTAAAGCCTCATTATTCTCTGCATCTTCGTTTGCAGCGTCTTCTTTCTCCTCATCTTCTTGATGCTTAATTTTCTTCGACTGCTCTTCTGTGGCATTGTCCAGCGTTGTCTTATCGCTGTTCTTGGGCTCTTTCACGTGCTGGAATTCTTCTGCATCTGCTTCTTTGTCATCGTCATGCTCACCATCCTCCTGCTGCTGTTGTTGCTCTTTCATTTTATCGATTGTCTTCAACTGTTTCAGTTTGTTTTTCTCCGCCTCACCTAGGAATAAGATATTATTTTATTAACAAATTGTTCATCGCAAAATTCGTGCCCTGTATTACCTAGTGTACGTTCTTCGTCAGTTTTGCCCTGTTTGCGTTTCTCTTGCTGTTTTTGCTCCTTTGTGCTCTCGTCCTGTGCCACTTGCTCTTTAGTATCAGCAATGCCTTGGTGGCCACCATCATTTGTCTGTAAGAATGTAGAAAATTTTTAATAGGAATTCCATTTCTAAAAATTTGCTTATATTTACGTCATTCTCTGCCTGACCCACACCGTCTTTCTCTTCGCCAGTCTCTTGTTCATCCATTTTTTGATCCTGCTTCACATCTTGGTCATTTTCGTTTTGAACCTGATCCGGAGTGCCGTCATTTTCGGTTTCTGGCACTGATTGCACATTATCCTCTTTACTCATTTTATCTTTGGACTGTTCATATTCCTCCGGCTTCTCCGCACGTGCTTCCTCATTTTCTTCTTGTTTTTCATCTGGAGCAGTTTCGGGCTCCGGTTCGCCACGTGTCTGTGTGTCTGGCTCAGCGTCTTCTTCCTCTTTAGCATCTTCTTCTTGTTTGTCTTCATCGCCTTTCTCCTCCTTACGCAGCTCTACGTCACCATCGCCGTCTTCTGAGTCACTATCGTCTGATTTGTTTTCATTGTCATCTCCGTTTTCTTCTTTCGCCTCATCTTCTTTGGGCTGCTCTTCGGTTAGTTCCATGTTCTCTTTCATTGTATCAATGTCAAAAGGGTTTTCCTCGCCATCGCGCTGGTCATCACCGTCCTCCTGGTCATTATCCATATTCATATCACCCAGATCCATTTCTTCTGCTTCTGGCGGTTCTTCTAATTCATTATGGTACGGGTTGGGTTGGTCTTCATCCACCTCAGGTTCCTTCATATTGTCGATATCTTTCTCTTGTTGCTTGCGTTTATCATCCTTTGTCTCATTGGCCGCATCTAAACCTTCATTTTCTTGTTCATTTTCATTGGCAGCGTCATTCTTCGTATCAAGATCGTTGTGAGTGTCCTTTTCGTCTTTTGTACCCTTTCCTTGATCTTCTTCCAGTTCATTGTCTTCCTCCTCCTCCTCTTTCTGCTCTTCGTCATCGCCCCAAATTTGATCGTCCAGCTTATCAGCCTCCGGACCAGCCTCACCCATTTCTTTGTCCAATTCATCGTCATCTTCCGACTCACCGCTATCGTCGTCTTCAGGTTTCTCCAAATCTTGTGCATTGGCATCAAAGTCTTCACTTACATCGATGCTTTTGTCCTGCTTGCAGTCCTCTGGCTGTTTGCCTTCTTCCTCCTTACGGTCTTCTGGGCGTTTCGCATCGTCCAACTGATCTTCCGACTCAATTTTGTCTGAGGCATCTTTTTCTCCAGTGCCGTCTTCCAAGCCAAAGCCTTCGCCATCTTTTTGATCCTTAGCCTGACCCTCCTCATCTTGCATTAGATCGGGTGGTACGCAGAATCCCTTGCTGCCGATCTCCACGAACACTGTCAGCATGACTGAAAGCATCTTCGCAGAAACCTTGTGCGCGCCCAGCTGCTGGAAGAGATAGTAGTCGGCCAACAAATAGTACTGCTCCAGTATTGGCATAAGTGTGGTGAGTTTGCGTGCGCATGTCAATTTCGACTGAGTCGGAGCTGCGTGTTTCAACGCGACCAGCACATTTGACAGCTGCTCTACAATATTGATGATATTCAGTGCCTGCCAGTCAGACTCAAGCGCCGCATGCAATTGCTCCTTTAAATGTTTGTCCTGCAACTCGAGCTCATTGCGTGTTTTGTTGGGTGACAACGACTCCCCGTTCGTTTCGCTGGCTGCCTGGGTGTATTTCTTATAAAGTTTCTGCAGGGACAGTAGGACATCATGCAGTATGTGTTCCAGCACAGCGTCCAAATTTTCCAAATCTGTGGGCGCATTGCCGTTCGTGGACGTAGAGACACGATTGTTGCACGATTCAACGAAAGCGAGCAACTCCACGATCGGTTTCGCAGCGGGCAAACATTCGTTTGAGGCGATTCTTAAGCTGTTCACAATTTGCTCCAGTGTGTGGTACAGTTTCTCATGCGTCGCGCGGTAAGCTGTTACTTTTTCTACGTTGAGGAACTCGTTGTCATGGTTGAGCATATCGGCGAGTGTGGACTTTGCGGTTTTGAGCACCTCCTGACAGTTGTTCGTGATTGTTGTGTAGAACGGAGAGTTCTGCAACAAGTGATTTTCATTTTTCGTCAGCACCGAATGCTCAACGGTGGCACTAGATGGCGCGCATGTCAAAAGCAAGATGAACTGCTCCATCACGTAACGCATGCGGGAGATAGACTCACGCAACGACAGATAGGTGTCACGAGCAGCACTGAATGCAAGCCCCTCCACAGCCTTCGTCGAACTGTCAATGCAACAGACGTCGTAGATCTCTTTAATGTGCTGAATCAGCACATCCAAGTCGAAAATTTGCTTGCTGGTGTTTGCGAGTCGACGTCGTTGGCTTTGCACTAGAAGAAACATGTCGACCGCAAAGCCTTTGATGCGCTCAATGTTGGGTGGACCAAGCTCGGAGGGTGGAGCCAGCATAATGTTCTGCAGCAACTTCAGCTTGAACTCACATTTTGCATAGTAGCGATCGAGATTCTCGTTCAGATGCAGCACGTTGGTGTGCAAGCGCTTATCGGTGCGTGCGCCGAGCATTGTTTTGATGCAGAACGGCGGCAATGTGAACTCGGTGAAATCGGTGCGCAAGGACAGTTCCATTAGGCCTGCCTTGAAGCTAAGACCGAGTTGCGTGAGCGTCTTGAATAGATCAGTTAGTCCCTTGCGCTTCTGTTGCAATATTTGTTTGGCCTCCAGCAGCTGCTTCGGACGTTCTTTAGTACGGTCCACGCTGAGCGCGCGCAACTCATCACAACGCTCCAGCTGCACACAGAGCACGCTATCCAATGCAATTATGAGTCTCGAGAAGTTCGCATTGCTCACCGTCTCTTTCACAACGTTGCGCGATGTCTTGAAGAGACGTCCAACCTTATTTAGAAGCGTTTGCTCGGTATTTTCATCGGCCACTAGATCGGTGCCAGCCACCTCTTCACTCACAGCATATTTGTCCGCGAGCTTTTGTGCTGCTATGAAATTCTTAACTTCCACCAAGTAATATTTGATACGCGTGTCATAGCGCAGTTCTCGCCCCTTATCATTTTCGAAATTGTAATCCTTAACTGTGGCATCCTTCGGCTGGAAGACTGGTGTGATCTTTTGCTGCAATTGTTGTTGATATTCCTTGAGGAACTTATTGAGGTTACGATGCACGCGAGCCACATTATTACGCATGCTGAAGTATGACAAGTCCTTGTTGTAACTTTCGATCTTAACCAACTCCTTCAGCTTCTTCTCGATAGGCACACGCATGCTGTGCGCTGTCTCCTCGATCTCCTGCGCGAACTGCGCAAAATAGATTTGCAGATTGCGCAAACCGGCTATCAGCGCTCGGCAATCTTCGCCAAACGTGTCGCTGCTGTCCACTGACAAATGCTCAACGTTGTGCAAATAGAGTTCGAACGCTTGCAAAAGTTGTAGACGCACATGAAAGTCGCCGTAATTGGCCGACTCGACAAACTGGCGCAATATGCGTACAATATCGCCGACATTCACTTTGGACTTCTGCTCCACTTCGGAATCGTCCAGCACCTCGCCGTCGCCGAAACGCTTTTCTGTATTTCTGATGTCGGTGAAAGAGCTATTCAGCTCGCGTTCGCGCAAATACTCCTGCAGCAGCTGATAGATGAAGAACCAGTACTTGTGCGTGTTTGACTCGATTTTCTCCTTCGTTTCATTGAGACAATTGCGCCAGCATTGCAGCTCGAGCTTCATCCAGCGCTGCACATACTCCGCCACGCCGACCTCCTGCTGGCGCATGTGGTTGCCCTTGTGGGCCACCTCGTTCCACTGCGCGAGCTTCTGCCGCAACAACTGGAAGCCGGTGTTGAAGCGCACAACTGGCGCCGTAGCGGGCAGCGTGCGTATCCTCTCGATCACGCGCTTGATGTCTATCAAGCTGGCATGCTCCGGATACAAGGCGAGTTGCTCGTCTGTGTGGGACTCAATGTCCTTCAGCAAATCCATGCAGCCCATTATTTCCGGTATATTGGCATCCTTGTAGTAATTGTAGCTACGCGTCTTTCGGGACAGCAGCGGCGTTGTGTCCGCATTGATAAGTTGTTGCTGCTGCAACGCTAATGCGAAAATGCAGCTGTTATACGCGGCCTCAGTCATCCAGTCGTTTAAGCCGCGCTTGTAATGGGTATATAACGGCACAAATGCTTGCATGCGCGCCTGGAAGGGTTCAACAAAGTCCAATTGCTGTGTGGCGCCAGCCGCAGTGCGTTTGTGATAGTAGACGCGCGTGTAGTTTTCCATGAGTTCGATGAAATGAGTCGCCAAGAACGAGTAATCCTCATCGCGTATCACTTGCGTCTTTTGCGTCTTCAAATTCGTCTTCTTGTCGAGCTTCACCACTTTCTCTAATGTGGCTTCGACCAGAAAATCGCCAAAGTCCTCCTCGACATTTGTGGGGAAATGTGCCTCGATCTCTTGCAGCTCCAGCAGTTCCTCGTCTTCCTCGGCGCATTTCGTCTTGTTCACGTAGAGACTCTCCTCTTCTGCTTTCTGGGCACGTCTGCGCTCCTCTTCAGCTTGCCATATTTGATTCGACACATTGAAAATATAGTCCAACTCGCGAAAGATCCCTTCATTTATGTGCGCTGAAATCGCAATCGTGTTATGCAACTCGACGAGCTTGGCTTTGAGCAACCCGAAGTAGCTGTGCTCGCTATTTGGCAGCTGTTTGATAATGCTATTTATAAACGACCGTTGCTTGAGTAAAGCATGTGTTCCCGCCTTTGCTTCACCTTCCATTAGTGGATGAGCGGCCGGGAACTCAGCAATATTGGCCAAAGCGTGTGAAAGTCGGTCATTGACGTTCAAATTTGTGTACACCTTCGCGCCCTCCAATTGCGAAATGTTGCTGCATGCTTGAGTAAGCACCACTTTTAGGCCCTCAAAGCCGAAACGCAAGTGGTCAATGGAATACTGTAGCGGCTGTATGAAGTCCTGGTAGTGATCCATGTACGCTTTCAGAGTGTGATTGAGGAAGCGCTGAGAGTTGGTGATCCACAAATTGAGTTTATTCAGCACTTCCGTGGTGTTGCTGAGTATCTGCGCCGCTGAGTTGGCATGGAATTCGCCGGAGAGCTGAATCCACGATTTCTGCGCGCTCTGTATGAGCAACAACAGCGCTTGCGGCGAACAGTTGGTTTTGAGGTAGTGCGATATGTCATCCACGAGCTTGCTGTAGAGGCACTCCTGCGGGCGTAACGCCAGTTTTTGCGCGAATTTCTGTTGTTTGACTTGCAGCAGCTTCAGGCGCTCTTCGAAAGCGTCGTAGATTTCACCGCCGAAGTGCTGATATTTCATAACAATGCGCATAAAATCGTACACCGTCGTCATGGTGGTTAGACAATTGATATCTTCCACTACGTAGGCGTTCTTCAGGCGATTCTTTTCGACCGGATCGATGAGCGGCGTGAATGTGAGCAAGCAGATTTCGACAGCGCCCACAAGACTGCTCAGCAATGACGCGTTGTATTGCATTGACTGATATTGATAAGCGTCTTCAGCACGGTTGATACTCAAGCTGTCGGCATGAGCAACTGTCAGTGACTGCACCAATTTCTGGAAGCTCTCATTGTATTCGCTGAAGTTCTCATTTTCCAAACTCTCACACAACTGCTTCACATAGGCAACCTCACGCAGCAGTTTCTGAGCGCTGTTCTGCGCCTCCAGCAAATTGTTCACTGAAATATTATGCTGTGGGGTCAGCATATTGCTGTTTTGCCAGAGCAGTTGCTGCAACTGCTTCAATGTCGCCTGCCATTCGCTCAGTTCGTTCAGCGGCACTGGACGCAGGCTGCCGTTCTCTTGGAACACCAGCGAGAGGAACACGTTCAGAAAACTACAGCCATCGTATGTGTAGGCACAATCAATATCCTCCGTTACGCGCAGCACATTTGTCGAAGTTTCGCGTGTGGCTAGATTCATGAGCTGCATGTTGTTGGCCGCATTACGCAGGTGGGCGTGGTAGGAATTAAAGAATTTGTAACCGCCATTTAAGTACGACAACAACTGCTTGAAGTCGTCAACACTCGTCATAGACGACAAATGTTTCAACAGCTGCCTCCACACTTCTTCGAAACGCTTGTACAATCCCGAGTTATATACTTTTATGAGATGCCATGTGGTGCTACTTAGCGAAGAAATCTCATCGCAGTAAAACTCGCTGATTTCCATGCCAGACGCGTCGCTCCCACTGCCGAGGCGACACAACGCTTTGGCCAGGTAAAACTCGCGTAGCGCAAGCAAACGAATCTCAAACTCCTTCGGTTGTCGGGTCACCTCCAGCTCTTCCTGTGAGCGAACCGCACTTTGTAGCGCATCGATTGCAGTCTGTAGTTCGTCTAAACCCTCATAGGTGCAGTTGCTGCTTTCAGTTGTGTTTTTGGTGAACTCCAGCAAAGCGGACTGCAGCGCTTCGGGTATTTGGGCGCAGTGTGTTGATTGCAAATTAATCTGTTTCACATTGGAGTTGACACGCTGTTCCAAGCATTTGTTAACAATGGCGCGGGCACGTCTAGCAAAGTCCGACTTCTGAGCAAGGAACTTCTTGAGCACCAGTTCTGTTGTATAGCTGCCGTAGGAGGGCACCACAACCAGCAATTGGTCCAGCAGTCGAGTCAGCTTGTGAAATTGGATCTAAAAGAGAGGATACAAGTTAAAAATTCGCCAATTGTAGATAACGGAAGCAAATACGCTACCTGTTCTTCTTGATAGAAAGGCGGGAAATATGTGAGTTGTTTGCTGTAGACTTTACGCAACAAATTGAGCGGTTGTTTTATGCTCACTATGTAGTTATTTACTTGCTGCAGGCTGTTGTTGTAATCGGCATTTAATTGGCAGTAATTTGGCAGCATCTTGGTAAGTAATTGTAGCAGATTCTTCTCCAGCCACTTGAAATGCAAAACCAACTGATCCATTAGACGTCGGTTCAGTTCCTTCTGCACTACCAATTTATGCTGAGATATGCTCAGCAAGCGGTTATACCACAAATATGCAGTTATTATCGCCGAAAATGTCTCCACGTCAATGTGCGCGTAGTCCAATGAAGCACTCAGCACTTCGCGCAGGCTCGTTATGAAAACGGAGAGATTCTGCAGCAACACGTTGTCGTAACGATCGGCTACCCGGTCCTCGGCAACAGCTTGTGAGTAGGTGAGTGCATCTGCGTCACTGATGTTTGTGACGTGGGACTGCGGCACAGGCAGTAGCAACATATTGGCGACTAGCTGAGCGCTCAAGCAGAAGCTCTTGTGATTCTTCACATCCGCTGGTTGGCTGGCATATGAGCGTATGCGCGCGAATAATTTGTTGTTCCACGGCAGCTCATTTAGGGAGGATTCGAAGTGCGCGCTAATATGCTTAATGCAGCCATATAAAGACTTCGATAAACCTTGCAGAGCTGGATGCACGTTCAGCACTTTCTCCAAATACAAATAACGCAATTCAACATCGTTCACGGCGCTGCATTCGTATAACATGTAAATGCAATATTTAATTATTTGCTGGCGATCAACTAGGGTCAAGTCCATCTTGTCGAACTCGGCAAACACATCTGCGAGCGCTGTTTGCGCGCGCTCATCATAACGTAGTAGACTACGCAATGGCGCAGTTTGCAGCTTGATTAAGGAGAGCGCATGCAACTCATCGCTATGCAGCACAATGTCGCGCAGACGATCTTCGTCCACAGTCGCTGCCGGCGCAAGCAAGCCGAATCGTTTGGTTTCGTCCAAAACAATCTCGCGCAGCTGATTCTGATAATACGCTAGACCATAGCCCATGAGATCGGTATTCGCCGAGTACACGTATACTTCCATGCCGCTCACGTAGATGGCCCGCTCCATGTCATAGCCAATGCGCGCATAAGATGCGGCGAGAAATGCAAACTGTGTGAGATGAGTGATGTTGTAGTTGTTGATTTCCGTCGATTGCATTAAGCGTGTGTGTACGTTGAGTATGCAATTGATCGCCACCATGCCGCGCACACCGTTCTTGTACACAATCAAACGCATGTCGTCCGTGCTGTAGGTGTCCTTCGCTTTCGCCAGCTCTACACAACGATTTCGCATGGCGCGCGACAATTCACCGTTTTTGGGATCGATTGTGAGGAAAGCACGGAAGTTAAGCGCTTTTTCAACGATTTCAGCGCTTTCATTAGCCGACACACCTTTTTCGGATATTAAGAGGTTGCCGTTCGGCTCGAATACTGGATTAAGGCGGTCCAAAACTGCGGAGGAGCACAAATTTACGTGCTCCAACAATATGTACTGTCCGAATTTGAGCGATTTGACGATTTTTGAGTCAACCCATTCGAAGGAACCGCCCGTGTTGAGTGTATCAGCGTTGCGCACATGATTTTCCAGTGTGTTTAGTCGATTTTGCTGTTGAGCGAGTGTGTCTTTGTATGCTGGCACACTAGTTGCTGTAGTGCCATCATTTGCGTGTTCCAACAGCGCAGTGATGACTTTATTTAAACGCTGTATACGCTTGCGGAAACTCGCAAGCTCATCCGCCATAGAAGTGGCATTATTTATGGCTGTGAAATGGTGTTCAAGAAATCAGTAAAAGAACAGTTACGAATTTGGACTACGCAATGCTTACCTAGTTTAACGTTAGACTCCTTCGAGTATGCATTCCAAATATGTAGGAGCTCGGCAGCAGTGCTGTAAGCAGTTGGTTTTCGTTCCAGCAACATGCAACGGAGCTGCGAGGCAAGGACGGCCTCCACACTCTGCGATATCTCCTCTAAATGTCTGTTCAAATCGATCTAGAAGTAAAGCAAAATTTGCATTAACTGTGGTCATTTAAACGTTCACCATTCCAAGAATCACCTGTTGGAAACTGCCTGTTACAGAATCGTCTATTGTGTCTGTATTGCACACCTGATTCGACAGCGTGCACAAAAGATCGATCAGCTTCGTCTTGCCGGTGTCGGTTGGTCCGCACAGCAGCACCGGCTTCTCCATTCGCACGCACTCCACCATGTTTTTCAGCATCTCGCGCTGAGAGTTTAGCAATATCGGGCATAGATCTTTACCACGCAGTGAGCGCAGCGCCTGGGCGTCGCCACTGCGATCCAGCACAATGTCATTTAAATAGATTTTCTCCGACGTCCAGTAGAGCGAGACATCCTCGGAAATGCTGTTAAGTTGGTCGGCATCGCAAGCGAATACTTTGGCGAAGGCATTGCGTATGTAGCGTTTGTCCTCGTCGCAGCGCATGCGCTGATAGTAAACCAATTTCATGCGCTCATACAGGGTTAGCAGGAAGTTTTCGAAATTCTTACGAAAGAGACCCACGCGTGTTGTGGCTGCTGAGCAGCTATCGGTTTGGAAAATGAATCCGGTCTCTGGATTTACCAGCAAATCGCACCAACGAAGAATGTCACGGAGATTTATTTCGAAAGGCCCACCGCGGTAACCGAACTCCAAGGCCGATATGCCGTTATCGAGTATTTCGGAGAACTGTACAAGACGTTTGGTCATATCCAAGGCGATGGTGGGCGCAGTGTCGCCTACTTCGGTAGCAGGCTCAATATTTGACACATCCTTTGATATTGAATGATAGAAGTCAAATAGATTTGTTTCGGCGTCGATGTTACAATTGGTAAGCAGTTTGGCGAAGCGCGAGCGCAGATTCTCGAAATATTTCTCGTATTTACCGTTCACAACAAAGAGAAGATCTTGGGTAGTGAGTTTGCGTAGGTAGACTTTGTTGAAACGATTCAGGAATGACTGTGGCAAACCTTTGCGGCCACCGCCTTGTTTGAGTGGATTCTGGCAGGCGAAAACACGCGTCTCTTTGTTCAATGTAAATGTTTTATTCAATTCGGGTATGTAGACCTCACCACGATGATCGAGTATGGCGTTGAGACCCTCCAGCACCGATTGTGGTGCTAAATTCAACTCATCCAACAAAATCCAGGTGTTGTCAGCCTTCAGTGCGGCCAATAATGGACCGTCGCGCCATACAAACGCGCCTGCAAATGCAGCTTTGTCCTCTGTGCTGCCTTCTGTTGCAGCAGCGTCCAGGATGTTATCTTCGGCTGGCAGATCCGTGCCGAAGAGATCAGCTAAATCTGTGTGCTCACAGAGGTTTATACGCACAATGCGATATCCAATTGCAGAAGCTATGCTCTCCACAGTCGAAGTCTTGCCGACGCCCGGTGGCCCCTCCAGCAGTATCGGTTTTCGGAGAGAAAGCGCCGAGAGCAGACGAAATAGGTTCTGTTTGGTAGTTGGCGCTTCGAATAAAAAGTTCTGGCTTGCGCCGATATTGGAGCCGCTATTGGTCGATATAAAGAAAGGCTTGATACCGAATTTCTCGGAAGAGTGCACCACTTCCGTGCCGCGTTTTTCTGCCAAATCAGCGAAAGTGAACTTTTCATTTAAAATAAGCCCAGCCTCTTTGATGGCGTATTCAACAATCTGCCTTCGAAGCAACTCAACTTTCACCAATGACTCGTGTGGCAGCAGTTCCAAGGCGTCTAAAAATATTGTTTCTAAGCCAAAAATAGCTTTCTCTGCAAATGTTAAGTGCGCATTGCTGGCAATATAATTCGCCCACGCCAGTATGTCTCGTATGGAGTATCTGAATTTCTCCACCACATCACGCATGTACAGCACCACCTCCACAAGGTAGCTGGCGATTTTCGTAATCTCTTCTTTGCCTGTATTTGAAGCCATTTGTGCGCTTTCCAGCATGCAGTTGCTGGCAATTTGTATTAAATCTTCTTTGGTGTCGGACGGCAAGCACCAGATTTCGGTGAAACGATTGCGTAATGCGGGCGACAATTCCTTTTTGCCGAAATCACCGCCGGGATTCATAGTGGCCAGAAACTGGAAACCCTCTGTCGCCTGTACAACAAAATCTTTTGCGATTTCTGCAGGATTTTCAGACTCACCTACTCCACCCTTCTCGGCTAGCAGCACGGTGCGCTCGGGCTCCAGTATGCAATTCAAACGCTCTAACACTGAGTCTTCAGCCAAGGAGATCTCATCCGCCATGAAGTAGGAGCCCTCTTGCATAGCCAGAATCAATGGTCCATCAGCCCATTCGAAGAGTTTCTTCGCAGTATTACTATCTTCATTCGATTCGCGACATGGTCTCAAGCCACCCAAGAAATCTGCACCCTCGGTGTGCATATGACAATTGAGTATTCGCAATTGTACGCCACGTATGCTGGCCAGCAGCTGACACACAGTGGTTTTGCCACAGCCGGTGGGGCCGACCAATAGAACGGGTTCGTTGAACTGCAGCGCTTTGGCCGTCAGCACAGCCATGCGAGTCATGTTGCGGGTCCAAACAATATCGGCACGCAGCTTGTACGCTCTTATTGCGGTAATGATATTGCGCGTCACTGCCGAGCAGCCCTCTGTGCTGGACTGTGCGTCGAAGAGACGAGAGAGATCCACGCGCTTGCGGAAGTTTTTGTACAAGGTCTCTTCGATAATTTCAATTTCGATGTCGGTCCGCACTTTAGCGGACAACACCAAGTAACCCTCCTCAACGAGGTGCTGATTCCAGTCATACTGCGAATCGTCCAGTAACAGTTTGTCCGCGAAGGTGTACCGGTTGCCCCAGCGGAAGAGATCGCGCAAAGTGAATACATTTTTAGTTGTGGTCTTGCGATTCTTCTGCAGATCGGACATGCACATTACCATCTTTTTGGCATACGATGATGGTATCAAGCAACGCTTCTCTAAAATAATCTCAAGCTCCTCACGTGGTATATCCGAGAAGTGCAGTTCAATGAAACGATTTTTGAAAGCGCGTGACAATGTTTTACGACCACCATATAAACCGGGTGGGTTCTGTGTGGCGAACAACATGAAATTCGGATGCGCCTTGACCAATGTCTGTGTTTCGGGTATGAAGAGCTCGCGATTGTCATCCAGCACACGATTAAGTGCTTCCAAGATGTCGGTGGAAGCCAAGTTCAACTCGTCCAGTATGATCCAATAGCCATTGCGCATGGCCTGCACCAGTACGCCCTCCTTGAAGCTCAATTTACCAGTGGCGTCAGCTACATATGTACCAATGTATTCCTGCAGATCGGTGTGTTCGTGGTTGTTGATACGGAGACAGTGGTTACCACTGCGTCGAGCCACGTAATCGATCAAACTGGTTTTACCTGCACTCGTAGGACCTTGTAACAGCACCGGCAGTTTGCCAATTGAGATGATACGCGCCAAATCGCGTAAATTCTCCTTAACGCTTTTCGTCAGAATGTAACTGGCGTACTCCTCAGTCTCTTTGGGACCTTGCTGTATCCAATAACCCTCGAAATTCAGATAATTTTCACCTGGCTTCGGTATGCTTTGGTTTAAAACAGCTTTTACGTTGCTTAAGAGCGCTTGTTGTATCAGGTGTAGTACCACATTATGCGAAACTGGATCCAACTGCGTAAGGAAGCTCATGCAGAAGCTCTCGTAGAGATTGCGCTCAACCGAGCCGCACAAGTTCTTCGCGCAGATGCGCAACGAGCGACACAGCGTACGCAAGGAAAATACTGGTCGATTGCCAAGACCGTCATTCAACTCGAGCTTCGACAGCAACTTCAGTTTCTTATACAGTTGCACCAAACTTGCAACACTCTTACGTTGTATGCCAGTGGTAGTTAAATAGTCGCTTATGAGCAAAGTTAGATCGGCATCTGTGGTCAATTCATCAACGAAAAATTCGGTGAAACGATTGCGTATGCCCACCGGCAGATCCTTCTTGCCGACATCTGTATTTGGGTTCATGCAAGCGAATATGCGGAAGTCGGGATGTCGCTTTACCGGCGTAAAATCACCGCGCTCCAGCAGCACCACCGAACCATCGGGCTCCAAAATGGTCGACAGACACTCAAGCATCTCGGCCGAGGCTAAATTTATCTCGTCCAATAGTATCCAATCGCCGTTTTTAATGCAGTTCACCAGCGAACCCGGGATGAAGGCAAATGAAATGTTTATTGATTTACTCAATTGCGTGTGCAGTTTAAGCACGTTCACTTTTAGGGTCTGCCAACGTGGTAATAACTCGATTTCCTTTGGCCGCAACTCCTTGCGTTCAGCCTTGCCGAAAACTGAATTAATAATCGTTATCATTAATTTTACTATAACCAAGTGATTGCCTTGATTATAGCAAATCTCCATTTTGTGTAGGAATGTTTGATTTTTGTCAGCGTTGAAGGTGGCGCGGAACAGAGTGTCGAACTCATAGCGCAGTGGTGTCATCACATATGTCAGATCGACCGGTTTGAAACCGCCAATGAGATCGGATACGTCCGACTGATTATTCATGTTGACCACAACCAGCTTGTGATACGTGCGTTGGGCCAAGTACTGCACCGAGGATGTTTTACCCACACCGGTTTCACCGACGAGCAGTACGGGTTCGGCATGCGATACGCAAACGGCGATGCGCTCCAAAATGCACGAAGCCATTCTGGTAAAAGAAAACGTGGCATTCTTTGACGCCTGCAGCGAACGCTTTAGAGTTGTGAGTTGATCTTCGTCAGCGTCGTTCATCTTTTGTCGCTTAACCGCCTGTGGACCTTCGCCGTCCGTTTCTTGTTCCACTTCATTCACATTGCTGCTCAATTGATCTTCTAATGGTCTCGCATACAGTTCAGTGCGACCAACCTTTATTTTATTGCTGTTCACCAGCACCTCGGGTTTGTAATCATTTGCAAAATATTCACAACGGGACTGAATAATACCCAATTTGGCGCCGATACTAGTTATAAGTTTGGTTTTTTCCGGGCCTTGTGGCAGATAAGAGCAGAAAACATCAACGGCATTCTGGAAGACGAAGTAAGCACACTCAACACTAGTCACAGAGAAGACGGGATTTGAGCGCTGGCAGAGCTTGATGAGATCGCGTGTGGACACCAAGCGGCTGGAATTCGGAATAGCAGAGAGCGTTACTTGCTCAAACGGCAAAGCAATGTAGTTTTCGGTGGTGTCTGCTTTATCAGCAGATTCTTGTTGGCGCAAATTATCAGCTGCTGTGTGATCACCGCTGGAGAACGTCAGAAACACATCGACTATGCGATTGGCTACTGTCGCCAGTTTGGGATAGTTCGTGCTAACCACTTTACAGAGCTCATTACGTGAGAGTGGTAGAATATTTATTGTGTATAGATATTTCTCCAGTAATGCAAAGAGCGACTTCTGTCCGGCGCTTGTCGATGACTTGTTCGTACTAAATAAAATTTAGGTGTTAAAATATTTCGTTTGCAAATTCAAAGTATTTTACATACCGTACGGTTACAAATAACTGGAAACCGGGTTCGATCTTGACGCAATCGCGAAAACCAGGCACGCTCAAGTAATTATTCTCCAACAGACTACTCAAAATGGTGTATGTATCCTGTGTGGCCGAGTCCAAATCTTCCAGCAGCAGCCAATAGCCATTCATAACAGCCTATAATTTTAATAATTTTGTGAAGATTTCGAAATAGATTTTTGTGGATTTTTTACGCTACCTGTGTAAGTACACCCGGCAACCATACGAATTCGCCGGGAACATCAGTGCAACGGTATTGACCCAAAAGCATTTTACTATCGGTCTGATCGCCCAGTTGTATGCGTAAGAAACCATTGGTGTTAATATCATTCGGGTCCAGGCTGTCCAAGTTATTCAGTATGTCAGGACAATGTTTCCTTTTATTTCCGGCTGATACTTTATCGTTTCCGTTTACGATGCCACCGTTATTTTTAGATTGATTTTCACAATTTTCAAGATTTCTCTGCTCGATTTCACTGGGTTTAGGGTAAATTCGTCCGGTTTTGCGAGCCAAATATTCTACAAGCGTAGTCTTTCCACAACCAACTGGGCCTGACAAGCATATAGCTTTTGCCGAAGCAATACCCAAAGCAATACTACGCAAATTAACTTTGGTCGAATCAACTTTTACAATATTATCGTGCAGACCGTCGTTAGTTGAATAGAACTCATAGTTGTCTTTGTTGAAAATTGGCAAAAGAACACCCTCTACGTCAGTCACTAAATGCGAATTTATATTCAGTGTAATTGTCTTATCTTTGTTGGAGTCTTCAAAAATGGTACTTGTGTTCGTGGTTGGTCGTAAATTTTGTTCTTCGTCAAATTGCAAAAGCGCAGCTGGTGAGAGTTGCGCATTCATAATTTGCAGCTGTGAGGCGCTCATATTTGTCAGTACTGCAACAATGTGATTGCAATAAAGTTGATACAAATCGCTTTGCTTTGCGTCAACGAACTGTTCAAGAAAAACCGACCAATTCCACAGGTCTTTAAAAAATACTGGATTCGCACAAAGTAAATGATAGCAACATTTCACGATATCAATTGGAGTTATTTTGGTATTATTCTTGGCGCGTTTGGTGGACGAAGTACCTTCGATCAGTTGTGGGCATTCGAAGGGTGCGGGTTTGTTCCGGAAGTAACTGATGGCGTAGCTATTGAAATAAATGAGTGAATGAAACGCACATAATCACATATATGTTAAACGATATTTACCGATTTGTGTCGACGGATAGACGCATCATGGTGGCCAAGGCAATACATTTCTTCTGATATGTCTCATAGTTGTTTTCGCCGATGTGCTCATCGTAAGGTATACTGCGTGTGATTAACAACAATAAAACATTTTCGAACGAAGTAGCAATAGCTGCAGTCCAGTTTTCTTCCAATATATGATCACTTAAATATTTGAAAAGGGATTCTACATCTTTTTCATTGGGGTCCTAATAGTAAAACAAAAAAAGAAGCTGATTAGGCGGTATGTAAACAATAGATTTGTTTTTGTTTACATTTGTGTTTGAGAACTTCAGCAGCGCCGGGTCGTCATCAGCTGTTTGCTGCGTCGACTGCAAATGCTCGCGCAACTGCGCCACGGAGCGCCGAATTTTGTTTACAGATAATTCCATTGAAAAATACTTGCACTGCAATGTTTTCACTCAAATTTCTTTTGTTTTTATTTTCTAAGGTACTCTTGCACACTTTTATGTACAATTTGTTAATAAATTGCAAATATTATCAATGAAATTCCACTAATTTACACCGCGCACTTAAATTCACACCACTCAGAGCAAAATCAACGAAAACATGCGGCTGCTCAAACACGTGTAGTGCCAGTGTCGCTTCTTCATAATAAAAATTCCAATTCAGCCTTATTACAAGTTCGTACAGTCTGGCATCACCTTAGTTTGACAACGGATTGCATCTGATCAACTGTCATTCTACCAAATAAACAATTTTCTTCACTGTGCATTTTATTCCACAATATTTTGTGTACATTTATTTAATTGTGCGTAATTTATTCCTTATTTGTGGAATATTAATTTCCTATTAGATGCAGTAATAAAAAGAAGTCAGGAATGGCTGATGTACGCGATATTTTAGACATTGAGCGGGCGAATACGCCTGAGGTGACCCGTGAATCATTTTTGGTGCAGAAGCGGCGCAACTTCGAAAAGTGGGTATATTATCATTGTAAACAATGCAATAATTATTAATACTTGATTTTCAACACAAATGACTGAAGGGCTAAAGGAGTTTCCAAGCGCCCTGAGGGTATGCACCGCGAGGTATTCGCTTTGCTGTATAATGACAACAAAGATGCTCCACCGCTGTTACCGACAGACACAGGTACACTTTTTATTGATTTATTTTCAAAACAAATTTAGCAACAAATGTTTTTGTAGCACTTGGCATTGGGGCCGGTTATAAGCAAGCGAAAGCTCGTTTGGGAATGAAAAAAGTGCGTAAGTGGGAATGGGCCCCGTTCAATAATCCAGCACGCACAGACGACGCTGTTTTCCATCATTGGCGTCGTACCACTGACGATCAAAAAGATTACCCTTTCGCCAAGTTCAATAAGCAGCTCCAAATACCCACCTACACCATGACAGAGTATAACACACACTTGCGCACAAACGTACAAAAGTGGAACAAAGCACAAACAGATCATTTGTTCGATTTGGCCAAACGGTGTGTATTAAAATTTACTTTTATCCTGCTATATTTATATTAAATATAATTTTAGTTTCGATCTGCGATTTATCGTGATGGCGGATCGTTGGGATCGTGCACAGCATGGCGTTAAATCGGTGGAAGATCTAAAAGAGCGCTATTATGAAGTAGTAGCTCTGCTAGCCAAAGCCAAGGGGCAGAGTGGTGACAAAAAAGCTTATGCTTTCGATGCAGAACATGAAAGGAAACGCAAGGACCAACTGAAAAAGCTATTTGAGCGCACAACCCAACAAGTGGAGGAAGAGCAAATGCTTTTGAATGAACTGAAGAAGATCGAAGCACGTAAGAAGGAGCGCGAACGCAAAACACAAGATCTACAAAAGCTCATCTCACAAGCGGATCAGGTACGAATATTTTAATATATACAATTTCAGCGCAATACATTCTAAATATTTATCTGTCTCCACTGCAGCAAAGTGATGCCGCCACCAATGTGCAGAGTGCACGCAAATATGAAAAGAAACTTGTCAAGAAGAAACTGCACCATCAGCCGCGTCCGTCAAAGGTCGATTCGGTGGTGAATGCTATAGAAATTGGTGGTAGTGGCATAAAGTTCTCAGATCTGCGGGGATCCGGTGTTTCTCTGCGTTCGCAGAAAATGAAGCTCCCCGCAAATATCGGTCAGCGTAAAGTTAAGGCATTGGAACAAGCCATACAAGAATTCAAAGTTGGTGAGTGATTTGTTTGCTAAGTTTATTTAATTTGTTGCAAATATAAAAAAATTGATTTATAGATCCCTCACCGCCGCCAACTGAAGAAATATGTAACGCATTCAATGAACTGCGCTCCGACATGGTACTGTTGTGCGAATTGAGGACTGCCTTGTCCACTTGTGTTTACGAAATGGAAAGTTTAAAGCATCAGTATGAAGCAGCATGCCCGGGAAAGGTTAGCTATCTGACTACTTTTATCCAATGGAAAATATTTTAATAAAATTTCTTCCACTTGCAGACTCTAAACATACCGCCGTCTTTGATACCGGCCGAACCCATTAAGGAGGAAGTAATTGAGCCTGGTACTTCGGGCGCCAATACTAATGCATAGTATGCTAAAGAATCTTAAGAAAATGCGAAATAAAAATAATGGCTAGTTGGAATTAAACCGAAAACTTTGTTTCTTCAATGAAAAATTATTTGCAGCGTCTACAGTGAACGCTGTATCGCCAATATTTGTCAACTCGTTAACGTTCACAAGCGCTGGCAAATTGTATTTATTGCACGCCTACAAAGGAAGGTGAGAAGCGGCAAAGATGAGTATTGCGTTAAGAATGGGAAAGTCAAATAAACAAGCTTGAAACCTCTGCCCATTTGTGTCTGCTGCACACATACACTGCCTCGAAGCGTGTGTGAAGCCCACTTTTTATTTGTTCTATTAAATAGCGCTAACGTTGTAGGCAGTCGAGCTGCTTTATTGACTTTATTGTTGTTGTTGCATAGCGACGGGAGAAATGGGTTTTGCGGACTACATACTAGCCGTTCGCCGATCCGTTCGTTGTGCGTACATATAAGGCCATATACGCTTTGTCGGTCAAAGGCGTCATATATGGAGTGATTGTAGCACATGACGGGGCGAGTGCGAAAGTTATTTGCAAAATTAAAAAGAATCAAGATGCCACTTCAAGGCTTCAACTGTGTGTGCCTTCAAATTTCTTTTGTTGTTGTTGTTGAAATACAGTAGGAGTTTACCAAATGTGCTACTTGTTCATCCTACATTTTTCGCTATTTAACCAACTGATTACGGCAGTGGCTTGCCTTTCAATCCTCGTTCTTGTCACCTTGGCTGTTCGCCACTTAACACAATATGCTGTTCTCTATGCCACTTTGCCGACATACATACATGCGAACGCTTGTAACAGTAGTTGTGCCGATGCTTGGTTTAGAATTTGTGGTTACCATATATATTGTTTTGTTGTTGCTGTTGTCTATTATGAAAGTTTACGTTTGTGTTTGTTTCGTTCGTCACAAGTTTGCATTGTCCACAAGGCGATAACGCACAAAGTCGGGCATGCGGCAGCGATGCGATGGCGAGACAGCTTCTACATACGACTATATATGTAGCTTTGACGCGCATGCACTTGTTTAAACACGGTACATTTGCGCATGTGGAGAAACACATAACACAACTTCATTGAGACGAGCCACTGAGTCGGCTTCTTTCAACTACATATAGCTTTTCACAGCAAGCAATAAAAGTTTAAAGCCGTGAAGAGTAGAGAACTACTTAGATAAGCTGCATATTATGGGCTCGAATGTCTTTCTTTTCTTTTACGATACAGCTTAATAGCTGAATTTCAACCTATTTCTGTCACAATTGCATAAGCCACTCATCATACATATCTAGCTCGTAGTCCTCGAATTCCAAAAAAAATCGATGGTTTGAGTTGAGAAACTTCATCATACCGCGACATATAACTTATATTATCTAGAAACTCTCCCAATTTGTAAACATCTTTTCCATGTTCCGAACTCTTCAGTTTTTGAAAAGTTAAATCAAGGCTCTAACATCGCTTTAAAGTTTTTTGAAAGTTTCCAAAAAATCGACTCCTAAACATAGAAATCTAATACACTGATTAAGCTTCGTTGGACCCGATGAAGTGAGCTGACTTTAACCAAGAATTCTCACTTCGTATTTCGTTTTCGTTGGATGAAACCATAGAACGACGCATTCCATAATCGAATTTATCGAACAGCCGGGATCAACATCACTAGCGAGAAGGCTCAACATGCCATTTGAAAACTAAAATCAATGGGTCTTACATGACAAGCGGATGTGATTATTTCACTTAGCTTTGGATATGGCTAATAGGTTTGAACTAAATGTCGATAACATTGGAATGTTACAAAAAGCGACTGAAGGACTGGGGCTCTGGGACCCGTTGAAACTCCTCGTGAATTACTAATAGGACTAACTTTATGCCGTTGTAAGCTTTAAGAACATAACCTTCTTCTAACCTCCTCTAAATCCCTTAATTGTGGAAAACTGCAAATTGTTTGCCTGTCACTGTACCGTAGCTCAGCTGAAATTTAAGAAGCATGCGCTCTCACTTGATACAAATGCACATTTTAAACGGCCACACCGCCTTGGCATGGTTGGGGGCTCAAGGAAACCGCAGCAACCGCAAAAATTTGCGAACAAAGGGTGGCGCATGCGCACACACACCTCAAGTCGCACGTAGAAGTTCTTGCGTCGCTGTGCGGCATTCACAATTTCGCAGTCGCTCAATTAACTCAGAACAGAGTCCAGCACGGGATTAAAGCCCTAGGTGTATGCAAAGAAGCAAATCTACATTTATTTGAATAAGAATGAGAATCTTCGCCCGTCGTCAAATATTCAGCGATAAATTAGCACATTTAGTCAATGAATAATCTGTGAACTGCCAATAAGTGCAAATGAATGCAAATAAAGGCGCGATCTCACCTCACCCACTTGAATGGGCAACACATTAGCGCCTCTAATAAGAATGGAGGAACGAAGACTACTTTGTAACACAATACGCCGCCGATGCTTAATACGCCAATAATCGCCAAGATTACTACAAATTTAGTTATAAACACAAACACACACACACACACACACCCACATACATACATATCTACAAATGACAGACAATGGTGGCATTAGCTCATTACTACCAGCTTGTTCGCTCATAAATTTGTGCATTAAACCGATGCTTTCAGCCAACAACTGCCAACACATGCGACGACTTCTCCAGGTGAGAGCCAGCCAGTGAGCGAACGAGCGCTCGAACATGTTGTGAGTCAATTTGTGCGCCGCCGTGTGCACGCCTGGGCTTACCGGTTGAGTGCGTCGGTTTTTGTGAATGAATTCATTGAGGCGCGCGTAGGTTTACGTTTGCCAACAAAAGCAACAACAATGGCTTAACATGTAGACTGATCGTGCAGTCAGCCAACCGCGGAGTGGTTGTTGTATTCTACAACAGCTGTCGACAGTCGGTCAGCCGCCGCCGCCAACAAGCAACTACCAACCACCAGGCAAGGCGAGCAGCCAGTCGCTGATGATGTGCATGTAGGCGAACCGACGCAATCGACGACGTCGCCGCGCAGTTCAAGCCCACATGTTGGCTGTCGGTGTGCTCAGTTGAGTTTTGGTTTCCGCGCTGTCGAGTCAATGAAAACGGAAAGCCGCAAGTTGTTGTTGGCCGTGTTCGAAAAAATAAAATTGTGACCATTTGTGAGCTTGTTGGCTGAATCACTGGTGTGACAAATGCATTTTGTGTTGCAAGATTTAGGAAAATTTTTGAAATGAACGGTGTTTTTTTATTGCAAAAGTCGTCGAGTTCGTGGCTTAAGTCTTTTGTGGGCTGCAAATCAAAGTTTTGAGTTAATTTTTACGAAACGTAAATGCTTCGAGTATTGGAAGTGTCACTAGATAATTTTTAAACTCAAAGTGCAATTTCAAATAAAAAATCAACTCTAAAATAATCAAAAAAACCTATCTTAGAGATTAATTGTGTTTACGTGCGTGTTGAAACAAAACGCCTGAGTCTTTTTAAACGCCTTAAAAGCAAAAATAAAAAAAGTTGTAAGAAAACAGGCAAAAGACGCGACAGGATACATGGCAGAGGAAAAATAAGGCAAAAATCAATTATTTATTCAGTTGCATTGTAGACGGGCATCCGTTTCCGGCCCATTGTTCTAATAACACACACACACACAGCTCAATGTGCCGCCGCCACATTTGATGAATGAATCAGCAGCAATGCCTTCTGCCTGAACGATCAAACAAACCGAGAGGCGCAGCGCAAAAGGAGCACACACACACCAACAACAAAAGCAGTAAAAACATTTTCGGTAAACAGCGTGACATAATCGTGCATTCATTCATTCACCGACTCAGCATTCAGCCAAAACGCATTTACCTGAGCTCGCTGAAAAGCGAGAGCAATTGGAAACCCTCCAAGCCGCTTCCGCACCGCACCGCGTCGCCGTGTGAAAGGACAAATCGACAAACGCAAGTGCATTCACACACACATACTCACACGCAAGCACACTACGCAAGCGCTGTGCAAATAGGGAAGTGTTCGTTGTTACAGCGTTGAACGTGCGCATTTGAGCCGGGCAGATAAGATGCTTATCACGCGTTCGGCAAATCGCTTCGAGTGAATAAACAACACGTCCATAAATACAAACAAACACGCACACACACACCTTTTGAACCTGTGTCCATTTGATAGTTCATAGTACTGTGACTAACATTTGCTTTGCGGTCTTCCGAGTTTTTCGTTGTTGCTGTTGTTGTTTGCGCTGTGTCACCCAAGCAGTGCATAGAGTTTTCCGAATTCACTCTTGTTTGTCTTTCACACACAAAAAAGTGTTTGCAGTGCGTTTAGATAAGCCGAGCCATAAACAAGTAAAAACGCGTCGCTCGGCTGAGAAAGTGAAGTGCCAAGTCAAGTTATCGAGCTCCCAGCAAAGCACCGACGGTCTAAGGTAGCGGCAGGCATGGCAGCTGATATCCGAGCAACGGCTCCTTTGAGGTAAGTGCTGGCAGCGTTTTTATTCATGTCTAGAGCTAGTTGTATGTATATATGTAGTATGTGTGCTTACAATTCGGGTATGAAATGTAGTCGTGATTTATGGATTTGTTGGCAATCGCTTAAAGCGATGATGAATAAAGAATGCAGATGGAAAACTCAATCACATCTCTATTTATAACATATTCTCTTCTTTAAGCTGATATTTTTCTTAGTACTGTCAAACTAGCTTTTTTGTACGTTAATAAATTTGGCTTTTTTAGTTAAGTTATGAGTTCTAGTCTTCTATTGACCAAAAGTATTCAAGAAAAGATAATATAGCTCGTAGATTCAATGTAGTAGATGGGTGCTCAAGAAGTAGCCTTATCGCAAGTGCTGGCTCATTGGACGCCTTGGAGATTCAAGAGTATTTTGGTGCTCTAAACCAGATCTATTTTAAATTCGCACATTTCGAGGGGCAAGGCTAGAGGTATTAATATCCAATCGGCCCATTGTTTGGTCCAGCTCGTGGAAGTAAAGATCCACATTGATGTTCAGGATTGACTCGTCTGTTTTTTATGGTTTCATTCTATACATGAATGAAATTTCGTTTAATAATTGTAATTTGAAGAGGTAAGAGGTAGATTATTTAAGTCTTACAGCTATATTTAGTTTGAAGGAGAGGACTTAACCATTATGACGAGCTCTCAGTTTCATTTCATTGCATTATTGGGGAGAATAGCTTGAAACTAAAGAGGGATCATGTAGCAACAAGTTTCATAAAAAAGTGGTAGAATAAATTAGGTTAGGTCAAAGGGTAGATCTCAAAGACTACAATGAAGAATGTCACTTAGATAGTTTCAACTTTCCTTTGTGGCATACAAATACTTCACAAGGCGACAAAGCGCTTGGACTCTATTACATATTGTAGTTCGTTCTTATGCCGGCTAATGTCAATTCCAGTCAATTCGCTAGGTCCGCCGACTTTACCTTAGTCTGGCGAATGTTGGACATTGAACGAGGAAATGCTTGGATGATTCCTTTACGCCTTCCTGACATTAACTCTAATCTAATCTGACTGCATGTCCAATCTCATCGCAGGCCAGAAAGTCTTCGCAACTGCACAGTTGCTGGTTTCAATAAGTAGTGGTAATTGATAGAGAATAGAAAAGTATATTCTCACAATTCTAGTATTTAAAGAATATAAAAACTCTCACAATTGGCAAATTCTTGTTATTATTATGATCGTTATTATTATTTACAAAAACATGAAATGCAAAACAATGTTTTGACTTAATTACCACTGAGGAGTCAATTAATTAACTGGCTCCCCAGAAGATTTCCGAGACAAGCACAAAGCAGCAAAGTGATTTTTCAATATTTTCTAATTATTATTTGGCAGCTTTAATGCTGTATAGGGTTGGGGAATACATATATTGGGAGTAATAACAGATGCCATCTAATTGTTGGTGCAAACAATACTCACATATATCGTACATACATACATTTACACAAACACACACACGCGGTGCGCAACAATATTATCACATTATGCTTTGGCCTTCGTATTCGCTTGTTTTTCGGATTCTCAAGTTTTTATGGGCTACTGAAAGCCATTATTTTCGTATTTTTTATTTGTTGTTTTTTGTTGCTGTCAAATGACAACACGCCGCCGACTTATCCCTCAACTCCACTACATGCCGCGCACTCGCGGCCAGCAGCCAGCAGCCAGCGCGATTGCGTTTGTGTCTCAAGTCTTTTGTGCGCGACGAGCGCTTTGTATTTGCGCAAGAAAAAAGAAAAATAGAAAACAAGCCAAACGTAGTGGAGGCAGCAGCGAACGCTTTACGAGCTCACCATCTACCCACCTGAACGCCCACATGCGGCAAACACTAATTTTTTCGAATTATTTCTCAAATTCGGTTTATTGCTGTGTCGCGCTGACGACGATGGCGGCGGTTGTGTTGGCGCGACGGCCGGTGGCTGTGCAGCAGGTTTGCCTTCGCTCGTTCAGCACATAACCGCCACTTGAAGCTTGACAAGCGAAGCGCTGTTTTTTTTCGGCTGAATTAAGCTAAATATTTGTCATTTGCTGCGCCGGTGGCTTTGGCTCTGGCTCTGGCTTTGTGAGGCCGTGCAATTGTGTGGTCCATAATGCGCTTCATTTGCTGGTGTTTGGTGTAATTCATGGCGTTCGAGTGAAAACAAACACCGCAGAATAGAATGAAGAACGTGAAGAAAGTAACCGTAGCGGTGGAAGAGAGTTTACAAGCTACAACATCACACCTCATAATGACCTTTCACATTTTTCCATTACACGCCGTCAGCAGCAATTCGTATGAATACGAGAGTGCGTATGTGTGTGTGTGGCGCTCTAATTCTACACCTCAATGGTAGTGCGCCATAAAAATCTGCGTAAGACATCGCTTGTTGTTGTTGTTGCTGTTGTTTTTTTGCCCGATCGAATGCTAAGCTAATTGCAGTTGCTCAGCAAATGCTACAACAGCGAACTTCAGCGTCATTCCTCAATATAAATATGGACAGACTCACACACACACGTATACTATATTTATTTATTGTTGTTCTTATATTTATGTATAACCACTGACTAAGTCTTTTGTGTTGCAATGAATTTACATTTTGAACGGAATAGCGCACTACTTCCACTGCGGCGAAATGGTCCAAGCTTCTCAGTTAGCCGATTCAACACACACGCACTGATACACATATGTAGACATTCGCTTGGCGCAAAAATAGCAATCTGAGTCAGAGTTCCGAGTTTATTCAACCTACGCCTGGGAGCGTGTTGTGGTTGTTGTTGGCCGCTAACAACAAACATCAAGTTCAGACAGTTTTCACTCACAATTGACGCGTTCTTAGCCACTTTCGCAATGGCGAAAATGAAGGTGGCAAAATGGAAAACACAAAAACAAAAACAACAGTTGCATGTACTCTGTACCATTTTAATGGGGAGCAACTATCTAGACAAATGTGCAAATTAGTAAAAGGCAAAGTTTCATTCAAGTCGAGCGAAAGCAAATCTCAATAGAGGAAGTGAGTAATAAGTGTGGAAGTCAAGTTTTTGAATATTAATTATATTTTAGACTTAGTCAGAGGTTTTAGTTATTTGACTGCCAGACGCAGAACTTAAATTTGTAGAAAATCTTGCAATATATTTTGAAGCCTCTTCTCCTCAAGTTTGTATGAGAAAAAACTTCACCAAACATAACACATAGTTCCAAAAACTCCACGCTGATTATAAGAAAGTAGAGACTTTTAATGCGGGCTCCCCACCGCTTTTCCCTTTTGGACTGTCTTGATAAATCGGCTCATTTGCATTTGCGCGCCATGAGGTGACTGTAGACCACTCACTTACGCCTGCTGCTACTCATAGCGCTTGGCACGTGTGTGGCAAGTGTGCGCATGCGCTGCCACCGCAGTGTGGTCATTGTGTGCGCTTGTGGTTTCCTCAAATGCGGGAATTGCCAGTCACACAGCGCCGCCGTGGGTGACACTTAATAGCTGGCACTCAAAACTTTGTATGCGACTAATTTAATGAAATGACTTTTGAATCGTGGCACGCGCGGAAAAGTGTGTAAGTGTATAAAAACATAATAGAAATTTAAATTTCCAGCGATTGCTAAACACCCTGTATGCGCGTATGTGGCAACGGCAACAACATGTCATATCCAAACTGGCGGCTGACGAACGCCTACAACGAGCCAGCCATCAACGAGCGCACAACAAAGGCGCGAACAGTAACAGTCACTGCTAAAATAAAAATACAAACACACATATAATATATATATATATATTTGTATAAACAGCAACGGCGTCAACATCATCAACTTGGCCAACAATAGTGGAGTACATCAGTAACGCTTTCGAAATCCTCCAATTAACAACGCCATCACACCAACGCACTGCGCCAACCGAACGCCAACTCTAATAGACAGCGCCGCCGTCACCGCACCCGCTGCCGCTGCCGCGCCTCGCTTGCACGAGCGCTGTGTGGGTTTTGAACTTGAGTCTTACATTTCGAAAACCAAAAAATCATTTGATTACTCCGAGAGTAGAGCAGAGAGAGACGCGTATGCAAATCAAGCTTAGTGCTTGCACTTTTAATGAGGATGTGGCGTACGGAACCGTTGGCTCACCAATCATTTCAATTGCTGTTAAATGGCCGACATTGCTTGCCACGAGACAGCATTGCATCAAAAAACTACTGGAGTTTACATCATTTTCACTCGAAATGAAATCAGCTATAGCGCGACAAACAAACAGGCTCTTATTATTGTAATTTTAAAGAAAATCGAATTAAATGCTCTAAAACTGGTTAACCAGCTGAAGGCGCACGCCTCCACCAAAATATATTTTACAACTGTCAAGAGACACTCACACACACGCGCGGGATTGAATGCGGCAAAGCTTTAAGGTGTTTGCCTTTAAAAGCCCGTAGCGGCTGGTATGCGTATCGGAAATGTGTGGGCGAGGCAAATTGTGTATTTATTTTATTTTGTCGTTAATCTGCATTCTGAATGGTGTTATTGCTTTGCATTAACTACGAAATTCGTTGCTTTAAATTCATTAGAAAATGAAAATATATTTTAAAGTCGTAAATACTAAAGATTTTAAATTTTTATCGCATGATATATTGTTCAAGCAACTTGTTTCCCGACTTTCCTTTTACGACTAACTATTGTTCATTTATATAGTGCGATCGTTTCTTTTGAGGCTATGGCGTTCAACATAGACTAAAAAAAGTCAATGGTATTATTCCATTTCACGCTAATCTAGAGGAGATCCTTTAACAGATCTGATATTTCACCGAACTTCCTCTTCTTCCACAAAAAATTTTCGAATTCGAAAATTCGACGAAAATCTCAAATCTGAATCTGGAATCTGATTTCATTAAAGTCGAAAACTGTTTTAAATACCCAATGGAAAAAGTAAATCCATAGACCAACCACTAATGGAAATTTGTTGTTGTTGTCCCTTATTTCTTTAATATATTATTTCTGTCTACCGTTTTCAAACCTTCCTTTTCAAAATAATATGCTAAAAACACATGTATGTATGTATTCACTTCCGTCTTAACGAAACAAAGGCTTACAATCGTCGCATTTCATTTAAATATTCTGATCCTCAAGTCTTCTGCGACAACGCTCTCAGCAGTTTGCATATGATTCAAAGTATACATGTTTATATGTATGTACATATATCTGCCTCCTTCACAACACAACAAAAATCCCTTTTACCTCACTCAAATGACAAAACACTTAAAATTCAATTATTACTTCACGAGTTGCCTTTGGTAAGGGCATGGAGGACCAAAGGTAGACCGACCGACTGAAGAGCCGCAAATTAAATTCTAAAGCAACTGCGAAAACAAAAGCAAAGTATGAATGAAAATGTTAAAGAGTGTATTAATGATCGGACGCCATGGTCGTTGCAAACTCTGAAGAATGGTTGGACTATACGTTCCATTTGTGCCATAATGGAGTACTCCATAAAATGTTCTTCCGCAGTGCAGTAGTGAACCAAATCATGTCTCTGAACTAGCTCACTGTTGAACGATCATTGATCGTGTTTTAATGATCGTAATCACTACGCGATGTTTTACAGACAGACATGGTAAGACTTCCTGATAAATTAGGCAAATAAAATTTAACGAAAAGTCAATCAATTATTTATTTGGAAGACCAATGTTAATTAATTCGAGTGACATGTCCAATTAATTGTGGGACCATAGGTCGAAATATCTTTGACAAATACCTCAAGAAGTAATGAATAATCAAGAAAGTAATCGAGACTTCTTCTTCTTCTTCTTGACTGGCGTAGACAACGCTTACGCGGTTATAGCCGAGTCCAAAACAGCGCGCCACGCATCCCTCCTTCTGGCAGTTTGGCGCCAATTGGTTATTCCAAGCGAAGCCAGGTCCCTCTCCACCTGGTCCTTCCATCGGAGTGGAGGTCTCCCTCTTCCTCTGCTTCCACCAGCGGGTTCTGCATCGAATACTTTCAGAGCTGGAGCACTTTCGTCCATTCGGACAACATGACCTAGCCAGCGTAGCCGCTGTTTTTTTACTCGCTGGACTATGTCTATGTCGTCGAATAACACATACAGCTCATCGTTCCATCGTGACTACGATGATGTTATATAGAGTAGGACTTTATGGACTAATCAATTGTGTTCACTCTTGGACTACTCTCCGACCGAAATGGAGTAAATTTAACGTTCGCAAGGTGAGTACTCGCGTTTCTTGCTGAATAGTTCATTGTTGTGCTCACACAGAGACGCAGCAAGTCCTCACTTCTTCCGCTTTAAACACTGCGTGCACTCGCATTGTAATCGGTGAATGAAAGCTGGCGAAGAAAAAAGCCAAGTCTTGTTATTGTTTGCTTCTTTTTACAGGCTCACAATATTTGCGCTGATTTTATGTATTTATTCAAAAAAAGATTTGACTTCTTCTACCTCTTGCTGCTGTTGTTGTTTTTGTAGCGTAGACAGTGCAAATAATGTGCGGAGTGAAAATGAAGCGAGACCACAGCAATGACGCCAGCTGTCGTTCGCGAGTCACCCGATTGTTGTTGTTGCATGCTTTTGTTAGGTGTTGTTGTTTTTTATATTTCCCTTGTTTTTCTTTTGCATGTGCCCAATTTTCCACTACGTCAGTGAATTGCCATACTACACATGGTTTGTTGCTAAATTTTCATTGAATTAGGAGCATAAAAGCAAAGTGAACTTTTACTATCCAGCCGATGTTATCGACATGTGCACAATTATGAGCGGCTTCATTAACGCGTGTAAAATGAAAATCTGCGCTTTCCTTTCGCCGCAGTAAAACATTTTTTTTAACATTTGTGGATTTTCCAATTCAGTGAGTTAGAAACGGTTGGCCGAGTTTCAGGTGATTTTACTTTTCTTTCAAACGCTTGTGGTGCTTTATTGGTATAGAAATTGAAGCAAGACAAAATAATTTCTCTCCAACCGTTTTGGCTCCTTTAATGTACATATATAAGTGCCTAGCAGATGGGATAGATAGTCGCGGGAAAAGTTATATAAACATTTGCGTTGCTCTCTGGAATTTTGGTACATGACATTTTCCCCAGCTAATTTGTTAAGCTCAACGGACAAGCAACGCCATGTGCAATTGACGCGGATTGAAACGTTTCACACACAAGCGCAAGCGCTCAAGTGATTTTCACGACAACGCGTGAATTCGAAAAATGCGCATTGATTTTTAGAGATTTTCACCATTTTTGGGAAAAACGACAATCGCAACAGTTGTTGTTGCCAATATGGTTGTTGGCAAATAGTGGCGCTTGCGTGGCGACTTTTAATGTCGCGCGCATTCGTGGCGGTGTCACCGTTAGTTAAGTGCAACCGCAAATACTCGCACACAGCCGGTCCAAATATGGACGTTTCGTCGGCTGATACTCACTCGTAAAATGCTTCTCGCGTTCAAATTTTAAGAAGCATTAAGTCGAAATATTTATTAAGCGGAGGAAAAAAAGTTGTTTTCAATTATGCGCTGCTGTTGATTTTTAGCAACTCAGAAGAATAATCTATTAATTGTGAGATCTGCGCTTTTTATGTCTTCTGTCTCTGAAATTGGTGATTAAGGTGAGGCAACTTTATGTCGCGCAGATGGAATGAATTGTGTGGAAATTGAGAACTGTCTGTTTATTCTTTATTGCTGAGCATTTGTTGCGACTACAGCTGTTACTAAACTGTTCTAACGGTATATTAGAGCTCTTGATAGCTTTGGTATTACGAAAAGCTTTGGATTAAAAAATAAGAAACCAACTTTTTTTTTTAGATATTAGATGTAGATTCTGATCTTATTTGTGTACCAGAGATGAACACATTAAAGGATCCCTTTAGTAGTCAAAATAATTTCCTAAATTTATTTCTGATTTGGGCACATTTTGTGTAATTTTGACCGCATAGCTCAACAGTGATAGCCATTCGGGATAAAATCCATATTTAACAAAATATTGAGCACTAGATGGCGAGGATGAGATCATGTGTAGAAGTTCACGTAAGTGAGGAAAGTTTTTGATTGTCATTCACTTGGGAGTGGCCAGAAACGATTCTTCTCCACATGATTCAAGCAGCTCACGACTTCCGGTTTTAGACCAAGTATCCTCTGGGTAGCTAACAAACATCCGTTTGAAGGCGAGCTAAAGTGAGAAGGCGAACCCGCTTCTGCGGTTGTGCGTAGGGCTTGGGACCCACCACATAAAAACTGAGTACCAATGAAAAATCGAAAAAGAAAGCCTCGGATGAGACACCCCCCTTTTGATCCAGCGCAGAATAATTGAACAGTAAAGTCCTCTCTCGACGAACAAAAACCAAACTCTACAAGTCGCTTATCATTCCCGTCCTACTTTATGGTGCAGAAGCTTGGACGATGTCAACATCAGATGAGACGACACTAGGAGTTTTCGAGAGAAATATTTTGCGCAAGATTTACGGACCTCAGAACATTGGCAACGGCGAATACCGCAGACGATGGAACGATGAGCTGTACGAGTTATACGACGACATTGACATAGTTCAGCGAATAAAAAGACAGCGGCTACGCTGGCTAGGTCATGTTGTCCGAATGGACGAAAACACTCCAGCTCTTGAAGTGTTCCATGCAGTACCCGCCGGAGGAAGCCGAGGAAGGGGAAGGCCTCCACTCCGTTGGAGGGACCAGGTGGAGAGCGACCTGGTTACACTTGGAATCTCCAACTGGCGCCGAACTGCGAAGGAATGAGAGGAGTGGCGCGCTCTCATCAATTCGGTTATAACCGGCTAAACGGTTGAACGCCAATCACATACATACATACATACAGATGGCGCGATGATCGTTGTTTTGAAAAATCTACTTACAGCAATTTGGATCTCTATTAGCTTAAAAATAATCCTGACCGACTAGCCGCAGATCTATGAAAAAATAACGGTTTGAAAGGTATTGAATACGTTTGAATGTAAGTCACATATACTCGATTGAAAATATTCCAATAGGGTCGTTTATGGCTTAGTGTGCTCTGGTGTCGATTATGCGGTTGAAACTTCTACCTATACATAATTCACTTGGCTATAACAATAAACCACAAACAGAACAGGCAAATGAATAAACAATACTCGCTACTTGAAAAAAAAATAAAAAACAACAGTTGTTGGTATTTACATTTGTATATATAGAAAAATACAGACATTCATAGAGTCAAAACTACAGCAAATGACAAGAACATTGTTGGTACTAACAAAGCGTGGCGCTGCAACCGGAAATTAAACGCACTCAAACGTTTCAAAAACTCTTGCTGAAAACACACAAAAATAATAACAACAATAAAACCAAATCGTCAAGCAAAACGAAACAGGTGGCAGAAGGGGCTTGAGAGTGTGTGTGTGTATGCAAGCACCGTGACAATCATCGATAGTCGTCGTCAGTCAATGGGTCGATGCGCCGGATGGACGACTGGGTGTTGGGTTGAGCTGATAGGAATTTCAATACGAATTCGAAATATTTTATGCGCAATAAAACTAGAGGTCCAAGGTGTTAATGCACGTTGCGCTAATGCAGTAGGCAGAGGAGTAATCCATATATTTATAAGTGTGTGTGTTTTGTTGTTGTTGTGCGCATTAACTGCTTGAGGAAGTGTCAGACTATTACCGCAAACAAATTTTGGTAATTTTTAGTAAAATTTAAAATTGGTTTACACATCCGGCCGCTGTTTCGTAGTGGAACTGCATACACACTTTAGTTGCTCTTGGAGGCTTCCTCACGCAAGTGCTTCGTAGACTTTTGTAGAAATTTGTCACACTTACTTGCATATATGGGCAGCTGTGATTATTTATGGTAAAATATACATTTGTATATTAATATGTGTGTTTATTAGTAGCTACATATGTACAGTTGTGTGTGCGCTATGTGGATGCACTGTGTCGAAACCTACCTACGGTCTACTCGCTACCATTTCGGCTGGTTACGCTCTAATTTATGGCGCTCTTTATTTGCACACAATACAAAATATAGCAACAACAACAACAAACGCTAAACGGTAGCATCAAAATTGTTATGTTACATGTTGTCATTGCGGCACAAAAGTGTTGAATTGCATATGAAACGGAAGTGCACTTGTGTAACGGAAATGCCCGGAGTCATGCATATGCATTACAAAGCTTTTAACACGAGTGCAATAAATATCTACTCGCGAACAAAAAGTATGAAAGGCATGAAACCGGGCAATTATTTGTGACTTCTAGAGCAGAACTCTGTGTGTTTTAGAATGGATTTATTACAACGTTTTATATTTTACAGCAGTGACACGTTTACAATGTAGCAAAGTATACGGTTTCATCAAATTAAATTTAATAAAAAAAATTTTATTTTTTATTTATTTCTATTTTTAAATTTATTTCAAGTCTTGGAAATAAATTATTCAAAATAAAAAAATAATATTAATTTTCATTATCATAAATATTTATTTATAAAAAAAATTAAATCATCTTAAAATCATTACATATTATTAAATAGTAGAGAAATCATGTAATTACTTTAAAATTTAAGTTATTTAAAAATTATATTTTCATTGTAAATGCTAGATTTTGTAATAAAGACGCTTATTGCAACACACTACCACCTCCACACTCTTCAAATACACTGCATGGCATGATTTCGCCAATTTCCAAGCGAATAACTAAAAGACTAACAGCTCAAGTTTTTCCCCGCCAGAGGCTTAAGATGCACAGTTCGCCAAAATAATTACATTTTAACCGCTATTTGAGCAGTTTGACATGTATTTTGCGCTTCTTTTGCTTTTACAACTAAATTTATCGAAACATTTTGCAGCAAATATGTAGCCACATATAAGTATACAGTTATGCTAAAAGACTGTCAACTAAAACCCGTTACAGCGAATAAGCCGCCAAATCGACAAAGCTAATATATATATATTTATGCACTCGAAATGGTTGTTGTTGTTGCTTTTTACAGTGAAACTACGCAAATTAAGGTTTTGTGCAGCATTTGGCGCGCCGGTCGTGGCGTCGGCGGCATCATTATCATATCGCAACGATGCCATCTGTTTTGCCATTGCGGAGCCTCGGAGTTGTATGTGCTTGCTTTTTTGCTCGAAGCATGGCATGCAGCGCCATGGAACTGCTGCTAACGAAACTGTTGCCACATTTATAGGCAGTCAACAGCAAACCTTCAATTACATATATACAAAAGTATTTATACAAACATTCACATAGGTGCATGCAAGCTTTGGCGAACAAATAAAGAGATTCGTGAAGTTATAGCTGTACTTCGGTACTACTTTCGGTGGACCTTACCTAATTTTGCTCAATTAGAGATTTGACTATTTGCTTGAAGATCACTGTAGTGTATATATATATATGTGTGTATGTATATTTGTATGTTGTCAAACTCTCGCCTACTTTGAAGTTACAATTTACCTTACGGAGGCGTGCGTGCGTCCCACACGCGCTCAATCTTGATATGTTAGCTTATAACCGCCTCAATTATATGAGTTGTACATTCATTTTGTTTACAACGTTTACTTTACAATTTGATCTTAGTGCTAAGCTTACAAAATATTGTTTGAAACAATGAGCAAAGACATGCTTGTACATACGAGTATAACCATACATATATTCCAAAGAGGTTTCGTTCTTAAATCTAATGTTTGAGCAAGGTTGTGTATATACAGCTTCAAGCCAGGGGTCCTCAACAAATCTACATAGCCACTCGATAACAAACGAAATGAAAGTAGCAACGTAATTCTCGGATTGCCAAAACAATTTTTATATAGAAATCCAAGCCACATTGGCTTAATCAAGAAGAAACATCGCGAAAGACACTCCAAAGCATGAATCATATAAAATGGATTCTTTAAAATACTCGTATACCAAATTATAGAGCTTGTCGAGCACCAGCTGAACAGATCTGAATTGGAGTCGGTCAAAAGTTTCCAAACCTACTTTTTCACTGACAAACAGAAATCAACAAAATTTTTAAAGAAATCACCGAAAAAGACAACCACAGTACAAGTTGGGCTCCAAACTCTAGCATATTTAAAAGTGACCCCCTCCCTACACTTAACATAATAATCACAATATAAAGCCTCAATATCACTTCTACAACAGGCAAAGCGCACACCGAGGTTCCTTTGGCTCTCGAATATTCCTAATTCCAGCCCACACATATGTACGTACACATCCGAGTCAGTCAAGTCTGCAGTCACATTATACTCGTACAGCTACATGGCATTTAAAACGCCCGCGAGTACGAATGACAATTTAGCAATAAAAATTTGCATTCGCTGTGGGTGATTCACCGAAACCGCGAAAGCGCTAACAAAGCACCAAACGCCTTCAGACCTTTCTTTGGCTCATCTCAACTGGGTGATTCGAAATGCAGAGTTGCGACGTCGCCTGCGTACAGGAAATAACTTCGTACACACGATACGGATGTGTAGGCACTCTCGTGAGTATGTAGAACACCACCTACCTCCGTGGTTGTGGTAGGGCAACAGCGCGTAGCCAAAGAAATAAAAAATTATGTATAAGTATATTATATGTAAATGTAAAATCTCCAATTTGAAGTAGGAGTATGCGTAGCAGACACACACGTCTTGCCGCTCCTGTGCAATTGTGGAATAACTGCTGCTGACACTTTGGTCTTTTTGCCTTTTTGCGCCTGCGAGGACGTTTGACGGACGTTTCTTTGTCGATTCTGCGCGCGCGCTGCACTGACGCCCATGCATGTCACAACCACAGCGTCGAGGCAATTGAAAATGCATTTATTTCTGTTTTTGCCCCTTCCATTGCGCTCGCCAACCAACTTTGTGGCTTTATTTCGGTTGGCATGGCAGAGTTGAAGAATTGAAAATTGGTTGTTGCAGACACAGACGGCAGACAAAGACCGTAGGCTGTCAGCTGGCTGCGGAGGCAACATGCCAATGCCAGCAGGAAGGTAGGCAGACAGCCAACAGCCAAACCAACCTGCACACATGAGCAGATAAACAACGCAATTGAGAGTCAACTTTTATTTCACGCAGTCACACTCGCACTCACTCTTTATATTATATATAGATATATGTATATGTAAAGGGTGATTTTTTAAGAGCTTGATAACTTTTTTTAAAAAAAAAACGCATAAAATTTGCAAAATCTCATCGGTTCTTTATTTGAAACGTTAGATTGGTTCATGACATTTACTTTTTGAAGATAATTTCATTTAAATGTTGACCGCGGCTGCGTCTTAGGTGGTCCATTCGGAAAGTCCAATTTTGGGCAACTTTTTCGAGCATTTCGGCCGGAATAGCCCGAATTTCTTCGGAAATGTTGTCTTCCAAAGCTGGAATAGTTGCTGGCTTATTTCTGTAGACTTTAGACTTGACGTAGCCCCACAAAAAATAGTCTAAAGGCGTTAAATCGCATGATCTTGGTGGCCAACTTACGGGTCCATTTCTTGAGATGAATTGTTCTCCGAAGTTTTCCCTCAAAATGGCCATAGAATCGCGAGCTGTGTGGCATGTAGCGCCATCTTGTTGAAACCACATGTCAACCAAGTTCAGTTCTTCCATTTTTGGCAACAAAAAGTTTGTTGCATCTTTGAAAAAATACGGTCCAATGATTCCACCAGCGTACAAATCACACCAAACAGTGCATTTTTCGGGATGCATGGGCAGTTCTTGAACGGCTTCTGGTTGCTCTTCACCCCAAATGCGGCAATTTTGCTTATTTACGTAGCCATTCAACCAGAAATGAGCCTCATCGCTGAACAAAATTTGTCGATAAAAAAGCGGATTTTCTGCCAACTTTTCTAGGGCCCATTCACTGAAAATTCGACGTTGTGGCAGATCGTTCGGCTTCAGTTCTTGCACGAGCTGTATTTTATACGGTTTTACACCAAGATCTTTGCGTAAAATCTTCCATGTGGTCGAATAACACAAACCCAATTGCTGCGAACGGCGACGAATCGACATTTCACGGTCTTCAGCCACACTCTCAGAAACAGACGCAATATTCTCTTCTGTACGCACTGTACGCATTCGTGTGGTTGGTTTAATGTCCAATAAAGTAAACTGAGTGCGAAACTTGGTCACAATCGCATTAATTGTTTGCTCACTTGGTCGATTATGTAGACCATAAATCGGACGTAAAGCGCGAAACACATTTCGAACCGAACACTGATTTTGGTAATAAAATTCAATGATTTGCAAGCGTTGCTCGTTACTAAGTATATTCATGATGAAATGTCAAAGCATACTGAGCATCTTTCTCTTTGACACCATGTCTGAAATCCCACGTGATCTGTCAAATACTAATGCATGAAAATCCTAACCTCAAAAAAATCACCCGTTATATATGTATATTTAGAGTATATTTATAAATATTTTGTGTGTTCTGCTTTGTTTCGCAGATCACTTTGATTGGGTTTGCGCTTGTTGTTGTTCCAATAGTTGTGCGTTCTTCGGATTTTGTTGAGAACGCCCACGGTTGACATTTATGGTTACTTTTATAATGGAAGCTTTTTTGTTCTCTTCTTTTTTGTTGTGATCTGCATTGAGATGGAAGTGTTTGTTGCTGGAATGTTGTTAAGGCCGCGAGTAAGGTAGAAAACGAATTCTTCAAAATCACTAAAATTTTCATGGATAAAGATCAGGTCTCTCTTTTGTTATCTTACACTTTGAGTGAAGAATATACAAAGTTGAATGGTCAAAGTATGCAACAGATGTCCAACCAGAATATTAGATTATTGAATCTAGTATGATCATAATTATTTTTTGCTTACCTAAAGTATATTGTATAATCAATATTTGAGCATACACACATATATTTTCGGTAACAAATATAAAATGCCACCATTAACACTTTCCGTTTTCTCACAACTATCTCTGCTGGTCGCTTGTCGGCCACTTTGGCTTCATTATAGCCAATTATCGCCGATGTTTACTAAACTACCGACAATAACAACAGCAACAGAATCGTACAGCTGATAATGAATGATAGCTCGAAAAGTAAAGCCATTGAAACATTCTTTTCTCGGCTTCTTTGGCTATCTCTTTACTTCCACTACTTGCTAATTATGAATTGGTTTGATAGGCTACTGCCTTAGTAACTATATTTCAGAAAATACTATTAGCTAGTGGCGGAAAATATACACAAGTAGATGATGAAAAAATATTTCATGTTTCCGATTTGCTTTGAGGCACTTTGCGGCGGCAAAAGTTCAAACACAGACAATTGAAGTTTGTGCCGAAACCGTTTCGGCCTTCACGAGAACTTTATTACAATATTTTAGACCATCGGGGTGATAACTGTTTTTGTTGTATTTGATAATCCTTCAATTTAAAATTATATAATAAATTATACATTTTTATTAATTTTTTATCAATTTTGGTCGTTTGAAAATATCCATTAGCCCACTTTATAAGGTCATAACAGAAACGGTAATTTCGAACAGAGTTGCCAACTACAATATTCGACAAAAACAACAGTATTAGTGGTCAAGGTCAAGTCAACACCGAGAGTGAGTTAATGACGATCACTTTAGCAAAAAGTCAAAAAACAGAAGAAGAAGAAAGTCAGAAGTAGCGGGCTTCCATATACTATAATTTTTATAAATAAGTACAAAAAGATACATTGGTAATTCTTTAAGACTTTTAAAGTTCTAGACTGATATCGAGACACATTCTTTAAAGCTAAAAAGTTAAATCAAGAGATCTGTTTATTAATCTTAACAATATGTTCTAAAAAAGGTTTGTTCACTTACTACATAGCGAAGCTCAAAAGAAATTCATAATTTTAATGAAATATCTTAAAAAATTAACTACTAATTTTTAAATAAAAATATTATTGATTTTGAAGAATGTTTTGTAACAATTTAATTTTAATTTTTTTCTGAGAAATATTTTAAATCTTTCGTTTCTTTTTCAATATTTATTTATTTTTATACAGTAAGTAGCGTTGCCAATCGTAGGTGTGGAGTTCCGTAATAAAGTCACGCAATTGGTGACGTACATATGTCTATGGGATGTAAGTTGTAGCATTTTGCTGTTTGGTGGCAACAAAATGCCACTACACTCCACCCTGTTCCACTATCGTTTAAACCTATTTAATATTAAAATTTCAATAATTAGCATGCTGTTTAATTCGTAATGCTCGTGTCGCTCTCACTGTCTGTATGTTGCAAAACACGCCAAGATTCGGCAGGTTCTGGGTGTTGCGGCATGACGCCTTCCAGCCGGGCCAATTTTTGAAACCCGCTCGTTCGAATATACGCTTCGCACACGCCACATCATCGGCAATGTTGTCATCCAGGAAGTCTGCGTTTTAGTTCAAATATAAAATTGATCAAGTTCTTGGCAAATATCCTACTTCACTATAAGTATTTAGCCTTGCTTACCTTCACATTTCTTATCGCAAAGGCCACCCTTGCGACTAACGCCACACCACTCTTTGCTGCTGATCTGGAAGAGTCCGTAACTGGCACTGCCGTTGGGATTCCGCTTCACCAGTTTGGTGCTTAAATTACTTTCGTGTTCGACCAAGCAGATCCCTGCCGCAGCGGATAATATTAAATTCAAATAAAAAAGCCTGTGATGAGTTCTACTTACAGTTGGAAAGAAAAGTCTTGTTAATGCCGTATTTCTGCAAAAGCTCTCGCGCTAATTGACAACGCATATATTCTTTGGCATCCACCTGAGCGCCTAGCAGTAGGCAGCTCAGCAGCAGTGAGGCCAACAGGAAAGTATGGCGAGCCATTTGTAAGTCGCTACAAAATATAAATAAAATTTCGAACGGTATAAGACAGAACAACACTTAGCGTTAGTGATAATGTTAGATGATGATGATCGCTAGTGCTAGTTCTACAGGGTATTATTTAGGGTTCTCAACACGCCATTGTCAACGATGACAGATTTTTTGAAACCTCTTGTCTTTTAACAGACATTAAACTTCTTACGAGAAATCAGTCTTTCGAAAACAGCCGAAATTTAGAAAAAAATATTTAAACTTTACTGTAACCCTTGAAAACTATTTTTTTATTGCTCGAGAACACGTCTGCTAGAATAAGTTATTTCTATTTCTCTCTTCCAAATATTCCATGCGGAAGCATCTTTCTTTAAAACACAATATAAAAGAAGCGGCCAGAATGTCAAGGACATACAAAATTCTTCGAAAAACAGAGGCACAGATATTTTTTTTAATCATAAGAAAAGATTCAAAACCACATACAGTGGAACTTTTCTAACTCGAATCACCATAATCCACAAAAAACTTCGAGTTGGAGAGACTTCGAATTACAGAATTTGCATAAAACTTTATAAAATGTATTCTGTGATTTTGTTGGTTGCAGTTTGCTATTGTTTGGCTATTGAAGTCTGTATCCCATGCCTTTGTTAAATTATTTATGCAATCCATAAGTAAATATCATATTTTTTTAGCCTCCATACGATATAGAGAGACTATTTTAAAATACTGTCTATTTCAAAGTACTAGTTACGGTGATCTTCGACTTATAGAAGTTCGAGTTATGGAAGTTCCACTGTATATACAAACACGTTTCAATTTTAGTACCCATCCATAGAAACACAAAAATGAATTAAAAGTTTCTCGGATTAATGTTATCAACTTCTTTGATAACTGGAGGCGTGCAAACAATAATATTTTTTGGAAATCCAACAATATTATCTTTAGATAAGTACTCTTTAGTAGATAAGCTAGTTCTAAAGGCCAACAATAAATAATCAACCATTTTGGATAAGAAAATATTCAATTCATACTCACATTAACTAATCTACACAAATTTGGTTTAGCTAATTATTGTTGTTGGTTAACGAGAGAGTTTCTATAGCTGAAATGTCCAACAAATTGAACTTAAAGAGTTGCAGAATACTGATTCAATAACTAAATCCTTTGGATGAGGAAATAATAATTTGAACCAAAACTATATTTCTGCTAGTGATCAAGCGCAAGTCGACAGACCCTACTTAACAGTAACTACTGCTTGAACAACACTGAATTTAGAATCTCTAGAATATAATGTCAGCTCTGCTTGTCGATGAAGTTAAAGCGAACTGCATACAATACTGCTATATTTAGCTCCAGGAACATTGCTGGTCCAACCACTGCGGTTTCCGCAACTTTCTGGTGAATCGGTGATACGGTTAGTCATGCCGTTTACATTTCACAGCAACGACCGCAATTATATTTAAAACGACCGCAATTATATTTAAATCAAATATCGAAGAATCGAGCGATAATTCGCCAAATTACACGAGATGAGAATTAGTTCACTAGGCTCAAAATGGATATTAACGCTAAAAACCCATCTGGACTATGACTAACCATTGTATACCAACGAGACTACATTGTATACCATTGTATATACGAGTGAATGTAATATGTATTATGTAGGGCGACTGTCGCACAATACCTCTGTGCTGCCGTGAAGCCCCCGTTTTGTAACTTGTTTAGCTTAATGTAGGCAAATCACGAAATTGATGGGAGACTGACAAGTTTTATTAGATCCGATATTTAGTTCCCCGAATTGTTCGGTACTGAATGTTTGTATGTATGTATGTAACTGAAAATAATCGAAAACAACAACACAAAATAACAACAAAATAATTCAAGGTCAGGCACAGGCACAAACAACAAAAGCAATGTAAAAGCCAAAACAAACAGCGCAGACATAAATATAATAAATATGAAGAACGAACAGGCAAATCACTTTGACGAGCAAAACGCAATTATGTGCAACACAGTCTTAATGCTAATCTTTAATCTCACTTCGCCGGCTTGTTCTTAATGAGCGTGAGCATGTTTGTATAATTAAGTGATTATTTGTTTGTATGTGTGTGTGGGGGTTTATCTCATACGTAATAGTTGGGACAGGTGAAAGTGCTTACTTAATACAGACGCTCGATAATCTCACGTGTGCACGAGTACACACACAAACACAGGGACAACAAATCGAACAGGTGAGAAGCGCTGGCTTAGCGGCTTAGCTCTAAATGTTTATTCTAACTATATATCACGATTTCGGGGTAACACTTAGACGCGTTGCAACTGCAACAACAACACACAATTTGCGAAATTCCTTCAAAATATTTACTATTTAATCGAAGTATACTCGTATATGTAAATATGTATTTTTGTTGCACTTTGCGATGTTCAATTTTCGATTTTCGTTTATTGATTACATATATGCAAATATTTAGTTAAAAGTTAGTTTGAATTCGTTGATGATTTATTAATTAGTTTTCGTTTGTTATTGTTGTTTACATTTGTTGTATGTAGTTTCGTGTTCACTTTTAATTAGTTGGTTTTGCTTTGTGCGCGCGCAACAATGCCAACAACAACAGCGAAGAACAAGCGTTTCGAAAGATAGCGACAAGCGATCCGATCGTGCGGCTAACTAAAGCGATGTGCGCTTAATGATCCCAAAGCGGTAACTAAACCGTGAATGGAACATGTTTTGGTCTTTTGTTTTTGTTGCTTTCTTTATTTTGAACACAGTTCTGTTTACATACATACATTGCGAGCGACAAGTGCCCGAAGGGGTGTTGGTAGAAGCTGTATGTTTGTGTTCGTTCATTAATTCCTGTCGGCATAGGACACTGGCGATGCGCGCTATACAGGAACTCAATTTATTAACCTTAACTTTAATACAGTAATTGAGATATCTACAGTTCACCGGTATTGACGTGGTTGTTTTGATTGAGAACGCTGATGGTGTTGTTGGCAGAGTCCTCTGTAGTGTTTTAACCTTTTCGAAATTCGATCTTTGATCTTATCTTTAGGATTCCGAATGCGGTAGATGGATCCGTTGCATATTCGATTATGGAATCGTGCAGCTACAAAAGTTCTACATGTCGGATTGATCGGGAAATCAACTCTATCCTATATATTATCGTAATTATTGTATTCAATTTCCTTGAAAATCCGAAACATGTCATTTTTCCCACTAAAGGGAGTCCTAATAGTCATTTTCGGTAAAGAAAAATGCATTAAAAGTACTTTCATACTCTAAAAACTTTATTAAATAAAGTATATGAACGTAAATCATAATGTCTGGCTTAGTGTATATTCCAAGAATGATAGAAGACAAGATTACGACAGGCGTTTACAGTTAGATTTTTTGGGTTTTGAGTTCCTATTTATCATTCTATCTATTCTATCTATCTATTGTCTATCATTCTTGCGTATATTCTTTCTACGTCGGCCGACATTTCAAATATTTTAAAATAGAAACATATGAAATATTTTCCAATGCCAAAATAGAAAATGAACCTTCTATAATTCGACTCTGACCATTATTTTCATTTTTCGAAAATGTAACCTTCTAATTCTTATCAATTTATATTTCGGATATAGACAAAATCGGACCTTAACTACTGTTTGTAGTACTGACTCTTACACTAACTGGAAGTTTAACAAGTAAGGAAGGGCTAAGTTCGGGTGTAACCGAACATTTTATACTCTCGCAATTTATTTATTTAACTTTATTAATATTATATAATACACAATTTGACCCACATATTCGTCATATATATTGTATAAAGTCCATTGAAAGTTGAAAACCCTAATATTAGCTTAGAAGTACCGAGGTCCTCATGTTCGATATATGGGGCCTTGACAACCTATGGTCCGATTTCGGTGATTTTTAGAATGGGGCTTCCACACTATAAACGGAGTATTTGTACAAAGTTGTGCATCGATATCTTCACTAGTGCTTACTTTATATATTGTAAAGTTAACGATTCAGATCGTCTTCAAAGTTCTGGTATATAGGAAGTAGGCGTGGTTATGAAGCGATTTGGCCTATTTTCACAACATATCATTGGGATGTAAGGAAACTATTACAAACCAAGTTTCATTGAAATCGGTCGAGTAGTTCCTGAGATATGGTTTTTGACCCATAAGTGGGCGACGCCACGCCCATTTTCCATTTTGTAAAAAAATCTGAGTGTAGCTTCTATCTGCCATTTCCTATGTGAAATTTAGTGTTTCTGACGTTGTTGGTTAGTGAGCTAACCCACTTTTAGTAATTTTCAACCTAACCTTTGTATGGGAGGGGGGCGTGGTTATTATCCGATTTCTGTCATTTTTGGAATGTATAAGGAAATGGCTAAAAGAAACGACTGCAGAAAGTTTGGTTTATATAGCTTTATTGGTTTGGAGTATATGTAAAAAAACCTATTTGGGGGCGGGGCCAAGCCCACTTCCCAAAAAAATTACATCCTAATATGTCCCTTCATAGTGCGATCCTTCATACCAAATTTTATTTCCATAGCTTTATTTATGGCTTAGTTATGGCACTTTATGTGTTTTCGGTTTTCGCCATTTTGTGGGCGTGGCAGTGGTCCGATTTTGCTGATTTTCGAACTTAACCTTCTTATGGTGCCAAGGAACACGTGTTCCAAGTTTCATTAAGATATCTCAATTTTTACTCAAGTTACAGCTTGCACGGACGGACGGACAGACGGACAGACGGACAGACGGACAGACGGACGGACAGACAGACATCCGAATTTGAACTTTTCTCGTCACCCTGATCATTTTGATATATATAACCCTATATCTAACTCGTTTAGTTTTAGGACTTACAACCAACCGTTATGTGGACAAAACTATAATACTCTCGTAGCAACTTTGTTGCTAGCAACTTTGTTGCGAGAGTATAAAAATTCAATTGATTTTGAAATGCTTTTTTGAGTTTAATACTATGTTTCATTTTCCTAAAGAAACTTAACACTCCTGCTTATACCGGCTGTAGGGTAACGCAAAGAAACCCATTGCACGGTTCGAGTATAATTAGCATATTATTTCTCATTAGATTGTGGCTAAGCACAACTTTTAAAACATTTTGTATTCAAAACGCTCTCTCAAGCCAACCGATGCGCCGTACATACACACAGCATGTACATATACATGTTTATGGGAGCTATTTCGAGCGTGGGTGACAGCTGTTTCGAAGTGGGGCTTATTGCTAAAATTGGCTTTAAAACATAAATGACGCGAAAACACACGATACACACGCAAATTATATATGTATATGTATGCGTGTGTTAGTCGTTCGCTCTTATTTCCAAGAAATATTTCTTCTACATATACATATGTACATATATATGGACTTGTAAGTTTTCTTTATCAGCGTATAAGAGCTTGTTGAAACATTTCACTGTGATAAAGTGTTTTTTATCGTTTCATTGTTCATCTTATCAATTGCGTTGATAAGAGATTGCCATATTTGCAAAACAAAATATTACAAAAACAACAATTGCGCTAAAACGGAAATTGTAAATTGACGACACCTCTGCATACCAATGAGCGGCTCACGAAGTGTACGCTGCATATTTGTATATTGTTTTCTTATAAATATAAATCTTTAATGTCACCTTGCTTGAGTGCTCACGAATATACTATATGTTCATTTGATTTATATATACTTTATAAATTTATTATTTTTATTGATTTTTTAGAGAGATAATTGAGGGTATGTGAGATAAAACTGAAATTAATAAATTATTTTATTTCTTTTAAATATTATTTATTTATTATTTATTATTACCCTCAAATAAAATTTTTTTCGAAATTTTTTTTAAATATATATATAAGTTTATGTAAGTATTCATGATAATAATTTATTGAGCCAATTTTCGCTACTTAAAATCGAATTTATAAAACTTAGAAATAATTTAAAAATATTCCTTTAAAATATAATATGTATGTATGTTTGTATGTGTAAATTTGTAAGCGCATTCTTCAACGCAAATTCGAAACAGATTAATGTGGTTGATTTGTATGCCATGAGAAGCTTAAGGGTAAATGGTTTGTTTGTATAAAAAGTCATTGATTCTCATTAAATATGTATGTTTATATTATGCACTTCGCCCGTTGCAATCAGTTGTCCACATGTAGCCTCAAGGCCAGGGTGAAGCCTTATGCAAGAGCTGTAGATGTGCTCAGCACCTGGAGACGTCGGGCAGCGTGCGTCCACGACACTTATTGACCCAGCCGGGCCAGGCCTGAAAGCCGTGTCTGTTGAAAATTTGCATGGCACAACGGGAATCATCGGAGATTTCATCGTTCAAAAAATCTAGCAAAAATATAAAAAACAATTAAATTTAACACAATGGCAATATAAACTCATATTTGAGTAATCATTAAAATATTTTTTTTTTTTTTTTAAATTTGAATTAAAGCTTGCGCCTGCATATTAGGGAGATAAGGCAATCTCAATGGCATGTGTATTACTCGTATACATATATAGAAAACAATTCAATTTGTATAAAAAGCAATTACACCAATCAGGCATTTTCGAAGCATATGCACAGTGTTCTTATTTGAAATTATAAATAATTGATTTTCTATCTAAAATTGTTGTACTTAAAGAGACATTTATTGCTAGCAAATCGTCTGACAGCTGTCAAGTATTGGCAGCTTTCTATCTGCCACGGAGATTGCCGATATGAAAATGTTGTGAGGCCGTCTTTAAACTGATTATCTTTCGAGAAATATTATGCGTATTAAATGAATGCAGCGAGAGAGTGTAAAACCCTGATTTGCGTCAGCTTCATTAACAAGCACGTTCGTCGTCCAGCAAGAACGTTCTTTGCATTCATAAACAGGAATTTGTTAAACAAATTAGAGGAATGATAATTAAAACCTGTGACATTTTCTTGCCATAAATGATTTACTAGAAATGTTGCTAACGGTAGAAATAATGTATAAAGACAAACAAGTCAATATTGTCATACCGCTAAGTATTCGGAACAAGCGAAAAGAAGATCAGTTCCATTGAAAATGAGCAGAGATCGATGACTATTTGATGAATGATCGATGAGAATGTTGAAAAGTCGAAAAGTCAAATTAATTTTGTTTGGAAAGAAACCAATAAGCGTAAGGATCTGACTTCACCATCTGCAATTTCGAAATATGAGTAGGACCGGGTCTATCAATATACCTTTTAAAATCAGTTTTTAAACCACAAAGGTAATAAATATCTCATATCACACGACTTTCGCAGTCAATCATATGCTAACCGAATTTTCTAGAGATTTCTCTTCCATTGTAGGTTATATATGTATGTATATTGCTTACTAGGTTACAATGACTTCTATATAACCAAATTTTATTAAAAAAGACTTGATGAAATTTTTTGAAAGAATCTGTACTTAAAATTACTCGTACCCAAATTACTCGTAGGATACGAGGATAGGATAGAATCCTACATACTTACCTTCACATTTGATATTGCATATTCCGCCCTTTCGACCTTTTCGGCACCAATTCTTATTGTTTATCTAAAAGTTCAAGCAAATAAAGCAATATAAATCTAATTGTTTCGCAAGACGATGGTTAGTCAAACGAATGGATATGATACAGATCACCTGATCAGTTGGATCAGTGGTTAAGCAATTGAACTAACCTGAAAAAGTCCAAAGCTCACGCTGTGATTAGCTAATTGCTGGACTTTTGAAGTACTTCGGCCGCTCTCATTTTCCACCAGACACACCCCTAACAAAAAAATTTAAAATATGAAATTTGAATATTGGATTTATCAGCATCAAAATTACAGATACCACTTGTAACCACTCTTTTTTGAAGCAAAACACGATACTCACAATTTGATAGATAACTCCTTGGGAAATCGTGAGCCAACAATTCCTTGGCAAGCTGGCATCTCGTGAGCATTTTTGCCTCACTGTGCGTCCACAGGCAGCAACTCAACACCACCGATATACTCAAAATGGCTATTTTCGATTTAAAGCGCATTTTGTATTTTCCGTATTTTGTATTTTGTATTATGTATTGTTTATTATGGGTTGATAAGAACAGCGGTTCCAGGAACCGATTAAAAATATTTTCCACTTTTTTGGTGCGATTGTTTGTGGGTATGTAAATACTTAATGCAATTCAAAACTATTTGATTAAGTCGGCACTGTGAATTTATTGAACTGCACACTGCACACTGCAAAGGGCGCGACAAAAATAGCGGCAGGTTAATTAATTCTTTGACTCCTGACTGCAAGTGCTGCTTGTTGTTGCTTACACACTTATATAAGCACTTGCGATTCCTAGTACACTAGGCGCTGCAAATATGCCGTAGAACTGCGTATCGCCTTCAGGATATGCGTAAGGATTGCGATCACCTTGCTATGCATCTAGGCCGCGCTAAAGGATTGCGAATTTATGCGTTCACTTTCCACAGCTTTCACAGTTCAAGCTCCACGCTTCAGTGTTACCGCACTACTGTCGCACAGCCAGAGGAATTAAGGTTTTTAAAGCCTCGGGGGCCGGCCCCACCGCATTAGTGCAACGTCATCTCCGCAGCTAAATTTTCCACTTTTCGCGATGCTCCGCTCCGGTGTCCCCACATAATTTGCCACTTTTCGTGCAGCATCCATTTCGACTAATAAAAATCCACTTCGTGTTCTAGCACTGTTCTGTGAAACATTAGCATAAAGTCAACTTCTTCATCAGCTGCCGCACTAGTTGCTCAAGTGCTCATGAGTGCGCTATGTGTGTGGGGCGGCCGCAGACGGTAATCAAAACGACATCGAAGACGGTAAAAATAAACATAATTGGATTTGAATGGCGGCGATGGCAGCGTTAAAGTTATGAATTAAATAATAGACACACACGACATGCATGGGACTTGGAAGAACGCAACTTTCAATTGTGTGTGTTCTCGAAGTCACTAGAGGCTCACTTTCGTTTTCGCCTTAACACTGGGGTAACGAAGAGTGAGCTTCATAGTTCCGAGGCAGTGTGAACTTATCACTTGCTTTCACTGAGTGTACGTCCTCGGCGTAAACAATGGAAGGACTTTAGCCATAGAGGTCTCCTGTTCTGATTGCGATCTCTTTCAGGTTTTCTGATCTAAACATTTTCTGATAATAAATCACACCTCCGCCAATGAGTCAAGACAGGGTTAATGCTACTAATTGGCAAATCGGTTTGCATCTAATGCAGTTATCTTGCAAGTTTGTTATGCATCTGACAATCATTTTGTTTATATGTGTCAAATTGTTGACGTTTTCCGTCTTGACCCAAAAACTATAATGAGATGGAAAAATATCAGCAAGAATACAAATATATGTACACATGTATATATATTCAAATGACTGTCATTGATTCAATATTTTAAAAAAACTTTTCTAAGGTGAGAAGAAAGCAAAACTTTTAAAGAGGCATACTCATCTCTTAATATGTATTTTGAAAGATTTGTGTGAGAAAGTGAGGAAAAAATCGAGAGTTATTGTAGTCAAGCATGCTTTATTCATTTTATATTTTTCAGCCAAAGCCGTCCACTAAAATAGTGATTTTCTTGAGGATTCTTCGATTAAGCACTTGTTGAAATGAATAAAACGTTAATTGGCTAGAAGATATAGAGATTATAATAATATCTTACGGCGCTGACAGAGTTTTGCCTTGAGCTTTTCTCGTCGAGTCTGGTCTTCGGCACTGATTCGACAGTTGAAAGGATCTGTAAACCGAACAGAATAAATATTGAGACCTAGAGATATATATTTTCCACAAGAAACCCCACTATTTGTGCAATCTTCGCTTGCAATCTTCCCTTATGCATATATATATAGCGGTATAGTGTTCAGTAATTTCCCCAAGAAAAATATATATTCACATCGCAAATAGAAACTAGACCTAATTAGCTAATAGACGCCAGAGTATCTAGTCTGATTACTGGCATAATAAACATTTAGCAAGTCACTTAAGTTAAGCATAATTTTCCTAGTTGAAGAATTGAGTTCAGAAATGTGTGACTGAATTAAAATGTGACTGAATTTGTTATGATTAGGGTAATTGAGTTCACACGCCAGTAACATTTACACACATTTGAGTGAATTATTTGTCACTTCGGCGTCACATGCGTCGCTAATGATGCGTTGTTATTAATCGCTTATGTTTGTAATAAGGAAGTATTTTAATGTTTATGCATCCACGCTTTCTTTTCTTGATTCCAGCCCACACACACAACAATTGCTCACTTTAATCCTCATCGTTTCAATCAGTGCGGCGTTGGGCAATGATTTGCATATTTTGCATGTCGATACAGCGACGACAACTGCGGCCACACCAGCCATGAACCCGACAGCGGCACTGACAACAATCACATTATTAACGAAGAGTTCACCATACAAGACAGCCACTAGAACAATGGCGAACAACAGCAACAACACGGATGATATGTCCAATGCAGTTATGTTAGCCAGCGGTGCTGGTTCTTCGTCGTTGAAGTCAACACCTGCGCCTAAGATACCGCACCCACCGCCAGCGCTGAAGATGACAGGAAAGCTGTACAACAAGGGCTTGCCGAAGCGACGAAAGGCGGGCGAAATATCGGCCATTCCCGTTTACGATCCCAGTGTGGAGTGGAAGTGTCCGAACGTCACGAGTTCGCGGAGTCTCGAATGCGGTTGTGACCTACCGCATACACTGCGCTGTACCGGCGATTTGCATGGTTTAACGGTAAAATAAGCGTGCTTTCTATAAAATTTAGTAAATTCAATATTGGAGTGTTTCCTGTAGGTGCTTGCCAGCAATTTGAGGGTGTCACCATATACCATCTCGCTGCTGGATTGTTCGTTAAGGAATGTAACCTTCTTGAGCGATGCAAAGATTTTCGAAGGCATATCCCTATATGGTTTGGTAATTTCCTCCGGTGAAATTAAACGCGTTCATAAATCGGCGTTTTTGGGTATAAAAGGACCACTGCAAGCCTTAGGTTAGTGTCGCTCTATCCAACACTTACTTGTTTCTTCCAATTTTCTTAATAGTTTACTAAATGTTTAATCCTTTCATCCTGTAGGTCTACCGGCAAATGCGCTCTTAAGTGTGCCGTGGAACTCGATATCCACACTAACAGCGCTCGAACGTTTAGATTTGTCCAATAATAAAATAAAAGCTTTGGGCACTTCGGACTTTGCCGGTCTGTCAAACCTCGTATATCTTGAGCTGAGCAATAACCAAATATCCAGCATATCACAGCGTACCTTCATGAACTTAAGGAAATTGGAAGTTTTGAAATTGGGTGGCAATCGTCTAGGCGATTACCCGGCAAGTCTGAAAGCACTAACAGCTTGCTATAACTTACGGTAAATTTTACACAACAATATAGCTGTTTGTTCTTTGAATGTAATCTCTTTCTTCAAACAGACAACTTGATCTCTCCGCCAATAATCTAAATGGTCCCTTAACTGTCAACACCTTGCCCGCTTTGAGGAACCTCGAATCATTGGAGCTAAATCGCAATCTTATCAAGAGCATACAGAACAAAGCGTTGCAAAATTTGTCTGGCCTCACTAGCCTCTCGTTACGTCATAACCAAATTGACGTGCTACAAGACCACGCGTTTTACGGATTGGGTACCTTAGAGAACCTGGACCTCAGTTTCAATGGCATTGTCGCTATTTCTAGTGCCTCGCTGCAACATCTTACACGACTCACAACACTCGATCTCACACACAACTTTCTGCGCGCGCTCACTTCTGATCTGATCACACCGTTACCCTCACTACAAGTCCTGCGTTTGGCCGGCAATGATATCTCAATTGTTGCGAAAAATGCCTTGGATGGCGCACGCGAACTGAAGAGTCTCTCCATGCAGGACAATCCTTTGTCTTGTGACTGCACAATACGCTCGTTTGCCGAGTGGTTGCAGGTGGCTAAAATACAGGCGGGCGATTTAATAAGCGCTACCTGTGTGACACCGCCTCGGCTGGAGGGTGCGCCTCTCATACAAGTGTCGTTGGAGACTTTGAACTGCGAAATGGACAATGTGGAGAAGGATAATGCGAACATAATCGAACAGTTGGAAGCGATAACGAGACAAAACCATACCACGCACATTAAAGACCTTTCGGAGGAGGTAAGTCACGAGAGATCAGAATCGCAAAAATATGTTCTAAATTATCTTGCTTTTGCAGATTGTACTACATGAACTACATTTCTCAGCCGATTACGGTTTAATACTAACCTGGGTACTTAACCTGAGTAAGAACGACTACATGTGCGATGCCATCTTCGTCTACAAAGAAGAGAATATCAACGAAATACTGATCGATAACTCACCGGTAGGTTTAAAGTGTACAATACATGATTGACGAGTTTACATAATAACGCCCCCTCAAATTTCTTTGCAGATCCATTGTGAAAGCAAGGTGCTGAATGGTCAAAATACCGTTAGCGTCATTGTACCGGATAGCTCTTCCTTGGAAATCGGAGAAAGGTATTGTATTCATCACTCATATAAGAGAAAATACCGTCAGTTAAAAATATATTTTTTTATTCCGCACAGTTACCGTTTCTGCCTCGTTATGGTGCAGGAGCAAAACCACGACGCCGATCTGAATGTAGGCTGCTCCAACATTACAAAACTACAACTTAGCAGCCCTGGCGCAATTCCCGAGGTACGACAATACCAAAGGCGTCCATATAGAAACGAGCTGCCCTCGTATCGCGACAGCGAAACCAGTATTGCTCCCATTGTCGCTCATACAATGGATGAGAATTTCACAAACTCTAAACGAAATCCGAATGCAATATACGAAGAGCCACAACAGTCTACACAGCAGCACACATACAACTTCTTGGACTCGCTAAATAAGAGTTTTCTGCCCGGTTTGGGCGTTGGTATACTCGTAACATCGGTGGTGGTGCTCATATGGGGCGCCACACGCATACGACAAGGTGCGAGCAACAGCCGACCGAGCACGCCCACTGCGACCACCTGCTATGCCGCTTCCGAGCATATAGCCCGCCTAGCAGATACCGAGAATGGTACGCGCTATTTAAAGTTGCAAGCCACTACCAGTCTTTGAGGATCCCTCAATATCACCAACAATTTGTTCAGCGAGTTGAGTCAGTCTTTTGTATATACATACAGCCAGTTGAACTTCTCTAACTCGAATCACCAGAATCCACAAAAAAACTTCGAGTCAGAGAGACTTCCGAGTTCCGGAAGGTAATTTGTATGAAATTTTACTTCTATTGCCAATTGAAGAGCTCGAGTTATGGAGAACTTCGAGTTATAGACGTTCGAGTTATGGAAGTTCAACTGTATATCTGTGGATCCGTTAATATTGTGAGTTGCTGCCTATAGTATTTGAAGTTCAGCAACTCTTGTGATAGTACACTCTTGTACCAATGCATTAGAGTATGGTTTTTCAATTTTCGATGGATTTTCTAGTTGTAAAGTTAACACTATAGCACCTAAGCCAAATATAAAACAAATTGTTAATTTCTCTCTTATAGTAATCTTGTAGTTGTAAGTCTTTTCGCTTTCGCACTTTTTTAGGTTAGGTCCTCTTCTGGTTAAAGAGCACAGTAGACCTGCTCAGAATTTTATATATATTTTGTGCATTTTTTTGATTCCTTGTGCCATAGTTAATCCCATATGATTTCCTGTACTCACATTCTAATTTACTAGTTGTTTAAGTTAGTTAGCATCTCACGCGCATAACTCTTTAAATTAAATGTTTCCGATGTAATTTTGTTTATTCAATTAGCACACACTCATTCACACATATGCATATAATTATATTAACTAATTTATTAACACACTTCAACTAATTGTTTGAATAAATGGAAAATATTTATTTATCAAAAAAAATATATATTTAATTTAATTCAAAATGGTTGATTTAAGAATAACGGGTGAACGAATTTTGATATATAGTGGTTCAGTGGATTCACTGACCACCATTTCTCGAATATATACTATATGGATATCAAACGTCAGTTGAAGTTTATTTTACACTCTTTGTTTCCTTCGAACTTGAGAGAATGTAAAATTTTCAGGTTCGGACTTGATCTTCCGTTAATTGGGGTTTTGTTGATTCACGCTTATTCACGTTCTTTCTGTGGTTTTTCCCAGTCGGGTCTCATAATTATCTTTAACTTGGTTTTTATATTTTTTGATTAATTCATGGATTCGCTTACTCATGTGCTCGTAGGAATACAAATAACAATTATTTAATTGTGGGTTGTGATTAAATTAGTCACTTAAATATTAATATTAATGATGTTTGAGGCGAGAAGTTTACTTACAAATTGGAATATTAAGGCATGTGTGCATAATGACTAAATAAATATGCGTTGAATCGTAAGGATATCGATTGATTGCTATTTAATCAATAAATAATTCGTCCTATGGTCGTGTATTTATTATCCGATATTTTCTACTACTAAAGTATATTTGAATACTAATATTCAAATAAATAGTAGCAGCACACAACCGATAGTTATTCTCCATTCGATTCAACAGAAAATTGAAATTTAACACCTATTCAAGTGGCGGCGACAAGGCGGTCACTGACCTACGGAATGCGTGCTTTGACATCATGTTTAATTTATGTAGTACCTTTATCCTCTATAAGTGCATGTCATTTGCGAAGTGATGAAATATTAATGTGCAGTAAATAGACGCGTGAAATTGTCGAGAAAGTTTTGCTTTCCCTTCGATTAACTGTTTAAATTATGTAGCAAATGTCATAATGTCTGCTTTAAGGTGCAGGAGCGTGGGTGATGTCGACATCCAATGAGACGGCACTAGGAAAATGTATGGTCCTTTGGCTCCGTTGCCCGAATGGATGAAACTCCATTGAAAGTGTACGATGCAGTGGAAAAGGAAGACCTCCACTCCGTTGGACCGTTGGGAATACCAAGTGGAAAGCGACCTGATTTCGCTTGGTATTTCCAATTGTGAGAAAAGAGAAGATGGCGTGCTCTTTTTGATAGGGCTATAATCGCGTAAGCGGTGCCCACGCCAATAACAAGACAATAGTTCAAAGACAAATCATTCCTGGGTTGGTTGTTATTAAGTAGACCTGTCTGTTTTTGGATCGAAATGCTAGTATTCGTTAACTGATCAAACCGGAGGTGAGTATTAGTTATAATCTTCTTCTTGACTGGCGTAGACACCGCTTATGCGGTTATAGCCGCGTCCACAACAGCGCTCCACGCGTCTCTCCTTCTGGCAGTTTGGCACCAATTGGTTATACCAAGCGAAGCCAGGCCCCTCTCCACCTGGTTCTTCCATCGGAGTGGAGGTCTCCCTCTTCCTCGGCTTCCACCAGCGGGTACTGCATCGAACACTTTCAGAGCTGGAGCACTTTCGTCCATTCGGACAACATGACCTAGACAGCGTAGCGCTGTCTTTTTATTCGCTGGACTATGTCTATGTCGTCGAATAACACATACAGTTCATCATTTCATCTTCTGCGGTATTCGCCGTTGCCAATGTTTAAGGGACCATAAATCTTCCGCAATACCTTTCTCTCGAAAACTCCGAGTGCCGTCTCATCGAATGTTGACATCGTCCACGCTTCTGCACCGTAAAGTAGGACGGGAATGATGATAGACTTGTAGAGTTTGGTTTTGGTTCGTCGAGAGAGGACTTTACTTTTCAATTGCCTACTCAGTGCATAGTAGCATCTGTTGGCAAAAGTGATTCTGCGTTAGATTTCCAGGCTGACATTGTTATTGATGTTAATGCTGGTTCCCAGATAGACTAAATTATCTACAACTTCAAAGTTCTGACTGTCAACAGTGACGTGGGAGCCAAGACGCGAATGCGCTGACTGTTTGTTTGACGACAGATATCTCCTGTCTCTTGTCTCTGTCGTCTTGTCCTCGTTCACCACCAGACCCATACTGTAGCTTGTACCTTCTCTATTTAGCACTACAGCTCGTATTATTTTCTCCAGCATAAGGTTAAAGAAGTCACACCATAGTGAGTCTGAAACCTCGTTTGGTATCGAACGGCTCGGAGAGTTCCTTCCCGATCCTGACGGAGCTTTTGGTGTTGCTCAAAGTCAGCTTACAAAGCCGTATTAATTTTGCAGGGATACCAAATTCAGACATAGCGGCGTAGAGGCAACTCCTTTTCGTGCTGTCCAAAGCAGCTTTAAAATCGACAAAGAGATGGTGTGTGTCGATCCTCTTTTCACGGGTCCTTTCCAAGATTTGTCGCATGGTGAATATCTGGTCAGATGTAGATTTACCAGGTCTAAAGCCATATGGCTTATAATTCCGGTTGCCGCATAACCACAACAGAAGTTTGAGACATTTGCAGGTGTAAGCATTGTGTACACTAAAACTGATTCCGTCTAATTTACGGATTAAGGATTCTAACATCGTCCACTTCATAAGCTAATATATTGAAAACAATTTACCGTATATGAAAATTGCATTGCATAACGGTAATAAATACGTCATCATGCAACTGTAAAGAACTACTTCCACGACTCAAAAAAAACAGAGCTTATGGAGCTTTAATACATGCAGGATTACTATATCAACTAACATAACCCATAATTATTACTGCAAAGCAAATGTATCTATTTTCAAATTTGTCATCGGTATTGATCTACGGACTGCTTGGATGTGTGACGCTTGAATATTTGATGAAATATAAAAAATTAGAGAATAAATGAAAGTAGACGCAATAATTGTCGAAATGCATAGCCGTTTAAACTGATAGACTTTTGCATACGTAATGTGTAGGAGGATACTCCCAAGCATTACGCAAGCAACTACAACTGATGACGTCATGGCACAGTAACTTCATCTGGGCAAACCAAACAAAAATAGGCGCGATAAAAGGCCAAAAATAATTTTGTGACGGTACATTTAAACGTTTGCTAAACAGTAGTAGTATTAAATAATTTATGCCTGCTTTGCAGTGGTGTGAGCTCTATTTACGAACTGTTGAATTTGATGTGGAATTTCGTAGATGAGTAAATGCGTCCATACTTCCCAGTAACTCTCCACCCTTCTTGCTTCTTCTGCTTTGGCGAGACCTCTCGAATTCCTTAAGTACATTGAACCATTTTATTCTACTTAAAATGAAGCTAAACTGACTCAATAATGCAGGTATTACATTCCCCGTGCTGCCGTGGAATGAAAAGTGAAAGCGCTATCATTGTCCTGAATTCAATTTCTATTTCGAAGGTAATTTGCTAATTTTAAAAATGTAAATGCAAATGTCTGGACATGCAAACAGGCACGTTTGTCAGTTTGTAGGTGTGCTCGTTTCAAGGAAACTAACCAGTCTATCCTCGTCACACACATCACACACAGCCACACATAAGCGAGCATTTAAATGCGATTAGCGGCACTTCACATGTCGCACGCAATTATGGACATTTCCACATTCTGCCACACATACGAAAATAAACAGTTATTTGTGTGTGCGTATGTATGTGTAAGCAGCACTCCCACATTTGACCGAAGGAGCCATTGCCATAAGAATACTCGAATGCCCACATGCCTTTGGTAGGTGAGGTGTGTGTGTGTGTGTGCATTTGTACAGTTATTTGTTTAATTTTTCTTCTTGGCATTTTTTATTGTTGTGGCCACACAAGGCTATCATCATCGTAAAGTTAGTGACTATGGCAGCTAGCGCCAAGCGGCGTCGCTACGAGTTGCTGACCAAGCCAGAATATCCTTGCGTACGGCAGCGTGGTCAGCTCAGTTCGTGTCACGAGTTTAGCGCAGCCACAACAATGTCGCTGAATGTCGCGCGCGCCAAATAACTTTGCCAATTATCGATTTTCACTTAATAATTTTGACTTGGCGGCCATTAAAAGCCACACAACAAACCAACGGACAAACAAACTATGCTCACCGCCGTGCGACCATTTCGAATTTCGGTGGAGTAGTGCGCACGAAATAGTCAAAATAGCGAACTTTATTTTGTGCTGATGTGTAAAAAAAAGTTGAAAAGTAGAAAATAAAATTAATTTTGAAATCCAAAGGACCAGTGGCAGTGTTTCCCACACACACACACACCCACATGCATTGTTGTTCTATGAGTATGCTGGGTTTCGTGTATCTCTTCTTGATACTCGGCTGGATTCTGATTGTGTTATTCCTCAAGTGCAAAAAGTCGATCACACCACACTTTGCCTTCACCGAGCAGTACACGGACGCAATAGCGGCAGGTGAGTGGACTCAACAAGCTCATCAACTTAAAGAATAAAATTAGCGTGCCTCACTCTAACCTCAAACCACACTTCAACGAACCATAATACATGTTACTGTATATAATGTATGAGATTCTAATATTTAGCTATGAAGAAAGCGACTTGAAGTTATAATTCCATACAAAATCCATGAGCCAAACTCACTTTCAATGATTTCAGTTTGATCCATATATAAATTCATATATGTATATCTATAATCGTTGGCGTCGTTCCAACATTAAGTTTCTGAGTTAACCGTTCCCACTTCTTTTATGCCCAGCCCTATTCACAGCATATAAACCTTTCATTAATATATGTATGTATTTCGCAGGCCGTCGCCCCTCAGTTCATATCATAGAATTACCGCCCGACGAAATGGACAACGAAGAACAATATTTGGACTCATATCACCAGCAGAGCAGCAGCTTGCGGCGACATTCGAATCGTTCGCAACGTTCGGCGCTGCCCGATGAGCGCACCATCGAAACGACATATCCCACAGATGCGGTTGTGAATCCCGCGTATATGCACGACGAGGAGTACATCATCAATGGTAATTATGAAAACTTGCTCAAACAAGGCACCCCGCCTAAAAGTATGCATTTACAGATAATTCCACACAAAACGCACAAACACAAGTTCATACACGCGTGGAAAGTAAAGCAAATAGAATTAGCAATACGAAATGTCGAAATTTATTTCCACACAACTTTCTTTATTACAGCGCCACCCCCTTCGTACGAGGAAGTTATGCGCCAACCGGAGGTGTATCCCAAAGTACACCAAAGTTCGAGTAAAGTGAGCGACGCGAATATTTAAGACCCACTCCCACTTCGTCCGTTGAGCTACCTCGTAACGCGTTCTCTTTCAGCAGCGTGGTTGAGCGAGCGACCGACAAACACTTTGGTTACCTTCGGGCGAAGCGTGTGTTGCGAATGTGGAACGAGTGGTACATGTGTCTACAAATACATACATATATGTATATGTATATGTGCACATGCCTGTACATAGAACCTTCAGCTGTGATTTTATACTTAATATAATACAAGTTTAAATTTTTATAAATGTTAAATGTGGTTTGAATATGTATAATCTATCGATTGTGCAATTTAATAAACGTAAATGGTTATAAAGTTAGTACTGATCCGTCTAAAGAGTGCTTTTCGTGTGATCTCTTTCATTATTTATTTGACAACTTTCAGCAAAAATGTATATAGATATAACTAAATAAGAAGTTGCTGATTTTTCATTGTAAAATACATTTTTATTTTTTATTTTTTATTCAACTTTATACACTACAAGACTTAAAAACACCGTTCATTGGGTGACTTCGTTTGCGTTCGTTTTAAATTGGTATTTTTATATGCATGTATTTACAATTAAACTTTTCAGTCCACATTTTTAATGTACAATATTTGGTTAAATTATTTCAAACAAAATTTATTCAAAAAACTTATTTTTTGGCGAACAAGTTTTAACACAATCATATAAAATATCAGTTATCTCACAACTTCAGAAGCATGAAATTCAATTCAATTCAATTGGCTATTAGAAATGTATTGCGTTCACTTGCTCAATACCGTAATTGTTTGTTAGTTACCTAGCGGCTATGATTTTTATAACTAAAATAAATATTCGATCTCAAATATACAAAATTACAATTTACAGAAAGGAAGCTGATAGTCTCTACTGTCACACTCTCCTCTCTCTCTCTCACTCTCTGGTCAACATACGTGTAGCTCTCCGAATATCAAAAATGGCAAGGTTTACCCGCAAAACTTTTCGGCGCTGTGCATTTGTATGAACGCCTCCAAAGCCTTGGGTATTAAACCCTGGTATTTCAGCTTGTGGACGGCGATGCAACGTGAGGCGATGCACTTCAAGGAGGTCAACGAATTCTGGTAGCTTAGTATCAGATTACTAATGCCAGCTGTTTAGATTAAGCGTTAATTAAAATGTGATATTTTCTTAATTTTGCACCGTTATTTACCTGCATTACCAACTTGTGCTGGCGTCAAGCCATTCGCATTTACAGCGTCCAAATGTGCGCCGGCATCCACAAAGAGTTTCACGATCTTTTCGGCCTGCACTAATACGTGTGGGTTGTCGCGTGGAGACTGTATCTGTAAAAGTAGAGAGAATGGAGAGAATGCGGTGAATACACTCCAGACAGGCTGACAAATGCTCCAGAACTTACACTTGAAACGAGCGTATGCAGAGGCGTGCTGCGATCGCGATCCACAGCTGTAACGGAGGCGCCAACATGCACCAGCAACAATGCGGTGCGGAAGCAAGGGAAGCTAGTAGAAGTATACAGAGCAGTTTAATTATGTGTGACAAAGTGTGGAATGTTGTATTGTGTGACATTTACCGGCATATATCACTTGTGTAGAAATCATCCACCGGCGTTACGCCGTTCACAGCCAAATGTAAGAGAGTCTGGCCATCTGCCAAGCGCGTATCACATTTGATGAATTTCAATATCGTTGAGTATAACTGTTCGATTTGAGGTCGCTCTATGTCGATATTGGTGTGCGCTAAGAGTTTCGTGATGATCTTGATGAGGTAGAGGGCAGTGACGACATTCTGTTCGTTTTGATCCTGAAAACCAAACAGATTTTTGAATTAGAGCGTAAGAGAGAGAGAGAGAGATAGAGCGAGAAGAAAAGATAATGAGCTTTACCGCCAACATCTGCGGCACATCTTTGGGTCCCGGATGCGCTATTTTGTATTTATTATTCTCTATTTCCTGCTGACACTTCACCAACACAGATAAAACAAGTGAAAGATCCAATGTTTGCTTCTCCAAGCGCAAAATTTGTGAGAACAGCTGAGCGAAGCGCAACAAGTCACGTTCAACTGAAACCTACAAATACATATTCGATTATGCCGTGTGCAACGAGGCCCACTAGGGGGAGACTCACATTGTTGATCATGCGCAGATCGATAGCATAGTTCCACAGCACTTGGCACTGTGCGAAACGTCCTTGGTCGGCCATTACTGCGCCACGATACACGATAGGCTGTGGCAGATCGGGATAGTGCTTGCCCAAAATTCGTTCTCGTATTGTCAACGCCTCCATGTGTATCGAATGATGGTTCAGCCGTATGGCCTGCAGCTCCGGTATGTTCTCTGTTTCGAACCAGTCGTCATAGGCCGGCACCGGTGCCATGACGCGCTTTCGTATCACCTTCTGTTCGTCCTCATAGCGCATTTCCATGGCGCGCATCATGTGCTGGTAGGCCTTCGTGACGCTATAATTGTCCTTATCGTTGGCAAATGAGGCGCCCATCAGCTCAATTGCGGTTATTGTCTGCGAACAACATGAAATTTGAAACATGACAGGACATTAACACCAACCAATAATACGAGAAATTGCGTGAGCGCATACACACCTCCTCTTTGGTCATTAATCCTGGGCGTGATATGAACATTTCCACGACCACTTCGTGTGTACGTTCGGCGGCTTGCAGAACGGGCGTCAGTCCGTGCTCGTTCTTTTGCATGCGAGCGCCATGATCGAGCAACAGTCGACACACCTCCAGATGACCGCACTCGGCGGCGTAATGCAGAGCGGTGGCACCGCAGAGCGCTTGCTCATTCGGGTTAGCGCCGTTCTTCAGCAAAGTGTCGACGACGTGAGCGTGTCCCTTGTAGGCGGCAATCATGATGGATGTGTTGTTGTACGTGTTGGCCAAGTTCACATCGGCGCCGTGTTCAATTAGATATTTCACGATATCCAAGCGTCCTGAAAAGGCGGATAAAGTGTATACTGAACGCTAGGTAAATAATAGTTAGAGCGGCGCGTGGTGCGACCAACTCACCTTCATAGCAGGCGGCGCGAAGTGGTGATGATTGCGCCTTTGTGTTGTGATTAACGTCGGCACCGCGCTGCACCAACATCTTCACCACTTGCATGTGACCCATGCCGGCGGCGACCCAGAGCGCGGTTGCGCCATACACAAGCAGTCCGTCGAAGACAACGTTGCACTCGCGCTCCAAATCGATGTCGAACTGAGTGAGCAGCGTCTTTACGAACGTCACATTGCCCATCATGGCGGCCATGGTGAGGGGTGTAACCGATTGCCCGTCGACTTCATCGAATTTCTGCAAAGGTAAGGCAGAAAAAAAATTACATTTGATTTTATTATGGTGCCCGTATGTACCTATGTATGTATAAACAAAGAAGAGGAATTTCACATGTAAGAATGCGAATTAATATACAAGGTAAACGTTTTCTACGTATTTAAGAATTTACGCCATAAACAAATGTGTTGCGACATTTTAAACAAATTCCGACGTTCTTCGGCCAGCACGCAGTTTTCGGCCAAAGCAGACGAAATTAAGTGCGAATTTTATTAAGAAAAGTAAACAAAGAATATTAATATTCGAAGATATATGTATGTATACATGCATGCAACAAATAATCGCCAATTTTTATTTTTACAACTGTACCAACATACAAACGCGCACAAAAGAAAATCTCATCAAATTGGGTCCGGATTGTTGAGAACATACATTTTCATGTTTATAGGTATATTTGAAGTAAACAGCTTCACTCTTTGTACGGGCCTTGACCTTGGTTCGATCGGGTCATGTTGGATTCATGTCCAGCTACTGATATTCGAATTACGAAAACAAAGAAAAAGTCATAAGATGCCACATCTGGTAAAAAGCTGTCTAATGATTCCTCTATTGAAAACTCAACGATTTTCGAAAAATTATCTCCTCTTTTACGATAGTTCCACTTAGATTATGTTAGGTTATTGGATACAAGACAATCAAAAATATGCAAAATCACGGTCAAGGTCTCTACCACAGTACATACAGTAGAAAACCTTATTCGTGGGGAATTCTCGGTGGTAAGATAGCCGCCATCTTGGAAAAACGCAATGCTGTATATATTGAGTACTTCATTTTAGTAAAACTTTAGTCATAAAATAGCAAATATTATGTATATAGCTGTCTTATATAAAGCGAAATTATTTATTTATACTATATTTCAATTATAGAAGATTTTAACATCAATGTGTGCCATATTATTGCAAAAAAAAATATTAAATGTAGATGAGATATTTCATAAGTGGTGAGAATAAAATACAGCTCTCATACAAGTACTTCTCTGTGGTACGTTATTTTTGGCCATATTTATTTAAACTGAACTGGCACAGAATTAGCAAAAAATCCATTTTTGCTAGTTTTTACATAAATTATTACAAACAATTATATTTAAAATACTTTGAATTGCAAAGCTTGGAAGTACACAAACGTTTTATAAGCTTGAAATGATACGTGGTTGCCTCCTTATTAAACATTTTTAAAACAAAATATGTCATGATCCTATTGAATAGGCATTTTAAACCATCGGGTCCAAGGTAACAAGAATCAAAATCGTCATTTAATACTAATATAAGTTTTTTCATGAAATTTATAAAAAGCTCAAGAGCTTTTACTAAGTTTGACGAATCCTACACTTTTTATTTTGTAAAAGTATAGGCGTCTTCAGAGAACTACCCTTTCTCGAATAATGTTAAAGACAGCAAACTATTGTGCATTTTAAAATATTCATATAACCATATAAATATGAAAATGAATTTTTCTGAAGGAAGTCGTTTTCAATTATATTAATTTCCATACAATGTCTAATAGATTGCTGATTATCTATGGAAGACATTGCCAATGCTTGAAAAGTTTGCCAAGAACTATCTTGAACCAGAAGAGCATACCCTTTCAAGGTTATTTAGTGAAAATTATTCAAATTGTTTAATAGTAATATTAAAACTTTTAAAATTTGAAAGCGCCAAATACAGTGTCACCAACCCAGGGATGTATTTATTTTAATACAATATTTAAAAATTAGTTGAATCGCGTTATACACTGTACATAAAATATAACTAACTTATCAATAAATAACATTTAATACCACCATAAAATTTAATAAATATATGAAATAATTTAAAATAATTCCAATAATAATGAAAAAATTTATTTTATTTAATAATTATTTAAGTACTGTTCATCGGACTTTAAAAGTTTTGTGAAGATTAAATGCTAGCACAACACCCTAATTACCACAATTGTAGCAAAAAAAGCGTAGCACACAACCCAAGTACGCCTCGGTGGTGTGTTAAAAGATGAAAATTAATGTAAACAAAAAAAGGTTTTCTACTGTATATACTGAGGTCTCTACTCTTGCTCTTCACCCGCCGATTTCTCCCCTCAGTATCATTAGAGAAGGAAATCAAAGCAGACACGAAGCCTTTCGGCCAACTGCCGCTGTGTGCTATAAGAACTTTTTTAGCCTTTCCGACGATCACCTTCAGCGCAGCGCGGCGTGTATTCATAGCAATAGGCCTCAATGACCGGTATGTTGTGTCTTATGTACTTGTGATGACATACATACATGACACATGATGTAGAGATGATGATCTTGGTGACGCGTAGGCGAGAAATGGACATTGTACCTCCACAGGCAATTAACTACATTATAAGTCTTTAATGATTCACATAAGTATATAACTTCGTAAGCACGTTTAATTGTATATAATATCTGTCAATCCTATTATTATGACCGCCGCAGTATGTCTACATTTCAATTACTATTTCGTAGAGATTACCGTTTCACGTTTTTCTTTACCCTAGGCATAAATTTTAGCATATGTAGGTCAACAAATCGTTGACTTTAACGAGCTTATACAGTTAAGATGAAAAAATGTCTGTCCGTCACCATATCAAGGCTAAGGGATACTTATCCGAAGCGGAGCCATTTGTGTATCTAAATGAGTTTTCAAAGAATACTTTATTGATATAAAGATAATGCTTAATATTTTAGCAAAATGGATTAGGTTCTTGGTTTCCGTCAGCTGTTTTGTCGCTTGCTTTGTGCGGCAGAAAAACATAAGAAAACTGACGAGTATACAAACGGAATATTTTATTCGTTCTTTGTTTTTCTTTTTGCGATTTATTTTATTTTAATGAATTTATCTCTTAAATGGCAAATGGGCAGTAAACGGCATCGCACCAATTACATATTTATAAGGCATGTAAGCACAACACATACACACACATATATATGTACATATATACATATTTATAATGTGCCGGGGCGTGTGATATTTTCCCGACATTTTGGATATTTTCTTGTGTAGATATGGAACTCCGAAGTCTGTTGTGGATACATCGATAAGCACATATTTTCCACTGAGTTTATACATACAATTAACTACACAAACTCACATAATTAAGGATGTATTATTTTATTGTGCATTTGTGTCACTTTTGAACTTCATTTGTTGTTATTTTTACTTTTGAATTACATATGTATATTAATCAGAACTGATTTGAAGATTATTATGGCCAAAGATATTATTTGATACATTACACACACAAATAATTAACGGAACCCTAAGAATTCGTTGGTTCTATTGGGCTTGAATATTCGCTAAACTCGACGAACCCTGATTGCACAATGGAACCTATGAGCTCTCGACACCAATTCTTGGTTAACTAATCGAATAAGATTCCATTTTAATTTTTTCTTAGTAATGCGAATCATAATAATAACAAGTCACTCAAAAACTATTGAATGAGCAGAGCAAAACTCACCGCTGGATATGAAATGTAGGATGAAATGGGAGTCGTACTGGTGCCCCTCCAAAATTTTGCACCTGGCCAAGCCGACTCAAATAAACGTTTTCGCGTTCTAAAAATGCAAGTTTAAATGAGAATTAATTATTAAAGCCTCGTTTTAAGTTGCTTAATCACTTCAAATTATTTATAATACCGTATTCGTTCTGAATTCATTTTCTTTGTTCCGTGTGTATACGAGTGTCACACTACCGCACAAGGATAAAAAGCCAACTGTTTTTAGTCTACACATATCCTTGGCGGAGTTGGGAAAATTCAATAACATTTTGTGAGCGTGCGCTCGAATAAATGTACACATAGTACAGGATGTTTGTGTAAGTTTGTACATATTTGATGAGTCCTTTTGCTACAACATATGCTTTATCCAGGCGCACTCTCCCTTATTTTGCATGCAGCAGATGGGGCTACAAACACACATCAATATATGCATGCTGACACTCAGCTTTACGAATGCAAACGTCTATTCATGTGACTCGAAAGGACCTCAGTAGGTGCCATTCAAGGGTGGAAAAATTGGAATTGGCTCGTGTGACGTTAAACAGACAGCTGATATGTTATTTTTTACCCCGCTATGAGCACACGAGAGAGCAGATGCATTGCTTCGGCACAAACGCATACATACACACGCATGTACCAAACAAGGATAAGACTATTTGGAGCGCGTGTCGTTTTATCGTAAAAATATATAAAAAAAATAAGAAATTAAGGCTTATCTAAATCAACAATTGAAGCACACAATATTAATTAAAATACTAAAACTGCTTCAATTTTCATATTTTTATATTAATTTTTATTCATTGTTCATCGAAATCTCAAATACTGTATACCTAATTGTAATAAAAACATTTCACATACATATACATATATTAAATATAAATATAGTTAAACATGTACGTTTAAAAGATCTATTTAAACCACTGCGAGTTATAATCAGATCAAAGAGTTAGAATACAGATCCTTATTCACTATGGCAACATCGATCCTTCATATCCATTGAAGCTTTGCTCTTCCTGCATTGTGGCTTCGCTCTCAATAGTTTCCTCGGTTTGTTTATTATTAGCCTTTGTGATTTCAAGCCGTTTTTGCTGATTGCGTAAATTCTTTCTCATGTGATTGTGAACATAGTTGAAAAAGAGCATAGTACGTTCCATGAAAAAAACGGCATCCATGTGATGGAAACGCTGGAGGAAACATTCTACAAAACAAGGAGCATGCGTTGCGAAGATGTCATCAATCATAACTTTATATTATATAAATACCTCGGAATATATCTGTGAAAATATAATTTTTAATAGCCCGTTTCTTGCAGCGACCATTACCCCTATATGAGTAACATTCGGCAGCTTCGTTTTTAAAAATACTACGCCATATATGTTTTATATATTTGTCTGGTTCATCAAAGTGCCCTTGTAGTAGCTCGACTCTCTGCAAAATTAATTTTACTGGGTTTAAACATATATTCTGTGATTGAAAACATCACACCACGCACCAGTTGATCACACTGATCTTCATCTTCCTTGAATATAGCATTCCAATCCTCAAACTGTTGTGCGGTTTTGAATGGCTGTGTAGGCATGACTGGAGCTTGTATGTTAAAAAAGTCCAATATAGGACGACTAACTTTGTTTACAGTTTTTATTTCAACGGGATCCTTAAGCTCCTCTTTATTTTTGAGCGCATTTTTCGATTTGGAAGATTTTTTATCATTTTTCAATTTGATGCATTCAGTCTCACTCTCACTGTTATCAAATCGCTTGAATTTCGATGGCGGCGAGGATATCGTTGGACTGCAACTGCTTTCTCTTTTCAAAGCTGTGCCAGTGGAAGCAGAACCCATACCTTCAGTCACTTCGCGTCTCAAATCAACAATTTGTTTTGTTAACCGGTGGAAGAGTTTTTCAAAAGATTGACGCATGGTCAAAAGCTCTTCCATAACTTCATCGCAACACTTGCAGCGTGGATTGCCGGTTGATCGGGGCATTTTTCTATTTGTATAATGTTTAGGAATATGTTAATAAATCTAAAATTTAAGTATAGGCTCCTGCATATAATTTTATACATGGAACTACAAATACATTTATTTCTACTTAACAAAGTCATGTTTAAAATAGGTAAAGTCCAATACAATATTATAATAGTTCCAGAAAAAAAGAAAATTTTTTAATAGAATCCCCAATTTTAATTTGTTTGAAACAATTTCCATCTCTTTTTCCAAAATCTCTGAAGTTTAATGCAATTTCAATAGTATGTGTACTTCATCCTAAACCATATAGGCAAAAATAAAGAGCAGTAGTGGTCTTTACACTGGCATTGCGAGAGTGAAAACCAGCAGTCGTCTCCCACACTTGATAAGTTCGTTAACTATCACACATTTTGCTTTTTATATGAAATGCATGTATGAGAATATACACATGCATGCATTAAAATAATATGCAGATACCTAAATAATTATGCATATGCACTTACATATGTGTTCTCATACACATATGTTTGTATATCCATTAGCAATTCCGTAAAATCGCTGTTTTTAATTAACTGAATAAATTTATTCACTTTAAAAAATTGTCAACCTAATTCTTAAATAATATTAAATACATTTTTTTAAATTCATAAATGCTCGTAGCAGGAGATATTCGTGTAGAATATTGTCAAAAAATACTCATATAAACGAGTGCGAACATCTATTATTCTACTGATAAATAGTAATTTTATTAGTTTATTTGTAACCACTTATTCCCAAGTCTCTAATATACCAACTAGTTAAATATCCGTTTCTTTTCACTTAAAATTGGATCAGTATTATTTTCTTTTGTATGCAACCTCAGTATTGATTGTGAATAAACGAAGCAGTCTCTGTTTTTCTTCAATATTTTCTAATTACTTACGAAAACTGACATTCACTTCTAGTTCTCATTCCTTTTTCACGCATTCTGTCGGCAACAGAAGCGTTGCCAACCACGTTGAGGATTCAATTAACCAGCTATAACATTGCACTGGGCGACAATACTAACAAGTTTAAATATTCTTTATTATGATATATGCAAGTCTTCATAATTGAACTAAATAGAGTGTATAATAAATATTTTTGATGCTCAATTAAATCGTGAATACATATATACAAAAAAATATATACTATATTTGCAGATCTAAAGTTATAACCTTTTTGGCATCCAGTACAGAGAATGAGATAGGTGCATTAAAAACGTTAAATTTTATTAGTCTTGATTAAATTAAGTTGGCAACGCGATTGTTCGCCAAATAGAATGAAGAAAAGAAGAATGACAAAATATGCGAATGCCTGTGTCAGGAGAATGTGAAAAGAGACTAAACAAAAACGTGTGGATATTTTGAGCGGGTTTCAAAAGTAAATATTGTGCGCCAAACCAAAAATATACTAATTTTTTAAAACAAGTGCCTATTGCATTGATCAAATTTGTGATTAGAAATAATTAGGAATTTAATATAGTGCATATCCTCTCTGCAGAGAAGGTACGTCGACGAGTAGTTAGCGTATGTTTATGCGAAATGAAGTGTGTACATTATAGTACTCAAATTCTATTTGTTGTTGTATGTATACACGTACAAAATACTATAGCGTATATACGCACCTATTTATAAATGTTAACATCGATTTGTGTTATACCCTTCATGCTGAGTTCTTATTGCATTCTTTTCTAGTTGAAATGTCCATAACAAGTGATACTCCACGCTGTAATTGCTGCGATGAAGTCATGGAAGAGCTTTTATCAATGCGCTTAAGTTTCGAGAAATTATTTTATAAACTCCGAAAAGAAATAGTTGGACTGAAGCGTGAGGTCATAGATGTGTTAGTCGGTTCAACAGAATCAAAGAATTCATTACTCTTTAGTGAAACATTAAATGTACAAGAATCGGATAATGCTAAATGTAGTGAAAAGTCAACGCATACACTCGATGTTAGCATTAGTGACACGGATACTGAAAGCTTACAATCGAAGAAAGTAAAAAAATCCACAGATTCAGAAGTGAAACCTAATAACACTAACTTGGAAAGGGTTGAGCCAGGTTTGATTGTAGCAACAGCGCGACCAGTTTTGGATTTCTTTAACATACAAGCCAGAGTTATGCCCACACAACCATTTAGAGATGCGCAACAGTTTGAAGACTGGAATATACTTTTAAGAAATGACGAAGATCAACGAGATCAATTGGTACGTATACCCAACAGCTTTTATTACTACATCCTTACAATTAACTAACACTGAACTTATCTATTTAGCGTGTGGAATTGATGCAGGGCAACTTTAAAGAACCCGAAAAGTATGTTATACAAACTTGGCGTAATATCTTCCATAATGATGCTGCCCATCACTATTCATACAGAGGAACTGGCCGGGATAAACGTGCAATAAAAGACTATATATTTACAGATATTTTTAAAGGTTTGTGCAAGGTTAATAATATTATAATAATTATTACTTAATTTAATATTTTTACAAATCACTGATTTCACTACAGAGATATTTTTACAACGCTTTCACCACATGGATGCGGAATTTTTCATAGAACGAACCATGCGTTTCTTTAAATATGTGCGCGATCAAAGGCGTAAAGCTGCACTAAAACAAAGAAAGCTTCAAGAAAAACCAGCTGCAGCACAAAGTGAAGTTGTACAGGAGTCAATGGATGACGAATAAAGGAACTTTAAAAGCAAATCTTGTCATAGCAAAAATATATATGTATGCAGCTCCTGGTATTTTTAACACAACAACATTCAAACCTACCTGATTTTTAATGATATTACGTAGTATTTGAAGTATATTATCCGTATGTGATTTTTTGATATTTTTTTCAATATTTTATAAATAAAATGCAATATATACATTTCTTGTAATGACTGGATATTTTATAAATTTAGGTATTAAGCAATCCAATGACTGTTGCATCTGACTGATCTCGGCAAACTTTTATATTAGTAATGTTTTGAAATTGAAAATTTCATACACTGATACTTATATGTCTTTGGAAAATACCAAAAAGTAAGGAAATATCTTCAAAAAATACTCAATCTTCTAAATATAAATAAATGAGCAATGTTTCCTTTGATAATACGTTTATAGGCACATAACACCTCTTTGTCATACCACTAGTGTCTAATATTATTATTATATTAATTATTCAGCGTGTTATAGATTCGTATATTTGTCTTTAATTATCACATTTACATACGCGCTCGAATACAAACACATTTTAGTACAAGTGAAAAAGAATATTGCTCACCAAATTTACTAAATAATTGACCAGCTCTTTATTGTGTATATCATTTGTGGCAGCCAGTAGACGTTTGGCATGATCCAATCTGGCGGCGTAGTAAATAGTTATAAGTAGAGGCGCATTCACCTTCTCCCCCGGAAAACGGATCTGTACTTCTTCAGCTAGTTCTTCCATCATCGCGATCGACAATGCACGCACTTCGTTACACATAGAAAATTATGATCACTTGGTTTTTATTAGACCAATAACACCAAAATAAATATTCCGATTACAAACACTTTTCTTAATTTCTTCCTTATATTTGCATAGGTTAGCACTGTGATATATATTGCGTTTTTATAGCTGTATAATATAAATTACACGCAATTTTTATATGCCTTTTTGCATACACCCACCCATTCTTTTATATTAATTTTCACAATGATTTTCCGACCGCAGCTGTTTGGAAACTGGCAAAATTCGGGAAAAGTATTCACAGAACTAGCTCAGCTGATCAGAAGTAGTGTTGCCAACGTCTCAAAATAATTAACATTTCTTTGAAAGCTTCAATTGTTGATGATTCCAAATCAAATTGCTTACGTTACAAACTTAACCTTGTACATACATACAAACGCCGAGGACAGCAAAAATATTCCCTTTACAACACAAATAAATGGAGTAAGCAAGTGATATAAAAGAGGACGGATTCCTTTATACATATATCTAACGTTTCATAACATAATTGGACAGGCGATAGTAATAAAAAGATTCCATGGATATTTGGCACTAAAATAGCTAATTTATGGTAATGAGGTCGCCCGAACCCTTCTTGAGCACATCTGCACCATAATAATTCATATCAATTAGAAAGACTTTGATTAAAACTGATTTTTGAATTTTTATTTCAAATAAAGTACAAGAAGTCACAACAAAGTTTCATCAAAATTTCTTTTTAAACAGAAACAATACAAAAAAATTTACGATTATTTAGTTTTGTAAATAGAACTCGGGCGGTTTAATGTTGTATGCATTAAGAAAATTATGTGGGAAATTGCAATAACATTTCAGTATGTGCAAAAAGAATTATATTTGCTTTTTATATGCATTTCAATACGAATACAGGAACAAAAGGGGCACATGCAAATCTGCTATGCCTATTATGTAGAAATATGTTGTTATTGGCGCTTGCGTGAGGGATTTGATCTACATAGTATATAAGTTTGTTTATTTCATCATTTTCAATTTTAGCAATTACTTATGTTTTTTTAAGTTGAGGTAAACAGTTTAGTTGTTTTTGTTTTGTTATTTTTTTAAATTTTTCTTGTATGAAGCTCTTTTAAATTAAGATGAAAGTGGAATCCGGCGAGTGTCGATTTAGAGCTGCTATATTGCTTGAGCAGCCTAGGTAAAGATCAGCTTTGGGATTCCTTGTTTGTTGTACAATGTTTAAGTAGTTCTTATGTAGCAACAACTCGTTATTGTACTCAATAAGAAATGCTGTGTGTTTAACAATAAATCAAAAGTATTTTTTTCCTCCCGTCTTTCAACTAAATGAGGTTTGTATTAAACTAAAAACGAAAAATTACTCCCATCTCCACAGCTGGTGGCTTAATGATGTTGAGCAGGCAGTTGTTTGCTGCAAATCCCTATTTGATTGGACGGTATTTTTGGTTATTTCAAAGCGAAGATTAAATAGTTTCGCTCTGATCTTACATCGATTTGATCACGTTTCTTTGGGGCGATCACAGATATTTGTATTTATATAAGTCTAATGTTTAATTCAATAATTTTTACTTGTATTGTTGCGGCATTGAAGGCATAAATCTCACAAACTCAGTGTATATAAGATGTTGTTGCATTTCAAATGTCGAGTCTCTTTCATTTGATTTCTTCTAAAAAACTTGTTAATTATCCTAAACACACATTTAAAATTTTTGATTCACAGAAATTTTGAGCAAGGAGTTTACGGAACCGGCGAAAGCGTTTCATTTCCTTGATTTATTATCTCTTTCTTTTAACTTCCTCGTACCTCCTCGTTTATTTTTAGTGAGTTGATATGTTTTTCTATTTAACACAACTGCAATACACCAACCAAACTTTTGTTGCAAGTCAAGCTATCTTTGGTATTAAATTTGAGCTAGAACTGAAAAGAGACAGTTATTATCTTCATATAAAAGCGTTAACGAATTTCAAAGACATGTTTGTTCTACATGTGCTTAACGAACTCTTTATAATTTACGAATATCTACTAAGAACCAATTTTATAACATTTTAAGCAATTTTACTTACAATGTGTATACTCGTATATGTTGCTTGAGTAAAAATAAATTGAGTTGGAAAAGTACTTGTTTGTATATTTCGTGTGTACATTTTTTACAAAGATTTCAAAATAAGATAAATATAAATAGCATTTTAAGGATAATAAAACAAATTTTTAAGCGCACCTTCTAAAATTCAAAATTCCAATTTGTGCAAATAAGTTAACAAGTTTTCGAATTCTTTTAGAATCCTCTAAGATGTCAAACTAGAATAGCAAACATTTTGTTAATTAATTATTAGTTTCAAACTACACTTTTGTTAAACTACAAGGCAAATGGAGTGACGGATGGTTACTCTGCAGCCGCCGACTAGTGCTGGCAAAAGCGTGATAATACGTTAACAAATTAATATTGTACTAGGAGCAGGGAAACGAAAATACTAATATAATTATATACTCAACTTCAATAATCAAATTGGTTGCATTAACACCATTTACAATTGTGTATTGTAGCCGTTAGCGTTAATCAAATGTTTATATAGTGTTTTTCTTCAAGAAATTCGTTTCTGCCAAATATATATGTATGGATAATAATGTAATATAATGCGTATATACAAGTGTGTAAATAAAATTAAATAAAAACATCAACTTCTAATTAATTTTCAGATTAGTAAATATTTCCGATATCTTAACGGTCAACTATATATATGTGTACATACGTTGGTTAAATATATTGTTAGAAATTATTACTTTTTTTTTGTTGCAACAGTGTCTGTCTAGAATTCATTTCTCTCAACAATGTTTAATTGGTGACTGTTGCCGTTATGTTGTTTGTGTCGACGGCGCTTTGTAGCTGTGCTTTTAAGGAGTTATTGCGGGAGCGTGGGTTACGCTTACCGCGCTGAGGCTTGCCACCGTTTGGCGGAGATGGAGATTTTGTTGTGGAATCGGGCAGCAAGCCGGCTGCAACTTGTTTGTCACCGCCTGCGCCTTGTTCGCTACACGGACGAGCACTATTGCTGCCGTCGTTTTTAATGTTGCGTACTAAAAAGAATTAAGAAAAGCAAATACAATTTTCCTAAATATTATATGAATATGAAATTGATTTATGTATGTACTACCTCCGCGTCTATTTCGGCGACGATTATTGTTCTTAACAATCGGCTTAATAGTCGTTTTTGCTGGATCGAAGTAACTGTCAAATAAATCGGCCAACTCCGCCTTATCTTCAGCCTTGAGCTCCTCAATGACTTGCATGATTTCGGAGAGACCCTCTTTCTGTTTCTCACCCCAAATTGCATTCAGCGTTTGCAGATCGTAACCCTGTTCGGCAAGTATAATGCGAAATTTGACAGCACGCACGCGATGGTAGAGTGTTGTTTTGAAATAGTTCAAAAACACCGGACGGAATGAATTTTGACGCTCCAAATTCTCATTTTGAGTCTGTAGTTCATTCAAATCGCATTCGATGGGTTGCGCGTACGATTGCAATGCGCTGAGCAACTTCTCCAATGCAGCAGACGATTCAATGGGCACTTTTTGTTCTTGGTTGCTCAACTGCAGTGCTACTTCATACGCAAGTTTAGCACGCACACTAGCATTGCCGTCAAACAACTCACGCTCGTGTACTGGAGCACCCTTGTTTAGTGGCTTTTGAGGGCTCTGATTCTCGCCTGTTCCAGTCGTTGAGCTAACATTGTTATTTGCTTCGCCATCCGAAGCATTATTGTTTATCTCGTGTGTTTTGGCGCTCAAGACTTTGGAAAGCTTACGCAATGTATAGTGTTGCAACGATTCATTGGCATTGGTTTTGGCCAAATTAAAACCATTAGCGAAAGATTTGACAGTGTTAAGGAACCTATCCAGCAAGTTGTACTTTTTAAGCGATTCCAAAATCATATATGGAATGAATTTGCGTTCCTCATGATAGACTAGAATGATACCTTGCGATGCTGCATCTTTGGCTTTAAGCGCTTCCAGCCAATCAAGAAAATCTTTCAAGGCAGCGATTTCCGATTTAGACTTGATAATCTGTACAAGGCCGAAGTCAAAATTAATGACACAATACATATTAAAAAATATAATATTTTGAAATAAAAAATAAAATTCTAATTTAATTTGTTTCAGTATTTATATACACTTCTATACCAACAAAAAATATTTAAATTTTCTAATCATACCTTATATGTTTGCATTGATTTCAGCATACGATAGAATCCGATTGAGATCACACGCACTTGGTGACGCTGACGAGCGGCAGGATTCAAGTTCATGTATGGCATAATATATTGTTCAAAATGATCTTTTGGCGTATATGCGGCCAACTGGACGATCTGTGTAAAGGAAAAAAATATTTATTTTATTTTTTTTATTTTAAAATCGGCTTACATATTTGTTTTACTCTATATAAGTTTAAAGTACAAAACCAAAAAAGGCAAAGGTCATTGACTTCTAGTCCAAGAACAAAAGAAAGAAGTATAAAGTTGGAAAACGAAGATAAATACAGAATGCAAAAACAGTTATATCTACACAAACAAGTGTGAAACACCCACACGTTCATGACTTTATAACAGTAAAACGGATTAGGTGCAAAACGGAAGCGATATTAATTTTCTGTGTTTTCCAACGTACAAATAACTTTCCCCTCTTTTGGGCAATATAATATTATGCACATACGATCAGTAAAAGTAGAGTTGAAATCTCGTCAAAGTATGAACATTTTGTGACAACATGATACAAATATGAATTTTTTATCGAATCAGGGCGGAGTTTTACCTCAAATAAATATTTGCGGGTATTTTGAAATTTAATTTAATTTAATGTACTCATATGTAACTTACTTCATCGATGAGACGACGTCCCGTTGTGTCAATATCGATGCCCACCAAAGTGTATTTGCCCTTGGCCAAAGTCTTGCTTACGTTAGTTGCACTGACTGTGCCATTGGTGATTACTCCATTAGCGGCGCCTCCGACTGCGGAACTTACTATGCCGTTTTGGCAAGCATTTAATGAAGCGACCATTTTGCAAAATTTCCAATAAAAACAATCCAAGCGAAATCGGACTAATTCGAATAGTTAAATGCGCTGAAAATATAATTTAAAAATTAAGAGTTATTTAATTAAAAAAATCATATAATAACAAAATATTAGCTCGTCTATCATCAGTTTGTCTAAGTCCGAAAAAACACATTTCTCATATCTGCACATGCATTGGATCGTAGTTAATTACATTTTCGCACAAAAATCATTAAAACGAAACGGATAAAATAACATTTAATAAACATTTTAATTGCAAATATTTTCATCTGATAAACCTTGCATATTGTGCGTATTTTAGAATAATGCCTATTGTAAAGGCCTTTGGAATTTTACCTGAAGCAGCTGAACTCCTTTTTCTCTGCTAACAAAACGAACTTTTCTGAACGAACTGAATTGAATTTTTTTAAATTTCGATGTTAGCACCTCACGAAAGACAATTAATCCTGTGAATGTATAAAGTAAACCAGAATTTAACAAGTATTTTTATAAAAACTCATACAATTTGAATGGAATTGCAAAACACATTTTTCGTATAAAATACTAAAGTATACTTGCTATAATGAAAATATTTCAACTGGTAGAACTTTTCTTCGTTTTTACTCGCGGACTGCGTAGTCTGACTTCCAATGATCAAATAAACTAGTTAAATTGTGTAGTGCACATTTGAAGTGCGCTTTGTGTGTTCGTTATCAGTTAGCTTTGTTTTAAATCGTAACTTGAAAGGAGGTACCGAAGGCAAATTACTAGCTCAACTCTTCGATTAAAAGGAAGGTTCAAGCGGCTATTTGGAATGGCTAACTTTAATGGCATTGTTGTTTCTAATTACATAAGAACAAAAACTTCACTCAGTACGGTACATTTCCCGGCTGATTTGGGAAACAACGTTATGCGGTTTACAATTGTTGTAATATTTAGCCAGAGAAATTCTTGTATATTATCAATTTGGTCTTCAAATGAACAATATTTCGATTATGGCCTTTGCTCTCCAAAAGTGCACATATAATCATGCCTCCCTAAATGAGGGAGTCAATGGTAGAGTTGGGAATGCGTTATCTTCAACCACATCAATAAATAATGAGAAACATATTAAATTTAAAACTGCAGTCAATGTCAGCCATAGATTAACCCACGAAGTTTCAAACGGCCAAACAAGGTATTTATACCTTATATGATATAATTCCATGCTGTTGCCGATTTATCATGGAAAAGCAATCTAATACAATTTGTTCGCTGCAGATTAGATATCACCTACATTTCTATCTCCACAGTTGATTCCTTTTGGGATTACCGCTAAATACCCACCTTGATGTGCTAAGCTAATTCCGTTTGCAAAGTAACTTATTTGTATTTATTCTAAACTAAGTGATCACTTCTTAATGTAATATTTTATTGCATGCGTTTCTAGGCCACGATGCAATAACCAAAAAAGTAAAAACTTTAACAAGACAACAATTTTATTCTAGAAACGGCTGCGCACCATACTCTCTCAACTGATAAGAGAAAAAATAGAAGCAATTGCAATATGGCAACCTCCACAGCTGATTTGTGGCTTTCTCTAGAGAAGTATGCAGTATTTTTGTAGGTCTTGTTTTTCTAATTAAATAATTACTTAAGTAAAAAAGATTAACGCTATTACTATGAATACTTGTGGTTGAAATTTATTTCGATTTATACAAATCCACAGTGAAGCGAGCGTCTCGTTTTCCGTAATTCAAAGTATTCCCTTGAATTGCTCAATTGTTGATGTGGCAACTCTTCAGCTCTGATGTGGTGAAAAGGTGAAATATTTTATTTTCTGTACCCACCTGCATTACTATTTTTGTTTTGCTTACGGTCGCCATCACTGCTTTGTTTCTATTTGACATTTGGTGATGTCTGCTGTAATCAGGTGTTACAGAGAACGTATAATATAGAGAAGGTCCAATTGCGGACCAGCGTGTGAATTGTCAAAAGCTAACAAAACACTATGAGCCAGTCTCTACATTGCCAACGCGAAGGAGAAATGCACAGCGTCACGTTAACATTGCTGAGCATTAAATGAAAAATATGCTCAGAGATTTACATTCTATTAAGGTTAGCCCGTTTGCTTATACATATGTATATACATACATTTATATGCAATCATATATGTTAATATGATATTTATTTATGACTGCATGCAAAATTTATTCAATTCAAATAAATTATGCGATTTCAGAGGCATATTTGTAATGTTTGTACATATACTACTTTCAGAAAAAATGTATATATTTATATTAAATGCATTCTTACAATACTAAAATTAACTACATATTTCATTATATGAGACTTGTATATTACATATAAAGCGCTGCACATACATTATGTAGATGCATATGCTGGATATCTTCCGTGCATTGTTTCGTTATCACTTATCAGCGAAGGTCATATGCACACATTGCTGCGCATATTATTATAAATATTGTTTGTATGTCATTGACGAATAGTACGCATACACAAACTTACTTTCGCATATGCGTACGCGTGTTGTTCACCATCACACAGAGCATTTTCATAAATAACACGTCGCAATACGAATGAGCATCATCACAGCCAATATTGCAGTTAATCATCGAGCCAAAGATTGCAACACAACAAAAACATTTTCATTCATGAACACAGGCGCATTGCACTTCGGCAAAGTTGCTCATTCATAAGAGCCATACATCTTCACTTCCATGCCAACAAACGTTTTCGATGACGATGACAAAATCATAAATTGAAGATTTTCTAATGTTCTCCAGAAGGAAAATTTGCAACATCGCAAAATCTGTGTTGGCAAAATAGCAACATAGCTTGAGCCGATTTTAAATATTTTTCAGCTATCAGTTCTGATCAGTCGCAAAATTATGTAGATATGTTTGCATGCTCATACATATTCATACATATTTACAAGCCGATTTTCAACAATGTGTCGTTTTATGCGCGCATCATCAATCTTCGACACATCGAGTTTACAGAGGTTAGTGATCCTCTCCTAATTATAAATGCGTTAATTATGTATTGTATAGTATGAGACCTATAATTAGCAAATACAAATAATTAAATTTATTTTAATATTCTACCATATTATGCCATATTTCAATGTACTACGATTGATTTCTGTAAAGTATCAAGACATACAAATATAAACGATACCATGAATTGGGGACTAGTCCTTCCTTCGAACGCGACACTGTATTGACTTGAGAACAACAAAATCATTTTTGCCTGTTACACTGCGGCAACGAAGATTTTACAACGTACATCATGTACATATTAACACATACGTGTAAACAGAATTTACAAACATTATGCTTTATGGTTCTTTTGATTTGCTTCATTAAATACAAATATGATTTATTCTTTGGTATATATAGAACATTTAATAACCAAAGAAAATAAATATACATACATATGTACATATGTACTATATATATTACATTGTATTTAAGATATCTACAAAATAATTAATTTATTAGATATTGCAAAGCATTTTTATGGAATAATTCATAATTTTACATACATATGTACGTATTTTGATATAAAATATAAACGAAATCATACAGAGTCGTTTGCGCATTGTACATAGGGTGAAACTGTAAGCGTACAGTTAATAACATTGAAATCAACATAATTTTTCTCATTTAACACAGAAAATGCTCATTTCTGCTATTTCGAGCGCGCCATCATCGTGTGGTGAAATTTATAGATTTCAGACTGGCCATAGAGCAGAACACTTTGACAATCGGCACACCATGAACCTTCTCTATATTATACGTTCTCTGCGTGCAACCGTATTTTTATCAAAATCGTTTTGTTTTATGTTATTAAATAACACCCAGAGAACGTATAATATAGAGAAGGTTCATGGTGTGCCGATTGTCAAAGTGGTCCTCTTTTCGCAGGGGTACTCGCCGCTATGAGCCAGTCTCACCACAGAAATCTATAAGCCAGTTTCACCACACATTTAACAGTGGCGCGCTCGGAAATAGCAGAAATGAGCATTTTCTGTGTTAAATGAGAAAAATTATGTTGATTTCAATGTTATTAACTGTACGCTTACAGTTTCACCTATGTACAATGCGCAAACGACTCTGTATATGATTTCGTTTATATTTTATATCAAAATAAATACGTACATATGTATGTAAAAAATTATGAATTATTCCATAAAATGCTTTGCAATATCTAATAAATTAATTATTTTGTAGATATGCTAAAATACAATGTAATTATATAGTACATATGTACATATGTATGTATATTTATTTTCTTTGGTTATTAAAATGTTCTATAATATACCAAAAGAATAAAATTTCGCGCATAATTTGTATTTGTAAACAAAATCAAAAGAACCATAAGCATAATGTTTGTAAATTTGTTTACATGCGTATGTGCGTTAATATGTACATGGTTTGTTGTAAAATCTTCGTTGCCACGGACAACGAATGGCCGCAAATTGTGATTTTTTGTTCTCAAGTCAATACAGTGTCGCACGTTCGAAGGGAAGAGGTTCAGGTCCCCAAGTCATATTATCGTTTATATTTGTATGTCTTGATACTTACAGAAATCAATCGTAGTACATTGAAATATGGCATAATACAATGGTAGAATATTAAAATAAATTTAATTATTTGTATTTGCTAATTGTAGGTCTATACTATACAATACATAATTAACGCATTTATAATTAGGGAGGGATCACTTGAAACGCCTCTGTAAAGCTCGATGTGTCGAAAGATTGATGGCCGCCTGCGCGACACCAAAGCGACGCAACATTGCTTTGTTGGTAGAAAATCGGCTTGTCGTAAATATGTATGAATATGTATGAGCATGCAAACATATCTACATAATTTTTTGCGAGACTTTGATCAGAATTTGTGCTGAAAAATATTTAAAATCGACTCAAGGGCTATGTTGCTATTTTTGTGCCTAGGTTTTTGCGATGTTGCAAATTTTCCTTCTGGAGGGAACATTAGAAAAATCTTCAATTTATGATTTTTGTCATCGTCGCGAAAAGGCGTTTGTTGGCATGGAATGCGCGGGGAGATGTGTATGGCTCTGCTCTTATGAATGAAGCAACTTTGCCAAGTGAATGTGCGCCTGTGTTCATGAATGAAAATGTTTTTGTTGTGTTTACTATAATCTTTGGCTTCGTTGATTGGCTGCAATATTGGCTTGTGATGATGCTCATTCGTATTGCGACGTGTTGTTTTTGTAGAAAATGCTTCTGATTTTTTGTGATGGTTAAACAACTTACGCGTACGCATATGCGAAAGTAAGTTTGTGTATGCATTACTTGTTCGTCAATGACATACAAACATATTTATGTATATGCATATGTAACAATGTGTGCATATGACCTTCACTGATAAGTGATAACGAGACAATACGAATTTTGGAAGATGTCCATACATATGCATCTACATATGTATGTACGTAAGCGCTTTTGTATATATGTATATACAAGTCTCATATAATGAAATATGTAGTTAATTTTAGTATTGTAAGAAATGCATTTAATATAAAAATATATACATTTTTTCTGAAAGTAGGTATATTATTTTAAAACATTACAAATATGCCTCTGAAATCGCATAATTTATTTGAATTGAATAAATTTTGCATGCAGTCATAAATAAATATCATATTAGCATATATGATTGCATATAAATGTATAAATATACATATGTATAAGCAAACGGGCTAACATTCCGATATAATAGGAATGTAAATCTCTGAGCATATTTTTCATTTAATGCTCAGCAATGTTAACGTGACGCTGTTAAAATTTCTCCTTCCGCGTTGGCTGTGGTGAGACTGGCTCATAGTGTTTTGTTAGCTTTTGACAATTCACACGCTGGTCCGCAATTGGACCTTCTCTATATTATACGTTCTCTGTTGCACGTAGAAGCAAAAATTACCAAAATTCGCTGTATATTTTGTGAAATAAGTGATATATTACTATACTCTTCTATTCAGTGAATTATATTTGCATAAGTAACAACAAAACAACCAGCGCGTACAACACGCACGGCGTGGAGAAGATAAGCAAACGCGACAGCGTAGAATATTAGCGATTGGCTCAAATAATTGTTGATTGACACAAATAGATAATGTTGTCTTTCATCAGACGAAAACTATCGGAGTCGGACTCGGGGAGCGGCAACAATACAACGCTTTCGAACGCTTCAACAGCCGGCACGATAGATAATATGCTCGCACAAAAAACCACTCAAATGTCTTTGGGTAACGAGGCTATACCAATTGGAGAAGACGCGTTGCTGCAGGAGTTGGGCTATAGAAACGCAAATGATCTGCAAGAAACAGTTTACGGTAAAACTTTTGCTCAGATTTTATTATTTTTTATTATTATTTTACTTAACAATTCTTGCAGACGTACTTCGTACAATACGAGATCCCGAGAAGCCATGTACGTTAGAAGATCTAAATGTTGTCTATGAGGAAGGGATCATGGTGCAGCCTTCAACAAAATCAAATGTTTCTGTGGTATGTTTGTAGTATTCTTTACTGCATATTGAATAATTAATATGTTTCTTCCCACAGGTACGCATTGAATTTAATCCCACTGTGCCACATTGCTCTTTGGCTACACTCATTGGACTATGCATTCGTGTCAAAGTCGAACGCAGCTTGCCGCATAATATTAAGTTGGACATATACATTAAGAAGGGCGCGCACACAACGGAGGATGAAAGTAATTTAAAGCATGATTTCTTTTAATATGAAATTTTATAGTAATTAATTGTGTTTTCTTTTAGTAAATAAGCAAATAAATGATAAGGAGCGCATTGCTGCCGCTATGGAAAATCCAAATCTGCGTGAACTAGTGGAAAATTGTATAAAAGAGGAAGAATGAAGAACGACTTAAAAACTAGACAAAGGAATAAAATTAATTGTAGTGCATAGATACGGCTATTTAAAATAAGAAATTTAATACAAAGTAATAAGCATCTACAACATGTATATATTTAGATTTTTTATGTGCATATATATTTTTTAATATACGTTCAAAAGCTGGTTTTTGTTAAGCTGTCTTTGGAGTCACTATTGAAATTTTCTCTTTTTAGTTGAAGGAAAATCTATTTATATACATATGTATATATAATTGTAATGTTACATTACCGGTACGCAACAAGTAAAAATTTACAAATAGTTGTTTTAATGCACGTAATGCCATAATTCTTAGGCACTGTTAGTAAAATGTTGCTTTTTAAGCACCTACTTATACATACTTATGGTACTTTTGTGCGTTTGTATGTAGATACATATGTTTTGGCACGAGCTGCTGATAAATTAACTCCTAGCTCAACTTTGTTATAATTGTAGCAGACATCTCACTATCTGTGCTGTCGATATGGGCGTGTGTTTACGTCCCAAGTGATAAGAGCGGTTCGTGTGCAGTTCCAATATGGCCGGTTTTATATAAATATACAAATGTATGTATGAAATATTTCCGAGGGATCAATATTTTTATTTTGTTTATCAAAAATATTTATCAAAAAAGATTCATGGATGTACATACATATGTATGTATATGTATGAATTGAATGTATGTATATTGATTTGAAGAGGCGTTTGGAACTTTGTGCATGGTTGTTGTTGCACTGGCACCTACAATAGTTATCTATAATACCGTTATACTTTATAATATGTATGTAGATATATATCGGTAGCTGCGTTCAAATTTGATTTAGTTGTTATCAGGAGCGTACATATGTACATTTTAAGATAACGGAAATACTTTGCATACATACATATATCAATTTTGTTGACGGTATATCATATGGAAAAGGCGTTAACAAAGAAAAATTAAATTATTAACAACTTTCGCTATCTTCTTCACGCGTCATTGTTGACACTAGGACTACTTGGGTCCATAGGCGACCATGAGAGGCCAACCATTACTAATCATATATTTAAAAATCACTCTAAGACGCTTAACTAATCCATCTCTTTGGGTTTGTGTCACTACAACAACAACAATATCTATAAAAAGGAATATCGATTAAATAATTTCATTTTCACTATATTGCTATAGTCTTCGTCTTGAGTTTCTCCAATTGCATATATGTATATATATCTTGTTCGGAAGATCCAGATATTTTTCAGAGCTTCATAAAAATCTAAAATCTCTCAGTGCGCTGCCAGGCAGACTAGTATCCTTCTGTGCAGACAAAATATTTTGCAAAAACTTCAAAATGGAAATCCGAAAACGCGTCCCAACACACATATGCATAAATACATACATACGTACAGACAATGTACAACAGCTAAGCAATTTAAGGCGCTGTGGTCGAGACAAAGAATGCCGCTGGCAATTTTCTTTTGCACACGAAACCGCCACAACACAAATAACGGTAAAAAAGTAATAAGAAGTGCACGAGCAGAGTAATGAATATTACAAATGGCGGTGGAACTATATTGAGATGAGGAAGGAAGCGCCGCGACGCGAAAATAGTTGCTGAAGAAAGATTTAGCGAAAGCTTTTAACATAATCAAAGGATAGTGCAGCGGCAACGATGTATGAGTTAGCGGTAAATGTATTCCTCGAAGAACTTAAGCAAATCGCTTTTGCCCGACCACACGCACTGCTTGCTTGTTTAAACAAAACCGTTACAGTTAAGTGCGCAATAAGATTTCTTCTCGGTAGGCAACTATTTTATTAACGACGGTTCATTCTGGGGTGGTCTTATTTCATCTAGGCTAATTCATCTAGCGCATGTATAAGTCTTAAAGTCAATGTTGTAAAAGTTAAGACCTGTGAAAAGTGAGAAGCAGATAAAGAGACTCTCTGACTGGGATTGTATGCTGGAGAGGGAACTTATAAACCTATAACTCCATTATTGTATTAAAGAATAGGTGTTCTTGAGAGCGGTCTTGTTGTGCTCTTAGTTGTTCCTTAATAGCAGAATCCCAGAAGTTTTATTCGATCCACTTGTTGGATTTTATGATAATATTTTTAAAGGTTGCAATGTACTCGGAGGATGGAGTCATATGTAGAAGTTCACGCAAGTGAGGAAAGTTTCTGACTGCCATTCACTTGGGAGTGGCCAGGAACGATTCTTTTACATGTGGCTCAAGCAGCTCACGACTTCCGGTCTTAGACCAAGTATCCTCTGGGTAGCTAACAAACATCCGTTTGAAGGCGAGCTAAAGTGAGAAGGCGAAACCCGCTTATACGGTTGTGCGTTGGGTTTGGGACCCACCACATAAAAACACCCCCCAATGAAAAGAACAAAACAGCCTCGGATGAGAGACCCCAATTTTGATGACGACCACTGCAAACGTTTAAAGGACTACGAAATAAGGGCATGCACCTGGAATGTCCGGACCCTTAATTGGGAAGGTGCCTCTGCCCAGCTGGTTGATGTCCTCGTAAGAGTAAAGGCTGACATCACCGCAATCCAAGAAATGCGATGGGCGGGACAAGGACGGAAGAAGGTGGGTCCTTGTGACATCTACTACAGCGGCCATATAAAGGAGCGCAAATTCGGTGTGGGATTCGTGGTGGGAGAGAGACTCCGTCGTCGAGTCCTGGCATTCACTCCGGTGGATGAACGTCTAGCCACAATCCGCATCAAAGCGAGGTTCTTCAACATATCGCTGATTTGCGCCCTATGAGCGTACCTATGAGCGCTGCCCCCGCCACGATGTCAAAATCGTGCTTGGCGATTTCAACGCTAGGGTGGGTAAAGAAGGTGTCTTTGGCACAACAGTCGGAAAATTCAGCCTCCATGACGAAACATCACCAAACGGTCTGAGGCTGATCGACTTCGCCGGGGCCCGAAATATGGTCGTCTGTAGTACCAGATTCCAGCATAAGAAAATCCATCAAGCTACTTGGCTGTCCCCTGATCGAATTACCCGCAACCAGATCGATCATGTTGTGATAGATGGACGACATGTCTCCAGTGTTTCTGATGTGCGTACGCTTCGTGGTCCCAACATCGACTCGGACAACTATCTTGTAGCAGCTAAAATACGCACCCGCCTCTGTGCAGAAAAGCGCACACGTCAACAAACACAAGGAAGGTTCGACATCGAGAAGCTGCAATCACAACCGACAGCCGAACGATTTTCTACTCGACTTGCCGACAGGGGTAATGCTCGAAAATTTTACGAAAAGATCCGGCGACTAACTGAAGGTTTCAAGACCGGAGCACACTCCTGTAGGACCCCCAGAGGTGATCTAGTTATTGATGACCAGAGTATACTGAGTTTGTGGAGGGAACACTTCTCCAGCCTGCTGAATGGCAGTGAAAGTACAACAACAGGAGATGGCGAACCCGATTCCCCAATCGACGACGATGGAGCAGATGTTCCATTGCCCGACCGTGAAGAAATTCGAATAGCAATTACCCGCCTAAAGAACAATAAGGCGGCGGGGGCCGACGGATTACCGGCCGAGCTATTCAAATACGGCGGCGAAGAGCTGATAAGGTGCTTGCATCAGCTTCTTTGCAGAATATGGTCGGAAGAAAGCATGCCTGACGATTGGAATCTCAGTGTACTCTGCCCTATACACAAAAAGGGAGACCCCACAATCTGCGCCAACTATCGTGGGATAAGCCTCCTTAACATCGCTTATAAGGTTCTATCGAGCGTACTGTGTGAAAGACTAAAGCCCACCGTCAACAAACTGATTGGACCTTATCAGTGTGGCTTTAGACCTGGAAAATCAACAACAGACCAGATATTCACCATGCGCCAAATTTTGGAGAAGACCCGTGAAAATAGGATCGACACACACCATCTCTTTGTCGACTTTAAAGCTGCTTTCGACAGCACGAAAAGGAGCTGCCTTTATGCCGCGATGTCTGAATTTGGTATCCCCGCAAAACTAATACGGCTGTGTAAGCTGACGTTGAGCAACACCAAAAGCTCCGTCAGGATCGGGAAGGACCTCTCCGAGCCGTTCGATACCAGACGAGCTTTCAGACAAGGCGACTCACTCTCGTGTGATTTCTTTAACCTGATGCTGGAGAAAATAATACGAGCTGCAGAGCTAAATCGAGAAGGTACAATCTTCTATAAGAGTGTACAGCTACTGGCGTACGCCGATGATATCGATATCATCGGAAACAACACCCGCGCCGTTAGTTCTGCTTTCTCCAGACTGGATAAGGAAGCGAAGCGTATGGGTCTGGTGGTGAACGAGGACAAGACGAAATATAATATAATATATCCTGTCGTCAAACAAACAGTCAGCGCATTCGCGTCTTGGCTCCCACGTCACTGTTGACAGTCATAACTTTGAAGTTGTAGATAATTTCGTCTACCTGGGAACCAGCATTAACAGCAATAACAATGTCAGCCTGGAAATCCAACGCAGAATCACTCTTGCCAACAGGTGCTACTATGGCCTAAGTAGGCAATTGAAAAGTAAAGTCCTCTCTCGACGAACAAAAACCAAACTCTACAAGTCTCTCATCATTCCCGTCCTACTTTACGGTGCAGAAGCGTGGACGATGTCAACATCCGATGAGACGGCACTAGGAGTTTTCGAGAGAAAGGTTTTGCGGAAGATTTATGGTCCCTTAAGAATTGGCAACGGCGAATACCGCAGACGATGGAACGATGAGCTGTATGTGTTATTCGACGACATAGACATAGTCCAGCGAATAAAAAAACAGCGGCTACGCTGGCTAGGTCATGTTATTCGAATGGATGAAAGTGCTCCAGCTCTGAAAGTATTCGATGCAGTACCCGCTGGTGGAAGCAGAGGAAGAGGGAGACCTCCACTCCGATGGAAGGACCAGGTGGAGAGGGACCTGGCTTCGCTTGGAATAACGAATTGGCGCCAAACTGCCAGAAGGCGGGATACGTGGCGCGCTGTTTTGGACTCGGCTATAACCGCGTAAGCGGTGTCTACGCCAGTCAAGAAGAAGAAGAATGTACTCGGAAATTTGATTTGTCGAATGACAATACGACCGCGATAACATTTTGATGGTGGTCGGAACAGGTATAAAGTTCTGGTCCTGTGGAGTCATACATATACACCACCAACTTCTTTACTAAGGTTTAAGTTGAGGCAGAAACCCCTAAACTCAATTACTTATACTAAAATATTTTCGATGTTCCATTAAGTTTCTCACGCTCCGTATACTCAGGTTTTTCTACAGACGTGTTTATGTAATGGCAATGTTCCTTCAAATTACTTCCATTGAAATCAAGGAATCTTTATGCAAATTGAGTGTTTAGATAAGTTAAACAATCAATTGTACCAGGTTCAACGACGCATTTGCTGCCTTCTACTCAGTCTCCACACTTTACTACAAGCATACTGGGGTCCACAAATGTGCATATGTATCTAAATTAGGGTTTGCGTGAAGCCATCCTTCATAGTAAAGTTGAGGAAGAGACCAGCGACCGTTAATGGTCCCGTTCATTTGAGCTTTTCTTGGCAAACACCCACACAAGCGCCAGCAGCCATACAACTAACTAACTGTACATCGTTTGTTATTTCAATTTTGCATATTCAATGCACTTTTTAGTTTTACCAGCTCACTTCCTCCACTTTATGACACTTCCATTTCTTGACGCGAGTTATGCGCGCTGTCCTTCGTCGAAGACTCAAGGCTATTGGGTTCGTTATTGCAACTCAGTTACGCCATGTTATGTGAACGCGAGTGAGTGTGTGGGTCCTTCTGTGTTTGCATGAAGTAGCTTGGACAACTGCAGGTCAGCGACGCTTCTTGCGTACCGAAAGGGGCATGTAAGGGAATTATGGAAGCAGCGCACGTGGACTGTAATGGCACTTCATCCAAACTGCAAAGAAATTATTGGTTAAAGGAAATTCAAAAAAGAAAAAATGTGCGGAAACTAAAAAAGGTCGAACGTTCGCATAAATGAGGTTCGCACTTCTAGGCGCACGGTGTGGTAGCGCGTACACAACGAGTAATCGAGTCTGGCCGCTGCCGTTGCAAGTGTTCGAATGCGACGCAGCGCGCAAAGGGCAAAAAATGTGGCAACATCAAAGCGGCCGTTCGAAGTGGCAGCGAAGAACACGGATCGTTCTGATTGCTATGCCAATTAGCGTAATGAGTGCAGCAGCGCGAGCATATGACGCTTTTTGTGCCACTTTCGTGTGCACTTCATTGTATTCCTATTGTGTGCAACACCATTTCACCATTTTTTCTATATTCGTATGCTCTCCTTTGGCAGAGTTGGGCACACAGCTTCAGCTTTTTCTAGTTTCCTAATGGTGCAGAGTATGCGCCAGTGTCTCTGTCTCTTTGTCTGTGTGTGTGTGTGTGTGTGGAAAGCACTTAGGACCGTTGAAGACACTTAAACCTAGTTTTTACCGTTTTTTGTGCTAAATGTTTAAATGACCTTTTGTGCTCGCACGTGCAACAGCCAGTTCGAGTGTACCTTCAAGCGGATCGCTGCCTCTTGCTCCATTATTTCTAGCGCCAGTGTGAGCTCTATACACCTGCAGCTTCATAAATGGACTGAGGAGAGGGAAGGGTATTACTATTTACAAGCAATTGTCGGAACTAGACGGTTGTCGAAAACTTGATTTGAACTCAATCTGTGTGCCTTAGAAACTAGTTCTGCGCTTCGAACACCGCGACTCTATTTTATCATACTAGAAAAGAAAGCATCGGATGTACTCTTGGCTATACAGAATGTAGGTATGCACCCTGGATAATCTTTTAATTGACATCAATTACCGAGATAGGTCTATATGAGCTCCATCGATCATATACGGTGAACAATTCGAGTCAAGAGACCCAGAGAACTCATCAGTGATCCAACCTCGACTCATAAAACGTCTGACTATTTGGTGGGCGATTGATGGATATGATAAGAGGTCCCTTGAAACTTCTAAAGAAAACATGCTTTAGAAGAAGACTTCAGCTGTAGTACCTCTGCTGTGTTCGCGTTGTTTTGGAGGAAATTCCAGTAAACAATATGTTGCTTTACCATAAGTGCTCTGTGCTACAAATGAAAACCGAGTTCTTTTTTGTGAATGTTCATTCCTATTTCCTTCTGCTCATCAAATGTAAGGCTTTAACGTTTCCGCCCACCTTTTAGTTTGCTCATTTGCTATAACATAGTTTTTTTCTGGCCCATTTCCGCTGAGCATCTCTTATTGTGAAAAGCTTTATTACCATGTTTTTTAGCTCGGTTTCGTGCGCTTGTCTGCGCTACTGTCTACCCGCCCGTTTGTCCAACTATCCGTCTGTTTTGCGCCGCGACAATGGCGCTCACAAGATCGACAACCTCACAGGTAATTCAGCATTTTTCGCGTCTTCACATTTTAATCGCTATAATTCTGACAGCCGCCGAGGGTGGTGTGTGGGGTTCGCGCAGCGGCGGACATCCGGACACGGTGAAAATGAAAGAAAAAATAAATAAACATGCCATTAAGAGTCAAAAAGCGCCGGAAATGAAACTGCAAAGGAGAGCAAGAGTTAACAATTACAATGGGACACAAGTAATTAAAGCGACTACTCACGGCAATAATACTAACAACAATAGTTAAATCAACTGCAGTGGCAGCAGCAGCAGCAGCAACGACAAAAGCAATGAGTACGCGAAACAATAACAGTTAAGTATAATTGCTGGCACACGTGCGCCCAAGCGCCCAAGCGACCAAACGGAGAACAATAGGCGAAACGCGTTTAATCGGCGAAACTGTAAACGCCACCCGCCATCCGCCACCCACCAGATGCTGCCAGTTTATGCGGTATATGCTGTGCTAAGAAGCAGAAATGTTAAGCGGCGAAATTGCGTGGTAAATGTAGATGATAGGATGTTGAAGCTCAACTGCTCTGGTTTGGTCCAGATTGTGGTTACCAAGCGGAAGGGGAGAGGAGATGCCAAAGATGAGGTTGCTTGCAGTGCCTTCGCCAAGAAATGGCCAAAAATAATGCAGTTCATTGGAATCCACCTGGTGTCGAGACGAAAAGGGCCACGATGCAGATTATGCTGCTTCTCACAAAAGATTCGATCGAATCGCTGCTGAAAAGTGGCTTTCACAAAGGTAAAAATTATGTCTTAGAAAACGGAGGCCGATAACTTGACCTCGGATAACAAGATGGGTAAAGACAAGGAAGATTCCATGGAGTACTCGAATGATATCGATAGTATATCCTTTATTGTAAACTATATTTTTCTAGGAAAGGTATTTTGTAATTTAAAATAGCATTCAACTTTTTATTTTAAGATGCATTTCTGTATAATTCGGAGGATTGACTTTCAAACTGGGAGCGTGTGGGGAGTTTAGATATACATAGTTGAGGCTAAAGGAAAACAGTTACAATGGGAATCTGGAAAACCTGTGTTAAATATTTACTTAATTTAGTCCGAATGAAATAGTAGTCGATCAGAGCATTACCTCAAATTTACTCTGCTGGGACAACTCGGAAGGCTTTGTGTGTGAGCACGATGTAAAGTTGGTTTATTCTGCGCAATAAAAATTGAGGCAGCTGAGTAGTTTTATTATATCCGCTTCACGACTCTCTTTAAACTTGCGGTATGCCACCGAGGAGTGTGAAAGTTACGGCATCAGCGACGCATTTGATCTCTCTGTATGTTTGACGATTATATAACTATCTAAGGCGGCATTTGGTCATAGGGTTGAGCTGGATATATACATGAAATTAGAATGGTGATCAAGCTACAGTATATCTATTAAAGTAATCTTTCTTTGGAAGGCAACTCAAAGTTGTTGGAGCAGAACCTAGAAAGTAAGATTACTGATAACTGTTATAAAGACTTGAAGTCACTAATACGAGAAGTTATTTAATAGGGCTTAGGGTTATCGCGTAGAGAGAACTAAGATAAATGAGGCGCTTGTCCATAGTTTGACAAATGGTGGTTCGTTAAGTTAATAACACTGGAGCCGATGAAGCTTGTGTTTAGTAAAGAAATTAAAGTTCCGTTCGATAGGTGGCGCCATATTCCTTTGGATTTCGGGGAGTATTCAGCTCATGAAGGAGTCATAGCTACTCAAAGCTTTATCGCCGCGGTGCGTTATATTCGTATATGTGATGATGTCATACTTTATACAGTTATTATTAAAATCACCTCACATTTGTTGGGATTAACCAATTTCCATAATAATTGCTTGTCGCCGCATGTGCAACTGTGGCAAGCAACGTGAGCAGCAGTAAATTCGACAAGTTGTGGCATTACCGTTACTACTGCTGCTGTTGTTGTTGTTGTTGTTGTCGCATTCACCTCTCACTGCGTCGGTAATAAAGAAAATTAACCCTTCCACATAAAGAATTAACAAATTGTCTGAGCATGTGGTATGTGTGTGTGTGATTGGCCTGCAGCTGTGCTTATTGGAGGCCAAATATGCTTGAGGACATTAAAATAAGGCGCGTACTTTTGGAGTGTCAGCTATGCCGAGGAGTGCGCAGAGTAAAAAACTGAAGTGTGGCAATTTTCTGTCATTCTCGCATTTACATTTTCAAGCCGAAGACATAATGACAGCGGCTCAGCTGAATTAATTTTGCACGCATGTGCGCCTGTGTGTTTGTATTTACATGTGCTTGTGTGTGTGTGTGTGATTTTCCGAGATTCGGAATTAAGGAGTCAAGTGTCGCTTGTGGCAATTTCCGGTCATTCAATTCGGCGCCATTCAGAGCAGTTACAATGCACACTTATACATACGCATATATGTATGTATGTATATGTGTTTATACTCACATGTGTGTGTGTGTGTGTGCTCGTTGAGTGGAGAAATGGGCGTTGAAGTTGCTGCTGCAGCCGACAATGCCAATAATATTGTAATAATAACAGTGCGAATTACAACAACAACATCAGCGAGAACAAAGGACCGTAATGGCAACAAATCCACATATGTGTATGTACCATATATATATGTATGTGCGTGCGTGTAATATAAGTAAATATACATATATGCCACACACATACGTAGCATTCCCCAATCATACCTCGAACACACACACACACTTATGTAATCGCGTATTGGACGCATTGTTCTCGTAAAATGCCTAGCCTATTGTGTTGCACACAGCATTGTTGTTGTTGTTGCTGTTGTTGTTGCTTTTGCTGCTGCTGTTGACACAATTCCTATAAGGTTGTTTGTTGTTACATTGTAACATCGTTAAGCCCATTGCCTTTCGGCGTTGCCGTTATTTGCTCTCGCTGCATTCACGCACACACACACCCCTCTTTGCCTCTTATTAACACTACCAGCATAATAACTTATTGTGCAATTTAACACGATTGCAATTCGGAAGTACCGTAATGTGTATTTATCCCCTTCCGTATTGGCCACTTCGTCTGCTGTTTCGGTCATTTGCTGCTGCATTTCGCTATTCGGTAAATAGGTCAACCGTTGCACGGAGCTTAAAAATACCGTTAATAATTTGGCATAGCTTTTGGGTTCTTTGAAGGTGCACTCTTTTTTAAATAGCACAGCGACGCGAAGGAATCGGAATTTAAGTCAGGAGACCACTCAAAGTAGTTTTTAGGTGGCCAATTGGCGGCCTTAAGCCTGTATGGACAACCATATTTCTAGTGATAGGGGATAGTGTCGTCTTCGGATCATCGGTTCTGTTCGAAGTTATCTATATATAACATGAGAAGACCCGTAATCTCGAGTTTCCAGAACGTTTTACTCAATTTATGTCCATTAGCTTCATCCACTGGAAGAATGTTCTGATAAAGACTTGAAATCTAATTTGTATTTCCAAGCCCTCGATTGTTGATGACATTGCCCAATTAATGCACAGTCGCCGACTGCCAAATTATGCGCAAATTTTCACAAAAATTCAAAATTAATATTCAATCAACGTTTTCCGAAATAGTATTTGGTACGAATACAACAAAGCGCCAAAATGAAAATGAGTGTGGAACACTTCCGCACAAGAGCTCGATGTGTATACAAATGTATATGAAAACATATGTCTAACTGGATTAATTGCTAATCAGCCATAACCACACCACAACCACAGCGCCACAAAGTAAGGAGCTTGGAAAAATTCTCGATTTATTCAAGTTGCCCCTGAAAGCGCTGCAAAGCCTCATTGAGTGGCTCTTTTGAAGCATGAACTTGAACATGATTCTGTTCTGTTCTGTGCTGATCAATGCATGTGGCGATGAACTTTAGTGCCAACAGTGGATTATGGAATATGTGCTGTCAATTAACGAAGAATTGAACTCAATGAGCCATAGTGGAAATCATCAACTCAATTATGCTAATTAGGTCATGGTAATTTGCGATTTGTTATAAAGCACATGAGAGTGGGGTCGCTCATACACACATGCATACGAGTACATGAGATTAACTCCGCTACAAAGTTTCGTACTTATGTATATTCAGTGAATTATATGAATGTGTGTGTACTTCTGTGTCTTGGCAATCAAATGGTTGTGGCAGGCTTATTAATGAGTGGGAAATATCGAGCTGTACCATGCAGTGAACTAATCAACATGGAGTATAAATACTAAATACTGTTGTATTGGGCTCTTTGTATGAAAGTATAATGAGGCGCTATAATTTGTACATCCAATAATTTCCTCTTTTTGAGTAACTTAGTACCTAATAAGGGTTGCTAGGGGGTTATTCACCGTTACATCGTTTTATTTCCTTTTCTTTCCATTCCATTCCTTTCCTGGTCCTATATATGCCACTAATTATTGAGGGGAGCCCGATTCGAAGATGTTGGAGGTCAGGGGTTTCATCTCTTCTGAATAATCTCAGCATCAAGTTTTCAATTAGAGGGTCTTTATCTGTCTTCAGGAGACTTTTTGGAAACACAATGGATCGGTGACCAAATCTTCAAGTGGGACACTCGTGATCTCCGCCTCATTATCGCTAACTAACCCAACCCAACGTTGTTACAAGAGTACTTTGCGGATACTACAGTATCTGAAAAACCATAATTCCAGATAATCTTAATAATACTTCATTCCTCACCTTGTAAATGTATAAAGTGCACTGTCCTAGTTTGATATTCTTCAGCACACATGCAACTCTACTACTTAACTCCTTGCTGGTAATGCGCACTAAACTTCCATTCATGGCTCAGTTGATGAGTGCCAAATAAAAACAGAGACGCACAAAAGCTCACTTGCAGAGCTGCTTCCACTGCTGCACCCTCACTGAAAGATGCCAGTCGCCCTCACTTCGTCACCTGCCCCAGCGGTTGGCGGAAGCGCGAAACTGTGCTTCCAAAATGCCAAGCTGCTGATCGGCTGCAATTGCGAATTTAACTACAGTCAACGTCAACAACAAATAAACTTCCGAATTTCGTCAATTACATAGAGTGCATAAGGCAAATAAAACAACTCACACGCACATTCATACAACCAAGCACAGGTGTGTTTTTATATTTGTGAACTCATAAGCGAGTAAATGCCTGCAGGCGTGTGTGTGTGTCTGTGTGTGTTTATCTTTGCATGCGCTTTGAATTGCCTTGAGCAGCAATTGCCAGCTGCCAACGCCAACATTTGATTGGTTGCAACTTGAGTTCTTGGCAATAAATAATCGAAATTAAAAAAGTTTTAGCTGCCGAACCGAATATATTAAATGGATTTCGAGTTGGAGAGGCAATCCATATGAGCAATGCAGAGTTGTGCGCATGTGTGCCTTCCATATAGCTTTCCTCACACACCTAAATACTTTCAAGGCAAGGACAGTGACAAAAGTTTGACTGTAGAAAATTAAAGTGACTGATTGAAATCTTGACTGATTGAATGTGTTGAGCAATAAATCTTCATATGGATGTGCTAGAGGTAAGCTTTCACTTAAGTTGACATTCACTTAGATTGCAGTTGGTTCGTAGGATCTAAAATATGCTAGGATCTAAAATATGCTGACGAGAAATGAAAGCTTCTGACAATTATTCGGTTAAGAACGTAAAGCTTTGTATTCTATCGACTTTTCACAGCGCACATTACATTCACCAATATATATGTTTATCTGAGTTAGTCTAAGATTAACTCTAAAGCTAAGTTGGAGCAACCGAAAACTTAAAGCTTATTTAAAAGCTAGATAGTAGTAGGTGCATGCATCATCTTCTTTGCAGAATATGGTCGTGTGCTCTGCCCAATCCATAAAAAGGGAGATCCCACAATCTGCGCCAATTACCGTGGGATCAGCCTCCTAAACATCGCATACAAGGTTCTATCGAGCGTACTGTGTGATAGACAAAAGCCCACCGTCAACAAACTGATTGGACCTTATCAGTGTGGCTTTAGACCTGGAAAATCGACAACTGACCAGATATTCACCATGCGCCAAATCTTGGAGAAGACCCGTGAAAAGAGGATCGACACACACCACCTTTTTGTCGATTTTAAAGCTGCTTTCGACAGCACGAAAAGGAGCTGCCTTTATGCCGCGATGTCTGAATTTGGTATCCCCGCAAAACTAATACGGCTGTGTAAATTGACGTTGAGCAACACCAAAAGCTCCGTCATGATTGGGAAGGACCTCTCCAAGCCGTTCGATACCAAACGAGGTTTCAGACAAGGTGACTCACTATCGTGCGACTTCTTTAACCTGATGCTGGAAAAAATTATAAGAGCTGCAGAGCTAAACAGAGAGGGTACCATCTTCTACAAGAGTGTACAGCTCCTGGCGTACGCCGATGATATTGATATCATCGGAAGCAACAACCGCGCCGTTTGTTCTGCTTTTTCCCGCATGGATAAGGAGGCGAAGCGAATGGGTCTGGAGGTGAATGAGGACAAGACGAAATATCTCCTGTCATCAAGCAAACAGTCGGCGCATTCGCGTCTTGGCTCCCACGTCACTGTTGACAGTCATAACTTCGAGGTCGTAGATAATTTCGTATACGTGCGAACCAGCATCAACAACACGAACAATGTCAGCCTCGAAATCCAGCACAGAATCACTCTTGCCAACAGGTGCTACTTTGGACTGAGTAGGCAATTGAACAGTAAAGTCCTCTCTCGACGAACCAAAATCAAACTCTACAATTCGCTCATTATTCCCGTCCTGGACGATATCAACATCAGATGTGACGACACTAGGAGTTTTCGAGAGGAAAATTTTGCGCAAGATTTATGGTTCTCAGAACATTGGCAACGGCAAATACCGCAGACGATGGAACGATGAGCTGTATGAGTTATACGACGACATTGACATAGTTCAGCGAATAAAAAGACAGCGGCTAGGTCATGTTGTCCGAATGGACGAAAACACTCCAGCTCTGAAAGTGTTCGATGCAGTACCCGCCGGAGGACCTCGGAAGGCCTCCACTTCGTTGGAGGGACCAGGTGGAGAGCGACCTGGTTACACTTGGGATCTCCAACGTTTGCAACGCCAATTAGATACATAGTAGACTTTGGAGTAATTATAGCAAAGTTTTTTTTTATTAAAAACTAAAGAAATTTGGATAGGAAGAAGGGTATGGAGTTACAATCGTAGGACCATACAAAGCTGGGCTTTCAAACATTTTTTCTAAATAAGTTTACGTGTAATAACGGGGCTTATTCATCGTGGTAAAGGTCACGAAGACTTCCACATTGACGATATGTTCGCCGAAAGTTTCTATACGGCTTTTGAAATTGGCGTACCACAAAATGTATAGCCTCAACGCATTACGAATGGCTATGGGACAGTATTCAGTTAGAATTCCTACAAAGTTAAATATAGTATTGGATACCTGGAACACCTTCAATCCAAAAAAAGTTTACTTCTAGGTAGCGGGTATATTTCTACTTGCCACATGAATACTAAGGACTTCACTCTCACAAGCAACTTTCTGCAATTATTCACACGAAAGCACATTCACTCACACATTCACCATTGCTGAGTTGAGTGCAACCATATGCCTCGGCAGCATTCCATTGTGCTCCGCTGTCACTAAGTACTCCTTTATTGCTGTAAATATGTCAGCTGTTGCTGTTGCAGGCGACGAATCCATTTGTCTACCCGTTGCTCTAAATAAAAAGGCCATTTTTTACCGCTGCTGCCGCTGTACAATTTCGCATGCAAGACCGGCCTCGGCTAACTGCAACAATAGCCTGGCAGCTCCATTTCAGTTTACTCTCCTCCTTTTTTGCTTTGAAGGCCTGCATTCGTCTTGCAACACCCTGTGTGCTATGTGCTGTGTGCATTCAGTCAAAAAATGCACTACACTTTGGTTGTTGTGGCGGAAAAAAATTACATTTTTGAGTGGAATTTTTCAATTTCTTTCCGTGACTCGACGTGAAAATGCCACAGAAAAATGTTGTAATGTACACAAACGTAATTGCAAAGTGGAGAAACGGAAAGCAACAGAAGAAGCCATTGCAATCCTTTGCACAACTTTTCCACTTTCTAACGAAATGTTTTTCGTCAAGTAATTCTCAAAGCGTTTCATATTTTGCCGCCGCTCTTATTTACTTTGAAATATTGCAAATATTTGGTGTGCTCAGTTTGGCGAGATTTACAAGTCCTTGGCTGGGTATGTGCGTTATTTTAGGTCCCCTCAAGAGGCAGTGGTATATAATCATGGCGCAGTTTATTTGCTATAAGTTTAGATGCCTCCAGGCTTTTTGGCGATATGATTTGGTGCTTTAGAAAATAATTAAGTAATATATTTATAAAGAAATCTCATCGTAGACTAATCTGTATACCAAGTCCCAGATGCCGATTATAAGGATATGGAACTGAAGACTGGCTTTCTACCGAAAAAATAAAAACATTTTAACTTTATCCGAATGAAATTAGTTTGGCTTCCGTTTATGGGGCGAGATGTTAAAGGTTTATGAAATCGGTTCTGCACGTTTTTTAGTCCCCATAAATCTTATATATCGATTTGTGATTTAATTGACTAAATGAAGTAGACTTTGGCCTAATTCCCAAATGTCTATAATATAAGGATTTCCGAACCTCTGGCTGACTCGATAACGAAGTGAGCCTCAGTTATGGAAAGAAAGAGCATAAGAAGTTTGATCTTTAGAAGAGATCCCTCTGACTGGGTAGCATCTGCATGTCCATTAGATATCAGAAAAAGACACTCTCTGGTTTCACGCTTGAGTGTCTCGTGCTTGGATAAAAAGGATGCATAAGCTTATCAGTCTGTTGAAAACTGCTACAGCTCACTTTTAAAATTGATCGATTGGTCCGCCATTTTTAATTTTTGAAAAGAAACATCAAATTCGTAATTAGCGACACCGAAAATACCGAGTAACGAGTTTCAAGCGAATCTTATACATTTTTCAAAAAAGGCGTCCGCCATATTGGATCCGCCATTTTGTATTTTGAAAAACCGCATTCGTAATCAGTGACCCCTAAAAACAACCAAGTGACGATTTTCAAACGAATCATGAATTTGAAAAAACGCTGTCCGCAATATTGTTTTTTGGGATTATGTCAAAACTCTGGGGGATTGGGTTAAATGGAATCTTGTCTATTATCGGTTGACTACTCGACGTGAACCCCCATTAGGTGAAAGTCCGATTAAAAGTCCATGTCCGTCTCGGTCACTTAGACACGACCATTGTTCTTTAGAGAAATGAAGTCTATAGACCATTTGCAATACAAACCGATTTGCACTTAAAGTAAGGTAATGGAAAACCTTAAATTTTCAAGTTTCAGTGAATCTTTGCTACTATTTAACTTCAAAGAGTTCTCAAAATCTGACAATAGTGTCTTTCAGAGGTTTTTTATTGTTTATCCGAAAGTTCAAGGCTCGCTTTTCGCATGTCAAAGGCTGTGAGCGTGACATGGCATTAATTAATCATTTTCGATTTTCCAGCCGCAAGGGCAGTACCAACTAATCAAAGAGCATCATAAACAATGCCATCAGTGCCAAAGCAACTGCTGTAGACAGCAACACAGCAGTATGAGTGTCACCAAAAACCATTCTAATTCGGTGATGCATTGAAAAAGAATCGAACGACACACCCGCATTGACGGGTGGCCGGCGCTCTCGAAACATCAGCGGCATCTGCATTTCCAAAGCATTAATACCTAATTGATGTTGAACGCATTGCAGCAAATTTGTTTCAGTTGCCACAGCATTACCGCCAATCTTCGTCCTTCCGGGCCACTATTCAGCCATTCAACCATTTATGTGGAAGCGCTTTCAAACTGTGCGGAGCGTATGAGGTGCGCAAAGCCAAACAAACGGCTGGTATTTTCACAGCGACACCCACAAACAGCGGCTCGGCGTTGGTGTGACACTTGACTTGGCAGCGTTCAAGGACAACGAACTAATTGCACTCAACATTGATGAATATCCTGCGTTGGCGACGACAGCGGGGTGGTCGGCCTAGTCGATCGGCGTGCGAAATGGAGTGAAAGCAGCGCAGTGAGTTGGTCGCCGCAAATGCGTCAAATGTGGCGTTTGATGGCGTGCCTTTAAACTCCTTGCGCTTCATCTGCCACTGCACCAGCCTCACATTCTACACACACAAACGGAAGCCCACAGCCTCCACACTTGCCTAATTGGTGCCGTCAGCCTGCGTTGATGCCATCGCCACTGCTTGGCGCATTGAAAGTGAGAGCGAGCGCAGTTTAATTTCGTCCCACTGTCAGTCCGCTGTCGACCGAGCGTGTAAGTACCGTTTCGGATGCATGTGCGCCTCCAGCTCGACATTACCTTGGCTCTGGCTCTGCGTCCGACGGTTTTCAGTGTCGAGTTGCTCATCCGGCCGCTGTGCCGCCGCACCGCTTACCCTCATTTTTGGTCGGCGTCGTGGTCGTTGAAGAGGTCATAGGGATTCATGCTATATTTATGCGCCATGCAGGACATTGCGAAAGCTTTAGAGGGGGCATTCGCGCGCATTTCACCGCACAAAAACTCCACTCCACTCATATTCCCTCACACGTGAGTATGTGACTGCATGCCGTGGCATGCCATGGTAATTACATATATGTAACGGTATGTGGCAGCAGTCACAAGGCCACCAGCACCAACACCGGCAGCACCGTGACCGCGTCCACAGCAGCCACGTTGGCATTGGCGACATGACAGCGGCGTGTTGTTGTTTTTGTGACAATGTTGTGGCACATTGTGGGGCTTAAGGGTCGCATGTGTGTGCGCTGTTGTTGTTGTTGCCGTTGTCGGAAGTATAAATACCCAATGAAATTGATGTTGACTGGCCAATGTAATTTAAAATTACTTTCCGTTTAATTAAATTTTTAAGTGATGATGACGCATAAATTAGGCAAATGACAACCATTTGCATGTCTGTGGATTCGAGTTGGCGCTGTTGGCGATTACATAGGGCTGCGGAATTTATTACAACGTGACAGCGGACACTTACACGGTTAGTTGGAGTGATTTTTTACATAACGGTTTGGTATTTGAGATGATAATCACTTCCTGGAATTGATTATGTTTGACAATGTAGTGAGATTAATTCTTGAGTAAAAGGGTTCCGTAACCGTGAACTATAATATTATTACCTTCGTTGAAAAGCTCTAGATATCTAGAGAATTTTTGTTGCAGAAACTAAATAGTTCATGCTTTATGGGCTTTTCATATGATTGACTTTAATTATAGTACGAAAACAGGTTAGACTGTTGCTTTGACAGTTTAACTTTATGCCTAGTACCCCTTAAACCCTCATTTTGAGCTCATTTGACCTCGAAAGCGGTTTCTGAAGCTCCAAGGAATTCATTACACTTCCGATGTCATCTGAGGAACTATTAAAAAAGGAGCGACTAGGCCCGGATCAGGGCCTATCTATAGCAAATGTAGTAGCTTTAAAGAGGAAGCTGAAATCAAAGTACATCCGTAAAGCTCTTGGGTGGGTTTAAAAGTTTTCGATACCATGCGAGAAACTATTAAAAAAGGAGCGACAACATCAGAATAAGACTATATTAATAGCAGATGTAGTAGCTTTAAAGAGATTAAATCAAAATATATTCGTAAAGCTCTTGGGTGGGCTTAAAAGCTTTTTGGTAGGCTTAAAAGTTTTTAGTACCATGTGAGGAACTATTAAAAAGAGGCGACGACGCCAGGACCAGATAAACCCAAATCAAAGCTTTTGGGTGGGCTTAAAAGCTTTTGGATGCTTAAAAGCTTTGGTTTCATTTTCAAATAGTTGTAAGGATAATTGTAGAAGGATAACCGTTTTACTGATAGCTACAATAAATCATTAAAACATCAATCCAATTGTTAGAAATTGCTCCCAAAGAGCTTTAGTATTTACCATATAATTTTCAGGTCAATAACTATTTCCTCGAAACAATAATTATTTAGCACCTGGCGAAAAATTCGACACACTTATGCATTTCTAAGGAGACGCATTTTGCCACACACACTTTGGAATAGTTTTCGGTGCAAAGTTGTGATTGCAACTTGAATAAACTGCGCTTATGGCTTGTTGAGCTTGCCGCGCGCAAATGCAAAGTACGAATGCGATTGCGAATGTGCACGTGAATGACAGTCAATGCGTACGTATCCAGGTGTGAATGGCTGCACTTTTGTATTCATTCCGTTGAGTGGCACTCGAGCATTTGTTAGCGTAATGGTGAAAGCGAGTTTCGCGCTGGCAACTAAATTGAAACGAGACGCGAGAGTAATTCAAAGAGAATTCTGTACGTATTTTCTGCTTTGATTGCGCGTCTGCAAGCACTTAACCGCCTTTTTGACGTATTAATGCAGAATCGCCACTTGAACGGTTATTTCAACAAGCGCCGCATACAAAGACGCACATACACACACACACAAATACATATATGCATAGACTAACAGTGCAGAAGGCTTCATTGCAACATTTGTAAGTTAACGCTCGGTGCAGGCGCTTAGCGGGCACACCGGGGCGGATGAGCAACCTCAATAAGAGAAGACGCATATGCACCACTTGCAGGTAGGTACGTGTGTGTGTGGCTGTGTGTGCCTTTGTTTGGACAAACAAGTTGTTGCGCCAAGTGGAAGTGATTGTGAAGCAGGTGATACCGTTACCATTACAATCGCAAGGCACGGCACGGAAAGGCACGTTGTTGCTGCCATTATGCTACACTTTCGCCAATTGGCAGCGCAGCGCTGAAAGAAAGTTACTGCACAAAGTGGATCAGCAGCAGTTCTTGAGCTGTTGAGTGTGCGCTTCAAGTGGCAACATGCAGCTGCTGCAACAGCCAGCTGGTGAGCAGTGTGGCAGCTGCAAACCGATTGCTTTCCAACTTGCCGCCGTAATTGCTGCGCCGCATTGTACACATCTGCAAGTTGGCAGCTCGGCAGTTGGTGAAGGAAGTCGCGGCCCAGCGCTGGCCCGTATTGTGCTTGCGGTTGTCTTCGCCAAAGTGTTTGCACTGCCACCGCAGAACTTAGCAACTTAGAAACGCAGTGCATATGCTCGTGTTATTGTACTACAATTAAGCCATCCAACCCGCACTCAGCCCCGGCTGTGCAGCGCAAATGCGAGAACAGAGTTTGTTTCTTGCACAAGTGCTTGCCGCTGCGCTGGTGGTGGTGCCGCATTGCAACAACTTTGTGGATTTTTCACTTTCTTCTGCCTTCGACTTCGCGGACTCCAATTTGTATATTGTCAGTCAATTTAGCGCGCATTTACGGGCGAAACTAAGCCACGAACTGCATAAAACTTGAGCGCGTGTTGCACTAATCGCGATATACATGGTGGTGGGGTAAGACCGCTAACGGAGTCAGCGTCGACTGTCGTGGCAGCTGCAATGATCTGCAGTTGAGTTTAGTGTGCCTTTGTGGCATGCGCAAACTTTTGTCGCTGTTGCCGCAGCGTAAGAGTGCTGTTATTGTTGCGGCACGTCCACGTCGGTGCGTCGGTAATTATGCCGCCATAGAGCTGCAGTTTTCACTTTACTAAACTATTTGTCGGATTTGAATTTAAATTACAAAACAATATCAAGTATTTCGAAAGTAACGAAAAGTTGCAAGTGAAAGAACAAGTAAGGAATGGCTAAGTTCGGATGAAACCGTATTATTTAATTTTAAAAAGATAATACAGAAATTGACCCATTTATTCGACATAAAGTCCACTAGAATAATGTAAATCATTATGTACATAATGGGGCTGGGATAATTCCTGGACCGATTATAACTATGCAATCGATATATATACGGAATAAAGTCCACCGGAAATTTGAAAACCCTAATATTAGATATACGGGAGCCAGGGGAAGTAATGACCCGATTTTCCCCATTTTTGACACAGAGACAAATTATTAGAATAAAAATCCCTCCCTTCGAATTTCTATAAAATATCTGATAAATTTACCTATATTTTCGGCAAAAAATTATCATTAGGCACTGAGTTCCACATTTTCGGTATCTATGGCCGTGAAAAGTTATAATTTTACTTCTATTATTTTTAGTGATGCCACATTTCCAATGCAGTATTTGTTATTTATATAATGCAAAGTGAACGAATCAGGTTAACTTTAATATTGGGTTATATGAGAAGTAGGCGTGGTTTTGAACCGATTTCGCCTATTTAGCATTTATCACATTAGGGTATTATTGGTTTATATAGATTTGGTATTTGGTGGAGATATATCTAAAACCTGTTAGGGGGCGGGACTGCGGCCACTGTAGATAACAAGTTAGGAAGTGTTTTATATGTGATCTCTTGTAGTGTAAGTGAACTGTGTGACCACTTTAAGTACAGTTCTTCAATCAATCATATTCTCAACTCTCATCCAACGAGACCAACATAAAACTCAGCACCTTCTGAAAAGTCCCTAATTTTGTAAGAATCAGTTTTTAAACTAAATTTATTTTCAAAAAATATTTTTTTTATTTTAGAATAATCAAAATCATTAAAAAATAATTTAGTAATAGTGATTAACTTTAAAAATGTGTTTCTTTTCTATTGCAATTTGATGCTAGTCTCCTTAAATTGTGCATAAATAAGTATTACAACGGAGTTAACTACTTTCTGTGCTCTTTCAGACTGGAATGCCACAATTTCTTGTTGAATAGATTTCATTTAAGCGAAAATGGGTCATTTATGGGATTTCGATTTTCAATTTATTACACAACACACATGCGAACCAGCATATTTACTAACAAAATAGTTGTAATAGCGGGTGTGCTCATACATAGAAACAGGGCTTTAGACCTGTATGTATGTGTATGTGTAAGGCCTCCCGCGGTTTTTCGATTTAGTTCTTGATTTGCTTTACGCCGCGCTGCATTTGTGTGAGAGCGTACTGGCGGCATAGTTGTATAGGAGGTGTTAATTTCATTAGATGTAAGACACTCTCTGCTGCTTCGCATTCATAAAAATCCCATTTCACACCGCCCACTCTCCAGCGCCACCGCCGACGATCGACCTCTGCTCATGCTGACACATTAATTTCGTGGAAAAAAATGGAGAGAAAATAATTCCGGCTTTTATTGCCGCTGGCAATGCTATTTACTCGTATTTGTTATGCCTTTGTTTTTACAATTGCTTTTATTGTTGTTTATGTGCGCACTAAAGCCGCTGCTGATGGTGTGACTGCATGATGGCATCTAATGCGTTCCTGTCAATAAAGCTGGCGAGCACCCGCTGACATTTTTATTGACGCTGAAACAACACAAAGTTCAACACATTCGCCATTGGCAGTGTGTTAAAGTTGCCTCACATAGTACATACAGACAAACAAACAGTTGTGCGGTTATAGTTCTGCCTTTAAAATATTGGTATTATTGTTTCTATATTTCATCTAGTTAAGAGCGCGAGCTTTTGCTGATTTTTACACTTTAATGTTCAAAGTTCACAAATCAATGGTGTGATCTCAGCTTTCGCAAAATCAACTCACAGCGGATTGAACCTCATATGAGTTTGTTTGCCAATGTCCCTTACATATTTTGATTTTCCAAAAGCTTCTCCTGGCAGCTACTAATTGTCCATGGCTGGCATTCCTCCGACCACTAACGTCACTTGCAGTAATGCCAACTAAACACACACGTACACACACGACAATGTGTGCGAGCGCATGCGGGTCCACCGCAAACCTTAGCTTAATTAAGCAATTTCCCGGTTAGTCCGAGCTGTGTGAGATTAAAGCAGATTTCCGCCGACCGAGCTTCGCCTGCAGCAGACCCATGTCGACCGCAATGGGAACACATCTGGAGTGTCAGCAGCAACTGCAGTGGCCAAGCAGCTTGTGGACGAAAGCTGAATAGGTCAAAGTGCTGCATTCGCAGTTGTTTACGACAATTACATTCTCGTCGAATGGTGAGACAACTGGAGAAATTCGTGTGTGTTAACACTGTGAGAAATTCTACACAAACTCATTAAGTTTTACTCATCCTTTGTTGGAGAGTCGACTCACAACTTGTGGGTTCCTTCATTAATCGAATCGGCAAACTGCAGTACTTTCATAAGCATATGAATCTGTAGTAAATCTCTTTCAAGACGATTACACTGAGAAATTTTGACATTTAAATAACGCTATAAGGTCTACATTTGTCATCTTCTTCAAGTAGGAGACATTCTCAACTTTGTAATTTTTTTTTTTCAAATGTAGTAGCTTCCGTAGCTAAATCGGAAATACTATAACCCCTCAGCTGTCGATAGACTACAGTCGTATGACAGCAAGACCACCAAGCCAATACATTGGCCATTGGCTAGAGTGAGACGGGCGACTTTGTCCATTGGGTGACACTCATCTGGTTGTTTACCGTACTTAATGGCAACACACAAGCTGTCAACTTAACTGAGGTTTAAACACGCAAGATTACTGCTGGCAATACGCACATACGCACATGAAGTGAGCCATAAACCTCAATTAGAGTTCCACTTTCTCTTGAGCGAAGACGTGATGCTACGAGTGCTTTGTTTCTATAGAAGGTCTTCCCAGATAAACAATTGCACTTTGGAATGTGCAGCAAAGGTAAGGATTAATTAAAATTTTACTACTTATTACATACTCCGGACGAGTTATTCAGAGAGACTGCACTGAAACAAGTGAACACAGGAGATATAATTCGAAAGACATAACTTTTTCGGAAAAATTATGTCGGAATGAGCATCATAACCACGAAGCTTTAAAAAATCATCTGTCATCCACTTTTCACCATTTTCTGACTCTTCAATTTGTTTTTCTAAATTACTTTTTTTTCAAACGAGTACAAAACTGCCGTTACTTACATCCTAAACCACTTTGTTATTAGTTTCCAACTCGAATACCATCATTCGTAGGCAATTTGCTTTCGAGAATTAAATAACATTACGTAACAAATTTGACCCATTTTCAGTTGAAAACGCTTTCTCTAATCTCCGCTCGCCTGCGCCACTTGCTGGCTGCTAGCTGGCCATACAAAGTTTCTTAATCCATTTCGCTCCTTTATACTACCGTATCGCAGTATATAAATTCTGCAGTCGCCTTTCGAGCTTTCGTTTTGTATAAAACACGGTTTGCATATTGATGGCTGGAAGGGCTCTCAACGGGCTTCCAACACAATGAGCGGCTGGCAACACTGACCGTTTTGCCATTTTAACGCAACAAAAAATATTCGTAATACTAAATGTCATAAATCTTGTCGGCCTTACAGCCGACTCAAAGGGCTTAAATTCCAAGCTTGCCTGTATATTCGGTGCTGATGAATGTGTACGAAGAGAGAGAAAAAGAGAGACAGGTGGGGCATGCGAAATACAAAGGAATTTACACCTTGTGGGGCTGTGTGTGCGTGACACAAGTTTTGGAAAGATGTGTGTGTGCGAGTGTGCGTGATGGTAGGCGTCACTCAGAAGCTTTAGTTCGACGCATTGCCATTAACTCGGCTCTGGCTGTACGAGTGTGTATGTGTCTAATATGATCCTTAGTTTCATTTTGTGCTGCTGTTGCTTGAGGCGTTTGTGAGGTAATGTGTGCCACACTGATTACATTTATGATTTGGCACTTCTGCACATAGTTTTAGACTGCTTTAATTAGAAATTTCTTGAGAACTGAGTTTGTGTCATTGTGGTGAAGCAGTTTGTTGATGAAATCCAAACCCAATGACGCATTAAATTAAATCAATTGCGTGTTGTTTATTGTTGTAATGATTACTAATTGTATATACTTTTTGCCCCTAGAAAAATAAGGGCCACCAATAATTATGCTCTTCAAGTGTCAAGAGCTCAACTGTTGATACAAATATATTTACCGAAACCAAATAGTAAAATAAAAATTAATGTTCTTCGAAAGTCTTTCTCTTGTCCATCATTCTTTGCAGCGAGTTCCTACCTTTAACTCTTATTTATGAACCAATTGAATTATACACGAAGGCAGTTGCCCGTCAGTTCAGAGTTGTTGCCACAATGCACCGCCTTGAATGCGGCACACTAATTTCGTAATAAATCGCCGCGTCGCCACCCACCGCAACGCCCACACATAAATAACCAAACAATCAGGCAACCACACACACACACCCAAGTACAGCAGCGCAAAGCAAGGCGTAAACAATGAATGAATTTCACAGACACAATGAAATTCACACAACAACAATGGTCTGTGCAATAAATAAATATAAATACTCGCAGCAAACACAATGGCACGAAATAAGCTCGGCCATTGCTCTTGCCGCGCTCGGAGACAGCACAAAGCGAGTGAATTGTTGCTTTTGCGCTGCGATAAGAGCCAAATCGGACGGCAGTCAGTCAGTCAATTGTGTATATTGGTGCTTGAGCTCGATTGCGACCCAACTACCTATCCACTCTGCTAGCCACACCTCGAGTCCGCACCTTTGAGACTCCTTCGGCTCCATGGCCGCACTCGCATTGACTCGGTCAACCTGACAATTTTGGTACACTAATTGTGCTGCCAAGCCAAGCTCTCTCTCTCTGTCTCTCCCCTAGTTCGACCACTCTCAGTGTGTGCGGTGTGTTGGCCCCTCAGCTGTCGGACGGTTTCGTTGCTAATAATTGAAAATTATTGAAATTGCAATTTAGCAGATTAGCCAAAGCCATTACTATGCGCTCGATTGCAATGTGCTCGGTTGGCCGGCGCTATTGAGGTGTGTGTGTGTGTGACAGCACAGTCTTCATATATATTGCTGCTGTAGTCTGTCTATTCTTCTTCGGCTGGGAGCGAATGTGCGGAGGTAGACGGTTCGAGTGCAATGACATCGAGCGCATTTAATTCCAATTATTAGCGCTTAATTGTTTGTTTGGATTGAACTTCTTAATTTGCTATTGTCTGCAAATAATTTATTACGTTCGTCAATGCAAAGAAAGCAATAAAATTCTTTGCTGCTTTTTATTATTGTCTACTGAAGTCTGATGTGTGCTTGGCATTGTGTGTTGATGCTGCTGTTTTGTATGAATGGCATTTGTTGTGGCTGATTGCATAGTTCAAGTGAATTTGGAATTTTCCAATTTAAACAACAGCAAAATAATAATGTTCAAGGGTAGGTACTTTCGAGACTGCGGTGAGTAAGAAGGGATTTTAATAAAACTTTTCTTTTCTTTTTCTAATTTGAAAAGACTTGAAAATGTAAATAAAATAAATAAAACTAACAAACAGTTATTTGACAAACACTGAGAAATGAATCCTTGAGACAAAATGTTACTTATACGCCATGTCCACTGAACTCTTGGGGGTATGCAATGAGATGGAAATAAATAGGAAATTTTTATTGGCTCAAAATATTATTATACTCTCGCAACAAATGTTGCTAAAGAGAGTATTATAGTTTTGTTCACATAACGGTTGTTTGTAACACCCAAAACTAAACGAGTTAGATATAGGGTTATATATACCAAAGTGATCAGAGTGAAGAGTGGAGTTCAAATCCGGATGTCTGTCTGTCCGTCCGTCCGTCTGTGCAAGCTGTAACTTGAGTAAAAATTAAGATATCTTGATGAAACATGGCACACTTGTTTCTGGGCACCATAGGAAGGTTGCTTTCGAAAATGAACAAAATCGGACTACTGCCACGCCCACAAAATGACGAAAACTAAAAACACATAAAGTGCCATAACTAAGCCATAAATAAGGCTATGAAAATAGGATCGCACTATGAAGTGGCATATTTGGATACAATTTTTTTAGAGAAGTGGGCGTGGCCCTGCCCCCTACTCAGTTTTTTGTACATATCTCGTAAACTACTTAGGCTATATCAACCAATCTTTCTAGAATCGTTTTTTAGGCACTACCTTATACAGTCCAAAAATGGAGGATATTGGATTATAACCACGCCCACCTCCCATACAAAGCTAATGTTGAAAACTACTAAAAATGCTTTAATTCAGTAAGGGAAAACACCAGAAACCTTAAATTTCATGATAAAAAAGTACAGAAGGGCCCCACCCAAATTGGTACACAAAATTTGAAGTGGGTGTGGGTTCGTCCACTTATGGGTCAAAAACCATATCTCAGGAACTACTCGACCGATTTCAATGAAACTTGGTTTGTAATAGTTTCTTTACATCCCAATGAAAATAGGCCAATTCGCTTCACAACCACGCCTACTTCCTATATACCAGAACTTTGAAGACGATATGAATCGTTTACTTTACAATATATAAAGTAAAGACTAGTGAAGATATCAGAATTTATAGTGTGGCAGGCCCTTTCTAAAAATCGCCGAAATCGGACAATAGGTTTTTAAGGCCCCATATATCGAATATGAGGATATCGATGGTTCTAACCTTATATTAGGGTTTTCAACTTTCAATGGACTTTATACCATATGTATGACGAATATGTGGGTCAAAATGTGTATTATATAATATTAAATAAATAAATTGCGAGAGTATAAAATATTCGGTCACAACCGAACTTAGCCGTTCCTTACTTGTTTTTATTATTATATATTATTATAACTACTGTTACTCTTTATTGCTGGCATTTGAAAGAAAGAAAAGTCGATTATATTCTATTTAGTCAGTATAACTTTGCACTTTATTGGACCATTATTTATGCATAAATCAATATTTACGTTAATCCCTCAAATATTGCCAGTTTAAAAAAATGCCATAAAACAGTGAAATTAATATAAATTTACCTTTTTTTATTTTTTTGTTAATTTGTATCAAAATTATTTGCTTTTATTATAAATTTGATTGTTTTGCCATTAAATTCTAGATATACGCATACATAATGTATGTGGAGCAAAACGTAATCAGTATTTACCGTTATTTGCTGATAATGGTCGCGCTGGTTGGAATTATTGCCTTCAATTGAATTATAAATTTTACAGCGAACTAACTGTATTTGAACAAAAAAAAGTTTGCTATTTTGCTAAGTGGCATTAAATCAAGGATGCCACAGAGCGACGCAATCAAAATAGAGAAATAAAAAATACAAAAAAAATGCAAATAAATGAAAGTGCCATTGTTTCGCATTTCGTGAAATTATGATTTTTTAGTGCCTACGCCACACACACACATGCACACTCACGCACGCATGCCTGGACATATTTATGAAAGAATAAATGTCAACGCAGTCGCGGCATTATTAATATGCACACATGTCAGGCGTGTTTACTCGCGCGCGTGAGTGTGTGTGTGTGTGTGCGCTTGCAAATATTTGCACATTTTAGTGCCATTTATTTTGTTGGATTGCTGTTGTTGTTGTTGTCGCTTTCCGTTTTCATTTGTGATTTTTTTTTGCCCCCTCTCCCGCATTCGTGCCGGGCGCGACAATATTTTCGCATTATTGTTATTTTATGTAAATTTCAATATTGTGGCAGCACTGTTATTGCGGCTCTTGTGGTGTTGGCATTTTATGAATTCTTATTTCAGTTATTCACACAATCGTTCACACCACACTCGCTTTTTACGCGGGATTTTTTTAATTGCCCGCCTTGTTGTTTGGATTGTTTTGGTTTCATTCGGCGTGCGCAGCGTGAAAATATTTCGACAAGCGAAGCAAGTGAAGCGTTCCATGGCCGACATGGGTTGAAGTGTCAAGGCACAACAAATGTCAGGCAGCAACAAAACACGCGTACGGGTTTTTAGAAAATAACTAGTACGATGGTTGAAAAATAGTATCCGAGCAAGAGAAATTGAGGCACTCTGTCAGTTGTTTATTAGTTTGAGTCTGTTGTTGTTGTAAAACTTCATCTGAAATCTGAAGAATTAGATGATACGTTTTATGGATCTCTTCATAGAACTAATACTCATTAAATAGAAACGCCAGAATTATAAATTTTATGCTAATATCGTACATAAGTGCTGAATTCAGATTGGTATAACTGGGCGTGGTGCCGTCCCCTTATGAGTTAAAAACCATATCTCAGGAACTACTCTACAGATTTTAGCGAAATTCAGTTCATAACGTTTCCTTAGCATCCCAATATTACAGTTTGAAAATGGTTCACATCCACGCCTACTTCCCATCGTTGATTCGTTTCCCTTTGCCAAATATATACATACATGGAGAACCAATGACACACATCATCTATTTGTCGACTTTAAAGCTGCTTTCGACAGCACGAAAAGGAGCTGCCTTTATGCCGCGATGTCTGTATTTGGTATCCCCGCAAAACTAATACGGCTGTGTAAGCTGAGGTTGAGCAACACCAAAAGCTCCGTCAGGATCGGGAAGGACCTCTCCGAGCCGTTCGATACCAGACGAGGTTTCAGACAAGGTGACTCACTGTCGTGTGATTTCTTTAACCTGATGCTGGAGAAAATAATACGAGCTGCAGAGCTAAATCGAGAAGGTACAATCTTTTATAAGAGTGTACAGCTACTGGCGTACGCCGATGATATCGATATCATCGGAAACAACACCCGCGCCGTTAGTTCTGCTTTCTCCAGACTGGATAAGGAAGCGAAGCGTATGGGTCTGGTGGTGAACGAGGACAAGACGAAATATCTCCTGTCATCAAACAAACAGTCAGCGCATTCGCGTCTTTGCTCCCACGTCACTGTTTACAGTCATAACTTTGAAGTTGTAGATAATTTCGTCTACCTGGGAACCAGCATGAACACCAATAACAATGTCAGCTTTGAAATCCAACGCAGAATCACTCTTGCCAACAGGTGCTACTTTGGACTGAGTAGGCAACTAAAAAGTAAAGTCCTCTCTCGACGAACAAAAACTAAACTCTACAAGTCCCTCATCATTCCCGTCCTACTTTATGGTGCAGAAGCGTGGACGGTGTCAACATCCGATGAGACGGCACTAGGAGTGTTCGAGAGAAAGGTTTTGCGGAAGATTTATGGTCCCTTAAACATTGGCAACGGCGAATACCAAGGACGATGGAATGATGAGCTGTATGTGTTACTCGACGACATAGACATAGCCCAGCGAATATAAAGATAGCGGCTACGCTGGCTGGGTCATGTTGTTCGAAGTTCGAATGGACGAAAGTGCCCCAGCTCTGAAAGTTTTCGATGCAGTACCCGCTGGTGGAAGCCGAGGTAGAGGGAGACCTCCACTCCGATGGAAGGACCAGGTGGAGAAGGAACTGTCTTCACTTGGTATTACCAATTGGCGCCAAACTGCCAAGAGGAGAGATGCGTGGCGCGCTGTTGTGGCTCGGCTATAACCGCGTAAGCGGTGTCTACGTCAGTCAAGAAGAAGAAGAACCAATGAAGATACCGGAACAAATCATCACCGATACACTACATTCGAGGTGTGACATCGCCCGTATAAAAATCACCAAAATCGGACCACAATTTTTGAAGGTCCCAGACATCGAATATGAGGACCACAGTGCTTGTGAACATTCAGAATTTGAACGCATTTCTGTTAAAATAAATAAATAATACACTAGAATTAAACCATGAAGCTGAGTGCGTTTTAGCTTGAGGAGCAATACACGAATAATTTAATTTTCAGCGAACACAAACAGAAATCATTTAGTGAACGCCCTCGAGCGCACGCCATTTCTCATGCAACACTAAGCTGAGTGTCAACAACGCTAATTCACTAGATTGTTCCAACACATACACACTCACGCATGCACGCACGCACGGTCACACGCATACATTAGCATACCGTTATATGTAAGTGCTTAACAACGTCACCGTTTTTCTGGTCATGTTTGCACTGAGATTGCATTAGTGAGTGTGTGTGTGTGCGTATGTGTTGCAGGGTTGCATGTCGTTAAACGTTTAAATGACACTGACACAAGTTAAGTGGCGACTCATCATCACTTATGCAGCACTCATACGCACCGGTGTGCCAGCCAACAGACGCGCGCGAACACACTTGCACCGGCGAAGGCAACGCGGCTTAAGTGCGCTCACAAACACACACATCCGAAGGCAAATGAGTGAATTGGCGTTTGCGTGAAAAAATGCGCCGGAAAATGAGAAGGAAAAGCTGTAATAACAACAAAAGCTGGCGGCGTTGTTGGCAACACGTGCAAGCAGTTGAGTATGCCTCTCCGAGTTTGTATGTGTGTGTGTGTGTGTGAGGGCAAACAAGTGCTAATGTAGTTGTAAGCGTACTAATGAAAAATAAATTAAGACATTATGCAAAGAAAAGAAAGTGAAAGTGCAGCTGCTGCAACAATCGCCGAAACAACAACACACACACAAACATTGTTTGTGTATGCATTAAGGCAAGGGGAGAGGGGGAGAGAGCGCTGTTGAATTGGCATAGTCTTGCAATGAACGCATGCAATTATTCATCGCTGCAGGCGAAAGGCATGCCCTGCCACTCAAAAACAAACACCAACACACACGCACACACACTTGAGTTGCAGCGCATTTGTACTCGTATTCGTGTGGAATTTCAGCGAACAGAGCGTGTGGCGCCTGCAATTTTTTATTCCTTTTAATTAAGCGCGCTTGGCCGCATGCGCTTTTGCGTGGGATTAATGCGGCCTTGACGCAAGTTTTAGTTTTCAAGTGGGCCTGCAGCGTACGCAAGCAAATGCAGAAGTGGAGGCATGTACACGGGCCATGCGACCATGCACGGCCGGCCAGCCGGTTTCGCCTTGGAGTGGTGTCTGTCTGTCAGTGAGGAAAGTAAACAAAATTACCTTCAGGACAGGAAGATCCACTGGCAATTTTACAAAAATAACGGCGTTAAATTTTTACTCTATCTTTTTTAATTTCAGAAAATTACATTTTCTTCAACGATATACAACGATTACAAGCGTTCAAAACAAATCTACAACTTTGCATCCACCGTTTTCAAATAGATGTCTCTAGGGTCAAGCACTGGCCGATTATTTCGTTTTATATCGATCTTGGACATTTGTACCAACATTAACCCAACAAAATATTTGTAGAGATCTGTTTGCATCCCAAACTTATTCTCGAAACTGAAAATGTCACTTTTTGAGCCGAATTCTCGACATTTGCTCGGAATACGGATGCTGCCAGAAAGATGGTCAAAGTAGTAGCTAAATATTTTGAATAACATTTCTGTAACCGCCATAAATTAAAAAAAAAAACGGCGGAAGCAAAGTTGTAGACCTAATAGAAATAATAGTTTATATTTTGAAAAATGTAGCCTACATTTAGGCGTGAAAATAAAAGTCTTGCTGTGTGTAATAATTTAATCACGGGTATAAACTAATTAAAATCTACAATTTAATACTAAGGACAAGAGTTTTCTTGTGATCCCAACACCATCGATAAATTTTGACAATTTTCGGAAGCTTTTTTGCTCTCTGAGAATTAATCCTAAATGTAGGCAACATATTTTATTGATAACTCACAATATCTTTAATTTCTCGCTGAATTTATAAATGGAGAATAATTTAAATGAACAACAAATCCTAGAGGGTAGCTGGCTTTCAGCTTATTATGTCTAAGCATATATACACTTTCATCCAAATGTGTAAATTTAGTGAAAACATAATGTTGGGCTGCAAATTTAAAATTCCAACGCTATGCATGAGTGTTAGCTTATGCAATTTTCCGCCTTTTTGCTTCGGTTAACTGTGAAAATGCAGTTAGCTACTGAAAAATGCTTGAAGTGCCAAGCAAAGCTACGAAATGTCAAAGGTGCGTTATAGCGCGGTCACTTCTCATAGCGTTAGGGCAGTAAGCAGCGTATTTGTGCAGCGTGTAAATAAAGAAAATTTGAGATAAATTTGCGTAGAAATAATTGAAGTAACAAAACTGAAAATATTTAAATATATATATATACTAGCCGACCCGGCGAACTTTGTACCGCCTAACAGTCAATGAATGTGGTGTTACAGATAAGCAGAACTTTATGATTTTTTGAAAGCAATACAATGAATACATATAATATTTATAGCGGCCCGGTACGTGCTTCGCTACGTATAAAGTGAAATATAAAATATAACTAATTTATAAAAAAAATATATTTAATTATTTGCTAGCTATCCAAAACATTTGGATAAACAATATTTTTTGTTTTTCCATTTTGATCATGAATAAACAAACGGCTGGGGGTACCGACTCTGGAACATAAAGTTGTCCATGTGAAAAACATGATTCCTCCAAATTCACACCACAAACGTTAAGTGTTTGCCCTTGAGCTTTGTTGATAGACATCGCAAATGATAAACGCACAGGATATTGTAATCGTTTGAATTCAAATGGCATATCAGTTGGAATCATAGGGATACGCGGTATTAAACAAACTTCTCCTTTTGATTTACCAGTTAAGATCGTAGCTCCAATCAAATTTGGCAATAAATTTTTCACTGCCAATCTGGTGCCATTACACAGTTTTGGTGGATTAATATTTCGCAATAATTCCACTTTCAGATTCAAGCAATGCGGTGGCATACCAGCCGGTTCTAATGAATTTAAAAATTCAGTTGGATAATTCATTGCCTCATTGCCATGTTTTGGCCTAGTTGGAAATTCGCTTTGCGCTATATTTATTTTTTTCACAAATTCACACAAACTTCAATAATTATTAAAAAAAAAATATAATAACTAATAATTTTGCACCGCGGTAATTTCGGACACTACTGAACGTATGGGGCCAAAGAAAACGCTCCGGCGATGTTTACACTCCAATGTCATATATTCTCCTAATTTGAATTTTCTTAATGCTAAGAGTCAAAGTTCTATATACCTACAAAAACAAAATATTCATGTATTTCTTTATGCAAAATAAATGCACCGTAATATAGTTCGATGTCTTTTCAAAGCCTACTTTGTTTGTCGATCTGCCTGCTACATATGTACATACCTACATGTTGATATAAATATAATGCAGTAAGTTTGTAGGTGGGAATAATAAGTATGGTAGTTAAGACGAAAGTTCATAAATTTTGAGAGCGAAAGAGCGTAGCTAAGTAGGTAAAAAATCGTTTAGTAAATGATTAAACTATTATTGATGTATGTATGCTAATATGAGCGTTTTTCAGCTTTCCAAGTAGGTACGAGTTAAATAAACAAAAATGTAACATATGTGTGGTGAATTTTTTGAAACATTTTGGCCGATATCTCGAGACCCTAGTCACGGAGCAGCATCAAAAATACTCTATACTATAGAAATCATCAACAGCTTCCATTTGCTACCCATATTGTACAAACACATCCTAGGGTTACCCGGGTCCACGTTTTGGCCTATTTCTCGAGACCCTGGTATCCGATTGATTGCCTGCTACATACGTACCTACATGTGTGGTGAAATTTTTGAAACATTTTGGCCGATATCTCGAGACCCTAGTCACGGAGCGGCATCAAAAATACTCTATACTATAGAAATCATCAACAGCTTCCATTTGCTACCCATATTGTACACACACATCCTAGGGTTACCCGGGTCCAAGTTTTGGCCTATTTATCGAGACCCTGGTATCCGATTGATTGCCTGCTACATACGTACCTACATGTGTGGTGAAATTTTTGAAACATTTTGGCCGATATCTCGAGACCCTAGTCACGGAGCGGCATCAAAAATACTCTACACTATAGAAATCATCAACAGCTTCCATTTGCTACCCATATTGTACAAACACATCCTAGGGTTACCCGGGTCCACGTTTTCGCCTATTTCTCGAGACCCTGGTATCCGATTGATTGCCGATTGATTGCCTGGTATCCGATTGATTGCCTGCTACATACATACCTACATGTGTGGTGAAATTTTTGAAACATTTTGGCCGATATCTCGAGACCCTAGTCACGGAGCGTCATCAAAAATACTCTATCCTATAGATATCATCAACAGCTTCCATTTGCTACCCATATTGTACAAACACATCCTAGGGTTACCCGGGTCCACGTTTTGGCCTCTTTCTCGAGACCCTGGTATCCGATTCTTAAAATTTCAAAACACAAACCATCTACTGAATAGTCCAAACAAAGCCTAAAAATTTGGTTTGGATAGGTGAGCCCGTTCTTGAGTTATAAGATTACCAAGGAAATGTAACTTCTTTTTATATATATAGATTTCTAAGCGATATTCGAGCCGATTTTCATAAATCGGTAAATTAATGAGTTTCTTATTCGTTTTGATTAATAATCACTTGAGCTTATTTTGATCAACGAAGAGTACTCAGTGCTCTATTGAGAAATATTTTAATTTACGGCTTCTATGTGGATGGAAAAGCCTATTCTATTGAAATAATATTGAAAATACTGGTATTAGGGATCTGAAGACTCATCAATCTTACTATGCTAGTGCCTTTTTGTGATTCTAAAAATTAAAAGTTCTGACTTGTGATAGGAAATCTTCGAATTCATAGAAGAGTGGTAACACTGGCAAAATTATTTCTTCGAAATAAAAATGTTCGCGCATCTTATAAATGCTTTAATTCTTCATTACATATTTCCAACGAGATTTCGAATGCTTACATATATACAAAACCATTACTATAAATACCGACATTTTATGTAATTTAATGTTTGAACGGAAAATAATTAAAAGTAATTATCTTTGTAAGTAACAAAGAATACCGTTACACGCTTCTCCTTCTCCTCCGCGCATTGTGCGTTTTCAACGTCTTTGTTTACTTGCACTTGGCGGAAAACGGAAGGAATAATGGCTAAAAGAGAAAATAAAAAGATTGTGTGGCTCAAGATGCCATTAGAAGTGATAAAGACACAAATGGCGAGTTGGGCGCATTACTTCGCGCTGCTTCGCTAAGTGCAACACGTGCAACAATATTTACCGAAGCAGGGCAGCGGTGTACTTGCAGTTGCTGACTGTTGACTGTTGCGAGCTCAACATTTGTCGGAGCCTCGGGGCTGCAGATGCACTATAGAGAAGTATAAGAGTGTTAACAGAAAAAGAGCCTAACTCAAAATTACTTTTTAATTAGATTATTTACAGAAATAATAAGTAGTTTAAATTTATACTCTTGAAATATAGTAGGGAAACATAATATTATCGCTTAGAACTCATTTTTATAATTTCAAATGAACACATAAATGCCAAGCAAATACGTTTGTTAAAGAGTAGGTAAATAATAGAGTTTCGAGTTAGTATTTCTTAAAAATAAAAAAAATTGAAATGTAGCGAGCGCAAAGCTGTTTAAGAGCAAAGCAGCTGCTGCAAATATTGCACTTCCTTTGAAAAAGAATACCAACACAACACTAACACACACACATGCGAGCGCGCTCAGATGAGCTTTGGAGTGGTGTGCATTAAAGTCGAAGCCTCGAGCACGGCGTGATGTGATGTACTTTGGATCACGCGCATGGACCAGCTGTATAGCGCTTGCCATGGCTATTTAGACTCGAGTCAGTACCTGTGCCGCAACTACTACACGGATGTGTGTGTGTGTGTGCAGTTTAATATTTGTTTGCGCTCTTGAAAATGCGAAATGAGCAAAGTAAACAAATTACTTTGTACTCTGATGTGTGGTGTGTGTGCAGCTTGTTTGTTTGTGTTTGCACTAGACGCGGATGAGTGGTTAAAGTGAATATATCCCGCTATTTAAGAGAACGGTTTGATGATTACGACGGATAGTTGGAAGTACTTCTTTGACGAAAACTACTGTCAAAATCTGGAGTGAAATTTATATACTCATTTGTGGAAAAGATCTGTCGGTAAAATCCGGCTTCATACGAGAAGTTAGTATTCCGGGGATCTGAATGCTTTAGAAACCGTTGGTAAATACCGTATTTATAAATACTATAAGTGTGTGTAATTGCGTTGAGATATAAATATTTTCCAAGGAAGGGACCCGAGACAATTTCAGTGAGATCAAGAATCTTCAATCGTTTGTTAATTTGTCGTCGTTTAACTCGTACAGATCATCGTTCCATCGTCTACGGTATTCGCCGTTGTCAATGTTATCAGGACTATAAATCTCTCTCGAAAACTCCTAGTGTCGTCTCATTGTCCACACTTCTGCACCATAAAGCAGGACGGGAGTGTTAAGCGACTTATAGAATAATATTCATTAAAAATAGAGCATCATCTCGACGTTTTTGGTAATAGAGCCCTGATTTTCCAAAATCAGTTATGCTAGTTGGAAGATTAATGAGGAGGATACATGCATTTGTCTCTGTACTGTAAAGGGAGAGATGAAGAAAGAGTAAGAAAGAGAGAGAGAGAGAGAGCGAGTCGACAAAACCAGAATAACCAATAAGCAGATGTCTGCTTTGTCGCTTCTTCTACAATCCAGAATTGATCCTGGATCAACTGGTCCCTATTGAGGCTTAAGCGGCTAGCAAGTGAATCAAGAAGAAAAAGAAGAAGGCGAATCATGCAATTATTTATCAGTATGTAATTTTTCAAAGCCCGGAAGTTGAGTTGGAATAATGTTTGACACATGGCAATGCTTCTTAGCGCATTTCAACTATAGGAAATATTCTTGTAATAAACCATAAAAATGTCAATTGTAGATTCGATTGGAACCATGAGTTAGAAAATGAAGAATGGTTTTGTCTTAGAAAACATCGCCATGAACATTTTCACTAATTCTTCTCTGAAGGCGATTGAGGGACCTAGTGATAAATTGTCACTGACGTAAGTTGAAAAACAAAGTTCCGTTGCAACATAAAATACCGAATTCTCAGAAGTTTATGTGCATGTTTGTATATAAGCCCAACAGAAGTATCTATGGTGTAAAATTGCGAAGCCTGTCTTTCACTCGCCTTTGGTGATTGTCTATACTTTCGGGAAATCTCATCACATTTCAAATGCAAATCCATTTAATTAATCAGACCAAAACCATTTGTATCTCAGTGTTGATTGTGTATCTGTGTGGCTTTCATGTATTTTCCATGTTATTCAATAGTGTGGCGCTCATAAAAAATGCATTAGCCCCAGCGACAGCAGCTGGAGAAATTGCAAAACAAGTGATTTGCTGTCATGGCAATGACTGAAAGGGTTTGTATGTGGATAGGTATGGTAGTGATTTGATTGCGGTTGCATGCAACATTTAAAAGCAACTAACTAAACACTTTTTACACACTTCAGGCAATTAAAAGCAAATCTATGATTTACTACAGCAATTCTACACTAGCGTTTGTGGGTGAATGTGTAAGTGTTTATACATTTGTAAATATGTGTGTGAGTATATGATATATGTCTGCGATAGAAAAATTTCCAATTAAAAATGATTTATGGGCAAACAAAAACTTAAGCGACTTAAAGAACACTCACAAGAGTATCTCTTTGAATTTCACTCATGTGCGTTTGTGCTGTATATTTTATTGCATTAATTAGCGTAATTAGCAACGGAAAGTGGAGACTTTAAGTAAAATAATATTCTACTTTCCAATTTGTGATAAACTCATTAATTTAAAATCGCAAAATTCAATCAAAATTCATGGAAATTGAGCTCTTGCGTGCAATGTGTGATAACTTTGGCTTAGAGGGTCAAGGGTTCAAATGCCAGCGCGGGTAAAATCTAAAATTATGGAAAGGGATTGGCTTAGGAAGGTCGTAGTATTTTAAACCATCTAGTGTAGTTCTTAAATGAAAGGCTACTAATCACTCTGTTTGTTAGACATTTTGAGGCAACTTTGGAGACAAGATCTTTTGTTTGGCTGAATATTTGTGTCCCGAGGTTATTTTTATACTCTCGCAACAAATGTAGAGTATTATAGTTTTGTTCACATAACGGTTGTTTGTAACACCCAAAACTAAACGAGTTAGATATAGGGTTATATATACCAAAGTGATCAGGGTGAAGAGTGGAGTTCAAATCCGAATGTCTGTCTGTCCGTCCGTCCGTCTGTGCAAGCTGTAACTTGAGTAAAAATTAAGATATCTTGATGAAACTTGGCACACTTATTTCTTAGCACCATAGGAAGGTTGCTTTCGAAAATTAGCAAAATCGGACCACTGCCACGCCCACAAAATGGCGAAAACCGAAAACACATAAAGTGCCATAACTAAGCCATAAATAAAGCTATGGAAATAAAATTTGGTATGAAGGGTCGTACTATGAAGGGGCATATGTGGATGTAATCTTTTTGGGGAAGTGGGCGTGGCCCCGCCCCCTACTAAGTTTTTTGTACATATCTCGAAAACCAATAGAGCTATATAAACCAAACTTTCTGCAGTCGTTTCTTTTAGCCACTTCCTAATACAGTCCAAAAATGAAAGAAATCGGATCATAACCACGCCCACCTCCCATACAAAAGTTAGGTTGAAAATTACTAAAAGTGGGTTAACTCACTAACGAAAAACGTCAGAAACACTAAATTTCACATAAGAAATGACAGATGGAAGATGCACTCAGAATTTTTCACAAAATGGAAAATGGGCGTGGCGTCGCCCACTTATGGGTCAAAAACCATATCTCAGGAACTACTCGACCGATTTCAATGAAACTTGGTTTGTAATAGTTTCCTTACATCCCAATGATATGTTGTGAAAATAGGCCAAATCGCTTCACAACCACGCATACTTCCTATATACCAGAACTTTGAAGACGATCTGATTCGTTTACATTACAACATATAAAGTAAACACTAGTGAAGATATCGGTGCAGAACTTTGCACAAACACTATGTTTATAGTGAGGCAGCCCCATTCTAAAAATCGCCGAAATCGGACCATAGGTTTTTAAGGCCCCATATATCGAACACGAGGACCTCGGTGCTTCTAACCTAATGTTATGGTTTCCAACTTTCAATGAACTTTATACAATATATATGACGAATATGTGGGTCAAATTGTATGTTATATAATATAAATACAGTTAAATAAATCAATTGCGAGAGTATAAAATGTTCGGTTACACCCGAACTTAGCCCTTCCTTACTTGTTCAATCTACTACTGTCCATTTTACCACAATTTGTAGAAAACGAACTAGTTTTAAAAATTAAAATCCAAAATGTATCTGAAGTAATTGAAGTGCTGCTGAGGAGTTACCTTCAATTCTTGTCTGTTGCTGATTTGTTTTGGAAAGCGGTATTCGTGTGAAATAATGAACTGTGTGTTTGTGTGTGTGTGAGTTTGGGGCTTAAAGAGTAAAGTGCCGATTTGAACACTGTGTCAGCGAAACACTTTCTGAAATCTTTTGCCTTTACTCTGTGGTACATGGTGTGGTTGTTGATCTTTTGTGTCTTTGTAAAGAAATTAGCATTTGAAAATCGCACTAGTTGGTAGAATCTTCGATGGCAGCAGAACGTAGATACGTGCCGAAATGCGATTCCTGTTCGCTCTTTGTACCTCTTTGCGTATCCTGCAATCCTTCGCTTGTTTGCCGGCAAAGCCTACGCACTTAAATGTGAACAAAAGCGGAAGGAAACGTGGGTGCAAATGTGTCGTAAGTGCTGCAGATTAGTTGGTTTACTTAAGGATGTACACCTTTTAGTGAGGTGCGTCGGCAACCGGTTATTTCGATATGCCTGATGCTTAGAATTTACTATTGCTATGCAAACGCCATGAGAAATGATGTTAATCAAAGATCTGGATTATGAAAACACTTAAAGTATTTTTGTTCTTATTATAGCTTTTCAGTGTTAACGAATGGACATTGTCTCTTTTGGAATCAGCATAAATACCAGCAAAACCGGTAGGCAATTCAGAAGCAGATCCCACATTCGAAGAATAAAAATGACGCTTTACCATTCCCGTCCGATGACAAACCGAAATGAGAAAGCACTTGGAGCAATCGAGAGAAAGATTATCCGCGATATCTTTGGAGTCGTCCGCGTGAGTGATGAATGTCGAAGAAGATGGAACCATGAACTGTATGAGCGGATTGGCGAAGAGCTTCTCCTTCGAGACGCATGGTGGGACAACGGAAGCATATACGTCCACGCCTCCAATTGAAGCAAAAAGTACATAGGGACCAGTCCGCACTTAGGGTGTACTATTGCCGTGGCTTCGGAAATAAAGGACGGAACTGATGTAAAAGAAGAAGAAGTCACTGAGTGCATAAAAACTTGACAATTTAAAGAAATTAAGAATTATTCTGGTACTTTGTGAACTCTGTACTAAATACTACAGACTAACTCACCCCGGCATTACTGCTTCGACTTTGTATGTGCAGAAATTTTACTTAAGTGTCAATTTTAGTTACATTCTCAGTACTTTAGCATCTTTATTTAACAGAAATGAGTTCGATTCCCATTGACAATAATGTCTGTGTCTACAATCTTCAATGCGCTGACCTGCATAATTCCAATGAGTTAAATGCATTGATGATGTTACTGTCACGCTGCTGAAGCCTTACTATCTGCTGTCATTTTGCATTATCTCAGAATTACAGTGTTCTATTTCGTGATGTCAGCATATAATCATACTTGTGCCGTTATATACGTGACCTTCGTGACACCCGAAAATCTTAAAGCTCGATATAAACTCTTGTAGGTATATCAGCAACCAAGTATCTTGAGGTCATTACAAGTCTCATGATTGATTCTAAAAAGTTCGTCTGAGAGATTGGAGGAATGGAATTCTCAGCTGTTCGAATTCTTACGAGTCTCTTAACGAAGTAGATCTCTGCAATTAATGTAGAAGAACTCCTCTTTAGTCTTGAGCGCAGTCAGTCAGCGAACTTTACGACGGTCGACCGCAAGACGTAGTGATTTCTCTTATCTGCTAGAGATGTACTGGTAGTGAGAAAGAAATTTTAAATCGGTGTATTTCCATCTAAAGTATATCATATCCTATTTCCGCTCTCACTGTGTTGCCTATAAATGCAAGAGCCACTCATTACCAGTGCAGTTCGCATTTCAGGGCGGCCCGAATGTGTGTGCAGGTGTGTTTATGCGTTTGGAATACGGCAATTAATTAGCCTTTCACCTGCCACACCCAGCTATATAACAACAAGCCCTATGTATTTGTAATGGCCGTACATTTGCAATACTTGCTGATGCACGAAAACACATACAGCAACAACAGCAACCGGAACGTTAACAAGAAGCTCACATCTAGGTAGAATGCAACTAATTACGGCATATCAGGAGGATTGCGTCACCCAACTCACTCACGGCGCGTCTTACAGCTCTCACGCATATGCTAATGTTCAATTAGTGCGAATACTTGACGATAACGCTCTTGATGCGAACAACGAGCTTGCACATTATTCAGTGCGATGTTCGGCTTAGAATTACAGCATTAGAGGAATGATGCGGAACGGCGTCGAATGGCAGAGAGCGGCGCGAGAGGGGCGAAGTGGTGAAACTCTAGCCAAATGGGCGGACATTTAAAGGGGCGTTGGGAGGCTACAGCCGTCGGCCATGTGTCTATGTGTCCGAGTTAATACAAATTGACCTAATAAATATACGCTTAGCTCATTTGCGAATACGCCGGATTGTAATGTACAACAAACACATGGAGAAATGCATATAGTACTTGTTTGAGTTGGTGCTTTAGCGGGCACTTAAACAGTTGCATTATGAACTGAGCGATGCTGTGCTGCCTTGCTCCGAGGTGCGGTTTGTGGCACATGTACGCTTGCATATATGCGGATTTGACTGCATTCTGAGATCAACGCGGTTGGGAATAACCGAAACACTCACGTAATTAACTGGGTTAATTAATCAATGCTGAAGTGTAATAACCGCGTGACGTACGACACGTGAGTAGATGTGCACCGCTGCCGGTGGTTGGACATATTATAAATTAGTTGAAGGGCTGTGACTTTGCTCGGGCATTCGCTTGTTAAAATTTTAAATTAGCTGCTAATTCTCGCTCTCTCGTAATGTAATTCTCTAATTTCACATAGTTTTGGCTCAGATATACATTATTACAAGAAAAATATTCCCTTTGAATTTATAAAAATATCTGTTAGATCGAAATATAGTGTAAAAAATTATCCATAGGCATTGAGGTCCTCATGTTCGGTATCGGTAAAAATCCATAGCCCTTTTTTTTTTTATAGTAGGGGGAAGCATCGAAAGCCGGAGTGCGGAACTTTAATCCGCTAAACCTAACCTACTCCCAACTCAAGACTCTCCCACGGAACCACCGGATTAAGTATTACTTCGTGGGAGTGACAAGACAATTTTAGGTCTCCTCTATGGCACGGACAGACAGACGCCTAACCTGTTGTACATGTCTCAGTTCTGTCATAATTGAAGCTGCCGCTAACAGCTTTCCACTTATTTGGGGACTGGCACATAAGTGCAGTCAAGTTTTCCACCGTAAGATTACCCCCAAGTGCAGTTTTCAGCCTGTCCCTTACGTTCAAAAAGCGAGGGCAGTGAAAAAGTACGTGATCGGAGTCTTCTATGGACTCCGTACACATCGGACAATACGGACTATCGCCGTGATGGAATTTGTGGAGATAGCTTCTAAAGCACCCATGACCACTTAATATTTGGGTCAAATGAAAGTTCAGGTCCCCATGCTGTCTATTTATCCATGACTGGATGTCAGGGATAAGTCTGTGAGTCCACCGTCCTTTGGTTGAGGTTTGCCACCGCTGCTGCCACATTGTTATACTCTTAACTCTCTCTTCTCTCTTTTTTGATACTGTGGGTTTTGATAGTTCGCTTAATCTTGCGAATTCATCACCCTGGATGTCTATGGGCGGCATACTTGCCAATACTTCAGCTGCTTCGCTGGATATAGTTCTGAAAGCACTTATTACTCTTATTGCTGATAGTCGATGTACTACATTAATTGGTCTGATATACGCTTTTACGTCTAGCGCCTGGGCCCATATTGGGACCGCATACAATATTACGGATCTCATATCTTTTGCAATTAGAAAACGCCGGCTGGAACGCACGCAGCCTTTATTTGCCATCATCCTCGATAGGGCGTTATAAATCTTATTTGCTTTATTTGATGTGTACGCCAAGTGCTCCTTGAATTTAAGCTTAGAGTCTATTATTACCCCTAGATACATCAACTGTGGATGTGAGGTAATCTCACAATCCCCAATAGTTAGGGTTATTCTTTCTTCAATTTTTCTGGTGCTTATGAGCAATACTTCCGTTTTGTGCTCAGCCAGTTGGAAACTCATGGAAGAGAACCATTGTCGTAGACCATTTATACAATCATTGCATTTGATGCGGCGGTCAGCTATGTGCTTAGCCACTGCTACTACTATAAGGTCGTCGGCATATGCCATTAATTTCACAGTTTTTGGTTGTGGTCACGTCACCCTGATCATCTTGATATGTAGAACTCCATATCAATCTCGATTACTCTTAGGTATTACAACAACCGTTAGATGAACAAAATCTACACTGCGGGTGTATAAAAATTGCTAGGTTATACGAGGGCCAATGTCCAAGTATATAAGGGATGTATTCCCGTTGAAACAATGCATATGCTTTGTCAACATTGGGTAGTCTAAGATTTTTTTTGAATATTTATTTCGTTGGAATGCTCTGAATATTTACTACCAATATAAAATTTCTCTTCTGCAATTGCTTATCTCAACTTGCGAATATAAGATTCTCCGCCTTCAAAGCCGGCATGTTTCGGTAAATGAATCGCTATTAATTGCGTTACGGTAATAATTGTGGTACTTACAGAAAGTAATAACTAATACAACAACAAAAGCGAGCATACTCCGTTTGCTCCAGAAGAAGAGAGATAAAGACTTCTCCGTTGAGATAATAAAAAAGGAAATTCTTTGAATGGCGCACAAAAAGGAAACACATTAAATGTTATTCAATTGCGAAAATATTCATGAAATGCGATTTTTGTTTCAATATAAAAACGCAAATAAATCGGCAATCGTTATTGATACCTCACGGCCGCGGGTGCCTGGGTGAGTGGCGCAATATTGAGGAAATATAAATGACAGTTCACCGTTGCGCGCTGGACATCAAATTACTGGAAGGGCAGCCGAAATGTGTGGATGATTGGAAAAGCAACAAGAAAGGCGAAGAAATAAAGTAAGAATATGCGCAAGAAGCGGAGGATTGAATACAATGACAAAGTGGATCAAGTTATTGCCCAGCGGCAAGCAAGAGGCCGACACACAGCTATTGACCAAGCGGCGCGGTCTGCCTTCCAGCTAGCTGAGGAGTACCGAAATTTTGATTGCCACAATGACAGCTTAACGACGCTTCGGGCTCTCATAAATTGTTTTCGGTAATGAAATTATATTAGGCGATGTGTAATAAATATGTCAAGCCGGAATGGCCGTGCGATGAGTGGGCAATTAGTGACAACTGATTATTTGCTTTGAATTGTATTTTATGCATACATAGAACAGTGGGTTAGGGGCTTTGAATGCTTATGAATCTTGTAATATTTAACAAAAATCGATTTGGAAACCGTTGAATTTTTTCCTTTTTATTTTATTTCCATTTCCATTCGAACACTTTCTATACACATAGATAACACTCTAGAATATTATTTGAACTGAAAATTTCCGATATTTTAAAAGGAAATCTATCACCTGCCGTGCTAACGAATTCAACAAATTAGAAATGGTCGAAATCGGTCAAGTCCAGGCTGGTTCTTCTAATATTTAATGCTTACTTATCAAGATATTGGCGTCGGACTCTCAGTTACTGTTCTTTAATATCGAGTATGTATAAGAATTAGTTAAAATAAACTATCGATCTTGCTGAGGGTTACATTCGATTCTACAGTCAGATAATAGCTGAAATAAATCCCGTTTTTATTTAGTTTTTCTTCCTTTTTGGTCTACGGTGCGGCATTTACATGGATTTTGTTTTGATAACCTCACATAATTCGAATGTAATTCGATTCAGTTGCATTAAACCTCATTTTCTATGTCTCCAATTATATTGATTGCCATAAATATTTGTCCAAATAAAAAAAGATTTCCTCAAATTTCGATTATCACTAAACGAGATTGAGGTGGAATTAATGTTTCTCTCATCAATTACATTCAACGTAAAACATTTAGTAATGAATAAATCAGAATTGCTTCGATTATTTCACTTTCAATTAGGAAGAACAATTATTTAGGAAGAATTCCATCCAAAAATTGTGATTAAATATCAGAGATTCGTTTTATGTCCCTTTTCGACTCTTTGTATTAATTACTTGCTCATAGTAGGTATGAAGTAGGCTAAAAAATTTGCTCAATCGTTTTTCTGTGCAATATTGTCGTATCAAAAATTCACCATTAATTCGTTTGAAGCACCGGAAATATCGCGATTAAGCACATTTTGATTTATTTTCACTAATTCGAAATTAAATGGAATCTTAATTAAGCTAATGGGTTCATACACTGCCACACTTACTACACTCACGCAATGTTTGCTGCGAACCGTGCAGTAAGTCAGCTTCAGTTTCGTTTCGGACGGCAAACAGTCGCAACCATGAGCTGGCGGTACCTCTTCTACAGACCACGTAGTATTTACCAGTCGATCGCATTGTTTACCACAGTGCAATTTCTGACCGCATGCAACGGCTTCTGGTATCACAACGGCAGGTTAACGTTCAACCGCTGGACTATACTCTACACCATCGCCACGCCCATCGTCATATTGTTCGCACTGCTGCTTGGCCTTTATCAACTGCTTAGTGATCCCATTCAACGTGAGCGCATCGAAATGATGGACCAGCTGAAGCTAACCATCTGCGCTGTGGAATTGCTTATGACCCCGCTGAACCTTGTGCTCGTCATGTGTCTGATGCTATGGAAGGTGCGCAGCCACATTGCACTCTACGATCGCATAGATGCATTGGACCAGCAGCTGGTGCGCGAGTTCGGTGTGTGTTTGAACTACCACAAGCTGCTGCACAAGAACCTCATTAAGGCGCTCATTTTACCAGCAGTCCACTACTCAGCTGTTACTTGGACCATAGTACACGAGGTACCGGACAATGTGCTGCAGGCTTGCGGTTTTGTGTTTCTATATTTATTCAGCATTAGCGGTCCGAATTGGACTTGCTACATGCACGCGGGCTTCGCCGAAACACTAAGTATCCGCTTTCGTCTGCTGCAGAAACTGCTCAACGCCGATTTTTTGTTGGCGAATTTTCCAGAGCTGCTGATATGTGAGGCACGTCTGCAGTGTCTCGTCGGCATGGTGCGTAGTTTTCATGAAATCATAGACGACATCAATGGCGTGTACCGCGCCACTCTGGTGGCGGTCCTAATGCACGATTTCACGTTGGTCACTAATATACTGTACATGCTGTTCGGGCATTCGATCGGCAAAGGCGATGTGGGTATATTCTTCGCATATGGCGCGATGTGGCTGATAGTGCCGCTGCACAAATTCATCACTACGCCCATCTACTGCAGCATGGCTGTGGAAGAGGTGAGGAGCTGGCTTCCGCATGAGTTCACTGAACTCTATGCTTTTAATCTGATTGCAGTTTACTCTAGAGTTATTTGAACTTTTTCACTCCGCTTTCAGGGCAAACGCTGCTTGCGTCTAATTGAAAAAATCGACATTTGGTTCCCCAACTTCAAGTCAGCCAAACGAATTGTGGCCGCCACAATGCACTGGCGCCTGGAAAATAAAATTGAATTCACTTGCGGTTTCAATATGATCTTCAATAGAACCATCATCGCAATGGTTGGTAGTGTGCATTAATTATTTTCGAACTTTTTCAATTCAATTCGTTGCATTTTTTTGTTTTTCAATTCAAATACAGATAACGGCAGTCGTCTTCAATTATCTGCTGATACTCATACAGTTCCGCATGACCCAATTAATGGGTCAACAAATTGAGGAGCAGAAGAACGTATTGCACGATTGGGTTGGCGACCTTTAATGCAGGCAGTATGCAAATGGAATTATTACACTAGTAAACAAATATTAATTTAGGATTTGTGAATTCAACATATAATATTATTTAAATTCAATAAATCGCTTACCAGATTTCAGTTTTTAACCAAAGTGTAATATTTAATGTATTCGGTTAAAGGGGGTAGATATTTAATCACATCCATTGAATTCCGGAACTATTTAGCCTATCTTTATTAGTTTTTATAAGTAACCAGTTGAATTGTGACCGCTAGATCGCGCTACACACTTTTACAAAAATCATATTTATGGCTCGGTTTGGCTGATAAGCGGTATTGCCGTTCAAATCGTTCTCTCTCTCTCTCTTTCATAACAGTTCTAGGACATGAGTGATGTTAACGTTATAATAATAATTTAAACATTTTTGAACTGAGAGCTTTCACATGAACTTCAAGTTTCGAAACGAATTCTGTAAGTGATTAGTTTCGAGTTTTTCTGAAAAATAGATTGTTCCTTACATTAAAAATAACTTTTTGAATTCAATATGTATTCTATAATTTTTTTATGGTGACACCAAATTTATCTTTACCGGTGTTACCTAAGCTTCTCCACAAGCTTACCTATATAAGCGTCCATATGTGCAAGCTCATATGCGTATGAAATATCGAAAGTTCACTGGAATTTTTTGCTTCACCGAAATCCATTGTTTTGCCACGGGCGATGATAAAAAGTTTGCAAACTTTCTCGCTTTACTATGAGTAATTGGCTTTTAGGAAAAGCAGTTTCTAATGACAGAATTTTCAATTGGAAAAAGCTTTTGCAATTATTCCCATTGAAATATTACTGTCAACAACCACAAGCAATGGCAAAAGTACTTTATACTTCCAATTATTGAAAAAAAAAAATTCCTCGCACACACACACACAAAAACTTTTATGCGTTTGTATGAGTAAGTAGCACTAGGAGGTTGCCACTCGTTATAGCTTAACGGACTCCCAGGGGAAGCTGTTTAAGACTCTTGCATAGACACTTTGGTGCCATTTTGTATTTTCTGCTTAATTAATAGCTTTGGGTGTGCTCGCATAGTTGCCATATTGTGTGTACTCATTTATATACACACTTTTAAAGCTTTTAGTTGTACTTTGCACTTAATTAGTAACGGTTATGTGAGAGACGTGTGCGTTAAAATTCGTCCGTAAGCAATCAAAAAGTGCCTTTTACGGCATAAATTCTCTGTTCCTCAGTGACATGTATTGTGCAATGACACTGTTTTTCTTTCATCTTGAAAAAGCTCTTAAAAAATTACTCGCAATCGGCAGAGATATTGAGTTGAAAAACACTGACAGAAAGCACTTATGCACTCATCAGTTGATTTGACAGAAATTCAAAATGTATACCTGATAAATTCATTGCAGACTAAATAATTCGCAGCTTCTTCGCTAATGAAGATTAAAGTTAGAAACCATTTCTCGTAAGAAAATTTCTGTAATTATTAGTACAAATAAGTGTCAGCTGTGGCAGGTGTGTCCGCTGTACTGTCACGTTTCGCGGCCATTTGTCATACGCGAAATTAACGAGTCTACTTAAATACTTAATTCGCTCTATTAATTATGCCCGATAATTATCATTTCGGGCTAATTAATTGCACAGTTATCTGCATTATCCACTGCAGTTCATTTACTATGCAAATCGAGTGTACTTAAAGGCTTTAGAGATCGACTTATCGCGGAGCAGAGTTGTTGGAAGTGAGGGCGCTTTTGCGTAATTCCACGAAAGCCTGCACAAATGTGACCTCTTCATCAAAAATTTAAGTGTCAGTAGGTATATGTGAAGAATAATTATGTGAGATCTGATTTGATATCTGATTCGAATAGAATAATTTCAGATATTGTGTTATCGCTGGGTAAAGTCGAATATAACTCAATTACTTTAAAAGTGGTGGCATCCGTGGTATTATTTAATTAAAATATTAATACAATTGACTAAAATTTGTACAACTAGAAAACCTTCTAAAATAAATTTATAATAAAAATTATTAAAATCATATTTGATTGCATTCAAACAAGTGGCAACACTATTAGAAAATCATTAAAATTAGTATCAAACCTTATCAGGTTGGTACTCATTTATCCGGCATATCAAATATTTTATTGAAATTTCAAGTTTTTAAAACTGTTGCAACTTTCTACATTGTTGTTTTAAATCAACTTTTTTAAAACTCAATTCTTACCTTTAACTAACATTATCTTAACAAGTTGGAGTAGGTGGCAACCTTTTTCTTTTAAACCATCCGAGTATTATAACGAACAATTCAAAATAATATGAAGATTATAGCAGCCTTTTGCCTTCAGCTTACATTAAATTATATTCAATCTAATTTAAAAAGAATTAGCTCACATTATCGGTCCACTTTGTACCCCCAAAGTACAGAAAATATGACCAGAGCCTTGCATATTAAATATTAATTAGAAATTTTCGATGTTTTCAAAATATTCGCATTCTTAAATCATAACTGTTTATTGCCGATAAAATAGCAGTGCTGGCACACGCTCAGATAAGCAACAACCAAAAAAAAGAGAACGAACTGTAATTTTGTAAGCTTCGTTGTTTGGGTCCGTTGCATTTCCACGCGAACCCAACAGACACTCGCTCTCGTTTGCTCAATCAGCCGTTGGCCATCTGCTGCACGCTTCGCGGTCGTAGCTAATGAGTGCGGCTTTCTACTTTTACACTTAATAGTGTCTTTGTCGTAATTTGTATTTTTTTCAGCGCGTCTGCTGTTTCCACTGCTGCGCCGCTATTTATCGCTTTACTTTATGCAGTTCAAGTACATTTCATTGGAAATTTATGCAAATTGCCTACATTAGTGCATATTTATTAACTTCGAACTTTCGAGCTGGAGACGGCGTACGCCGGGGGCTGAAATTTCAACTTCTTGCGGGCTAGTAGTTAGAAATAGCGTTTGTCTTATTGTTGGCATGTTGAGAGGACTCGCTGTGCGGTGAATTGGCAGTGTGAGTGATAAATGTATTTAATAACTAAATCAATTTGCACTTCATTTCTTGAAATCGTGTTTCTATATTACTACTGTTACGGTCCGATAGCGGCCAATTAATTTTCTAGAGCTGTAGCGGCTTCATTATATTTAGTAATGAGAATTATTGAGAGGCCTTAAAATAATTGTTGCGCTTCTTTAAGTGCTGATATAAGGCATGTAACTAATGTAACTAGCATTTAACCGTCAAGTTAGAGATGTAGAGCCGAACCAAACCACATTTTGTATACTACAACCTGGATCGACTCTGATTGTGATTTTGGTTAAACTAAAATCAATTGCGACGTTCCCACTATTCATCAGAAATCACTTATCCGTTGACTTGAATTAATTTCTGGGAGCCTGACGGTCCCTGAGGACTTTATCTTAAAGCCGGACGTCATTCTGTAGAGTCTTTCTCATGTGGTATTCATGAAAATTGGTATTATTCTTATCCCAAGCCTCTTATGAATCCAATCGTCGATATTAACATCTAATGTTCCAGAATCTTGTTGATCTAGCAACAGATCAAGTTCGTGAGTATAATTTTATCCTTAAAGAAGGTATGTAATGTTGATGTCATTCCTCTTTCAATACTTCATATGTTTTTTTTTAGATGTTTCCTGAAAGCTTGGCCGAAATCTATCCAGCGATAACACCGTATGTATGTTTCTATGTAGATGTACTCTATTTATATAAATTATCATTAGACCTTTTTTGTTTAGAGCATAAAATGAGACTGAATAATCACATTTACATATATAATTACACAACAAAAATATTTGCTTTATTTTGCGCCAAATGCAGCGCTCATGTCAAATGCATAATCCTCTCGGAGAGGTTGGTCATATACTCCGAGGGCACTACACAAATGAAGCTTCATTTCAATTTCCAGCGCTGCTGCATTATTCAAATGGTGCGCCCTGCAACGTCACCACCAATAAAATTAACGCGTAAACAACGCGCGGAACCACCATGAATGCACAACACTGCCGCGCGCCATAAAGTATGCTGCATGATGTGATTGTTTAACATTTCATTAAAATGTTACAATATTCCAATGCCGCATATATTATAGTTTGCAAAGTGCACATGAGCCCCGCAGGTCCACAGGTTGGTCTGTGTGTGTGGGTGTGTTTGCGTCGGTGCAGCCGCCATGAACACAGGTAATATGCCGTAATTATAAATGATGATGATAATAATGATTTTAAGTAATTAATTTAAGCCACATATTTGCCGTTATAAATACAACAAAACAACAACAACAATAATAAAATTAAAGTAAAACATTTATTATACTATGTGCATAAGCAATAACTACAAGCCGGCCTGCAACGTCAACAACAAAACGAACAGCTGACCTCCACCGCCGACGGCCATTGTCCACTGTTGTTGTTGCTGGCGCATTGAGTATTTTCCCGCATAATTTCATCGACGGCGCAGCGTTGATTTTAGTCACAAACTGCCGCGCACTCATGACAAATAGGCGTGAATACCGTTAACCGCTTATGCAACTGCGTGGCAGCGGGTGTGTGCGTGCTTGTGTGGTTGTTTAATAATTTAATTTCCATTAATATGTATAATTTGTTGTTTTGCAAAACTGCAAAATGCCTCATTCATGTCCGTATATACTATAATTGTATACTTTCAGGCGCATAAGGTAATTATTGTGGATTATTAATAGATGCAGGGCTGCCTCACAAAATAGCGGTAAAATGTTGAATGGTGCGTGTTCGATTGTAATGCATTGTAGCTGTTGTGGTCTTAATGATGGTGTTGTGTGGCTGCCCACACCCTTTCTCAGACACCCTCTCTCGTGCGCCTGCTTTGAGGTTAGTTTACCATTCACGCTACATTTAAGCAATGTTTGACCAATCAGCTGTGTAAATATTTACAGAATCCATACTCGTACTTGTTGATTATTTATCGTTGACCTTGGTTGTAAATTACGATTACATATTTTGATATGATTTAAGTAGAAACTTTATGTTTTTGAAATTTTAGGTCTCCAAGCGATATTTGTGGAAAATAAGATTTTTTAATCTGAAATCACTTATAATAATATTAAAATCAAATATATATTTCCAATTTGGATACAATCTGAGATGTGTGGATGAATAATCGTTCCGTTGGTATAGTCTACTTTTAGGCGAATATCTCATATATATAATAGGGCCTTATATGAATTCAGAGACTGATAAAGTTTAATTAAAATGTCTTCTAATCCCTATATAAGAAGCTCTTTGCTTTCTGCTACCCGTTTAAGTTTACCTCTAAGCACAAATCTATTCCATTCTCAATTGTATATCTTATCATCCAAATATTGACTACAAGCAATTGTTCTTTACACAAATGGCGTTGTTATTCTCATAAGTATATACGCTAGTTTTTATATAATATATTTAAGCGATATCACTTTGAAGCCGTTAAATGTGGGGAGCCATTTAGCACTTTACAAATTGAAACCGAATTTGAGTTGCATCTCCAGCTGCGCTGTCAGCAGCTAACAAAGTGGAAACGAACGTTGTTGTGCATGCGTTTGACGTGAGCAGAAAATTTTATTTTTCATAATTGCAAGTAACTGCCAAAATACATGCTATTATTCATGATGTTGTGAGGCAACATCAAAAAATCGGTTAAAATTTGAAATTTTGTGCGAAATTGAATAATATGTGACATTTGCAAATGTTTTTATAAAATATAAAAATGTAATTCCTCGAAATAAATTTTTTATTTCTATTCTGACTATAGTCTTTCTATCTGCCTGTGTTGAGGTTAGAAATTATATTCTAAAAATTTGTGAAAATCATTGAAATTTCAGCAAATCTGATACTTCGTTCATTTTTAAACTGTAGCGCACACTCAACCACTTCTAAAACTGTCGAGTACTCAAACGTTTGTGGTGCACCCTGTATTTACCAAAACTTTGTTTAATGAGGCAAAGCTATAAACCCAACTAGCATCGCTTTCATGAACGCTGCGGTTTGCCAGTTAATTTGAGTGCTCCTGCTGAGCAAACCTTATATCCTTATATCAATGGACAAGGCTTCGTAATAAATGTTTTTCGTCCTTTTATTGTTATTGTTGCATACTTTTATTAGATACCTGCAAACGACAGCAATTGCCAATTTTTCATATGGTTATTAGGAGACTTAATTGCATATATAAATCTCTCCTTAATGACTTTGAAATATATTCCCAATCACCTACACAGGCACACACAAACAAATTAAAGCAATTGAAATTTAAAATTTCCCACTCAAGTGTGGAGAATTAAATCAAAATCTTAACCGCTTGTTGCTGCTCAAGTGTACAGCTGTCAATTAATAATCGTGATAAATTATGAGCGCCGGCATAAATTCATACAAATTCATATAAAATCCACAAACACACACACATACATATATATGAGCGCACGACATGTGTCGTGTGTCATGTATGCGCAGTCGCTCGTGTCATGCTGTTCAATTCGATTTATCGCCGCCGACGCGTGTGCACAATCACACACACAGAGTGCTCATATAGTGTTTATATAGCGGCGTTACAAATGTCATTTTGTATATCATTTGTTATTTGCGCTTGTAATCATATGTACGCAATGTAATAAATGTTAATTTCCTTTCAATTATTTAATGGCATTGTTTATGGCACGCACTTACTTAACTACAAATGCACCCACACACACACACACTTGGGCACTCATACTGGTACAGTGGTGGGCATTGGAAGAGGAGCGCTACCACTTTTGTTTGACTTTTTGTGTTAAACTATATTTATTTCAGTTTCGATTTCGATTTGAGTAACGGCAAACGTATATCAAATCTCCACGAGACTCAGTCGTTCGTGAAGTTTAATTGTTGAGGAACCAAGGAAGGTTGACCTAATAAAATTATTTTAATTTCAACTTCAGCGCTAGCTGACAGGAGATTTTAATTCCTTATCTCTCTTGTCCAAATAGTTTACATTATGGTAAAAAAAAACGGACCATAAATATGTCATTTTCTATAACAAGGCGACTCAAGCGACATCTAGCAGGAATCAACTTTACTTTACTTTTGAAGTAGTCGTAAAACCAGCTTAAGAATGTCAAAAATCAGCCCTGAGGATCTACATTCGTTTTTCACTCATAAAAGAGTTAGAAACTGAGCTTGCTTAGAACAATATTTTATAAACTGACTAAAATATATATTTTATTTTCGATTTAAACGGCAAGGCCTTCAATATAACATAGCAAAAAGCTTTTATTTTTGATTTTAATATAGTTAAAATATTTAAATATTTTGGAGTTTATTAATTAAAATGAGTCCACTAATTGGCAACACTGTTGTATAAGAACAATATAGAACCTGATAAAATTAATCCCGTTACCTTTAATAATAATCAGTGTTCATATTTCTATGTCCATCACTTTATGTAAAATTCCAACCGTATTACGCTACATTGGGCATTGGAGCTGTTTATGTCGTAACTGTAAACTCGATACCAACATATGCCAACTGTCAGCCAACAATCGCAACAAATTTGATTTATGTGCATGATATCCAATAAACGCCCACAAACGCATACAGTGCTGTGGGGTGTTGGGAATTTATGCATATAACCCATACAAGGATTTTGAGCCGCATTATTCCATGGTAGAAATGCAGATTTGTGTGAGAAATTTTTAAGAAATTTAACAGCGACTATTCTTAACTAACACTATTAGGTATTCAAAATCATTAGGTATTTAAAATTTTCTAAAATTTTTTTCTAAACAAAAAGATTTCCCCTTTAAAAATAATTGTAATTTGCGCCTGGCTGTATGCTATACCAGAAACTTAGCCTTCATTAACACCACTTTAAAACTCACGATATCTCTCTTCGCAATGCACATCGATAAATGGTGAAATTTATAGAAAATTTATGCGCTGTGTCTCAGCTCAAATTTCTACTTGGTTTCAAATCACACACACACACACACTCTCACATGTGCACATTGCACAGTGTTGATGAATGCGGCGGGAGACAAAAAATGCAAACAAATATTTATATTCGCATAGCATATAATTCAAACCAATTTGCCATATCGCTGCAATTTGTGTGCGTGCATTTCTGCGGGAGTGTGTGTAGATGAGCTCGCTCACTCACACATGCAGCATGCAGTCGCAAATCCACCGTAATTGAATAAAATTATGATTGAATATATTGTCGGCAGCAATATGTGACAGTCGGTCGGATTTGTCGCTCGACGCGTTTGCTAATGAGAGCGCTGCTGGATCAACACACACATAAAAAAGGGGAATTTACAATGCAATTATGATAAGAGCTGTCAAGTATTTCATGCATTGCAAATGGAAAATGTCCTTGGTCACAATTAAAATGTTGCAAATGCGGCAAATGTCGGATAAATTACACTTTTGTTGTGAATTTTTAAATTAACTGCCGCCACTGCGCAGCGGAATTTATTATTTTCAATTAAAGCGCATAGCTGCGATGTGTTCGATTTCATTAAATGTGGACAAATTTCGATGAAAAATAGTTCTGCAAATAAAATGAATATTTCACCGTCGAAAATGAGTTCAGAAGAAAGAAAAGCGAAAAAAATATTTTAATATAATTTAATTTGCGTAAATAGTGTGACTGATACAGTGACTATTGTTTAGCGCCTGAAAGCGTGCTTCATTCTAAATTCAATAAGCGCAGCTGCGGCGTTGTCTTGGTTACTAACTCCAAACTCATTAAATTTTCAGTTTTCTCAATATTTTCATATTTGCCACACACAAATTAATGAAGCTTCAAAGCAGCACTTGCCAGCGATGAGAGAACTTGCTTAGTGAGAGAGAGGCAGAGATTTTTTATTTTAATATTTTATCTTGTGTTCGTGATATTGCTGTGCAACCGAAGACTTTGGTTTAGTGTAAATAATAATAGTTGGGAAAATAGATAAAGTGTGAGGAAAGCAATTGAAGAAGTGCGGAAATAACCGCTCTAAAGACTAAACTAAAGAGAAGAGATAGAGGGAAGCAGTTTTTAAATGAAAGTTGAATGTTAGACTTTGCTTTAATTTAGTTTTAGTTTTCATTAAGTAAGTATTAAAAATCTCAGCTGCGTATAAGGTACATTAAGTCGGTGTGGGTTAAGCTCCTGTTCTCCGGCAAAGGAATGCGTCACTTCTTCTTCTCTGAATTTCCACTATTTCGCGATTTATTCAATTTGAAGGCAAAATAAAATCGCAATTGAAGTTCAACAACGATGTGTTTTCTTATTCAAATTTCATCAAACGCAGCTGCAGCTGCAGCGCGCAGAAGTGAAAGCAACTGCATGAAAGAACCGGAAGTGGCTGGAACAGTGAAAGTGTGCTGAAGAGAAAGAGTGGCGCAGCTGCATAAAATATATGGAAATAAAGAATTGTAGAACAAATGTAATCAAGCGCAAATGTTAATCACAGAAAATATGCAAATATGCAAGTGCAAGTGCAAACTTAAATACGCGTAGCGCACATTTTGCTGCCAGTGAAACAGTGAAAGTCGCATAATTCAAATTTAATGAAGCGCCATTGATTCAACGCAGTTGCTGAGATAAAAATACAAAAAGAAATTAACTTGAGTATGACTTTAAAATGAAATTTAACTGCCAGCGCAAAATAGCTACGCCCAAACACACAGATTGTAGCATATCCCCAGGCGCTGTTTGTGAATTTCAAAACACAGTCCAAATTAATACTCAATTACGTTGATGAATTTTCTAATGAGCAGCGTTATTATATAATAAAAATAAATAATTTCACAGCGTTATGTAAAGCAACTAAGCAGAAAGGATGAGCGAGGCAGCGGCGCGTATGTCACGAGAGTTATTGCATTATTTGTCAAACGATGTGACGGTGATTAAAGTATGCATTTTTTCTGTTGTTTTTGCGTCACATTAAAACATTGGAAAATGAATAATAAATATTAGGGATTTCGTTTATGTGCGTCTCTGCTCTGTTATTGACAGCAGATAATTGCTTGCCGCTTGGCGCGCCATCCCCCACCGCAGCCGTCGTGGATTTGGTGGTATTAGCAACTGTTGTTGTTGTTGTATATTACTTAATTAATTAAATTTCGTAGTGTTCGCGTTTTTTGGTATGGACGCTGCTAAAAAGTGACGTTAATCAGTCGTGACAGGCGACTGTCAGGTGACGATGGCGATGTTTGACGCCCTGGTGTCTGCCTGATGTCATTGCTGGTTGAGGACAATGATGGTAATGATGATGAAGGCGGCAGAAATTGACTCAGGTTAGGGATACAGAGGAAGGACTACAGAAATATTTCATATATTTAAAGGGCTGTGGGTATAAAATATAATTGAACTTGAAAGTTTAGTTGTTGTTGGCCATAAACAATTTGGAAACCACTGCCTACATCAAGGAATCTAAAGTATCTTAAACGGTTGACAGCCACAAAAGTGAACGCCTATGCCTTCACTTACATTATTCTTCTTCTTGACTGGCGTAGACAAAGCTTACACGGTTATAGCCGAGTCCACAACAGCGCGTAACGCATCTCTCCTTTTGGCAGTTTGGCGCCAATTGGTAATACCAAGTGAAGTGGAGAAGGACCCACCTGGTCCTTACATCGGAGTGGAGGTCTCCCTCTTCCTCGGCTTCCACCAGCGGGTACTGCATAGAAAACTTTTAGAGCTGGGGCACTTTCGTCCATTCGAACAACATGGCCCAGCCCAGCGTAGCCGCTGTCTTTTTATTCGCTGGACTATGTCTATGTCGTCGAACAACACCTACAGCTCATCATTCCATCTTCTGCGGTATTCGCCGTTGCCAATGTTTAAGGGACCATAAATCTACCGCAAAACCTTTCTCTCGAACACTCCTAGTGCCGTCTCATCGCATGTTGACACCGTCCGCACTTCTGCACCATAAAGTAGGACGGGAATGATGAGGGACCTGTAGAGTTTAGTTTTTGTTCGTCGAGAGAGGACTTTACTTTTCAATTGCCTACTCAGTCCAAAGTAACACCTGTTGGCAAGAGTGATTCTGCGTTGGATTTCAAGGCTAACATTATTATCGGTGTTGATGCTGGTGCCCAGGTATACGAAATTATCTACAACTTCAAAGTTATGACGTGGGAGCCAAGGAGCTGACTGCCATCCCATCAAAACTTCGAATTGTTTTGGGCCTAAAGGGACGCACTCTATGATGTAGTTGGACTAAGAAAATGCATATATGGGACATAAACATTATATTGCAGTAACAAATCATCATATATTTTTCCAATTATTTCGAGTGTTCTCTTGCAACAACTTGCAGTTCTATAATCTCCATGTGATCAGTTGACCCAATGTAATTGCAACGAGTACTTACGATAACGGCACATGAGTTTACTATGTAATTGAGTATTTATACAAAATGCGATTGATACTTTCATTTGCGCTGATCATTTTTCGTTGCCATAGCACACCCAATCGGTGGAATTGCAAGATATCCTCTGCAATCGGAGTGTCAATGTTTGTGGTGAAATGTTTTATTTGTGTAATGATTCAATTGTAATCCTGCTAATTAGACGACACTTTGACGTTGTTGTAACAAGCAGTATAGAAAGCGACACACAACAATCCCATGGCAGTGAGGCCAAGTTGTAGGAAGCGCTAATGAATGGCAACTTAACTAAATGATGCCGGATACATTCAAGAATACATACAGAGATACGAAAATTAATAGAGAAGTACACAAAGTTAAGCTTATATGACTGCGAAAGCGTGCAAAGCGTTTTAGCTGGAAAATAGTTGCTCTACACAAGGTCACCAAAAGCTGGCGTGGCGAGCAAAGGATGCGAGCAATTATTATTTTTCTCACTAGCAACGACAAACAGCTCACATACGCTTGACCGAGTGAATGGCGGATACATTAATAAGTATGAAAATATTTCAATGTGGTAGAAATTGACTAGAAGTGCACTAGTAGTAGGAGGACTAGTCTTGCATTAGTTAGGTGACAGACTACTTTTTATTTATTTTTGATACATTTTAAGGAAAAGAATGATAATTTTGGTATATATTTCATATTATCATTAGATTAAAGCTAAGCTAGGTCTTGAGTTGTGTCGTCGATTGTGAATCGTAGAGATCTTAAAACTCTTTACGGTACTGACCACTTTAATGACGGGTTTATATAAATATGTATAATATATGAACTCCAGCTGGGTTGCAACAAACAATAAAGCAATAAAACTAAAAGTTTCACAAAGCGATTAAAAATAAAGAAGTAACAACACACCGAAGTGAAGCACAGAGATAACAAATACAAAATACAAAAGAGCGTTAGTCGATATAAAGAAAAATAGCGAGAAGTCCGAATTGTATCACAACAAATTTTTCAATTACGTTGCAACAATATATGCGGATATACAAGGACACTTATATGTGCTTTTACGATGGCTTGCAGGAATTTTAGAAAGCAACAACTACCGACCTTTATAACTATACACTGTTGGTTATGCTTTAATCTATTCTCCCCGTAATTAGTATTAACTGCATTGATTGTTGTAATTGCTAGTTGCCATCTTCGATTCGTCATCTCTCTGCTCGCTATCTTTGTAGGCCTATGCTCTTCGATTATGAAATAACACCAAATTCAACGAGTTGAGTAAGTGGGTACTTCATTTAGGTGTCATAATCTCTTCAAGGCTTATATTTTATAAACTTTAGACTAGTTTTACTATTGATTTCTAGTTTTGATCTAGTAATTGCTCTCTTATTTTTTCTTTATTATTCTTTTCTTTTTTTATTTCCTGAATTGTCAAACAGCTCAGAGATTTCAAACAGTTGATATCTCCAACGCTCGAAGATAACTATTGATGAAATCGCATGCTATAAAGAGGAAACGGAAATGTAAAGAAACAATTGACAATAGCACCAAATAAGAAATATTTTGAAGAAAGTTATGTAAGAATTTTATCTTCAACTGTCCTGCCGGGTACAATCGCTCTGTTGCACATTGTACTATTTGTTGTCTACTTATATAAATGTGCATATGTTGCAGTCACTTGTGTGCTTATTCATTTAGCTTTTTAACAACTTTGCTGCTGCTTTTTCTCTACATATATATATACAGACGCACATGTTTTTTTTCTTATTTTCACAATTTGTTTTATCATTTTCATTTTAGAAAATTGCACTTAATTGAAATGCTTTGTCGAGTGTAAGACAAAGGCGGTACTGGGTGTAACAGAAATTAGAAAATCGAAAAGGAAAATGCAGATAAGCTGAAATTTTTGCTAGTCGCTTTTTAAGTGTTGCCTTTAATGCTGTTTATCTAGATTTAATTAGTTTAGTTTATTCGCTGTTAATATGGATACTTAGTGAACGTATATAAATATTTTTAAACTTATAACCTCGAATAGAGACACTTGCAACGTGATAAACGAAGCATCGATGTGAACATCTCTACTAATTATAAGATTTACAGATTTTTACAGTAAAATATAGCAATATTTTAAATCAAATAGACATATTGGAAATATTCCGAAAATTCTGTCACTCTCCAAATTTTTGCTTAATTACTTTTATTGAAAAAGGTCATACATTTATTCACATACTCTTTTATACATACATAAATTCTTAGGTAGACATACGACGACACATGCCTGTCAGTCTTTTTCCAGCTCTCCTAATGACCAACAGACATATGCTATTAGGCGGTTTTAGGTCGTTCACAATTTATTCAATGCTGTTTGATGACTTTTTCCACTTGCCTTCTAATAAAAGGGTAGTTTTTCCTATAATTGCCCTTGTTGTTGTAGTGAGAGTAAGTAGTGAGCGCGTGACATGCTGACATGGTGAACACTTTTCTGCCATTAGTGCTAATTTAAAATGCCAATATGTGGGCAGCCATAAAAAGGGCAAGATATATACATATATATATATTCCCTGACACTTCATGAATTTGTTTTATTTTTACAAATGTATTACCAAGTACACAGGCACATATGCTTTTATTTTGTTGTATTATATTTTGTGATATATTCAAGGTTAGGTTTATGCATTTAAAGTGCTTAGAAAGGTTAAGGGAAAGGTGTTTTCATTTTATTTTAATAATATACTGTATATAGGTTCGTCGAGAGAGGACTTTATTGTTCAATTGCCTACTCAGTCCAAAGTAGCACCTGTTGGCAAGAGTTATTCTGCGCTGGATTTCGAGGCTGACATTGTTCGAGTTGTTGATGCTGGTTCCCAGGTATACGAAATTGTCTACGACCTCGAAGTTATGACTGTCAACAGTGACGTGAGAGCCAAGACGCGAATGCGCCAAAATCAAGCTCTACAAGTCGCTTATCATTCCCGTCCTGCTCTACGATGCAGAAGCTTGGACGATGTCAACATCCGATGAGACGGCACTAGGAGTTTTCGAGAGAAAGGTTTTGCGGAAGATTTATGGTCCCTTAAGAATTGGCAACGGCGAATACCGCAGACGATGGAACGATGAGCTGTACGAGTTATACGACGACATTGACATAGTTCAGCGAATAAAAAGACAGCGGCTACGCTGGCTAGGTCATGTTGTCCGAATGGACGAAAACACTCCAGCCCTGAAAGTGTTCGATGCAGTACCCGCCGGAGGAAGCCGAGGAAGGGGAAGGCCTCCACTCCGTTGGAGGGACCAGGTGGAGAGCGAGCTGGTTACACTTGGGATCTCCAACTGGCGCCGAACTGCGAAGGATAGAGAGCGGTGGCGCACTATCGTCGATTCGGCTATAACCGGCTAAACGGTTGCAACGCCAATCACATACATACATATAGGTAGACAGTGAATAAAAAGTATATAGATGTAGTAGTGAGTACGAAAGCTTGGTAGGCGAGCTGATGATTTGCTACATTATCTATCTGTTTAGTCTAATATACTCGTATCTTGAAATATTGATGCGCCAAAGCTAATTGGATGTCACCATTGCAGAACAAAACGAAGATCTACAGCTCTGTATTATTTGTATGGTCTCTATTGAATTGATTTCGAGGCTAAGTGACCTTTTATATAGGTCTTCTCTCAAATATGGTCTTCGATTTGCTATGAACGTTGTCTTTAGATTCATTCTCCTAAAGTTTTTTTTAATTTTTTACTATAAAAAGTCAAGTTCTCTGAAAATTCTTCAAAGTGGCATCGCAAGTGACATTCGTCTTCCAAAAAATAGCCTCAAACTTAATCTTATATATTGTATTATATTATAAGAATAGATATGTCTTCGATAGTTTGTTCTCAGCAAAAGCGGCTTTGACAACCGTTAGTCGCACTTACATATATTATAAATAGGTAATTTGATAAACTCATGATGAAGGTATTCAAAGCTAAATGCTGATGAACAGCGACGTGCTGAATTTTTAAGCAACCGAAAAGTGGTGAAAAACCGCAAAAATGAAAGTCATATGTCAGAGTCTACGGAACGTAGGTTTTCTGCTAAATTTATTAAACACAACACTCAAACAAACAAACACCAAACTCTTTCCCCCAAAAACTTAATTTTTTGCATAATTATGCACACAAATATTTTCTAAACGAAATAAAATACCCAGAATTTCGGTTATTTTAATTGCGAACTTTTCCACTGTGAGCAAATAAAGTACGCAATTTAAATGTAATAACAGCAAAATTATACCGCATAACCCTTCTGGTGTATTATCTTACACTCACATTAGCAATTGTACTCTGCTCTCTCTGTTAATTTCGGTTAATTGGGGGCACTGTTACAATTCTAATAGAGAGTATATCCAGCATTTCAACATATTTTATTTCAAGTTAAATATTTAGGCATCAGTACACCTCTATGGCTGAGGTGTAACGAGAGTTGGCGGGTGGTGTCTATGAGCAGATGAACACGTGCATCTAATAGAGAGATTAAGCCCAGCAGGAAAATTAGTAACTTCCTCAGAGAGTTAACTTCCTCCTCTCTTCAGAGAAAATTGATTTTGTTGAAAACAAATCTCAACATTGTGTAAGGTATATTTTTAGGAGCAATTAATATATGAGAGTTCAATGGGTACAGCATAAAACTAGACTACGAAACTTGAGTGCATCTTCACTTAAGCCACATTTCGGGTAGTACAAATAATCATCAGAACTTGTGGGTTAGTTCCCATTTCCCTACAAGGTGCCTACCATTTGTTAAACCTACAGTCATTTTCGGACTGATTTATGTACATCCCGGCAACCAGAAAGTTGTTACTCCATCATCGTTGGTCGCAAAAAATCTAGCATACTTTTAGCGGCCCACATATGGTATTCGGCAGCGAATGTGTGTACTTAATGGAGTTGCGCTTATCATTAATGGCACAAATAATTAAACTAAAGAGCGCTGCGATTAATTACTTCAAAAAGGACGCGAGTATTGTTGAGGAAAAAACTACGGACATTTCCATGTGCGTGCACAAATTGCGGGGTTTGCGAGAGTAGTTATGAATCAGCATTGGGATGGAAGTTTAAAATAATTGGATATTTCCACAAATGCGAGCAATTTTAATTATCAAAGTGGAGATAGCTTTTTCATATAAAGATAATAAACTTTGGTTTTGGTGTATTTTGTATATTTTTTTGTTCACTTTCACGAAGTCACAAGCCTCTCCAAAGACAATAAGTAATAAATAGTAAACTGTGGAACTATTTCTTTCTTTTATCACGTCAATTTATACTGAACCACGCATTCCGCGAGTAATTCGCAATTTCCTTATAAATTCAGCTGTGAAGAGGAGCATATTTGTCGCCGTAATATAAATCGGATATTTCGCGTTATGCCACGGCACCGCATAAGTGCTTGCATATTGCCACATCATCAATGTGTCCGTAGAGTAAATGTGCGCGGGCGGCAACGCTGTGTTGCTCTAAGCCCCTCCCGGGTGCCGAGGCAGGATGGTGTTCATATTTTTATGCAACGCTAACATTTTTATGCTTGCTGCCACAGATTTTCACTGTTATTTTTAAACATCAAACGCAACAACAACAACAATGGGCGGAAAGCCATTAGCAACGCAAAATGCAACAGCCACGGCGCTGACAAAATCAAAAACTAAAACTGAGTTGGGGAAAAATGAACGAGAGACACAAACAAATGCAATAACAATAACCAGCGCTAGTGTGGGCAACAATGACACTGGCATGTTCGTCAAATGCAACATTTGCCGCTGACAATGGCGACGTTAAAAATATTTTGCAGCTGGCGTTAAGTCTCGTTCGTGTGTTTCGCTTAAACGTTTCGCCGTTTAAATTGAAATATGCGGGCGTAAAAGAGAGAATGCGGTGCAGATGCGGTGGCGGAGGGTTGGAAATTTGTGCGCAACGACAATATAACGGTGAACGTTAAAGGATGGACGTGAAAAGGAAGAGATTTAAATAAACGACATAAGAATAACGGTATTATGAAGCATAATCTATTGTCGCTGTTGCCGCGTAGATAAGGGCTAACCGCAGTCCGCCGCTTATCACTTAAAATAGGTGGACAACTGAGAAAATGCTTTGTCAATTTTGCTAGCTTAAAGATTCACTGACACAACTGCATTGATATTACAAATGTCTTCAGTGAAAAATATTGTTTAATGAAAACAGATTTGAAATACTTCGAGAGGAGTTGCTGATGAGTTTGCTATTTGCCCTACAACTCTTAGCTGAAGGAAATAGGAGGTGTATCTCTTTGGACACAGAAGATATTTTCCAAATCTTTTGTTTGCTGATTTGTATTGCGGGTAATTATTCTTCATTTATGAAAGATCTGCGTAGAAAGAGCACCTTGACAGGAGGGTGGTAAAATCCGAAAAGTCTCAACGCGAGCTTTGCTGGCAGTCCGATCCTAAAGTAATCGGGTCTACGTATTGGGAACGGACTCGGGTTATGCAAACTCTTGAAAACTTTGAGCTAAACAATAATAACAGAGGACTCGGAATTTCGATACGCATCAACGAAAGAGAGAGCACACGACTGGACTAATCTATACCTTGGGATTTAGTGCTGCCCTCGATCCCTGATTACTCTGAGCATTACCGTAGGCATACAGGAAACGCTTTATAATTTAAATGACCGAACTTACATTCTTAACCCTAATCTTGCTAATCTTGGGTACCATAAAATGCCGCTCTCCCTTGTCATAGCTCATAAATCGTTTTAACGACAAGTCGTTTTGGAAGAAGCTTCAACTTAAAAATCATTACGATTTATACATTTATTACCGTAAATTTTCAATCCACTACAGCTAACATCATAATTCATAAGCGTTGTCATAAACTTGCGAAGCAACCGAACGACACACTCTCGGCAAGTGCTTTTCACCCCGCTTGCTCTCACCGAAAACACCTGCGGTCCCGACGCGTTAAAATCAAATTCAATTTGCTTTTAAATTTTCATTTTCAATTCATAACTCAGCTGAAGGTTAATAACCCTACGCCGGCTTGAGTATCTTGTTTAGCGGAATTTTATGAGCCACACACTCACACCGCGCTCACCACAGCATGACGGAAGCCAGCCAGCGCTCGCCTTTCGACTTTTGACCCTCTTTTATGGCGTTACATGTGCGTGCGTGTGTGTGAGTTCGTAGTTATTATTTTATTATTATTAATGGCCATTTGGCGTCAAAGTGTTTTGCAATTTATGATAATGAAGGCATTTATGGGCCACTTATAAATCCAAAGGCCACCAACACACACGCCGCAACCGACGAGCGCTTACACAAATAAGTTTTGTTATCGACTCGAAGATTGAAAATGTGACAGGATTACCAGCGTTGCCCATAAAGGAAAGGAGTGAAAGCGTCTTTTGTTACTTTAGTTGAGCTTTATTCTTTTCCTTTTGTCGCAGCTGCCGTTGCTTGGCTGTGATTTGATGCGCTGAGCTTCGCTTTGTTTGCGTGACACAAGTGTCGTGTTATCATAAATTTTCGCTTCCCACACACAAACCCACAACAAATACATGTTGTGGGCTTCGACATTCATGTTTATGGACTTGCTTCACGATAAATCCTAAATTGTATTCGCTGGAAATTTGTGTGGACTATGCAGATTTCATTCGATTTCGCATTTTATTTTTCATGCGAAGTGTGCTACAAATTTGAAAAACACATTTGTAGACTGTCTTTCGACATTACGCATATTAAAATTCAGCCCAAATGTAGGCAACAGAATTTTCTTTGCATACTTTTCAGAGTCACACACCCAATATTCATGTTGAGTGGGGTTAACGCGTGGGAATACGGGAATGTTCGCGAAAATCGTTTATAACAGTAATAATTTAAAGGCTTCAAAAGTCATAAAATCGCTTTAATAGAAATCTGGTTTGTAAAATATGACTTATTCATCAGAGATTATAGACTAAAAACTTGGGAAGGATTAAAAGTATTCTTGAAATTTGTATGAATTAAAGGTGTCTGCAATATCTATTCGATTAACCTACTTAATACTAAACTCTTCAAATGAGGAACGTGTTGACGAGCAACAGTATGTGGATAAGAAACGTTGTTTCCGGTGAGGGTGCAGTTAAGATATCTCATGTCGTTGAGTATAATAAATATAAGTATAAGTATATGGAAAGCCAATTCTTTTCATCCTCATAGTCGCTGCAACAGTATTCAACAAAATCTTTGTGACTTTTTGAGCTGCAGATCTCATAAATTTGCGGAAAATATTTGCGCGACTCAAATGCGTCCATCAATAACACATTGCTCACACTTTGCGGCGCATAAACAATGCCACATTTCAGCACACAGATCTTCGATGCAAGAATGCCGCGCGCCAGTTCCGCGCTCTAGTGTTTGGCTTCGGTGGAAATCGCATGCGAAACCGCGACGCAAATGCAAGCGAAGTCAAGCGCTCTGGCATGGCGAGCGTTGACAATTTTATCAGCGGATTATTTTTGGCGACACCCGCGGCACATTCGCTTCGGGGCTGCTGCTGCCTGCTGTCGGTTGTGTGACATTTGGCATGTGGCATGTGGCACGTGCGCACAACCACACACTTGTCTCCATTTCGGTATTTGTTTAGTCGTGTCATTGTCGCTGCGCTTGTTGTTGTTTGCTTGCCTGTTTGTTTGTGCGTGACGATGCGTTGCAGTCGCTTGATATGCGTGATTTTGCGTGATTTATGTGTGCGAAGTGGCATGCAACGCTTGCCCCACGCGTTCGCACATATTTACACTTGCCACTGTGTGCATGTGTGGCTGCCATTGGCTGCGCATGCAAATAATTCGCAGCTCATTAATCTGCGCTGCGTGCTCACGATGTATCCGTTGCTGTTGTCGCGCGAATGCCGTTGATTTGGCGAAATGTCGCCGGCAGTTGTGAGTTGACTCAGTTGTTGCTTTGGCGGTTTTGGTATTTTCTCAGCACATTCTACGTTCGAAAGGAAGCTGAGGGAGACTGCGAAGTGATTGTGTTGAAATTTCTTTCCGCCTGATGGCGTAACAAATTTATGAGGTGCTGACGGTAGTCGGGAACCGACTGCTCTGCTTGCGAGAAATGTAGAGAAGAACAAGAAAATTTGTCGCAAATAAATAAAGTATTGGAATGGATCTAGCAAAAGAATCCGCAGCAGTGGAGACAGTGTGCCTGTTCACCGAAACTTCGTGGCAAAGTTTTGGAGGATTACTTGACATATAACGGTACTTTTTTTGTACTCGCAAAATATCGAAGATACCACAACAAAACTATGGACGCCTAAGATAATATGGTATACTAAACCTGTAAACGGTTGAAACGGTCAAAATCGGTTAGAATCGGTTAATTTCTTCACTTCAATAAATATTTAAGAATTAATCGAATTGCCTGAATATTCAACAATTTACCTAATTTTATGAAGATATGCAACAAATAATTTTAAACTACTTATATTTCTGAAGAAGCGAACACTTTCACTCTCACTTCGCACTCTCTTATGCAAGTTAACGAGACGCGTACTTGTAAAAGTTTAAATTCATCGCCGCTGGCAAAGTGAAAAAGTTCGAGAAGAAATGGATTTACGGCTAAAGAAACGAAGTCACTACAAATAAACAGCAGAACTCACAACAAGCCATAGCCTTCCGCCTCGGACAATACGCGCCACGTAAGCTCCCGAAAATGCACTACAAATACAAGATTGAAGAAAATAGAAAAGGACAATTTGTTGCAACTTTGCAGCACAGCACCAGGCGTTTTGACACATTCGGAAAGTGCATGCGAGCCATTTAAGCCATCACCTAGGTGGCGCCCCGAAACGGCCATGCCAAATGCTTGCCGAAAGCGCTGCGGGACTACGCTCGTGCTTAGTGTGAAGAATGCCTGTGTTGTCAGGATTATTATATAATAGTTGCATTTAAAGTATCGGTAGGGACGATAGCACAAGGCAAATAGCGGACAACAATGGTTAAGAAGTTGGTAAGAATTTCCGCAAGTTGGTCGCCACGGGAGTGAAAAAGCAAAGTGATTGCCAATTGCGAAGTTTTGAGCCAATTTGCTACTTTTCCACGAGTGAGTGTGTTTTGGTTTCTTCTATTGGACAGTTGTAGTGTTGCATTGCACAGGCGAATATATATATACATATATTTTGAATTCTTTGAGAGATTTGGTAAGATTTTTACACTACTGGACCACTGTTATAATTGTACTATTTCGTAAAAAATCATGTTTCATCGATTTCTAAAAATGTACTCCCGACTTATGGGAATCATAAATATCGTCAACAGTTAGAACAATTTATTTGGCTCAGATAGTACCCAATATAGTAGAAGTCATATTTGGCTTTCTTGCTTTCGTTCTCACTAGAAGTAAACACTATCGAAAGGGAAAACAATTTCCGACAAACACCATATACATAAGTCACGTTTAAATCAAATTTGGGAAACCACAGATCCGATGTGGTGCCTGCTTTACAAACTCATCCTGACCTATCTTCTTAAAATAATCTTACGACAGTTATCTCGAAATGAACAAGAAGCTTGAACAAAAATATTTCGACTTCCAGGATCGATTAATCGATATTGGCATGTGACGAAAGTAAACATATGCACAATAACAGATAGGGTCTATTGCCGTTATAAATAAAAGCGAAACTATTTCCGTCATTTTTGTTAGATTTGAGAAAGTGCGCTTCTTATATATAGATACATAAGTATCAGTATGAGTTATGAGTCTACCCAGAAGGAGGTCAAAAAACACATAAATCAATGCCAATGAACAAGTGACCCAAAAACAAAGCCAAGCTACTTGTCAGAATCAACATACAACAACAACTAGGCATACACATATGAAAAACAAGCAAATATGAATTGAGTTTCGAAAAAAGCAAAACAAAAAATAAAGACAAAGACAAAGAAAAACAATACGCCGATTAAATCTGTAAATCATTTAGACTAGATACCGCTATAAGCTCGATGGCGCATGGCTACGCGCCAACTAACGGCATCGAAACCAGTTTGTCGCCCATCTTCAGCGGCGCGCAGTTAGTCAGTTCATCGCGCTTTGCGACGAAAAGCTGAATGAAGCCAAACTTTCGCAGCTTCTCGTGGCGAGCGCTTCGCCTAACCGCTTCGTCGTCGATCCAGCTTACAGCTGTTGGCTTGTTAGTAGCTCGTGTGTGAATATGATTGACTTTGATGCCGCTTACTAGTTTTGTTGTTGTACCATCTTTGTCTATTTTAAACGCAAAATTAATATTAATGACCACTAACGCGTCGGTGACTTACGAACCTCAACGAATCGATTGACTCGCCTAAAGCTAACGGTTTTTTTCATTTAAATTTACATACTAGTTGAACAATAGTAATTAGTAAATGTTGCTTTGTAAGTGTTGTTGTGATATTTGCATTTTGGTTTTTGGTGATTTGCGCTGGAGTGTATAGGGTGGGTGCGAAAATTTTGTAAAAAACTTATTTTCAAACGAAAATTTTATATTTTTATATCAAAATTTGAAGTATAGAAATTGCAAAACGTATTTGTTTTCGGTCCACCCATTTCTGTTGTGAAACGGAGAGGAATGCAAAAAAAGCAGAAGAATATATTATCAATGACTAATTTGCGGTTGGATTGGATTATAAGACAAACAATACAAATGATAACAACAACAATGCCGAAACCGAATGCGTGAATCCTTAGTTTTAAAATTACAATCTCTTTCGAATACAAATGAGGAAAGTTTTGCTGCAAATACAAATATTAAATTTAGTCATTTATTAAGTTGACTTAGTGATTTTCAAATTAAAATAAATTTCGAGAGTGAAAGTTCTGCTATCTTTTTTTGTATGGAGAAATTTCTTTGGCGAAATGGAAACTATAAATATGAATGTGAACTCAACGCTGCTGGCATTCAGCGACAAATGATGAAATATAATATGTATGTGTGGCGATTTAGATAACTTGAAGACCCTGATATTTGAAGGAGATAACCTTTTTTGCAAGGCTTAGTTATAGTTATATCTTAAGTCCTTCTGGAAGCTACTTTTGCTTTACATAATTGCTTCAAACAAACAATTTTTTCGGCATTATCTATCACCGCTCGCTAATTAATATAACGTTTCCCGGAGAGTATTTACAATTTCACACACTTTCATTTAGTCACATGAACACTGATGACTATAAAAGACAATGCTGATGCAATATGAGCCCATTTGTTAACTAAAAGACAGTGAAACGTTGGTCTAGAGGACAAATATTTTGAAGTAGATTATATAATTTTAAACAACTGTGAAATGAGAGTGCTGTATACGCTTCTACTACTCATGCTGATAACATGCCTGACCAATCCGAATGCAGTGAAAGGTAAAAAATGTAGTGAATAACTAACGTCCTCTTCTAACTAACCGAAACTCTCACCACACAGCTAACCGATTAGTTCTGAGACCAATGAGCGCACGCGAAGTCTACCAGCTGCTTGCAATTTCAGGTCGTAGTAATAGCATACCGCAGGGTCGCATTGTAACACAGGGACTCGCCTTCATCGGTGACATCACACGTCGCATCACCGGTGCGAACAAGGGGACGCGTGTAACTACGCAAGAGGTTTGCTATGAGACACGCAGCGCACGATCACTAGCCGAGGCTGAAGCGGTCTTCGACGCTTACGTAGCGGCCAGTAATCGACGTGATACTGATAGCCTGCAGAAGCGTGTGCGTAATAGTGAGGTGGGACGCATTTTGAAGCTGAAGAAGCGTAAAAAGTTACGCGTTGACGAGGAACGTCGGGGTAATCAACGCATTCGGAATGACGCTACTGAACCAGTAAGTCTACCCGGTTTGGGATCACGCACGGCTACACCCACGGCTACACCCACTTATAGTACGGACTCGTCCATTTATACCTCACCGCACCGCTCTTCGCTCACCTCTGATCCAGCCGTCACAACTATGATGAGCAATTCCGACGTAACAGTGACGACCAATCCCACAACAACAATGAATCGAAAAAATGACGCCACGATCACGACATTCACAACATCCACAACGCCAGAGGGCGCCATTAATTGTATTGTTATTAAGAAGAATGAATAGAGAGTGTGATAAAATGCTGAAATAACGTCGTAACTTGTTTTCGTTAAGGTTTAGCTAGGTCTCGTGTGTTGTGTAATACGAGAGTCTAGTTAAAGTTATTGACTAACTGTTTGATGATAGAGGTTGAATATGAGAATAAATATTTATTCGGCCATCTTGACTCTGTAATGCGCTACATTTAGGTGCAGTAGTAGTCTCTTCAATTCTTTGCTAGGGTAACAGAAACGTAACTTACTTGAATGAAATGCAGTAGGAGGGGCGTTTGCACTGTATAACCTGATATTACTAACAACGTACTAAGCCAGATAATTTTGAACTGTGAATACTTGAGATTTAAGCGAGTATAAATGTTACAAGGTAGGCACATACATGGAATCTTATGGAGATACTAAACTATGTGGTTATTTAAAGGGTTAAGGGGTTATTTATCGTGAAAATGTGAGCAATAAAATGTTTCAGAAAGTGTAGTAGCTCTTTTAATTACTGACAACAATTGGAATATGAAACATAGCTCTGGAGCTCAGGAGCTTTTATGGGGCTTTAAGGAGTTAGTCGGAACTATCTGAAGGTTTAGATTATATCCTCGACTAGTTTAGTTGGTTTTATTGGTATAAGATCTCATACCAAGAAAATTTGTTCCAGAATGTGCAGAAGTCCTTTCATTTACTAACAAAATATAGAATATGAATCTTAACTCTGCTTGAGAGCTTTTATGGAGCTTGGGGGAGTTTCTATAACTAATTGAAATAGTCTAGCGGCCTTAGAAGAAGCTAAATGTACCCACATATTAAGGTACCACAAAGTCAAGGTTTTGATTGAAATATTTTTTGTTGTTAAATCAGAATTAGTGGATCTCTTTTGTTCAACTTAAATATGCCTAATGTAGGGTGCACTCTTGTAATATGTATTTTATGAATTCACGTAACACAGTGGTTTAATAGTCAAATACTTTCGCTATCGTTTGGTGAAATTAATTTTTGTTATATATGAGAAAGCGTTTGTGTCATTAATTGTGATTGTTGTCAATAAAAGATGTGCAGTTTTGTGCCGAAGTTTAGTCAAAGAGTCAAAGTTTTGCGCTTAAGATTTAGTTGCGAAATTGCAAGCGTGCGAAACGGTCGACGAAGCCATAATTAGCATACACTTAAAGAGCCGTTAGTCATATATTAAAGAAAGACATAAATCTATAAGTGAAAAGATGCGACTTCATTTAGTAATTTCGGTGCTTGTGCTTGCGTTGATCTGCAACACTTTGCCGGCAGAAGGTGAGCTTTGAGCGAATGTGATGATGAGAATAATGGTTGATTAATTGTAAAGAAGTTGTTTGAGGTTCAAGATTTTAAAACTATCCAGTTAAAGGTACTCTTTTAAGAGATCACAGAATTTAAGATTCTTTTATGCGATCAGAAAGGAGTACTCCAAAAACTGTTAAAAAGAAAGTGATTTTAATACACTTACGGGTATTTCTCTTTGGTAAATCTAAACATCAAATACCTAATAAATATGCAAGTGAAAATATAGAAGTCGAACCTTGGGTGTGTCGATTTGAACTCGTCGAACTTCGTTCAAAATTTATTACACCATTTAAGAGACACAACTGTGATTCCATTTTGTGTTTTTTTTTTATTGCAGGCAAACGAGTGTCTTTAGTACCACTTTCGGCCAGCGAAGTATACCGTCTGTTGCGTGAGGCGGGTCAGGAAGATGCAGTGCCCGAAGGACGCGTCGTGACGCAAGGTATAGCAGCGGTGTCCGGTTTTGCCGTTGGATTAGCGAAGGGCATCGGTGGTTCGCTGCTTTTCGACTTGGCTACCAGTCTCTTGTCAGCAAATAATACTCAAACTAGTAATCAAACCATGGAACCTCAAGAAGTCTGCTTCAGCAGTCGCAGTTTGTATGAGATCAACGATAGCGGGGAAGAGGACCCGGAGGGTAGGCAAAATGGTGCTGATGCACTCACATCTGCCGACTACTCAGATTATGAGAATTCTAACCCGGTGAGGAGCGAGGTTTCTTCGCCGTCTACGAGTAACGATGACAGTGACTATGGTGATGACGAACTTATTAGGGACGGAGACGATACTAAGACTGGAACAGTCACATCTACAGATACGAGTCCGCCTGAATCGATAAATTGCGTGCTGGTACAGCGGAGATGAGGTACAGCGGATTAAGGATGTATGTGGGGTTGTAATTTTAAAGAAATAATAATTTATTTAATGTATTTATTTATTTATTAATAATATGCAATAAAGCGAACATAAAGTAGTGCAAAAATAAATTTAATGACAGGCTGTGGATGGAAAATGATGAGGAGAGTTTATAGGAGAAGGGAATTAGAGTAAGCCAGAGAGTTTGAGATCGTGTCTGTTTAATGTTTGATATCGGCCTGGATTCAAAACTAGTTTTGTAGTATTCCTGAAGGCTAAGAGTTCACCAGGGCGAAATTAGCAAGAGTCTTGAGTACCATGAAAACTGGTCATATATTGATTACAATAAGAAGGATTCAGGATCAGGAAGAATAATAAGAATACGTTTAAGAAGCCGGCTATTTATTACACTAACCGTTTCTCACATAACCTCAAACAGAAACAGTCGTCTGCGCAATCAGCATAATACTCGTCTCGTCTCTTCCACAGTACACTTTAATTCAATTACGAGGTTATGCGCAGACAGACAACTCCGCTGCCAAAGGCAAGAATTCCTAAAGCAGCAACTAAAATCTTTTTGTTTTAGCAATTGGCGAGATGTTGTTGTGTATGTGTGATGTGAAATCGCAGCAAATAATCGCTGGCAGCAAAGCCAAAAATGCTAGTGATAAGCACTTGAAAGAGCACAAAGCAATAAAAACAGCAAAAAAATGGGACGAGCATATAAGCATGAATGGGAATTAAGAGTGGCATACACTCGCACACAGAGACACAAATGCATGCGAGTGTGTGCGTGTGTATGTGTGTAAGGGCATAAAAATAAGCATATCTATGCATGACCAGCAGCACATCAACGCCGGCAGCGCGAACACTCAAGCATATGATTGTATGCAAGTTCAGATTGCCCTTCTGCCATCCCTCAGGATGTGCCTGTGTTTGTTATTGTTGTACCTTCGCAATTGTTTCGTCGACATTACGTGTTGTTGGAAATCGCTTTAAACGTTACTTCGCTGCTTTCGAGTTGCTTGTTGTAGTTGTTGTGCTGACTTGCGATTGCCACCGAGTGATTTCATTGCCACAATGGTGAGCAAGTGTCACTCTGGCTTGCGAGAAGGGAAGGGAGGGGATATGGCGGAAGTGCAAAACACTGTCAAATTATGCGTGCTGACTGCTGGTTACTGGTTACTGGTCCTGTTAGTGCGAGTGCCAGTGAGTGTGTGTGAGTTTGTATGTGCAGCTCGCTCATTCATAGCTCAAAAGGCAATTGTCTGTTCGGCTGTCAGCGGTTTTTTGCGTTTTTGCTTCACCGCTTTTCTTAACACGCACAGGAGTGAGGCGACGACCTTCCGCACGCACTGAATGAAGTGGGTTAACCGGTCCAAACATACAGACCCGTGTGTGTGCGTGTGTGAGTATCGCCGTCATCTGAGATTCTCACTTTTGATGAGGGATAGATAGTTGACTCTTTTATTTTACGATTATTATGTGTGTGCTGCCCAAAGTATGCCCATCTGCATGTGTGTGTGTGCGTGGGGTAAACAACGGCATAATAAGTGGAGAGTCACTGTAGTGCTTTGCTTCTTGGTATGCATGCCACCCCCTCTCAGGCTCAAAGGCTCAAAATGTCAAATGATAATTCGCGAAAGCTCACCACTACAGGCCAAAGCGAAGCAGGAAGGTGAGCCAAAAAGGGAGAACGTAAAGCGTAATGATATTTAGTCATAAAAAAGCATAATCAACAACAACAACGATAACAAGCGTATAGCCATTGCGTAAAATAATAAAGCAATAGAAATGCGTTGATGAGTAAATTTGCAGTTCACAATTTGCTTTCTTTTCTCTTATTCCCCTTATTGTTGTTGGTAATTCATTTCAATGACTCGGTCATTAATTTTCATGGTTCTCGCACACACACATATACACACACTAATACATATTTACGCGCCAATATAAATGAAGTTGTGCAGTGACTTGCAAATTTTGAAGCAACCTCTAACGGTATGACGTTGGCCCCCTCTCCCACACGAAACGCCGTTGTGATTGTCAGGTGCTGAAGCATAATGGATTTGAGTATTTTTTGCGCTGCGGCTACAGAAAGCTATAATGTCTTTTTATGATTTATGTTCTGACGGCGTCTTTTTACCTTTGAGAAATGGAAAATGGAATCGGATTCGGTGGGCAATAATAAAAAACACTTCTCAGCAATTATTTAATTTATTATGATTGTGTTGGAGTGCGCGGGCGTTCAGCAAAAGCGAGCGAACGGAACTACATGATAAGATTTATGAAAATCATGTTTTTTGTAAATTTTCAATTAATATCCGCTTAAGATTTTTTTGGTTCTCAGAATTTCTGTAGTTAGGATTCACAACGTTGGCTCACGAATTCTTATTTTTCAATTAGTACTCCTGGAAATAATTGTATATTTTTTTATTGAGACTGATGCTCAATGGTATCTCTTAAACAATATCAATAATGCTCTCGGTGTAAAAAAGAATGGTCTATGTACCTACTTGTGGGTACGTTTTAGTGTTATGAAGTCAGAAATTTTGCCTTGAGGATAGCACTCGAGTATACTCCAACAGCGACGGCACCCCACCAATTCGCCTCAGTTCCGGGATTCAATCTATATATCTCGCGAATAAGTCAGGGTTCTGACTCAGTCATTTGCTGGTTACTTGGTTAGGTTAGGTTAGGTTAGGTTGGTCTGGTAGGCCTGCAGGCCACGCATAGACCAGTTATGGTCCTTTGCGATACCAGAATGGAGTGCCTTTACGTGTTCCCTGAGTAGTAGTCATCGTTCAGGATGCCTGCGCCTGTCGTGAATTTTAATAGTTTATGAGGCTTCACTGACGATATCTCCTCTAACTTATCGTACTGTGGGGCCCCTAAGTACCTAAAACGTTGTCTCGCTAACGCAGGACAACCGCACAAGAGATGCTCCACTGTTTCCTTGGTGCCCTTCTCTTGACATTTTCTGCATTCCTCCCGATCTGACAGCCCCATTTTATAGACATGTGCCGCTACAAGGCTGTGACCGGTAAGAATGCCGACCATGGTCCTACAGCCATTTCTATCGAGCTCCAGTAGGAACCTTGTATATTTTTGATCTACCGCTTTGCACATGACTTTTGCAGTTTTACACCCCGGCAGATCCTTCCAGCGAGATATGATTCTTCTTGCCATGCACTTGTCTATGTCATCGTATAGAATGTGCATGGGTTTAGCGATGTTGATCATGTTTCCGGGTGACAGCTGTACACCACTCTTGGCAATCCCGTCTACGATTTCGTTGCCCTCGATGCCTTTATGGCCTGGCACCCAATAGAAGTGTAGCCTCATATTTCTGGCGACCCTCACCACTGCTGCCCTGCTGCTCAGGACACTTTTGGCCGATATTCGACACGATGTTACTGCCTTGATTGCCGCTTGGCTGTCTACGTAGATGTTAATTTTAGAGTATTGGCCTTGTGTGCTGGAGGCTAGCTCTGCTGCCTTCCCGATAGCAAAGACCTCTGCTTGAAATATACTGCAGTGGTTTGGCAGTTTGAACGGTTGTCTTATGCCTAATTCCGGACAGTATATTCCTGCACCTACTCCTGCATCCATTTTAGAGCCATCCGTATAGATATTTAAGGTGTTGCGTGTAGGTTACTTGGTTAGAAGCCAAAGATTCTCTAGTTATTGAAAGAAATCTCGGAAGATCTAATTAAAAATAACATGTAAATAATGGTAAGCAGCAAGATCAAAAAATATATGTAGATATGATAGAGATATCAGCAGTTGAGGTTCAGAGCTGCTTCCGGTCCACGATACGGCGGTTGGTTATAAGACACTTCTCTGACAACACAATAAACTTCATAATTAATGCTCCAGCGTTACTTCAGACACACATCGTGTTGCTCTCGTGTTGATAGTCACATAACCTCATTTGCCAACACGGTTGGAGTTCTTAGAATCAACGTTGTCATTGTTCCAGCTTTTGCGTCGCAGCACATTTATTAATAAGTTCGTGATGAAGATGTTCTCAAGTAAATATTATATTATATAAGTACTTTAATGTGTGTGTGTGTGTACTGTGTAACATGTGCGCATACAACTTGTAACTTAACTCAACTTAAGTAGGTAAATAGTTGGCAAAAAGAAAACTAAACTGAAACTAAGTGTAACAAATGATATGGATGGCGAGCGGGTATCAACAAAATGGCGGCGCACACTTTTTTCAGGTAGCAGAAAAGTGAAAGAATACTACTAATAAACTACTCGCAAAAGTTGCTTGTGCGAGAAAATTCTAAACTTCGTCGTGTTATGTTGCACTTTGTTGTTGTACGAATATAGTTTGCAAGAAACCCTATTAGGGTGAGGAATAAGTAACTAGCACATTTATCGCCTCAAACAAATTGCCTCAATTAAAAACTTTCACTTGCAGCGCAATCGCGAAAAACAAATAGCAAAACTGGAAGAAAGTCTTGCGCTGCTTATGGAAGTTCATGTGTGTGTATGTTTCCAGATAGAAGTGTCTACAAGTGTGTGTGTGTGTCTCAATAAATTAATGCACACTTTATTCAGTGTTGTAATTATTTATAGCAATTAAGTTGTGTTATCGCTTAGTTATGTTAGCGGGAGCTAAGGTACTAGGTAACAGCGAATACTTGTACACAAACTCAGAATCAGTCTTGCCAACAGTTGTTACTACGGATTGAGCAGGCAATTGAGAAGTGAAGTCCTCTCTCGACGAACAAAAACTGAACTCTACAAGTTCCTCATCACTCCCATCCTGATACTGAAGTCAATATCCGATGAGAAGCCACTAGAAGTTTCTGAGAGAAAGGTTTTACGGAAGATTAATGGACCTTTAAAGGTTAACAACGGCGAATATCGCAGACGATGGAACGATGAGATAGTTCAGCGAATAAAGAGAAAGCGGCTACGCTGGCTAGGTCATGTTGTCTTTAGGGCTGAAAGTACTCCAGCTTTGAAAGTGTTCAATGCAGCATCCGCACCCACGGTGAAAGCAGAGGAAGAGAAAGACCTCTACTTCCCGTTGGAAAGACCAGGTGGAGAAGGACTTGGTTGTACTTGGTATCACCAATTGGCGCCAAACAGCGGAACGGAAAAAGGAATGGCGCGCTCTTGTTAACGCGGCGGTAATCGCATAAGCGGTGTATGCCAGTAAGACGATCGGTATAAATAAGTCTAGGACCTCAAAAGTGTCCTATAAAGTATCAACAGAGTAATGTGGTGATGTGTTGAAGAGTTGAAAATAACAGTCTAGTAAATTCTTTAATTTCCCTTTGAGATGGAAAAATTACAACTAATTTGGGCATATTAACTTAATTTTGAGCATATTTTTATGAGAAATTTAGGGATATTTTCTCTTTGGTCAAGTGTGGTGAATTATTTTAAATTTTGGTGGAGCTCTCAATGAAAAAAGAGAGTTCGAAAAATGTTCACCACGAATTACCATTATAAGAGATTTTGTGGTTGGTTGTCAGAAGGTTCGAAAGAAGATTCGAATATATCTTTAACTGACCTATGACAGTTAAAAGTTGTTGACGTATTTCTAAAAAAAATAAAAATAATAAAATAAAAAATATTGGAAGAAATAATTAAATTAATTTTGAACAAATAAACAAAAAATTGTATATTATTTTCCCTCTTCAGAAATATGCCATTCAAAGGCTTTTAAAAAAATTGTTGATATTTCAAAAATAGCATTCACTTTTAAAACAAAACAAATTCGAAGTAATTTTTACAAGTTTCAATTAAAAACTGTATTTCCGTTTTCAAAAATTTTTTAAATATCAAATCCACCGGTATCCAAGAAAACGGCCATACCACTGCGTTTGCTGTTGTCCATTTTCGAACTCGCTACTCTTCCGCCTAACTCTATGTTGCGCTCTTCCACTGTACTCTTCGCACATTTCGAACAATTTCGAAGACCATTCGAACGGTGTTTACTCGTTGTTGACATGTATGCAGTTCGTGTTTCCCATCACAAGCGACACGAATCGTACACGGCTCGTGTACTCGTTTTTTCCGACGCCCCTCTTACATCTGCCACAATGTACGCGCACCGACTTGCCACGAAGCGGCAGCTGTACTGTGCCGCGACAGGCTGTCAGCTATGGCCGCAGTTGGAGCTGGTAGCCAGTCAGTAGTTTCATACTGTGTGTCGAGTGTGTTGCACGTATACGCGCGTTCGTGGCGGAAGCAAATGCAAGCGAAATTAATTTTGATTTAGAAATGCACCAAATTGTAATTAAGTAACAGCAATAAATGGTGCTTGTAATTGTTGCAAGTGAAATGGTGATTTTCAATAAAAATTAAATAAAAAAAATTAAATGAGTTTGTGGAGTGACAGCCTAAATGTAGGCAACAAACATGCAACATATTTGTGGTCTAAGCGCAACTCAGAACCTGGAGCTTGCTTAGCGGCTAGTATAGTGTGTTAGTTAGTGGCAGCTAAAAAATAGGTTTATTTCAAACTCACACACAATGCAGTACAGTTACAGTAACTTTGTTGCTGCCGTTACTACAGGGCGTTAAATGCTGTTGCCTACAACTAGGCACAATAAGATAAATGACATCGTGGCATGGTTTCGCCAAACCAGTGTTGCCTCAGCATGCCTGTGCAGCTGAAGTAAATAAATGAGATTACAGCCACTGGCAGGTGAAGTACTGAAAAACACCCAAAAAATTTGAAGCAGAAAATAACAACAAAAGCCAAACTCTTATGCCAGCCAAGGTAAAAATAGCGCAGTTTGCACGCGAGATTGATATAAATTAAGTGCCATTTATGCTTGAAGTGAAATATTATCGGGAATAAGTAAGTGTTATAAATGGTGTGGCATATTTTTCGGTGCCACAACAACATAACTGACAATAAAAATAACGAGAGCACCGCGACAACAACGACAATCAAAATATGAAAGTGAGCAGCTTTGTCTGAATTAAAGTGGCCCATATAGATTAATTGAATGAATTAGAAGTCTTGATGGTGATTTTAATTGAAATTGAAGGTGGCTGCTATGTGTTGGCGCTGAAAAGTATGCAATCCCGAAATGAGATTGTTAAATTGAAGTGTGACAAAATGTGGTAAATTGCAAAATTGCAAGAAATATTGAACGGAAATCATTTGCATAATTTACATTTCGAGGCGTTCAAGCGTTGAGGAGTGCAAAAACGAAACACGAGCGAAAAAGAGAAAGTGAAATTAATTGGACTAATAAGTGTTTATGAAGAAAATTTATGCGATGTCAAGTTGATTGATGATCATACAGGTGGTGGAAGTGTTGCTGCATATTCATTTGGACTTGGCATTTAACAATAACAAATGTTGTTTTGAAAGTGCAACAGAAGCTTAACGAAAGCTATTGAAGCAATTAACTAAACACAAAGAGTTTGTTCCATAAAAAATACCAGGTGTTAAGGGTTCGCATATAATACTGTTATAAATGTAAACCAAGAAAGGGAAGTAAAAAAAATACTCAAACATCAAAAGAAATTCACTTTGACCCATTTCGAAGATTGTCGCGTAAACACTGTAACGCGCTGAAACGCGGTTAACCCGCCATTAAAAAGCACAATTGTGTGTTTGTAAGCGAAAAAATACAAAAACAGAAAGTGGAAGCAGTGGTGTAAGAAAACTGTGAAAAAATTGTGAAAAAGCGAAATCACGTCAACGGGCGCAAAAACAAAAAAACATTACACCTACACCAGCCACTCAATGGCAGCAGCAGCAGCGCCAGCAACGAGCGCTTGAAGTCGAGTTAAGTGCTTACTGCGCGCATAGAGGTAGGCAACGAACAGCGTGGCAGCTGGCAGTTGGCAGCTGAGTAACGGCGCGTGAGTGGCGTGGGTAGCGCTAACTGTAACCAGCCAAAAACAGTCTACAATTCAAGCATTCGCCTGCTTGCTCGACGCCTGACTGTCTGCTTGGCTGCCCACCTTTTCACCACTTGGTCGCCTGCCAGCCAACAAACCAACAAAGCGCGCACGGCGAATGAAGTGTGCAGCGCAGAGAAAAACATTTAGAAAAGCGAGAAAGTGAGAGAAAAAGGAAAACAACATTTTGGGTTATTAGTCCCGTGAGTGTTTTTTAAAAAGACCATTTTTCTGGTATTTCACTGGCACTAATTTGATGAAATCTTTAGTTGGCATTTTTCGTGCCACCCCAGTTCTCACTGAACACCACGGCTGTCAGACTCGATTTTGGCATTTCTCTTTTTTGCACAGCTTCATTTGCGCCGAGTCATCATATTAGCTGTAGCGCGGTTGTATCGGGGGGCCAAACATTGTTATGATTGTCGGAAATGTGCACAATTATTAGAGCAAAATTGAAAAAAGTGGCGCTGAGAGAGGGCGCTGTGACTAGCTCTAGGGGATACACATAAGCAAAGCGCTGATAAACACTTTAAATACTTGCTCGCGGCGCTAAAGACTATTTGGGGACGTTTGCGCGGCGCTCAGTTTGTTGTTGTGCGGGCGCGTGTTTTTCAATTTGCCTGAAAATATTCTCACTCAACCGTCTAACGGCAACAGCAACGAATAATCAACTGAAAGAACGCAACAACAACGTTTGGACTCGCCTCTTCGTGCGGCGCCTATTAATTCACTGCAATTAAACAAAAGCCTTGCTGTTGGCAGTGTCTAAGCGGAAGCGCCCGAGTGTGGCAAGGTGGAACTGCAATTAGCATCAAATCAAACCTTTCACACACACACAGAGACAGAGACACACACACCAGAGGAGCGGTAAAATGAGTTCTTCACGTTCACTTCGCGCTGGTGGCGCGTTCAGCTCCGCGCTGCAGCTCCTGCTCCTATTGGCAGCCATGCAAGGTGAGTTGGCAAGAACATTGTTGCATATTTTAATTTAATTTGACTTCGAAACACCTCCGCGCGCTCTACTCAGAGAGCACCACCTGAGATCCAATTTGTGTTTTTCATTCTCGCCTTGGCTGTTTGACAATGTTTTAATTTGAATTTTCGCAGCGACAAGCGTGGCCTGGCTGGGGTTCCGTCAGCGCGGCTCCGCTTGAAATGCGGTGATGATTTTCCATAACGACGTTCGGTCTCATCCACCAGCGCGCAGTCTTCCAATTACAGCGAAAGTTATATGTTTGTTTGTAAGTGCGAATTCAGCAGCGAAAGTTTTCATTTGTTTTGTTTGACTGCGAATTGGTTTCGCTTGGAATTTTTCAATTTAGCAAAGAATTCGAATTAGTTGCGTAAGAAATATTAATTTGCGTGAATTACGCGATGTCAGGCCGCCAACAAAAAGTGGTGCGAAATTCCTCATTAAATTCGGTTTTCGGTGAAGTAAAAAAAAAACACTTATATGTAGCAGTAGGGGTTTCAATATACAATTGTGGTTTGTATTGCTAAATATTTTTTTATTTCCTTATCTAAGTATATTTTCGATTCGCCACTTTTAAGTTCGCTACGTTTAAGCTCAGCTCTCGTATATCTAGTTTAAGCCTGAAACCATTAACCTTATATTTTCAGTACTTTCATTATTTGGAGACCCAATTGTTTGTTCAAGTCACCACTCTTTAAATTTTAATGAATCGAAGACAGCTGTTTGAAACTGGTGAGATAAGACAATGGGATGATATTTGAGTAGTGATATCAAATTTTACCAGAAATAATGTATGTATGCTGAACCATACAGACAGAATCACCCCTATTGCGAATGTCAACTGGTAGTACATAAACGACTACCGAGCGATTGCCGACTACCGGTGCTATTGTAAGTGTTGATCAATAGCTCCACAGAAATTTTTCAGTCGTTAGAAATTTTTGAATTTTTTCGATCCAGTTACCCAATATCAAATTAAAATATAATCGACTCAATCGACTAAAGTCTATTCTACTGCTAGTCGACATTCACAATAGGCGGGAATATAAATGCGACGAACTGGGTATAAAGAGGAATGATATATATATATTCTTAACACAGATTCTTATTATAAATTGTATAATGCATTGATCTTAATTATTTGTCGATCATTTATTGTCCTTCTTCCCAATATTAGAAGCATTTGCTTTTAAGCGAATATATTGAATAGATATTGGACCTTGAATATTAGACAGAAGGGTCGGTAGTTCAGATTCAGGAGCCTTAACGCTTGAGAATTTCATTTTTGAATATGAAATTTCTATATACTTTCGTAATATAGATAAAAATATACGGTAGATGTAAAGAAATAAACAAGTCAAAAAACTAAGCTCGGATAATTTTCTCTCCGCATTATTTCATGTTATGTGATTTCTGAAAATAAACTGTTCATTGACAAAGAGGATCATTTTGGCCATTATATAATAGATAATACCTTAACATAATATTCGTAAAATATGGATACACCATTCTCTAAAATGCTTCCGGCAGAAAAGATTTTACATTTTTTGATGAATGCCAATAGTAAACAGTTGGCAACCCTTCAACCCTTTTTTCAGATGTTAGCTTTACTTAGCTATTGTAGTTGAATCCTATATTAAAGCATTTTGTTTTATCCTATCAATATACTTGAACTAGTATTGTTAAATAGGTGACAACTCAAAAAAAATATTTCTTTACTAAAATTTTGTGTTTGTATTCTATATAGTATTTTGGATAAATAATGTTTGTTACAACACCTTATGGTTTTTATATTTAAAGATACATTCAGTATTGTATGCAATCGGTAAATATATATATTGTCAAAGTCGAGAATTGAATTTCACACGCTAGAGTCATAAATTAATACAAATATTGTCAAAGCTAATTGGCTATATCACAGCATTTATGATTGAAATTTAATTAAAATTATTTTTGAATAAATTTCTAAAACTGAAAATATATTTTAACTCAATTAAATATGCTTGAATAGCTTATAAAAGGAAATTATGTATATATATTATCATAAATAGGCATTTTGAGAAAAAAAATCAACGAATTAAAGCTTGATAGCTTGATAGCTTTCGCAAACACTTTCTATAAAATGATTTGCTTAAATTTATGCAATCACGAGTAACTTGAGTGCGCTCATTATGATCAGCAATTAATGGTGGTTTTTAATTTTTTTTATTTGTTGTTGATTTGTTAAATCACACGACTTAAAGCTAAAGCTGTTTTAGCCATGCAACAACTCTGGCCGGCGGATTTTGCAAACAATTTCTATTTAAATTTATAATTATTGAATTTAATAATGACAAAAAAAAACGCAAATCAAGTTTTCATTGAAAAAGCGCCTAATTATATGCAATTAAAGTTGGTTGTGAAAAAAGTCGAACTTACTGAGCTTTTTTCCGCTCCTAATTTGGTTTTTACGCGGCTGTGATTTTTGCGGTTGATTATGGCGCACAAACACATACACAAACACTTAGTAGTTAACTCAATGCGGGTCCGTATTTAATTTTATTGGTATTTCAAGCCGTGTTGAGTTGCGGCTGAATTTGCTGATTGTTGAATGTGGAAAAGTGTTGTTTGCGCTTTTTGTGCTGTTCTATTCAGCAACCGCAAAACTTTTTCACGTGACATAATTTTTATAGAAAGTGCAATTCTGCGTTAGCAAAACTGAAAAGCACCTTTGCCCTTGAGATGTTATGAATTGAGCTATTCATTTCGTGGTAGTGGGTGTGGTATTTGGGAGCTTTCGAAGTTATTTGAAAGAGGTGAGCCTTGAATTATTGACAAGAAGTTACTAAAAATGAAATTTATTGAAATAAATATAAAATAATCAAACAACAACTCAACAAGAAATGAAAAAAATGAAGCTTAAAGGCTGCTAAGGATTAGCTTAAAAGCTTGAAATCAGAACCAAAAACTTATAAGGATAGAAAGAAAAAAAAATTCTGAAGATAAATATTGAATTTTTGTAACAATATAGTATACCATAAATTATAAATCAGCTGGCAATAATATAAAGAGAACTAGAATATTTTTTTTCAAAACGTTTTTAGCTTTCGAAAACTCTATTTTTCAAACGAATTCAGCTAGTTGAGCCTTTATAGCTTGTCAAGAGGTTTTGAAATCTCTTTTCGGTGACATTTATATATAATTTACACTAACTGAACACCCTTTATTTGCATTAATATGATGAAATACAAATGCATTGACATTTCTATCAATCTATCAAAGGCCTCACAAGCTGTATTAAAGCTGGCTTAATTGAGAACATGCGAGGCGCATTGCTACTATGCAACAACAACTATTTTCATGTTGAAAGAAAAACTCGCAGGAAAGTAGAGCAATTGCAAAAAGTGGAAACAATCTTGTGCATTCCCATACACCTCAATGCGTATTGACTCGCACACACACTTACACACTGTATTCACCAACAACACACCAACACACACATAGTATTTATTTATGCGATCATTCAAGGCGAGCAGAGCAGGCAGAGCAGAGCTTAGACTTTCGCCCGACTTTGACGACTTTCATTGAAGCGCAAAGGACATTGAAACGGACAGGACAAAGGGTTGATTCGAGCAGAACAGCGAAATTGTTTACAATGAAACAGAAAATGGGAGAAGTGCAAAAATATGCTGGCTGCTTGTGCGCATAAAGTGTAGTGGTTATGAAGCGTAGAAAAACACGACCGACGCAAAACGCAAAAAAAAAGACACTTGAAAACTATATCAAAGAAAGGGCAAATGGGCAGGGGTGGTGAAGGCGGTGCAGCGTGTATAGTTGCGGCGAGTCGGGAGAGGAGGAGCGCGGCAACATTTCACTAGCGCGCTGTGGCAAGAGGAAGAGGATGAGGAAGTGAAAGTGGAAGTGGAGGAGGAAGGGACAGTAGAGAAATGAATTTATGCTTTTTATTGTCGGTTTGTGTGCAAATGACACTGACATGCAAATCTCGAAATATTCAACTTGCAACTTGAAGCATATATGCGTGTGTGTGTGCCCCACAAAAAAACGAACACTCACACTCACGCTCATTGTTGTGCCTTAGTGTGAATGCCTGAGGTGGCAGCCAGTGAAGCATCAAAACACAAGTGCGCACTACACTGGTCAGGGCCGACACACTTGTCCTCTCTCGGCCCAAGCGCCCACGCTTGAATGGCAAGTCGCCGTTATCTGGACCACAATAAATATTAAATAAAAACTCGTGTGTAATAGTAGTAGCAAAAATATAAAAACGCTTGAAAAGCGTAGATAAAAATTGCAGTTGCGTCGCTTGCAATATTTATGAGACACGGCGCGAGGGTCCACACAAACAGGCCCATATCACTCACTCAACGAGCGCGCGCAGGAATCGGACGCTCCTTGTGCGCCTAAATGCATGCTGCGGTCGGCGAAAGCGAGCTTAAATAATGCAACTGTTTGTGGCGCCCTTGCATATGTGGTGTTTAGATGTGACTCTACACACACATTTATATTAAAATTTGTATATGTAGGGGTGTGTGCTTTAATGACGGCCAGCTTTGATGACTGCGCTTGTGTCATTGCAGCCAGTTATGGACTCGCTCTTGAAAGTGCATGTGCGCTATTTAGCATTTAATTTTGCACAAATAACAAAGCTTATTTGAAGGTTTAATGGGCATGCGGCTGGTGCAATAAATAGTTGCCTTTAGTTTATGTATTACAAAAGACTATCAGCAATTGCTCTGTTAATAATTAAATGCATAGGTTCAGATTTCACATACGCGCTAGATTTTAGATCATAGTCATAAAGTATTCTATATGCAATTCTCATTTCGGCAATGTCTAGCTTTCTCCTTACCACCCTTCTTATGGGATTTTAGTCTTAAATATTCATTTCCATTAGATCTTTGATCAAATAATTCCGTTTTATTCTTTCTTTTCTTCAGCAGCTGTTGCACGATCCTTTTACTAATTTATAGAGCTTTTTTAAGTTTTCCATTGACAGCGTCGCATTTGACATTCATGATTTTTTAGTGCTATAGCTCTCGTGTGGACTTCTTTGACTGTCCCAAAAATTTTATTTATATTTTTCTTTCGAAAACTCGTCTTTGTCCCTTTCGGAGTAGCTTCCATGATTCTGCTCTGTAGCACTGGTATTAGTACAATTATGATTTTGTACAAGGCCAATTTACATTACCTACATTATGTACGAGGTTAAATAATGGGATTTTTTAAATATGTTTTCATTTGTCTATATTAATGCGCAAAAGCGCTGGTCAACTACCAGTACTTGTGCAGTGGCGAGGTCCTTTTGGCCCTCTGTGGAGCGTAAGCGGTACTTTCAACTGTTTTCTCTGGGCAAGGTACATCTCAGCACCATCATGGGTGTACTTACTGGACATTGTCCAATGGGTACCCATTCGGTTAGACTTGGGATCGTGGCAGATGCAAGTTGCCAAAGCTGTATGGAGGAAGGCGAGATGGAATCATCTAAGCATATCCTACTGCATTGTCCAGCTTTTGCCAGACTGAGGCTAAAACACCTCCGAAAGCCCTTTTTATGCGATCCTAGCGAATTGGCTAGAATCAATATTACCAGTCTTAAGAAATTTGTAACGGATTCCAAGCGGTTTGCTGAATCTTAAAGGTCTTTGATACACAGGGAGTTTTATTGGTACCACAATGGACAGCGCCAGGCTGTCTAAGTGAGATCTTCAGTCTTTGCAGAGATCTGTCTACAAACCTAACTTAACCTAACCTATATTAATGTAGACCCCATTCGAAATTATGCAGTTATTCCATCGCTTCTTCCAATCGTTGAAACACTTCTCAAACTCGATTTTTGGGATAGCTTTTGGCTCTTTCAGCATTTTCTCTCATTCTTGTAAAACGACGGCTCTTTAATGTTCCTTTTATTTTTGGAAATAGGAAAAGTCACAAAGAGGCATATCTCTGTCACTATGGATACATTTGAAAATTCTCGTTATATTTTCAACATGCCTCGTATAAAAGCAATTTTGATTTGAATAGTTTGATTAAGGACCCGTATGGCCTATTGTCGCCCATATGTCAGAGAAATGTTAGACTTTTTAGTTTAATAACTTCAAGGTTGACAATGTTCAATGTAAGAAAATGCGAGGAAGCCTTTTGAGTAGAAACTAGTTTCGTAAAATTTTATGAAATGTGATTTAAATGTTAAAATTTCTTTACTTTTCCGAGTATTAAAGCGAGGATTTCGACGTGAACACTCATTTATTTAAAGGACATATCAATAGGGACACCCTGTATATTTTTGATAATTTTGAATATCAATCACTTCACTTCAGAAGTGCAGCAAACTCTAAACTTATGATATTCCATTCGATGTGTTGGCGCATAAGAGTCTGAATTTCGTAGTGCACAAGTTGGGAATAACACTCGTTGAACAGTGGAGTCAGTGCAGTGCTTCCAAATACTTGTTCAAATTTGGCAAAATACTTGAAAACACAAGCCGATTTGAATAAAAACTAAATACAAATGCATTTATATGCAGCGCATTTCCACATTAGTTCTACAGCGGATTTGCCGTGCCGAGTGCCGCGGAGCACTCATTAGCGCGTATTCACATACACACACATACACTGACTTACACTCTCACCGCTGCATAAACAAACATGGCAGTGCCAGCGGCCACTATGTTATGCCCGCACGTTCGCTTGTGTTTATGTGCGGCGGTTGAGGACAGCAGTTTTGTGGTGCTCCATATTTTGCACTTGATCTAGATCGGGCGACCATCAGCGATGCGACCACCACCACCAAACTAAAATAAGCGCCGTGAGCGGGGCACATTGTGAATTTGCACGCGTGAGCCTCTCGTGTGTATTCGTGTGGGTATCAATGCTGCGACGCTCCTTCATGCCACTTGCGGACGGCGCGAAATATTTTGTCCATTAAATAAAATGCGGAGCGCCAACAAAAAAATGTTGTTGGAATTTGTGTTGTTTTTGTTGCAGCTGCTGCCAGTCGGTACCGCTAACAGCTTGTGGCAACAATATCATCGCGGTTTCGCTCGCTGCCAATGTGGGTTTCCAATTTCTAACTGCCGTCAAGCGGGCATACATACACACACCCGCTCTTGCATGGAGAGAAGCCGAAATATATACTATATATAAATGTGTGTGTGTGTGTTCGAGAGGTTCGTTGTCGATGGCCAGCTGCTGCATGCCGCGTTTCGCTAGTTTCAATATTCGCGGGCTGCCTCAAGCGCTTCGAGTGTTTCTAGTTCAGTATTGGTGTAGTTTTGGTCGGGGGAATTGCAGTTGCTCCCCTCACTCACTCTCAGCCACAGTTCGCCCAGGGCTGCCTATTCGAAAACCAGCCTCAATGTATTTACATTTTCACATACATTTGTGCTACATAATGTACGCGTAGAAGTGAAATTAAAAGTTGGTTGGAAATATTGTTGAGTGCTCAAATTCCTGTTATATGTATGTATTCCCGCTTTCGCATATATTTTTTTATGCATTTTGCCTTGGCAACTCTACACGCTGGTAATGTGGCAAGTTTTCAATAACTTCACGCCACGTGAGTGCCAGCGCTCGTTTGCTGCGGTTTGGCTTGCCCACTCGCCGCGTCCATTCGGTTAACTATTCAATAGAGTTTCGAGTATCGTTTTGAGTGAATTTACTGGCGTGAAATGAAATGTAAAAGTTAATGCCCGTTCACACTCGTAAAGCAGTGTGGCAGTTTGAGTGTGTGCAATTCTGTTGGCGTGTTTTGAATAAAAAATTTAATATTTCAATTTAATTTAATATAATTGAGTTTTCATGGGAAAATGTTGAATTTATTTGGTTAAAGCTCTCCAAAATATTAATAATGATTTTAAAGTCTTTTCATGCGAGCGTCAGCTATTTGTATGATAATAGTGAGCACAATTGAGTTAATATTTGGTGAAATATATATTTAAAAAGGAAAATATTTGAGAAAAACTAATTAAAAGAACCTATCAAAATGTCTGGATGAAAACATGACGCTTATAGAGGTTACCGAATACATATTAAATTTGGCTTAAAATTCGTATAAGAAATCAGAATATCATAAACCTTTCTAAAAATATTTCAAAATATTTGTTTTTTTTTTTCAAAAATAGAGTTATTCTAATTTTTATGAGTATTATTTTTTTCAAATCATGTGGCAACGTCGTATGGTTATTTTAGTCACAAATAAGTAATAATAATTTTCTAAATTGCACACTAATAATATCCACATCTCAGTTTTATATTTCCTTATTGTAAAAATTGTTGTAAAATTCAATAATGTGGCATCCACTTTTAAAAACTTTAGCTTGTGTTCTTTCTTCACTCATGCTGTAATGAATGATTATAATTCATATTTTTTATTTTTTTTTTTTTAATTTAGGTGGCAACCCTAGGCTAAATTTTTGTAACTTAGGCAAAACCTTGTATATTTAAAAATAAAATCAATTACAGCACTACTAATTTTTAACTTATATTTTCAAATATTTTAAATACATATGGCAACCCTTTTTTTATGTACACAAAATATTTATTTTCTTAACAATTGCGGTTTCTGACTTTTTCTTCTTGTGGGATATTTGTATTAGAAAACTCTTTAAATATTCCACTCGTGGTCACATATTTGTTTATAACTAACAGAGAGATGGCATTATATTTATCTATCAAAGTACTTTGAATTAATAAATCATCAGCAGAAAACAAAAAGAATAAACAACAACAACAAAAAATGAAGTATTTGCACAAAACAAGTTGATTCCCACATATGCCAACTAAATAAGTTCGAGTTGCTTAGCCAATAGTGTCTCTAGCGCAGCTGAGCAATTACTGCAGTCCATTAATACCGTAATAATATCATTTGCCAGTACTTTGTTTGGCATCGCCCTCTTTGCCTCGCTCTGCGCCATCTATTATTTATGTGTGTTTTGACTTCAATTTGCCAGAGACATGCCATCTTTCACTGGCTTCGTTTATCCAGATGGATTTATTTATATTGCACTGAAATTAAAATCAACATTGCATTTGTTGCTTCGACGATGCAATGAACTGAGAGCAAGCATTGTTGTTGGGATTGTTGAGGTTATGTGTGTTTACCGAACGAATGTTGCCAAGCAGAAGCAGAGGAGTGCGAGTGCAAGCGAAATGCCAAACGAAAGCGAGCAACAAGCATGAGCAACAAAACAAAAATGCAAAAACAATGCGAGCAGTTACAGTTACAGCTACAATAACAATAACAAGAGCGTAAGCAATAATTTGTAGCTGTTTGCTTATACTCTGACTATTTTTCTCTGTTATCTTTCTGCTCTGTTTTCGCTCTGACACAGCGCCAAGTGTTGGCAATTTCCTACGCCACTCAACGACTGACCCCTCCGCACCCCTCGCACTTCACTCCCTCTCCTCCTCTAACGTTGTACATCCGGTGTGGCTTGAGGTAGCGCTGTTGTCTGCACTTTGCTCCTTGGCATCAGTCCGCCGCCGCCGACGTCACCCGGGGCGTATGAGCAATTTGTCCGTACTTGTCCGCAGGATATTATAGTACCGTTGTTGGACACACACAGTCGGTTCGATTGTTGGCCTTGTTGTGTCCGTTATTTGATTTTGTGCTTTTTTGTTTTTATGACTTTTGTTGTTGTTGTTGTAAACCGTTTATCACAAATTCACCTCGCCCTCTCGGCTAATCGTGGCGCACGGCACACCGCCGCTCCCAGAGTTCGTTGCACGCGCGCAACGGATTTTTAATTTACAACAACCACACCCACACACACAAGTAAATACGCTGAGCATTGCATATAAATACCCGCGCCCTTGTCGCTGCGTTCGTCATGCGATTGCGATTGGAAACAAGCAAACAAGCGCAGACAAACAACCGGCGGGCATTACACTGCGCAAACAAACACTGAACACAACAAGTCAACACAGCGGTTAAGTGCGGGTGATTTGTTTTTCTTGAATTTCATCAGCTCAGCTCCTATCAAAGTTCAGCGGATGTACACACACACACAATACATATAAAATGTATGAAAGTAAGGGTTTGTGGAAGGGTTAAGTCGCCGCTTTGCGCTGATTAAGTCTGGCGTATTTGCCATATTAGATTTAGCGGGATATTTGCTCAGAAAACAAAAAAAAATCAGAATTATAATTTTGTAAGACTTCGTGGTTTTCAAGACGGTACTTTTTGTTTATCTACTGCAAGAAATTTCAGCTCAAGCTTTCACTGTTGTCGATGCAAATCAATATCTTGCATTTTGGTCTTGAGGTTTAATTAAAAATTCCACAAATTCCCTCCACACTACTCTCAGAGAGTACATCTCACATAAGGGCTGTGTTCAGAAAATAACAGAAATTTTAAAGTTTCGTGGATTTGAAGAGTCCAATTGTATATTTTTTTATTATGTTATGCTATGTTATTTAACTAAAGAAACTAAAATTCCCGTTATTTTTTTAACCCAAGAAAGAAAGATACAAGTTCTTTCTACATAACACAGGAACGATAAAACATTGTAGCTCACGATATTAAAAGCTGAAAAAGAGTATAATAGCGTTTACAGTAGAGTTTTAAATGCCTGTTTAAATGCAGAATCTGCAATGAGGGATGTCGGATCGTACAGGTTTGTTTTCGCCAGATTGGTAAATAGGTTCTTTCCCGATAAAATTTATTAGTTTAGCATCCCTGCAAGAATTTCCAAATAATACTTTGGAACACCTTCAGCGTAGACTAATTGTTGTCAAAGTTAATTCCAATTCCAATCTCAATCTCAATCTCAATCTCAATTTCAATCTCAATTACAATCTCAATTTCAATATCAATATCAATCGCAATCTAAATCTCAATCTCAATCTCAATCTCAATCTCAATATCAATCTCAATCTCAATCTCAATCTCAATCTTAATCTCAATCTCAATCTCAATCTCAATCTCAATCTCAATCTCCATCTCAATCACAATCTCAATCACAATCTCAATCTCAATCTCAATCTCAATCTCAGTCTCAATCTCAATATCAATATCAATATCAATATCAATATCAATATCAATATCAATATCAATATCAATCTCAATCTCAATCTCAATCTCAATCTCATTCTCATTCTCATTCTCAATCTCAATCTCAATCTCAATCTCAATCTCAATCTCAATCTCAATCTCAATCTCAATCTCAATCTCAATCTCAATCTCAATCTCAATCTCAATCTCAATCTCAATCTCAATCTAAATCTCAATCTCAATATCAATATCAATCTCAATCTCAATCTCAATCTCAATCTCAATCTCAATCTCAATATCAATATCAATATCAATATCAATATCAATATCAATATCAATATCAATATCAATATCAATATCAATATCAATATCAATATCAATATCAATATCAATATCAATATCAATATCAATATCAATATCAATATCAATATCAATATCAATAGCAATATCAATATCAATATCAATATCAATATCAATATCAATATCAATATCAATATCAATATCAATATCAATATCAATATCAATATCAATATCAATATCAATATCAATATCAATATCAATATCAATATCAATATCAATATCAATATCAATATCAATATCAATATCAATATCAATATCAATATCAATATCAATATCAATATCAATATCAATATCAATATCAATATCAATATCAATATCAATATCAATATCAATATCAATCTCAATTTCAATCATAGTCATAGTATGACTATATATAGGTTTCTAAATTCATATCAATAATCTTAGACACAGCATCATCCAAAGCCTCATTCTCACTTTCTCTTTAATTTTGTTGCCAGAAGTAAAGCTTTTCCTAGAGGAGTGTAACGATATATAAGTGCATTGAAATGGTCAAAAGTGGGTTTATGATTTCATGGGTGTTTCTATCAGCTGAGACGAGTTATGTATCCGAGTCGATGTATCCGGCGGGTTGCCCTATTGGAGAGCGAGTTATTTCACTCAATGTAGACACATATTGTTCAAATTGAGATTGGAGCTCTTTGGTTAACTATCATTCTCATATGCAGTTAGCTATTAAAGTGAAAGCAAATAAATTCTAAAAGCTAATAAACAATGGTAATGTACATTTTATAATGACAATAAAATAATATAATTTAGTGGCAGGAATCAATAAAACATTACATAGCTATTAATCGTATTGAAGTAATTGAATATTTTAACCTTTAATAAAGGTTACACATTTAAACGACAAATGAAATGTAATTAATCATGCTTTCACTAAAAGATTATCATAATTTAAAATAACAACAACAATAAAGTATTCAGCTTTAAATGATTGCAGCATTTTAGCAACATTTTTGTTATTTGATATTTATTTAAATTCCTTTTTTACTAGTTTACATTTTTCAATGGAAATAAATCCGCCATTTAAAGGCCACTTAAGTGCGCATATCAAAGCGAGCATAAAAATAGCAAACAACATTTGTCATTTACCAGTTGCCAAGTGCTAAGGGCAAATTAATTGAGGCTTAATATCTCGTGCTATGTATATATATGTATGTATATGTATAAGGATATGTATAGACTACAATATTTTATTAATTTAATAGCATTTATTTTTCGATTCTATATAATTTATTTACGAATATATAAATGTGAAAGATTGTCAATAGTAATACCAATAAATCATTTAACTGCATAGTTGTACTTAGTAACTATATAGAAAGTGCTAAAAGTATGCCATTTTATTTAATTCTCTTTGAAATTTCGAACTGTTCCAAATTGAACTAGTTTCGGAGCAGTCCTCTAATTGTATATTCATTCACAGCATGCTTCTTTTCAATGAATTTCATCATGTTTATTGTAGATATTGCTTGCTACTCATGATTGTTTATTTGCTCAGCTGCCGACATTTCTCTGTATTCGAGCCAGTGCGAGTTTGAACCCCAGTGCAATTGATGGTGTCTGTCTGCTTGTTAGCCTGCGGCTGTAATAAAAGCAGAAAAATATTTATAGAGTGTCAATGGCATTTGTTATTTGCATCAAAGCTAATAATACACACATGAGCGTTGCTAACTAATACAAAATACACTTGAATTTCATATTTGCTCTTTGCCACAAACACACACGAGTATTCAGCAGTCTTTATGGACTTAGAAGGCAAGGCTCGTTTGCATTGAGTCTATATGTCTGTGTTCATGGCTTGGGGGGGTAAAACATATTTTTATTGACTAGCGTTAAGCCTATTTGTTAAGCATATATATGTATATTATAGATATTCACACATATATACATATGTATATTTATACTCTCGCAACAAATGTTGCTAAAGAGAGTATTATAGTTTTGTTCACATAACGGTTGTTTGTAACACCCAAAACTAAACCAGTTAGATATAGGGTTATATATACCAAAGTGATCAGGGTGAAGAGTGGAGTTCAAATCCGAATGTCTGTCTGTCCGTCCGTCCGTCCGTCCGTCTGTGCAAGCTGTAACTTGAGTAAAAATTAAGATATCTTGATGAAACTTGGCACACTTATTTCTTGGCACCATAGGAAGGTTGCTTTCGAAAATGAACAAAATCGGACCACTGCCACGCCCACAAAATGGCGAAAACCGAAAACACATAAAGTGACATAACTAAGCCATAAATAAAGCTATTGAAATAAAATTTGGTATGAAGGATCGCACTATGAAGGGGCATATTTGGATGTAATTTTTTTGGAGAAGTGGGCGTGGCCCCGCCCCCTACTAAGTTTTTTGTACATATCTCGCAAACCAATAGAGCTACATAAACGAAACTTTCTGCAGTCGTTTTTTTTAGTCACTTCCTAATACAGTCCAAAAATGAAAGAAATCGGATCATAACCACGCCCACCTCCCATACAAAAGTTAGGTTGAAAATTACTAAAAGTGGGTTAACTCACTAACGAAAAACGTCAGAAACACTAAATTTCACATAAGAAATGGCCGATGGAAGCTGCACTCAGATTTTTTTACAAAATGGAAAATGGGCGTGGCGTCGCCCACTTATGGGTCAAAACCATAACTCAGGAACTACTCGACCGATTTCAATGAAACTTGGTTTGTAATAGTTTCCTTACATCCCAATGATATGTTGTGAAAATAGGCCAAATCGCTTCACAACCACGCCTACTTCCTATATACCAGAACTTTGAAGACAATCTGAATCGTTAACTTTGCAATATATAAAGTAAGCACTAGTAAAGATATCGATGTAGAAATTTGCACAAATACTACGTTTATAGTGTGGCAGCCCCATTCTAAAAATCACCGAAATCGGACCATAGGTTGTCAAGGCCCCATATATCGAACATGAGGACCTCGGTACTTCTAACCTAATATTAGGGTTTCCAACTTTCAATGGACTTTATACAATATATATGACGAATATGTGGGTCAAATTGTGTATTATATAATATTAATAAAGTCAAATAAATAAATTGCGAGAGTATAAAATGTTCGGTTACACCCGAACTTAGCCCTTCCTTACTTGTTTTCTATTAATATGGACACTTGTTGGTGCTGGACGCTAAAGTAGTTCTTAAAAGTCGCTCCGGGGAGATATGTGTCAAAGTGAAATATTTGTTGATGCATTTACTAGATTACTGCTGCAGGCTCTAACAAACGAATATAATTTCAATACCCAGCTGATATAACTTTTCTCTAACACCATTTAATAGATTAAATAGATTCCCATATTTCTTTCAATCAAACATATTTAAGTAAATTTCCAATAAATCTTAGTCACACCTTTCCTTATGGGCGAGGCATTATGATAATGAACTATAAATAGACAATATATTTGCATTCACACGCATACACACACACACACATGTTATGGAAATAACACATACAATGTATTGTTGCCGCAATCTCGTCGGCAGTGTATCATGTTAACTGTATATTAAAGACTCATTTCACTTTGCGATTTGTTTAGCCCTCCTACTTTTGGCCACAAAACTACCCACAGATTTCGCTACTATTAGTCAATAATCAAACTATTTACCAAAGCAACAACAATAGACGGGGCTTGGCTTGTTGTTGCCGCGGCTCTCATACTAAGCACAGCTAATGCACAAACTTTTGCCAATATATCACATCATGTCAACATCAGTTAACAGCGTGTACACACGTATTCCCACGCACGTAAGCTCGCGTGCAAATATTGTATGCAGACACCAGCTGTAGTGGAGTTGCCCAGTAGGGAGTCTGATACGTTCCTTTAACGATATTATTAATGCTTTAAATAGTTTCAACCTCAATCTCAATATCAAATTCAATTTTCAAACTCATTTTAATCTCTTTCAATTTCAAATTCAATGTCAATCTTAAATTCAATCTCAAACTGAATCTCAGTCTCAAACTCAATTTTAATCTCAATCTAATTCTCAATCTCAATCTCAATCTTAAATTCAATCTCAAACTCAATCTCAGTCTCAAACTCAATCTCAATCTCAGTCTCAGTCTCAAACTCAATCTCAGTCTCAGTCTCAATCTTAAATTCAATCTCAAACTCAATCTCAATCTCAATCTTAATCTCAGTCTCAGTCTCAGTCTCAATCTCAATCTCAATCTCAAACTCAATCTTAATCTCATTCTCAATCTCAATCTCAATCTCAATCTCAATCTCAATCTTAAATTCAATCTCAACCTCCAACTCAATCTCAATCTCAATCTCAATCTTAATCTCAGTCTCAGTCTTAATCTCAATCTCAATCTCAATCACAATCTTAAATTCCATCTCAATGTCTAGTCTCAAGAACGGCAGAACTATTTATGCTTTTCCTACATGGTCGTAACGATTTATAAGTGGGCTGAAATGGTCATAAGTGGGTTTGTGATTTCATGGGTGTGCCTATCAGTCAATAAAATGCAAATGTGCGCCGCCCAGTCAGTCGTACAGCTGCTGAAAAGCACACATGATGGCATCCACTCACACTCAATCCCAAATACATGTCGTGCGGCGGTACAAACATACACAGTTACTTGTTCGAAGAAAAAATCATATTCCTCTTAGAATTGCGAAGAAAGTAATCAAACGATTGTTGTATGTGAAATCAAATGCTGTCGATGGCAGTTGGAAGAGCCAAGGAGGAATGCCATCACACGCACACACACTTAGAAGCAAACGTCACGGGATACAACCAATTTATGAGGGGGTTGCGTTTGTTGGAAAGTGTGCGTGATTGTTGGGTTGGCAGTGTCAGCAGATGTGGGTTAGAAAAGTTTCTAAGTAGAAAATGGCTTTAAGAAATTTACCGCACCTATGTATGTATATGCATATATTGTTTATTTACACGGAGAAAAATTTTGTTTTGAAATAAGTTGAATCCAGAAATAAACAAAAAATATATTCGACTTAGCGACCAGCAGGTATTCAGTGCGTCATCTTCTCTTATTTACGATCAAAATCATCTGAAAGGCCCCCTATTTGTTGTATAAGAGGCAGCTTCATTTTTAAACATTTGAAATGAAGAATGAATGGCGGATTAGTTTTCTGTGTGCTGCCTGGAGATATATGTACCTCTCTGTCAACTGCTGATAAGCATCAAATCAAAAATCGATTCAAGCGACAAATTTACAATAGGCATTTACTTGTTAACAGTAGCACACGAGTTGTTCTGATTGCTGTAGGGCTTCACAAGGTGAGAGAAAACATATGCGAAATTATACTCACAAGTTTAGGGGTATTAGGTTGATCCGAGGAGTTTTTGCAGACCGAATTTTGATGCATCGTGCGGAATTTGTGATGAAAAGAAAGGATAGGATATACATGATAGAACAGAATAACAGAGAATTAAACAAGGTAAGATATGATAAGAGACGGGAAATAGGATAGCTTAGAATAAGTAAGCCAACGATGAATATAGGATAGGAAACAATATGAGAGGGTTAGGATGATATGGGATGTGATAAAATAGTTCAAGATAGGATAGGACAGACTAGATGGGGTTAGGATAAGACTACATAGGTTAGCTAAGGGTAATTTAGAATAGGATAGAAAAGATTTGTAAAAGTTTGGATATTAGAGGATACGATAGTGGAGGTTGTAATAAGAAAATATGGAATATACTTTGATGGAACGATACGATAGCAAAATACATGCAATAAAAATGTTGAAAAAAGTTGGATTAAATATTTATTACAGCAATACATCCATTTATGACACCGCTTCTTTTAGTCATAGTTGTCGTTTATTTTACGACTACAAAACTTTATTTCTGATGTAGCACTTCCTGGGAAGCTCAATTCTATAAATATTGCATTGAAAATCCAATCTAACTACTCAATTGCCACATTCTATGGGTGACATGATCGCCCTATTGTGTGGTGCGATAAAGAGCCTGTCAACGCTGTGCGACCATATTTTGTGAATTCTGACTTTATTGGCAATATTTATAGGCAAAACAAATTATTTTTCCACACATTTACGCAAGCGAGCGCGTTTTCGCAAATAAATTCGTACGGCGAACACGCACTGATAAGCGTAATCACACATGCCAGACGTGTCTTCGCTGTTGCTCCGCACACACAAACAGTTTCTCCGCCCTTCCTCTACTCACCTCGCCGTCGCCATGTGACGCACTCAACCATCAATGAAAGGAAGTATCTCTTTTCGGCAGCGCAACTCCGTGCGTTGGCGCTGAATGACTTCACATGGGGCTGGAGCTGGTGGAAGACGACATTAAACGGCATTTAATGGCTTGTTGTTATTGCTGTTGTTTTCTTATTATTGCATTTCCTTTGCTTTTGAGTGGGCGCGCTGAGGTGAGGCGGCATCCTTCATTCTTTTTCTTTGTTCTTCCAAGTGTTTTTTCATCTTTTCAATTTGTTTTCTCATTTATGTGCGCTTCCTTACCTCGGCGCCGTCGCCTACGTGAGCGGACTGCACACACAGAGCAACCAATGTCACATCATATTTTTTGTATTTGTTGATTATTTTTCGGCAGCTTTTTGTCGCTGCCTTGCCACAAGCGGCACGTCTGTTGCCGCCACATATCCTTTTTTGACATTTATATGACAGCAGCGCCAGCAGCAACAACATCGAAAGGACAGGGACAGCTTGATACTGGGCTGTGTGTGCCGACCTTCGTCGTGCGGTCTTCAGGGATACACTCGCTCTTGCTCACATGCGAGCGCACATGGCATTGCTTCTTTCGGGCTGTCGATTCTCTTCTGCCTTTGCTTGGAAATCTCGTTACTCCTCAGTGAATTCGTTGCGAAAAAAATAAATTTCCTTGCTAAAAATTTATATCGCTTTTTTCTTGTTGTAAACCTTGTATTTGTGCCGAATTGCCTCGGGCCTGTCTCGCAGCACCTTAAAAGGCATAAAATTGTTTTTGTGACTGTATCAGTGCGAGAGTGGAGGCATGTTCCAGGTTGTTGAGCAGGTCTGCAGGCACATTTTTTTAGTTTTTTAATCAAGCAGCAGTAGGTTTTACCCAAGCGTGTGTGTGCTGGTGTGGCACTCGGGCTGTATCCAACAGATACTTCACAGCAAATGTAAGCAATATGCTTCTAAATAAATATGAGAAATATGTGCGGCGCATTGAAACTTGGCTTTGAAGCACCTTTTTCTCGCTTATACTCATAAATACCTGTGCAAATATAAATATCCCTTTTTTGTTTGCGTTTGGGAAATTATTTTTTATTCCCTCATCTCGAAAATCATGCAACAAAGTAGTAATATTATAAGTATTCTATTTGCATTGTAGACTCCATTGATTGATGCTGAGTTATTGTTGGCAATTGATTTTCGATGTGAAAATACATTCATAATTTTATTGTGTGTGTATGTGTGTTTAATGAGTAAATTTACATTGAAAGCAGCTTGTAAATAACGGTAATTTTCCAGAGAAGCCAAACAGCTCATAAAATAATTCAATTGCGGCATTTTGAATGAGAAATGTTTCTATTGGTTTGAGGTTATGTTTGTAAGTTATTTTAGTCTAAAATGCCGAACAATACAGAAAAAGTTGTTTGGATGCTTTCGTGAGAAAAAAAGTTCAAATGAAGACCTGAGTAAGTATGGAAGAGCTCTGACAATTATTTAACAATTTTCTGTAAAAAAGCATTTTAGTAAACTAAAGCCTCTTATGGATCATTATTAGTGGTTAAACTTTAATGAAGAGCCGAACAATTCAAAAAAACATAAAAATAATTATATAAAAAAGTAGAAGATCCCAGTAATTCAAAACATAAAAATCGTTCGCTTCCAACTCACCTCAACATAATTCACCATACCTAACTTTAACTCAAACTGTAACATATCACATGAATTTAACTTTGTGACTTATTACACACAAAATCTGAACTCACCACTTTTAAATTCACCACACCAACATTCACCATACCTTAATCCACCACACTTGCGCTAACAACATTTTCTATGCTGGAAATCACTTTCCGATTGTTTTTAGAAATAAGTTTCCATAATTACCACGAGTACCCAAGCTACTTGGTGGTGTTGAAAATTTTTCCACATCAGGCGATTCAGGTTAACAAATAATTATTTTTTTATATGTGCATAATGTTTAATTGATACTTGAAAAAACTCATTCGCAATTAATTTTGTTATTATTTTGTAGCATTTTCATGCATATGTGAAATGCTACTGACAAATTAGAAAATATTGCCTGTTTGTTCGCATACACATTATGTGATTACAACAGCACAAATGTGCCGGTGTAATATGTGGGTGAGTGTGCGTTTATATCATTGCCAGATTGTGTTACTTTGGCACGTGCGGCTTCATATTGTCGTGAGCTGTTTAAATATTACGGTGGCAGCTGCCAAAAATTTTCTGCAACTTACGCATTTTCCACCAGCAAACCACATTGAAAACACACATACATACAGACACATGTGTGTGTTTAGGCAGACATATGCGCGTTTGTTTACGATCAAATTCATATTTGCGTGTTGCGATTGCGAAAATACGGCATTCACGCGCGTCAAATTACACGTTCTTGGCATGACGATGAATGTGTGTGCGTGTGTGTGTGTTGGCGCAGGAAATGAAACACCTTAAGCGATATTTAAAAGAGTAACGAATTTCCAGTTATTTACCAAATGTTCATTCTTTGCATAACTTTCGGCGCTTTATTTGCCTTTGTTGAATTGCTTTCATTAAGTCTGCGCTTGTGTGTGTGTTTGTGTGTGTGTTTGATTCTGAGTTTGTTTGTGGAGCACAACCAACATATTATATTACTGTTGTTCGCGTTAAAATGCGCTCACGTTATTGCCAAACATTTTATTTAGACTTTTCAATTTGCCTGCCACTTTCAGCTTCCCCTTCTAGTGCTCCTCACCCACACATATACACATACACAGTTAAGAGTTTAGGCGCATTAGCTTTCGCCCCATTACGGTATTGTAATTGTAGGCGACGAAGTATTTACATTGCTTTGTCAGCGCTTTTTGTAGACATGTCAGCGCCTACATAATTTCCGGCATGAAGTCTTTTTAATAACCTGTCACCCCCAAACACACACACACACACTTCCACTTCCTCTTACACCGCACTTCAGCAGGCAATAACAGCACAGTAATTTGCTGCCGCTCACTCTCGCAGCCGCACGAAATTATCTAATGACATTGCGATCGTTGCTGCCGACTCATACACTCCTCACCAGCCTCCACCTGCCACCCACCACCTGCCGCTCTCCTTTTTCATCTCTCTGTGTGCAAGTAAACAATCTGCCTTGCTTTGTAGTATATATTTCCTTCATCGCGCTTTGCCATCACCGAGCGCCGCATTCGTTTGCTTTTGACACTGAAAGCCTTAATATTGCCTTTAATGAGCCTGTATATCTGCAGTTGGGTTGTGCGTGTGTGTGCGCGTGTCTTTAGCATTGTTTTGGCGCCTGAAGGGCTGCTTTGCATTTCGACAGCGCCTTCCTTCTCACTCTCTCTCTCTCCATCATCAACAACAACAAGAACTACAGCGGTTGCTAGCAACGTCTTCGCCCAGCAATGCTCTGCCGTTGCCGTTGCTGTTGCTGTTGCTGTTGCCTGCCATATTTTCATTAGACTTAATTTTTTGCAGATTTTGCGTTGCTTAAAGCCAAGGCAAGCCAAGCCCAGCCAACTGGAGTCGGCCGATTTTCATTAAAGCCTATTAAATTGAAATTCCAGCAGTGCACGCGCGCCAACTTAACTGTCAGCTCGACTGTGAATTATGTTCGGCAACGCACGAACGCACCAAAATGCGTCACGTTTGTATGTGTGTGTGTGTGTGTGTCTTTGCGTGTGTATTTGTGGCAGCGCTGTCGAGAAAAGCATAAACATAATTCAATTTTCGCTTTTTCTTTGAGTGAACGGTTTACAACAACAACAATTCTTATGAAAAGCAAACGCCATTGATCTATGTGTGTGTTTATGTGTTTGTATGTACTCTACAACAACTTGTATCTAGTTACAAGGAAGGCATCTCCGTTATATTAAATAAGCGGTTTTATGTGTTGCAAAACTTTTTTTTCGAGCAAAGTGAGTAAGTTAAGTAAATTAAGTTAACAGAAAAATAATTTTGTAATCTAGTTTAAAGAAATCTTTGAAAAATCTTTATTTTAAAGTTAAAATTTTCAGTTGAAAAATTGCTTCTAACTCACCACATCAAAATTCACCATACAAAACTTTAACCGAAATTGAAACTTATCACTCATTAAAATCTTTCACTGACATTTTAGATTTTTTACTCATAAAATCAGAACTTACCACATTTAAACTCACCATACCAAAATTCTAACCTGGTGCTAACAACATTTTCAAAGCTAGAACACTTCCGGTTTTTTTTAATAACTAAATTACCATTTATCCATTATCGCTTTCTTTCATAATTAATGTCAAATTACAAGAATTTAATTTTTCAAAAATTCTCAGTAAATAAACTTACGTTCTCTCCAGTTCACACACACCCGTCTTGCTTTCCCATACATCTGCGGCTGGCCACATCTGCACACCTGCTACACTGCAGATTTCCTTGGTCTGCTTGCAATGGCAGCATGAGTTTAAGTTCTTCCACAGAAACGTCAATTCCAATTGGCCGCCACATGCCAGCAATGGCAGTGACAGGTGGTTTCCAATCGCACTCCCGTCGTCTACTGCTGAATAAGATATTTATTTTCGTTTCCACTTAACTGTCGTCTGCGCTGTTGTTGTTATTTTAGTAAATAATACCGTTGTCATTAATTTTGTATCGCATGGATTTTTCGGACATTGCTGCGCACAAAGCAGCTGATTCAATGGACAACTAAACCACAAATTCAAAACTCTGCGGTCTCATTTGCCTTGTTATAGCATACTTTTAGGATATTAGCAGCTGTGTAATTTATCTGTGCGTGCGCTTCATTGTACAGTTTGGCATTAATTATTTATGAAAATAATGACAGTTAATGCAACAGCAACGGCTGGCTGCTTGGCATGGCCACAAGATGCCACTAATGACAGTTGCTGTCAAAGTAGAAAATTTGAATGTAATGATGAGCTTTTAAGAAGTTTCCAGTGAGGGACGCAACATTTGGCAGGCTTTTATGGATAAATTTATTCAAATTATTCGAAATTTTAATGACTTGAATGAATTTCGAAAAGTATGATAAGTAATTTAAATTCAAGGTATGATGGTCTATCTTGTCTCATTTAACGGATGTTTCAAACACTAGAGATTTATCCAAGCGCACATTTGATTATAGTCAAGTCAACACAGTCTCTCTGAGAGATAAAAATCGGGTACTGGTTCTGTCAAATGAGGAATTAGAAATTAAAATAGAGACTCAGACCTCGAAGACCTTAAGGAAGAGCTGAGAAAGTATTTTAATTCTTCAACAGTTTTAGTTTAATCCAATTCAAGTGAGCTTCTTATAACACAAATAAAGCTTTAAAGATTGTGAAAATCAGCACTTATTGAATTCAAGAGTCCTCCATTGTGTCGCGGCATACTTTGCAAAGGATAAAGCGCCTGATAGTTTTTCTCTTTAAGCTTCGAAAATTTTCATAGCCAATGTACATTCTTCAGCATTTTTTCAAGACCTTTTTTGCTGTGTTTTATTCGGAGGTTTACACGCAGACACACAGACAAGAGCAGAAGCAAGGGAGTGAGCACTTGCGTACAACTGTAGTTTTGCTGCTTATTTTTCCATTTTCACATTCGATTTTATTGCCTTGTTCTACAATTATTTACATTTGTTAGCTGCGCGCAACTGGTTCCAACAGCTGACGGCCGGCTGCAAGAGGGTCGAGCATAACAGGGCCGCAGTTATAGCTCGAGTGAGTAGCTGGCTGATTTTGGGCAAGCATTTGGGTGGAGCTTGTACAATCCACATGTTGCGATGCTTGACAATTTAAATGGGTTGATGAACTCTGAATGTGGATGTGGGAGCCAAAGAGTGGCGCGACAGCTGAGATGCGAACTGAGAGCGCGGAAGATCAGCGCAAAACCAAAAGAGGGGGACTGTATGAATGAAAGGATAACGATGTCATGATGTCGTGATGGTCGAAAAACAACAGTTACAGCTGCAACAAAAACTCCAACCATTGACTGCGTGTTAAGGGAAGCGCCAAACGGCAGCTGAGCGCCACAACACTGCCGCCACTGACGCCGGGTAATCAATGTGCATGCGACTGTGCGCATTTGTTGTTGTTGCCTGTAGATTTGGCGCAAAGCCAGCAACGTGTAATTAATCGTCAAGGGATGAGCAGACAAAAGCGCTGTAGCGAGAAGATGTGGAAGAAGAAGAATAGCTAGTAGTGCGGCGGTGTGAGGAGGCAAGTGAAGTCGTTGCAGTTTATCAGCCGCCATCGACGCCGTCGCCCCAGCGGAGCGCGAGTGGCAACAGCTTGCGTGCTCCACCAGGGAAGAGTGCTGCATACTGCTTGGTGTACGCATAAGACCCAATTTCGCGTTTAAGCGCTTTTGCGCCGCAGAAAGTTTTCGTTGAGTGAAGCGCAAATTATTTAAAAATTTCCGCTTTTAAGCGATGCGGCAAGCAGCGCATCAGCTCAGACACGACAACAAACACAGCCACGAACTGGGAAACGAAAATAAATCGCAAAAGTGCAAATTTAAAGCTGTAAACTTCACGACTAGCGGTGGCGAGAGGGAGCCAGTTGCTGCATCCACGAAGGCGCGTCTGTGCCGTCAGCAGGGAGCGCGTTACACTCTCAGGCAGTGAGTTACAAATTTAACGCGATAAAAACTTTTTAATGCCTTTACGCGAGTTTACTTCGCCCGTGGCTGGAAAGTGCGGCGGTGAAAAAGCGGAAGAATTACTACGAATTACATGTCAACAATTGGAGCGATAACAATGCCGAAAAGAAGTGGTAACAACCTTTCGCGACTTACTTCCATTTATGTATGTGAGAATCGATGTAATAAATCTTTAAGCGGACGCAGTGCACCTAATCCAGTAGGAGCCACTTAAACCTTGAATTTGCAACGGTGTATTGAATGAACGTTAGATGTCGCCTTACAAAGGAGTTGAAGTCGTTTTTGGTTGGAGCTTTGAGTGATTTCGACTAGTATTACTCTATGACTTCTAAGAATTAATGGAACAATGAGATTTGTTATGTCGGAAGTAGGCGCGCTTGGCGTCTTTCTCTGTAATATTTATTTTTTTCATTGGCATAACCTTAACTTATTAAAGTTATATACATTTCTCGTGACTTTCACCTCAATGTATTGAGGTGGCTCCACTCTCGTAGAAGTTCCCATTTCATAGAATGTCATTACCACGCATAAATACATACGTACAACTTCGTAGAGCCACATGTGAGTACACCCACCATTGTATACGCTTGAGCACGTGGGCGTATAAGAGAGTATGTGTTTCCACGAACTCGCAGAGATAAGGCAACATTGTGCGTACATTATGGATGATCGTAATGTGCTTTTAATACAGTTACGAATTTTCGGCTACAAAAGCGTTAAGTTGCCACTTTTATAGCTGGCAAGTGTTGACTATTCGCGAGTGTATTAACTTTGCTCTCTCGGGCGAAGCAAGGTGATGTTGAAAGTAAACGCCATTGTATAGCGCGGGCGGGGAGTTAAAGTCTAGGCTATATGGAAAAGACAGTGAAGCTTGGGGTATCTAAAGATTAATTGAGTATTCATAAGCGAAATTTAATTAACTGAGCAGGTGAGACTTCTTGTTGAGGTGAGAGTTGGGATTGTGAGATGTACCATAAGGTTATCTTTCGCCAAGTAATATGCGTAAAGTCATTTTTGCATTTCAGGATTATCTACCTTTGTAATTCAACCGTTTTGGAACCCGGAAAACTATAAATTTTCAACTCATGAGCACTTGATATGGAACACTACTCAAGCTCAAACTCATAATCTTCCTGTTCTGCCATACACAATGAGCGTCGCTGCGAGCAACATCGCCGAGCATATGAGAAAATCGCAAAGTTCAGTGGCACAACAACAACAATTCGCCACAATTTCAGACAAACTTCAAATGACTTAACGCTTGCTTGTGCGGACGTGTTGCAGGACGCTTCAACGTTGCGAAATTGGCAACCGAAAGTGAGGTTATACAGCATTTATCCAGGCCATCGCAGTAAGCAATGCAATACAGAACTCAGAAAATTGCCACAAATTGCAAAAGGCAGTGTAATACGAAGCCGTTGAAACAATAGTAACTACACACACATTCTTCGGTTGGCAACCGCTACACGCACAACAACAACAATAACATCCTACGCCCGCAATTGTAATAGCAAAGCAATAAGAAGAGGAAGGCGGACATGCAAGACGAGCTGGGTACAAGAAGAGGAAATTATTTTAGATTGCCTCTGGGAAATGATTTCGTGTTCGCACAGCATACCTCGGCCCCTCCCTACTTCACGCACACAACGGCAGATATGTGGCACGCATGTACGAGTACGTAGTACATCTTCGTGTGCATCTCCAACAAATTGTTTTCTAATTTATACAACTTTTCCATGGAATTGCTTGCATTGCGGCTAGAGAAACACATGTGCTCTCATGTGAGCGTGTGAAGTGCCACTTCTTCTGACAACCCGGCCCCCCCTTTCGTTCGTGTCCTTCGGTGTGTATTTGGTATTTGACACAGTCCAGTTAGCTGACATGTTTCATTTGGGCGATGATTTCAATGGGAGCAAACGCTGATCATAACCAGAATTGGACATTCCTGGTCATACTTAGCTTAATAAGTAGTGAAATGTGTTGAAGTGAGGAAAGAAGAGGAAACGTTTTGTTCTATGTGTCAAACTTTAATTCGAGTGACATTCCATGTAAATTATAGTAAAAATGGGAACAAGTAGACTTGGTGTTAATGCTAAGTATAGATGATACAACGAAGAGATGAGCGGAAGATTTCTATACTACTTTCTTTAGCTACCAAGTGAAGGTGAATCTTGGTTAAAGGTCAAATTGATCTATGTGAATGTATACCCTAGGGATGATCATTTCAAACAGAAAATTTATGAAGAGTGCCGCGCTATGAATGTCTAGATTCGATAGAACGGTATTTATTTAACGGATCCAAATGACATTCTTTAATCTAAATTGATTATTAAGAACATTTTTTATTAGCTCTAGAGTTTTTTCCATTCTTAAGTTATTTAAGTCATTGAGGTATGAAAACGGGCGGACCAAAGTTCTACTTACTTTCTAAGATAACCTCGCAAAACTTATAAAATCTTAATGTAAGGTAAATATGTTACATATTTCCCACATATTATATTTCTCAAATCATCTTCCACTGCTCACTGTTATAAGACAAGTTCTTGTAATAACAGAATCACCTCGTTCTAGTCCAAAATCACTCATCAGCCAATAAACACACTTTCAAACGAATTTCTTTGTAACCTTTGAGCATATTGTTGGACAGAGGTCTCTTCGTCTTATCCCAATATTCACGAATTTGCTCCCGACTCTTTTGGAAACTTCTTTATGATATTCCTTCATCAGTTCTCTGAGATTAAAAAAACTAAAAGTCATTAAACGGTTATCTTACCTATATGAATGTTTTTGAGTCCATTGTTCTTATCAGCATTGTTCTTAGAACTAAGGCGATGTCTCCATGCTAGTTGTTGGGTCTTTAGCATTAAAATATATATGTTCGAATTCAATCAAGTTTTAGAAGGAAGTGTTCCTAAATGTGAGGGCTTCTTTAAACCGGTTCCTGTGATGGAACTGTACAAATAATGTTTGAGGAAATACATCCCAAGTCCAAACTTAACGGAAGACAACATTCGATACGAGTAAGAATTACAAAACATGCAGCTTAAAACGAACTCAAAGCTTTTCTATTTTGCTATATAATTTCTCAGCCATTATAAAAGTATGTGCACTAAAATCACTGTATCACAGTCTGAGCAAAAAAAAAAACGAGTGAAATCCAAATTGTCTCCAGCTAAGTACTTGTCAAATTTCGCATTTTATGCCGTGCCATGGCACATTTAGCTTTTATGCGCACATTAAACTCACTTCTGCTAAGCACACTATCACAGTGCGCCATAAAAGTATGAGCACGCATTAAATCGAGATTTCAGCTGCCGAGCGACATGGAGCTGGTGCTGACCACTGGAAGCCTTTAGTATTGCATTTACCCACTTATGTCCGAGCTTGCCGTGCACGTCGGCACTCAACACCACATAACTACTACTGGAGAAATCCTCTACGAGTCCACATACACATGTGGCACATCGCCTCTAATCTCACTGGCAAATATACACAGCGAGAGCTGATTTTCGTGCATTTGCATGTTTATGTTTTCGAGTCGGTTTTATTGTGCAGCTATTTGTTATTGTTGCGCTTCCGATTTTTCCCTTGCAGGTTGTTGCTTTTGTAATTATTTCCACGCAGTTGGGTTTTCACAAGTACGAGCACTTGCTAGGCGACATTTAAAGGATGACGCAACAAATTCGAGGCGAAAACGAAAAATATATTTTGCAGCCAAAAGCAAGCAACCGCACAAAAACCAAGCTGAGGTGTCGCAAGGCGCTCGGGCAGGCGGTCAGCGAGGCGATATTTGGATGTTTACCACACTGTGCTCCACATGTCTGGCTTGTGGTACGTATGTAAAAGTGTATGCATGTGTACTTGAGGATGGAGTCCTTGCCGTGCATGCCGTTGTGTGGAATTTTATTTTCCCTGTCATTTGCGTTGGCAACAGTTTCAGGCTTAAACACCAATTATTGTGGAGCCGGGATGAAAGTGTTTCTCAGACTTTGGACGGGCCAACGACGCCGCAGCCTTCACCCACGTCTGTCTCGCATGCTGGCTGGCTCGATGGTGCAGTGCCGAAGCGACCCTGTAGGACATGGAGCGCGAAGGATTTTTAAAAACGTGTCAGAGTTGTTATAAAAATCATTGAAATTCAATTCTTCTGCTTCTTCACATACTCAGACGTATGGAAGTGGCCGCATTCAGACTACTTTGTAACTAGTTCCAAGTGGCTTTTTTTGAATCATTATCATTCGTACATATTTTCCTGCTGAGTAGTCGCATTGTTGGTGTTGTTGTTCAATATATTGACGCGCTTGTGTGTCAGCGTGTCAACGCTTGTTTTCGCTGCGGAAGTAAATTTTAATGAAATCCGTTGGTATTCGAAACGCAAACAACGCGCAACGGCGGATCAAGTGCAGCGCGGAGGAAGTCAGACACAGCAGCAGAAGAAGCGAAATATGACGACCTGCGAAATGGGGAAAGCACACATGTTGACACATGAGGCTACCAAAGCGAGCGCAGCGTGCAGCTGCAAGTGTCTTTCGTTATGTCAGCCGTTTGCTGGAGCTTGTGTCTCCGTTATGCGATTTCTTATTGGTCTTGTTCTTGCCGAGGATTACATTTATTATCCTTGCATATAAATTTGTTTGTGGTGCGCACTCGCGTGTGTTGACAGTGTGCAGTGTGTTTTACCGTTGCAGTAGCTTAACGGTGCTGCGGCAGCGGTTTACAGCATAAATTAGGCATGAAAGAACTATGCGAGTTAAGCCGCTGCTGAGCCAATTAATTAACATTATGGCGGTGAGATATGAGTGTGGACGTCGGCAGGCGGTTTATTTCACCTTTTTTAGAATGGAGCATGAACAAAAAGAGAAGTGGGAGACTGCTATTACAGCGGTTCTTATCAATACGCGCTTAAAAATTTTTGAGAAGACGCTGGAGCAAATATTCTTCGGAGTGGGACCGGTTGCCATTTTTCATATGTTTGTTGTTATATTTTTATTATAATCATTATTACCCACGGCTGCAAATTTTCGCGAGAAAATATCGAAAAGTCCTCCGCCACAAGCTTGTCAACTGGCATGTACGCGGATGTGAGCGCCAGCTGAAAGTCAGCGAAGTTTGTTTACGCGTAGTTGCGACTGCATGTGGAGCTTCCGGCCCATGGCTCACGCACACTCACGCGCGCTCTGCTGCAAAACTTGACATGACAAACTTTAAATTGCTGCTTCAAAAACGTAGAAAGCGACTCCTACCATATACAGGGTGCTGTGGGAACAAGTGCAGCTAACTTTATATTCACACATTGTATATGTATATATATAGTATATGCATATATACATGCATGCAATTATGCTTGAATCAGCGCCGTACACAAGCGTGACAACGTGCAAAGCCTTCTTTCTACAGCCCCACGATTTGTACCCAAAGTGTCACAATTCGCCCATAATTCTTACTCACAACCGACAACAACAAACACACAGAGACAATCATATAGACACACATTCATCAGCTGCGCTTGTGCGAAAGTTGTTTCAGATGCAATCTTCGGCATAGTTTTGCGCCCACTTGTTATTCCGCAATTACTCTGTATGCAGTCAGAGAGTTGTTTTCCATGGTTTTCCCAGCTTTTTTTAGTTGATTTTTATGTGTTTTTTTTTTGGTTTTGTTTTCGGTGCGTCAAACTAGGCAAATGGGTTTTTGCGGAGATGACACACTGTCGCTGTTGCGTGTGCTAGTACGCTTGTGTGTTGCAGCAACATGTTGCAAAGTAGGTCAGCGCTAATGAAAAGAAATTATGCGTAAATAATGAAAATATGTTGCTCGCACAGAGTTGCCATGTCTGCAATTTTTGCATTTTATTCGTCACATATGAATCTCCTTTCCTTTTATGCGCAATTTTATTGGTGACACAAGCGTTACTTGTGACTGCAATGAGGCATCTGTATATATTTGTGGAGACTTTTGTGCGAAATCTGCTGTCTGGTCAATTTGGCATGGACTTTGTTTTTCGCTGAGATAAGACTCCTCATACATAATATTATTGCTGCGTATTGTTTGTGTTGGGGTGTTTTTTGTCAAACTCAAATTTTGACTTTTGTTGGGACATTGTTTTTCAACTTTTAGTTTTTTCTTTTAAAATTTAATATCGAAATTTCGAAATTTATTTCGAAAAATTAATTTTTTATGTTAAAAAACTGATTTCTAATTTTATGTTTTATATATTTTAGAAAATAGAAAAATTACTCATTACTGACGTTGCCATCTGGTATAATATTTTATAATTATTTTTAATTTTTTTTATTACTCATTTCTGTCGTTGCCACCTGGTAGAATATTCTATAATTATTTTTAATTTTTTTTATTACTAATTTCGGTCGTTGCCACCTGGTAGAATATTTTATAATTAATTATAATTTTTTTTATCTACAAAATATTGTTGTCACTTTTATGCGTGGTCTCTATCGTTGATTAGCAAAAAAGGTAAATTATAATAATTATTAAATTGTGTTTAAAAACACACTCAATAGAAGCTATTAAATCATGAGTCAAATAATGCATAACAATTGCAATGCAAATTCACTTTTTTTTCGCATAATCATATAAAGCTACTAATTGTTTCAATAAAGCATATTTTTTTGTTCATAAAAAGCCTTTCGTTATTAAAGTAAAAATATATATGTAATATATTTTTTTAATGCCTTTGAGTTGTTAAATTGCTTATGGTTCCGTAATTGATTAATGGAAATTATAGAACGCTTGCTGTTTGACATTTTTAACATTTTGATTTGTGTCCGGTGAGGAAATAACTAATTTATTGCGCAATTCAGACGTAATTTTACTGGTCAAAAGCTACATATGTATATATAAAAAAATAGTTATTTTTTACTTCATTCCGAGGAAGGTTTTTTTTTAATATTTTGTAGGTTCACTTAAATGTTTTTAGGCTAAAGTGCAAAAAATCGACATATATTTGCAATTAAATAATAGCAATTAAGTGAAGTCATATAAGTTAATATGATTTATTAGCATTTTAGTTTCAATAGGGTTGCCAACTGACTTAAAAAAATTGTTTGAATAAAAAATAATATTTTTTTGTAAAACTTGAGTTGAAATGTTGTTTAAAACATCGCACCTGGCATTAAATATTTATTAATATGAATTAAACTTTGTAAAATTATAAAGTAATTTCTTTTGTTTGATAATTGTATGACAGATTGAGCATAACTGCTTTCAAAAACGTGCTGAACCTCCAAACATTCGAAAATTTTTCCTGTTCATGCATAAACCCAGCTCTCTTTGATGAAATTTATTAAAATAGTTCATTTTAACTCACTTAACGCCCAAAAGTGTGCTACGAAAATCACCAAGCACATAATCCACGCCACAAATGCCGTTTCATTCGCTCGCAGTCAGCATTTATATGCACCCAAGAGCAACTGAAAACAAAGCGCCGAATTGTGAATTTATGTGAGAGCTCCCGTTAACGAGGTATTTTGTTAATATTTAATGCATTGAAATTACTTTCAACTTCGAACATGCCAACTTTCGTCGCAACTGAAAGTAAAAAGCAAAATTTCAAAACATTTCAACAAAGTTTCGCATAAAGCACAGCGACAGCGGGTAGTTATGGGAATTCATGCAAATTCGCATTCGGCGTGGTATTTGTGTAATAAACACACACACACACACACAAGTACACTCATACACGCGTTCACCTTTGGACTGTCATTCAAAAGCGCACATACGAGTACACAGTGCTAGCTCATGCATTCCACACACTAACAAAAAATAAATAGAAATGTATATATGTACATATGTGCAGTTAAGTATGTGTTGTACATATGTATATACTAATATAAGTATGCTCATGCGCTTGTGTGCGTGCATACAACAGCAAGAACTAGTTGACGAATTATGCTTCCATTTAAGTTGAAAGATGTTTGTGCGGCGACAACAACAACCTTATGCTTATGTTCCCGCGCCAGTTGACAACCGTTACTTATGCGTGTGTGTGATTTTCATTATTTCTGACAATTTATTTAAGTGCTGCATGGCTCAAATCATCAACGCACGCAAGTCCCCACTCTCTCTCTCTCTCTCTCACTCTTCCCCTCTCCCCATCACTCACTCTCTCCTCTGTATATGTATGCATGTGTGTTGTTGTTGTGACAGTTGCGGCGACATGAGCAGCCTAAACATTTGTCTTTCAAAATTGATTATGAGCTGTAAATTGCGAAAGCAATCTCCGACGTTTGTTTAGCGTGTCAAGAAAGTTCCGAATTCGCGGCTGCAACTTTACTCGGGGATTTGCGATTAATTGGCAAAGTTTTCAGCGCGTTGACACAAGTAATGTGCAGCAGCGAGATTCTGTGAGAGACTCCGTTCGGCAAACTATTTGCTTGCGGCATTAGAAATATTAGTTCGCGAAACGGGGTTTTAGTTGATATTGCGACAGTTTTAGTTTTAATCCCGACTTTAATGCGGCGGTCATGTGTTGTTGCTGGGGGGGGGTGAGCGGCTTCTAAAGCAAATCTGAATTAATTTTTATAGTTTTTATTGTTGGTTGGGTCACTTAAGTGAGTTTTAAAGGGAAAATTAAGTGACTTCTTTGGAAATGTTTAGTCATTGCAGAAAAGTGGGATTTGAGAAAAGATTTAATGCGAGTCGCGCTTCGATTTCAAGTCTCATTTATCTTCAGAGAATATAGCCAGCTGTTAAGCATTCATCTACATTTCTTCAGGAGCTCATAACATCAAACCTTTTTCGTTGATCATCAAATTTTCGATTTTCTTCAAATTGCTTTTTAATGATTTTATTCAACAGATTAGCGATTTCTAAGCACAAAGACAGCTTATATACAAACAATTTAAATAATTTTCGAATACAAAAAAATTAACAATTGACACAACAACACGCAAAATGAGCGAATTAAGTGACATGCATGCCATACAAGCGTTTAATGCTGCGCTAAATAGCCGCTGCGGCAAATCAATCACTTGCCCCTGCATCCACACCAACCGAAGACTAGCGATAAGCGGTTATTTTGCAACGAGTAACAACGCCTTTACACACGCTTCTCGCTCAGAAGCTTCCCCAATTTCGCTGATTAAGCAAAGGCGAAACTTTGCGCTTTTATCTGTGCGCTCAGTTGAGCAAAGGATATTAAGGCTGGGGAATGCTTTGTCTACTTGCAGGGCTGTGTGGGCGCAACAGACGGAGCGCTTCGTTTTATTTACACGAAAGCGAGCAAGCAAGCCACACAAAACGGTTGTCAAACGGATGTGCCAAGAATGCCTCCGCCCAAACAAAAGCGAAATACAATGAAACTCACCAGAAATGAACACAAAGGGCAATAAAGACTGAAAGCGAAGAAAGCGACGATGAATGGGATGGTAAGGGCGCCCGAGTGGTTGCACAAACAAAAAGAGAGCTTTCATTTGAATTTGTCACTGTCATATCAACATCTCGGCACTGCCAGGCAATTAAAATTAATTTCATTTACACAATACACAAATATTTCGATGCACAAACACCCAACCACATCCGAGTGAGTACCCTGCCAGCCAGGCCTAACCACTTTCCCCTCATGTTTCTTCAATTACTAACACCAACGCACACAACCCAAACGTTTTGTTTTTGTATTCGTACGTGTGAGGAGAATAGTGGTTAAAAAACTCACAAGCAGCTATGCTGGCCTATGGCAAACTCACCACTTTTTTTACCACTTTTGTGGGTTTAAAAAACTTCGGTTTAACCAGCTTTTTCACCACCTTTGGCTGGCAGGGTACTACAAACACATATAGGTGTGTGTTTGTGTTTGAGTGCCAATGGCTATAATACATGCTGCCTTCCGCCTAGGAGCCCTATTGAGGGTGCCAACAACAATGTCAAGCCTGCTAAGTGATTGCCGGCCATGCCTAGAGGCGCTGCTGGAAAGCACAAAGCGACCAACACACACACACACAGATTCAGAAGATCTAAGTATTAGCACTAACGGTGGCTAACTAGTGCTGGACGACGGCTGGCTATCGGCGTTTGGTAAATTGGAGCGCCTCATTATGGCAAACACCTCACACACTACTCTCTGATACGTCTAGCTGCTCCGTATGTGAGTTTGTGGCTTCGCTGGTGCGATAATTTCATTCACACCATACCACACAGCTGTAAATTAATAAGCAAATAAACTCGATAAACAGAGAGCGCGTTTGTGAATGAGTGTGATGGCAGCGAGGACATCTCATCAGGACTTCGATTATGCTGATATTATATTTAGCATGCGACTGTGGCTTGCGGAAGGGAAGTGTGTTTGCATGCCGAAAGTAAGTGCGGTTGTCATTGTACCCGATTTTTGACAGCTACATCAGAATTCTCACGAACTTTTTGAAGGACAAATCGTTTACAATCCGGCCTGTTTAATTTATGTTTTTATACTCTCGCAACAAATGTTGCTAAAGAGAGTATTATAGTTTTGTTCACATAACGGTTGTTTGTAACACCCAAAACTAAACGAGTTAGATATAGGGTTATATATACCAAAGTGATCAGGGTGAAGAGTGGAGTTCAAATCCGAATGTCTGTCTGTCCGTCCGTCCGTCCGTCCGTCCGTCCGTCTGTGCAAGCTGTAACTTGAGTAAAAATTAAGATATCTTGATGACACACTTATTTCTTGGCACCATAGGAAGGTTGCTTCCGAAAATGAGCAAAATCGGACCACTGCCACGCCCACAAAATGGCGAAAACCGAAAACACATAAAGTGCCATAACTAAGCCATAAATAAAGCCATAGAAATAAAATTTGGTATGAAGGATCGTACTATTAAGGGGCATATTTGGATGTAATTTTTTTGGGGAAGTGGGTGTGGCCCCGCCCCCTACTAAGTTTTATGTACATATCTCGCAAACTAATAGAGTTATATAAACCAAACTTTCTGCAGTCGTTTTTTTTTTAGCCTCTTCCTAATACAGTCCAAAAATGAAAGAAATCGGATCATAACCACGCCCACCTCCCATACAAAAGTTAGGTTGAAAATTACTAAAAGTGGGTTAACTCACTAACGGAAAACGTCAGAAACACTAAATTTCACATAAGATATGGCAGATGGAAGCTGCGCTCAGCTTTTTTTACAAAATGGAAAATGGGCGTGGCGTCGCCCACTTATGGGTCAAAAACCATATCTCAGGAACTACTCGACCGATTTCAATGAAACTTGGTTTGTAATAGTTTCCTTACATCCCAATGATATGTTGTGAAAATAGGTCAAATCGCTTCACAACCACGCCTACTTCCTATATACCAGAACTTTGAAGGCAATCTGAATCGTTTACTTTACAATATATAAAGTAAGTACTAGTGAAGATATCGATGCAGAACTTTGCACAAATACTATGTTAATAGTGTGGCAGCCCCATTCTAAAAATCGCCGAAATCGGACCACAGGTTTTTAAGGCCCCATATATCGAACACGAGGACCTCGGTGCTTCTAACCTAATATTATGGTTTCCAACTTTCAATGGACTTTATACAATATATATAACGGATATGTGGGTCAAATTGTGCATTATATAATATAAATAAAGTTAAATAAATAAATTACGAGAGTATAAAATGTTCGGTTACACCCGAACTTAGCCCTTCCTTACTTGTTTATATTGTATTTGTGGTAGAAAGCAACGGCCACATTTGCGTGCTTATGATTCCGGTTTAAATATTCACGAGTATGTGAACTGTCATATGTTATGTATATATGTACATACACCTACATAAGAAGAAACACACATCTACATTTTGAACGCAACGAGAGAAGAGTCCAAATGTCCTGCTTATGCAAACACCTAGGTGATTTCCCTTAAGAAATGTACTAATTTCACTTGAAAATTATGGCTAAAGAATTTAAGGTGATTCATTTATCTTTTAATAATAATATGTTCGATGTGTTCTAAAAATGACGGGAACGTGTTTATATAAGCTTCGCGATTTTCGTTTGTTAAAAGCTTACACTTCGTTGCTTGTGCGTGAATTCTTGACCAAAAACCATGATGTAACAATGACTCCATATTCGCCAGATATTACACCGTGTGACTTTTTCCTATTTCCAAAAATTAAAGAGATCCTTAAAGGACCGTCGTTTTACAAACATACGAGAAATCGTTGAAAGAGCCAAGGGCTATGCCAAAAATTGGAGAAGTGTTTCGACGATTCGAAGAAGCGCTGGCATCGTAACGAATAGGGATTAATTTAAAGGCGATATTTTCGTTATTTCTTGAACATACCTCGTACAAATTGTTCACAATTTTTGGTGATTTTGCAGCTTTTTAGTGTTTTTTGGGTACTTCAAACAAATATTAAATAATAGTTATTAGAATTTTCTTATATTTTCAGTCGGGTTGCCACCTGTTCTAAATATTAAATATCGATTTAAGCAAATGTCAGTATATTTTAAGGGGGATGGGGAGGGTTTTCACTATTTTAGTAGAATTTCGTAGACAAACATGTTTGTGAAGGGTTGCCATCTGTTAATCAATGTTTAATGACTTAAATTGTTTCCATCTAATTAAAGTAATTCAAACCTGTCTTATATCTCTTCTTCTTGAAATTTAGTTTAGGAAAGAGTCTAGCAAACTCCTTTTGGAAATAATTTTCTAAGCTTACCTGATATCGCGTGCATATATTGCATGCCAGTAATAATTGTGCTTGTCATTAGTTATGGCATTGCCTCACCTACCCACCTAATTATGTGAATAAATATTCGTTATTGATGTGTCATAAATATAGATTGATGAATCGCATTTGAATGAGAGGGAAAGCAAATCAGTGTCGAGAGCGTGAGAGTAGGGTGTGCTTGTATTCTAAATTATATGCCATTCACTACAACTTCCTGGCACTTTAAGTGCATCCCTAATGTAAGATTTACATGTCACATTTCTGCTGACGCAACTGACAAATTTGCGGCATTTATGAGTAAGTACACGAAGCGGCAACAACGTTAATTATGTTGCACGCGCGAAAACTAGGTCATCACTAAACGCCAATAAAGAAAAAATAAATAATTTAGATGTGTGCTCGTACACATACGCCCCGGTGGCAAGGAAGCACACCCACGTATGTTTGTATGTGTGTGTGTGTTTGTACATGAGAATATTTTTGCACCAAGGCTGGCTGCGTGAGCCTCACGTGGCGCTTGTGAGCACGCAGTAACGCTTTTCCGTGGCATTCGTGTAATTAACTGTAATTTGTTTTACTGCGTTTATTTGTTTTTGTTTTTTTCTTTTTGTTGCTTTCACAGTTGTTTCAGCGCTCGCTCGCTCGCTTTCCTTTTCTTGATTTATAAAATTTCCAAACGACTGCGTAAGCGGTATTATTTGCTTTGTTAGTGCTTTATGTACTTACTTTGTATTTTGCATTTGTGCATGCACCGTTTGCACCGGTGCTTATTTATGTATTCAAATATTTGCTTTTGCGAAGGCTTTTAAGGCGCGCAAAGAAATTTCACTTGAAGCAAACATGTGAAAAATTAATTATGAGTGCCAGGAAATTAATACCAAATTGAGGTTTGTTTTGATTTCGGGGAAACTCCTGGGTTTCACATTTGAGTGAAAAAAAATTTAAATAAACATATTTGTCTATATATATTATATATATTTTTTTTTCTCCATTCCGCTTTGAGAATAGAAATATTTAATGAATGAAAAAGTACGTCTTAAGAAAAGCAGAGAAGCTTTAGAACGCTAAGCTCTTGAAGGGCGGAAGTGAAAAGTCTTTGCTTATTTTATCATAAAACTCAAGTTAGTGACGGTCCTTATTGGCTATAACAAAAGGAAGTGTGTGTTTCTGGAGTCTCTGACCTTAGAAAGGTTCTCACAGGTTGGGTATAGATTGACTCCTATTGCGATTTATAAGTATTCAAACTTTTACATAGAACCGAACGCATTTGCTGAGTTTTCCATATCGAAATCAATTTGAAAATCTGTTCTAAGAAATTTCGAAATTAATATTGCCTACATTTCGGCGCATTGGTAAAAGACATATAAGCAACTTATACTCAACATAGCCCCGCCTTCATATTTGAATCACATATGTGCTAAACTCGTATGATGTCTTTAATGCTTGGAATACATATCTTCGAAAGCCAGTCGATTCATAGAAACAACATTTCAATTGAGTAAATTTTCCTCACAGATTATTATTTTTTGTTGCATACATTAATACATTCAAAATTCTTCAACTCCTAGGTATATATGTATATGATAGTATTTCAGTGGCCAGAACATTCAGCGCCTAACGAAAAATTACTGTCAAACACAAATGAGAGTCTATTGTAAAGGTTCTCAGCGCAGAAATGTGCCAAATCAAGCATTTTACTGACGGAAGTGCAAAAATATATATTATATTATGCTCGGCGCAAAATAAAGTACACATTTTAATATGAGAGCGTGTAACTTAACGGTTGTGGTGGGCCTAGGCCTTTACTTGTATGCTGCTCGTACTCGTAAAAGGTTAAGATGGTATTAAGACCTGCATACTTGACACAGGCCCTAGACACTTTATCGTAATTAACCGAGCAGCCATGTCAAGCCATTACGCTGCCATGCATGTACAGAGTGACACATATAAATGGGTTATTTGCTTTGGGCTTCGCCTACGTTCGATACTTGTGCTACTTCTACTCTCACAGCGTATAGCTGACGTTTCTGCCGCGTCAAAAGTCAACATTTGACATTTCTGCTCTTTGAGTTTGTGCTTACAAGGCGCTATGTGTGTGCGTGTGCCATTTGAGTGCATATGTGTGCAGGTGTTTCATTGTCTGTGCGTTATATTGGCTAATAAATGTGTAATATTTAATTTGTGTGTCATCAGCATAAAATATAACACGCCGTTGGCTGTGCCGGATAACATAGCACATTACTTTTAATATTATACTCAAATACATAAGTATTAGTAGCCGAACGAATAGGCGTTGGCTTAAGTAGGTGTTTAAGACACCTTAGAGATGAGCAAGCGTGTCTTTATAGCTGATTTGCTGACAGAAAGAGATTTTGCAGTTTTCTTAAAATATTAAGTGTCTACGGTTTTATAGCGGGCACTGTCTATATCTAGTATATATAATTATAGATTTTATTGAAATGTACTTACTCACATCCTTTTGTATTTTCAGGTAAAACTTATTTGCTATTTTAAGCTGAAGCTGTGAGTATTGGAAACAAACCAAATATTTTCAAATTCAAGTCAGTAAATAAAATATCAACAAATAAGGAAGGGCTAAGTTCGGGTGCAACCGAACATTTTATACTCTCGCAATTTATTTATTTAACTTCATTTTTTATATTATATAATACACAATTTGACCCATATTTTCGTCATATATATTGTATAAAGTCCATTGAAAGTTGGAAACCATAATATTAGGTTAGAAGCACCGAGGTCCTCGTGTTCGATATATGGGGCCTTAAAAACCTATGGTCCGATTTCGGTGATTTTTAGAATGGGGATGTCACACTATTAACATAGTATTTGTGCAAAGTTCTGCACCGATATCTTCACTAGTACTTACTTTATATATTGTAAAGTAAACGATTCAGATTGTCTTCAAAGTTCTGGTATATAGGAAGTAGGCGTGGTTGTGAAGCGATTTGGCCTATTTTCACAACATATCATTGGGATGTAAGGAAACTATTACAAAGCATGTTTCATTGAAATCGGTCGAGTAATTCCTGAGATATGGTTTTTGACCCATAAGTGGGCGATGCCACGCCCTTTTCCATTTTGTAAAAAAATCTGAGTGCAGCTTCCATCTGCCATTTCTTATATGAAATTTAATGTTCCTGGCGATTTTCGTTACTGAGTTAACGCACGTTTAGTAATTATCAATAAAACATTTGTATGGGAGGTGGGCGTGGTTATTATCCGATTTCAACTAATTTCATGGTGTGTGGTGGGGTACGTAAGGGAAGTGACTACAGAAAGTTTGGTTTATATAGCTTTATTGGTTTGCGAGATATATACAAATAACCGATTTGGGGGCGGGGTCAAGCCCACTTTCCCAAAAAAATTACATCCAAATATGCCCCTTCCTAGTGGGATCCTCTGTTCCAAATTTTACTTTTATAACTTTATATATGGCTCAGTTATGACACTTTTTGTGTTTTCAGTTTTCGCCATTTTGTGGGCGTGGCAGTGGTCCGATTTTCGAAAGCAACCCTCTCACGGTCCCAAGGAACGTGTGTTCCAAGTTTCATCAAGATATCTTAATTTTTACTCAAGTTACAGCTTGCACAGACGGACGGACGGACGGACGGACAGACAGACAGACATTCGGATTTGAACTCCACTCTTCACCCTGATCACTTTGGTATATATAACCCTATATCTAACTCGTTTAGTTTTGGGTGTTACAAACAACCGTTATGTGAACAAAACTATAATACTCTCTTCAGCAACATTTGTTGCGAGAGTATAAAAATAAGGAAAATGAAAGTCTGCTTTTATTTGAACAATTAATTTACTACTTCGGAGCTTTACGTTCACTTCACATGCTTATTTCTCTCTCTCTCTCTCTCTCTTGCAATCAGCTTAGTTTAGTTTGCTCACAATTAATTGATTCTATGAAGCTGCTAGCCCTCCACTCTTCACACTAATTACCTTTTGTGTAACAGTAAATATTTTTATATATTTACTGTTGTATTTGTTGCATAACTCTTTTTTGTTGCCCCAATCAAAGGCATAAAAATACAAGGTAAGGCAAATAACTACACAACAAACTGGAAATGCTAGAAAAATATAAACAAGCAGCTATTTATGGGCATATTTATTAATACAAAAAAGGTTTACCCACAAAAGCGCTCCACAACTGGTCGGCAAAACCGTAAATATTTGTCCGCAAACCGCACCGAAATAATATGAAAACCAAAAGATGCCATTGTATGAGGGGAGTTGGTAGCGTTAAGTAAGGAAAGGGTAGAAACCCAAGAATAACTGTGCCTGGCAAATATACCGTAGCTGTTTGTAGCAATCTCTAGGGCTATTAAAAACTCATTTTCCATTAATATTTCCGAAGCGGAATGCAAACAATACTTAATGTGTGGCTTTCTAACCACATTGCCATGCACATATAAACACACACACACACACAAACATACATATACCTACTGTTGTATACGCATTAGATACATTCACTTGAGTAACCGCTTGGACACACAGACAAAGACACACACATACAAAGTAGTTGAAACAATAGTGGAGGCACACTTTGTTGTAGCACTCATGCCGAGAGTGAAGTTGTGTAAAAATTGAGCAAACGCTGTGTGCATCAAATGCTTGTGTGCCGCAAATAATAGTGAGCAAATAGTTTGCTGGGCCACAGCAATGCAGTCAGTGCACAAAATGCTTGCAATTTATTTATGGCCAAATGAGTGTAACGGTATTTTATATACACTTGTGTCGAGTTAGTTGGCCGAAAGAAGGCTAGCAGCATTACTGCAATAGAAAATAGTTTTCAATTGCAATAGTTATTGTGGAATATTTGTGGAAAATCAATAAGAAATAAACTTAAGACTTCGTTGAAAGTCGGATTATCAGTGAGGCTTAAAGCAGTAAGCTTTTGCTAAATACCTTTACTAATCGAAATTTATTTGAATTCTATTTGCATATAAAGTGCAGAAATTGTGTACGCTTAAAGCGTAATAACTCACAACTTTGTAGACCAAAGTAGAGTTATTGCCAAAAAAAGAAAAAAAATCACTCATACGCACTGTCCAACCAAAAACTGTATTGGATGTATTAAATACGCTGTGACCTCTGGCATGCATCAGGCTGATCTATAATGTATTTGACCGCAATATGTGCGGCGCACATACATCTATTATGCAGCTAATGTGCAGAGACCAAGCATTAAAGCCATGCGCCATGAGTCTCGTCTCATAAATTCGAAATGTCTTACTCAGATTGCGTAATAATTAAACTTTTATGAGCAAATTAAGTTGAATGAATACCAAATTTAGTCGCATAAACTAGAGAGCGAAATGGCAGCGGCAGCAGCAGCAGCAGCAGTACGAGCAATTAACGCAAACAAAACAAAATCGACAGCAGCAATGCGACTATTATCGGTGGTGTGCGCGATGACCCTGTAGGACGCAAAAACAAATACTTGATGGAGGAACGATAAAGAAAATAAATAATAATCAAAGACAAAAATGTGCAAAGTGATTTTTTGCAAAATGTTTATTTTTATAGAAGAATTATTTTTTGTTTTTTTGTTGTTGTTGTTTGTGGCAATTAGCGTTTGTCAATTAGCAGAAAAGCTGCAAGCGCTGTAACAAAAAGTAGTCTGGTTCGCGTGAGACCCTGCGTAGCAAAGAAAAAATAAACAATAGAAAGGCGTGCAGTGTCTTTGTGTTGTACAAAGCCTGTGTACACGGCGTATACGTAACTTATTTAATAATGTTATAAAAATCTCATTAAGCGTCGGCTAGAAACAATGGCTGCCATCATAGACGCTACGTTGACAGAATTCATCAGTCAAACTGTGTGGTAGCTTTATAAGGGCTTCAAGTGTGATAGCCTGGTGCGTCTATTTTTATGCCGACTGTCAAACTCTCTCTCTCTCTCCCTAGTGCTCTCACTCTTCACCTCTAACTGCTTGAATGCCATTAAAGCCATATACTTTGCTGACTCTTCGCTTTATTCTGCGCTTCACTGTAATTCTTCGGCTGCGTCTTATCTGCTTACATTCCTCGAATCGTTGTTGGTGCTGGTCTTAACGACTCTTCTAGTTGTTCTTTTTGATTGCATTTTAATGCTTTTGTTTTGCATTTTTATTGTTTTTCTATATTCCCCGCGGCAAAAGTGGTGAGCTAGGAGTGCTCTGCTGGCAGCGCCGAGCACGTACGCTCGTCCGCCTTTAGCGGGGCTAAAATAATATTTTCATGGCCCTGCGTATGTATTAATGCAGCGAATTCGTATGCATGTGTGCGTACGTGCGTGAGCGGAAAGAAAATGCTTGTTATGCCGAGAAAATGTAAATGTACGGACAACAACAACAACAGTATAGCTATAGATTTGGCTATGAATGTGCGGAAAAATACCATTGTATGTATGTTTTTGTTGTAATATAATTATATATACATATATGTATACGGTTTGTGACGCAAATATTACTCTGCTCTTAATCTCTATTATAAATTTCAAACTGGCTGTAGAGCCCACCAGTAGAAACAAATAATTCTGCGAGTATGCTTTAAGCACAAATAATAATAATCAATTTCGGTAGATACATTGAATCGCCTTTTCTCTAACTGTCAGTTAACCATTTGGGTACTCATATAAGTTGAAATGAGCTGTCCAGACCTGCACAGTTATGCTTATTAACAGCGACATGGACAGCTGTTGGACACTCTTCTTATCAGCCAGCATTGCAAGCTCTGGTCTCTTACGCATTTTGGACTTCCTTCCCTCCTTCGCACGACATTTACCTCCCTGAGTATAAATATATTTAGTCCTCGCACTAGTTATATTATAATTAGATTATCTTGATATGGAAAATTTGCCTCAGCTTGTGCGTATCAAACCGCAAACGCTGTGCTGCCACTCATCGTTAGCATCCATCAATCTATTTACTTGTATACATTACTTAATTTTTCTCGAATTTCTGCAGGCGACCGCAACGATGTGACCTCAAGGCGTTCTCGCCGCAGCCTACTTTTAATAATAAATATTGACTTTGGCCCATTGACCGGAATTCGTTTATGGAAATTTAATCAAATTGCTGTGCATCGATGAAGCGCGCCACCGACGAGCCAGCACTCAACTCTGGTTTACTCCGCATATAAATATGTCTGTATGGGTGCTTGTTGTGCGTTGGCCGAAGTGCTGCCTGCCATCCGGCAAGGTTCAAGGCCATTGGCTCGTTCGATACACTTTGTTTATATAGGCCGTTCGAAAGTTTTTAATATTTTCCATGTATCGTCGACGGCAGCTGTTTTAAATATTTATTAATTTGCCGTTCTGGTCTGCTGGTAACGCAAATTTGCTTGTTAGTTGAGGTGTAATCGCCATCGCTTTCTGTTGATATGTAACTTTTGAGCTGTGGCAGACAACTTTAATGTCCCCCCACCAAAGCGTGGCTGAATAACTGTATAATTAGAACGACTTGGAAAAGTTATCCAAAGTTTGCCACTTGGTTGGATTAAATTTGCAATTTTTTGAAACGCTTCAGCTGATTTTCGTATTTTTATAACCAAACAGACTCAGTTTTAGGTGCATTTAATGTTTCGAGAAAAAATTTGCAACTAATTTAGACATATTATTTATGGCTGCCATCGGGTTCTTTTTTCCAAATGTTTTTCTTTTCTAATTCTCAAGGCCTGTCTCACTCAAGCACACCTTGCCGCCGTGGCAACTCATTATGAATGAAAGCTAACGGTGCGCCGCAGCGCAAATATATTTTTACGGCGCAATTTATTTTTGCTCCAGCCGAAATTGACTTGTAAACTCCGCTGTCTGCCTCAAAACACCCCCTTTGACTTCAGCGAATTCGCCATTTTTCTGCTACAAAGTAATTCGTGTTTTTCCGCTCATCACCGTTAGGCAACGGTGTGTGCGCTACACATTGCCTAGCCGCGTCTAATTGCGTTATCTGTGTACGAGCTACAAGGTTGTTGCCGACTTGGCCGCAGGAAGCACACTTCCACATCATTTTCTGCGCTCTCAAATGCGCAATGTAGTCTAAATTATATTTTCGTGTTTTTATTTTGGCATCTTTTTCCAACTTATTTTTTTGCAGGTCCTCTCGCAAGTTATTAGGTTGCAATTTAATTCAATTTACTGTTAGATTGCCGCATCTTCAAGTTGCACGAAATTTGTCTGCTGAGTTAATAACTCTAACTTCTGCTCGAGATTGCGGTACATTTGCGCAAGTGGTTGTTGTTGGAGTGTTGCCACTCGAACAGCTCAAGTTGTGGCAGTCTAAGTGCTCGCAGCTGGAAAATATTTCTGCATTATATAAATAATTTATAGTGGCATACTTAAGTAGCTGTACATTGTGGTTGGTTGAGAAAAAAATACCGTTTTTAATTTTGTCAATGGAATGTTGGGCCTTGCTTGGGCTTGGAGGGTTATGCTACCCTGAGAAATTAATATTTTTTAGAAAAAAGGAAATATATTGTACATGTCAAGGGTTCTTCGGGTGTTTGCATTGATATTTGAGTTCTTTTCTGTTGAATTCAGTTTGCAAGTGGGACCCTAATATTACTTTTAATAGCAGTTCTTATAGTCATTGGAGCTTTTAAGCTTATTACACAAAGCCTTTTGAGCTTTATGTTCAGAAACGATTTTTATTTAAAAGCTTACAAGTCAAGGGCACTTTATATATTTTGTTCGATCTCGGCTTGGGCTCTTTTTGTAAATTGGGTTGGGACTTCGGGCCTTGATACTTTTTTGTCGGAGTTCTTATAGCCATTGCAGCTTTTAAGCTTTTGAAACATAAGCCATTTTAAGCTTTTAAACAAAGCTTTTTTAGAGCTTTTTAAGCTTAAAAAGCTTATGAAAATGAACTAAGTGCATCTCTAGGCGCATGACACTTACTTTACATGTTTTTTTAATAGTGTTTACACCGATTTTTCACTAGGGTCGAGATAGGCAGACACAAGTGATTTCTTTCTCCCAGCTAAGTACTCACTACGCGTTTTATGAATACTCTAACACCTACACGGCAAAGCGAAAAGAAAATTATGTGCTATAAAGTCGAGAGAAGAGGAAAGCCGGACTGCAATGATTAAATGAGGCGCAAATGTACCGTAATCATGCCCATGGCTACTGTGATTACCCGTAAAGCTGCCGCTGCTGAGCTCTATGTATTTCGGCTCAACTTTGTATGTGTCTGTCACTAATGGTCATTAGAGACCCTGAGTATGCCCTTAAACTGCGCCCGAAGCGCAAAGTAATCAACTTTTTCACACCGAGTGGCAGAGAGAAGAAAAAGTTTACTACAAAGAAACGGCAAGAAACTTTGTCACTTTAAGTTCAGCTGTAACCAGGAACAGTATAACCTCAAATTCAATGCAAATGCCGATTCTTTAAAGCTTTGCACATTCGGTTTTATGTAAGTACTAACGACGCGCTTGCCAACGTTCGCATTTATAAGAGCGTTCAATATGTTAGATGCGCCTGATGTTCGTCACTTAATTACACTACACAGCTGGTATTTAGGCCACTGAACCGTGCTGCAGTCAGCGCAATAAAGTGGAAGGAAGCACAGAAGCACTTCCATCAGCGCCGAATGACAATATCACTCATACACCGTGTCGTCAGCGGTGTGTGTGCTCAACCGCAAACGCAAAGTCAGTCAACTTTTAGGCGCACTCACACACACACAGACACTTTTGCCTGCGTTGTTGTCACTGTCAAATCCTCGTCCGGCGCTATCAAAAGCCCCCATAAGTCATTACTTAACTAGGATTTTCACGCTCATCCCTTGTAAAGCTTCACGCAGACAAAATTTCTAATAAGTTTGGTTTAAGCTCAAGTGTGCCGGCGTACAAGTGAGCTTACCCAACACTGTGTGTGTGTATGTGCGATTTTGAGTTGGCTTTGTCTGCGCGCGTCCTACATTGTGGCTGGCGCACACGCGCTCACACACGCGGCAAATGTATTTAAGTTTATATGCGATGCTCATCCATTTAACCGGCACATATATGTTGCTTTTGTTGTTGTTGTTGGTGGCTCACAAAAAGTAGTTTCAAATGTGTCAACATGCATAAGTGCTAAATACTTTTACCTCAGCATGGCCCCTCACCACCGCCTTCACACTGTTCACTGCTTTGTGATTGTCCGTTGATGGGCGCCCCTCGTCCTTGCGGCGAATCCATCATCAGGGCGCCAAATGACGTGTTCTATGCCCCAGCGAGAGCAAAAGTTATGAGTTATGCTGAGCTGGGCGCTTGAAAGCGAGTTTTTGTGGGCTGATGAGCGTGCTCTGACGCAGTTCTTGCTCAGATATAATATCAGATATAATCTGCAATATACCAGATTGAATAATAAATACAATCGAGCACAAATTTCAATAAAAAATAGCGGTATATTTTCTATTAAGAGCAAACAAAGCCAGATTTTAATATATTGCAAATAAATTGGAAATAAAGCTTGGCATTTGAAAACCACTTAAGACTTAAGGAGATTAGAGTTATGAGCAGCAAACAAGTCGATTTAACGGTTATTAAATAAATGATGATGCCATAAGGGGAAACAGTTAGCTTTCTAGTACTGTTACAGTTTCCAACTTCGCAACAAATTAAATGCCAAATGCCAAAAGTAAGCGCGTATACAACAACTAAACTAAGCGTCTGCGCTTACAGGCTCTGGTTGGCAGGATTACCAGGTAAATTAGCGAGACAAAGCACTTTAAACGTTTAAATAGTTCATAACAACGGCGGCTTAAATGCGTAGCAGGAGATTACCGCGGCAAGTAAAAATGTACAAAAAACTGCCAAAAGAGAGACAGAATGACACGACTGTTGGAGAATTGTGCTGTCGATAGCGGTACTACTTGGTTGCGGTAGCGGCAATTTTCGGTAATAATAACTGCGCTTAGCACCGCTTGGCTGCCTACCAGCCGTGGTAAATGATGTGTAAAATTATGCAAAGCATAATTTGCTACTTCTAGCGGCAGGTAAAGTTATTAAACGGTAGGTGGAGACAGGCAGGAGGCTAGTTGCTAGTTGGTGAAAAGTTGGCGTAATGCCCTACGCGACTGCACAGCGACTTGAGCATAGCACAGGAAGTTGTTTTGGCATTGTATCGCTCTTGTCAATTCTTGTTGAGCCGCGAAGCTGACATGATTTGCATACGAAGTTACTATTAGTTCCAGGAAAATATTCCGCAAAATATTATATTTAAGTTGAATGTAAGAAAAATAGTGAACATTTTAGCTGCACTAGTAGTATTCTGAAACAATTTAAGCGCTTAATTTATATTCAAGGAAAAATGATGAGCATATTCTTCACTTTTGCATGTCATTATAAAAAGCTTCAAAAGAACAGAGATTCGAATACATTACAGCAGTGCAAAAACAGTTAATTTCTTTCAGAGAAAATAGAAATTTGTAAACATCTAAAAATAGTCTGTTTGTAAATATTTCCCTGAATCTTAATGATATCAGAAAAATATGAATTTACTCATTTATAGTAACAAAGAATTATTCTCAATATCGCAACCCTTCGTGAAAATTACTTCATTTTCTCAATAAACAAAAATATAAATGAAAAAGACGATAAATAAGCGTACCTTTTGCATTTTTGTTTACTCATTTTGCACTGCGTCACATGTTTCGGAATTTCGAAATTTCTTTGGACCTTTAAGCGGCATATCTTGCTTTAATTGTATTTACACTTTATTTTGTAGTTTTTGGTTTTTGTTAATTTTTAAAAATATTACTAAATTTTTTTTCCTATTGTTCATATTTCGAAGAAAACAATAATTTCAGCATCAAATAATTTTTTTTTTTATTTTTACAAAAGAGAAAAAATGCATCTAGAAAATAATGAAAACACTTCACCTTCGTCTGGCAAAGACAAACAATCAGTCAGTTATTCGAAGGCTTGTGTTCGGATTTTGTGGTAATAAGAAACCCACTGAAGACATTTAAATATAGATACATATATAGTGTTGACATATATATTCGCAAATTAATAATGTAAAGTAGAATCCGTTTGAGACAACAAACAACAATGTAACGAAACAATTATCTCACTTTCACAAGTGGGCGTGCACATTGTACATTTGTTGTAATAAAATCTTGATGGAAAAGCTGAACTTGCTTACTATTTTTAAGGAAACTAATTTGTCGATAATTGAATGTACTTTTTAGACTTCCAAAAGCAATAATTTCGGTTGAGGTATTGTTTTTTCAAAATGTGGTTACCATAACACTGGAAAACTCTGCTTATACTACATGTTTTTAATAATCATTTGAATTAGTGATATGGTCTAAAGAAAGTGGTCTTAAAAACACTACGTATAGTTTAATCAGTGGGGTGTTTCCACTTGGGACAACTATTAAACTATTAAAAGGTATTTGGAAGTAGAAATCTGTACAAGGAAATTTCGTAGAACTTCATATTTGATATTGTTCAAGAATCATTATAAAGAAGTACCCAAAATCGAAAAGGTACAGTAGGAGTCATTCACCAGCTTAATTCTTTTTATTTATTTATATTCAAGTTTAATATAAATAACTTCTTTCAACTTAAGAGATAAATGAGCGCAAGAACACGCATCAAAGTCGAACACCAAAAACCAGTTCCTGGTATTACAACTTAAATATACACACATATAACATCCATGATTCAGGCAGATATAAATAAACTGATAAATAATTTTTTTTGGCCTTGCCACCTATCTGACTCACCATATTTCAAAAGCTCTCCACAAAACACTTTATAATTTCGGCGGAACTTCAATTTAATTTTAAGGAGCTTCACTTGAGTTATTCAATTTCGCTATTGCCCTCACAAATCTTCAAAATATTGGATATTAAAGTGGTAGGAGAATTGCGCATTACATTCTGCTGGGGTGTTGATGACTTTTAATTCTAAGAAATTTTTAATTGATCAAGCTCCAACGCATTCAGTAAATACGCCAATCGATGCGATTTACAAATATACTTTTGTATAGAACTACGATTTCGAGTAATCCTGCGTGGACCGCGTGCTTTTGTGTACTCAGTGCATATACATATATAAGTGAATGTGTGTGTGTGTACATTTGAAATATCAAGAAATGTCAAATTCCTACCGCAGCAATAGGCATTTTCTTTGGACAAACTGTAATTGTGAGGTTTCGACTGCATCCGACGGCAAGCACTTCCACCAACCAACGCTCAAACATACAAATAAAAACTTATACATTTGTGTGGATGTGTATGTCTGTCGTAGTTGTATTTGTGCTCAAGTAGGCAGCTGCGGTTGTGGCAATAGGAAAAACGCCAGACAATTGAAAATTTTGAAAAGCGCTTAATTGGATTTTCATCAAATTTGCATTTTCAATTCATTTCGTATCACTTGAGTCTGGTTGGCATTGTCATGACAATATGTTTAGTATTAAGCAATAAATACAAATTCATAAAGTGGTTAATATTTTTGCGTGCTTTTCGCTCGATCTAAATATATTTATGTATATTTATACGAAAAATCCCAACCACCATGAATCTCAAACCCTCTAGTGATGGGATTAGTAAAAGTTCAATGAAGTAGCTAATATTTTTAGTCTTCTCTTAGCTACGGACTATTCTGAGGACTAGGCTTTTGTTAAAATTAAATATGATACCCAGGGCTCTCGCATCTACTTCCGATTTGTGCCAGGTAGAAATTAGGCCTCTTAACCTCTATTCGACTTTCTACATATTTTTGAATTCTTCATACAATTTTTTCTATGAACGATCATTGATTTGAGGAGCTTCTTGTGTTGTTTTAGAGTTTGAAGCCTTCGCTGTTGTTGTGGTAGTGGATATTTAGCCTTCCTTTAACAGACTAGTATGAATCACTTTTCATTGAAGTCATCTAACAGGAGACCCAAGAAACAAGCTGTTTCGAAGGGGCCAGTCCAAAGAGGTATTAGTTGGGCGAGGCCTTCGTCTTTCTCAATATTACGTTAGTCGTGCTCACACCACATTTTTTTTTAATTGCAGTCTGATATAGTTTCTCTCTCGGAAAGCTAGATCTCTCTTCAGAACAAGATGAGGGCAGTTTTCGAGTGATTTTGTCATCCTTTTTGTCATTTTAGTACTTGAGATGAGTCGTGTAATTGACATGTGTCTACCTCGAGCATTTCCCCGCAGAAAGAAGCTCAGTGTCAAAGTGGGTTCCACTTCTTCGATTTGAGTCCCTTTCTCTTCACATTTGCACTCGATTAAGGTTTTTTTCTTCTCACATTTTCTTTTAAATTTAATAACCAAATGCCATTGCTGGCTTGTTATTGCTTCATTGCTTTGCTTTCTTGTACACAGTTGACACTCGGAATTGTGATAAATGGCGTAGTTTATTGAAATTTTCCTTTTCTCTGGCATTTCCATAACTTTGCATTTTTTTTTTATAAGCGAGAGTTGAATTTCTCCTTTGCAGCCAGAGAGCTCGCCGTCAAGCGCACAAATGAGTTTTCTTACAGTGCCAAGCTCATTTGTGACACACACCCACAAGCACATTCATAATTTTTTTTATTTCAATAAAATATTCGCTTTTGCCCGCTTTGTCACTCGCCGTTTGCTGCTGCTGTGGCTGCTGTGCTCTTTGTGGCTGTCTCAGTGGCTGTGAAATGAAATAAATTGCCACCAACAACAACGACACAGTGCAAATTTAAAACAATTGCTCGCAAAAAATAAAAATAGAATTAATATAAATATGATAATTTGACAGCAGAAAAGTTAATGCGAAATCCAAGCCAAAGAAATGGGAAAAATTCCTGAAACCCACAAGCCATAAATCATTGCGGCTTTGCGAAAATGCTCGACCGCATTGAAATTAAATAACGGCATATGTGCACTTATTATGGCGAAAAAAGCGTGTATTTTTATATTTTGTTGGAGCGGAATTTATTTCATTTGAAATATTTAGTTCGGTTAGAAGTGAAGGAAGCAATCAGCTGAGGTTATACAAACCAAAGTATGGCTGGAGACAGAGGTGAAATGGTTCTATATATTATTTTAAGCGAATGCTAAGAAAACATGATTATTTTGATACGCTATAAATAACCGTTATGTGAACAAACTGTGCAACATGTTGCAAGAGGCAAAAAAAGTTAATCAAATGAAGAAAAGCTGAGACTAAAATATTTTTATTTTATTAATTATAACTGTATATATACATATGCATTTGTAGCAATGCTCTAAAATGACTCTAATTTCAATATACACTTGCCACATTAGAAAAACGGTTTACACTTGTGGGCGGCTCTGCAGCATGTGGCAGCCACAGATGACACAAATCTTCAAAACATGAGACACAAATGCTCACAACACAAACACACGCGCTCAGCATGAGCAAACGCCCGGACGATTAAAAATGCATTTGCGTCAGACACAAACTCGGAGGACACATACGCGGCTGCAATTGTGTGTGAAGAAAGACAAGCCTCCGCAATTGTGTTGCCAATGAATCTAGAGCCAAAACATCAACAACAACAACTAATGACTGTGAAAGTCAACACAATAGTTTTCATGGCGGCCGGAGTTGTCGTTGTTGTAGACAAGCAGCAGCAGCGCCGCTGCAGTGAAGCAGCGCTAACAACTGCGTATGCAAATGTGTTGCTCCGCCACTTGGCTGTGTTTTGTGGGCCTTCATCAACTGTTGCCAAAGCAAACATTTCCAACTGTACTTGCAGTTGTTGGTGGCAGTTGTTGTTGTGTCAACTGGCGCGTTGCAACTTTTAAGCGGCACAAACATTAGTCGGACTGCCTGGAACAGTTGTTGTTGCTTGTTGCTGTTGTCACAAAAGTGTTGTTTGCATTTAGAACCGACCATGTCGGATGTGTGAGGGGCTCACACTTGTTTTTGTGTACTACTAGATCTGCATGAGTTCGCGTGCACACAATTCCTAATCTACATGTTCCGCGCTTCTGTTTTCTTTTGTACGAATCTTCTTTTTGCCTCCAACTCCTTGCGTTGCATTGCAAATGCGTGAGAGTGTTCAGCAGCTTCGCGCCTGTCTTTGTCTTGGCTGCTGACACATATTTGGCACAAAAGTCGCCCGCTTTGCCGCCTCGGCTATTGTCTTTCGCTTTCGGAGGAGCATGAGCGACTTGCGCAGCAGCTTTCGACTTTATTTTCGTTTTCACTTGCGCCGCTGGCCTTGTTTTGAAATCGTTCACGCGATAAGTTTTCTTAAGTTTATGAAAATTCTGCGCTGTGTTGCTTGGCCTTTGGCGCTGCTCTGATTTCAATGGAAGCTCTCCTGTGACGTCATTAGAGATTTCTTAGCGTGCACCCACACATTTATGACAGAGAATGTTGGCAAAAGTGAAATTATTCGCATGTTTTGTTAGCCATTTACGAACAGAAATTGTTTAAGTTTTCAACTAGCTACAAGATGGAGGCGTCTCGCACGTGTTTCTATGGGTCTTGGCTAAAATTTCGGCTCAAACTTACATACATATGTAGGAGTATAGTTATGGAAGCCAAGTGTATTTAGTATTTAATTTTCATATGTGAACAACTGTTGGAATTTAATTAATAAGCTTTTGCTTAGAATTGAATGATAATAGAACGATTTCGCAACAAGTCGAAAGCTTTAATTAGAACTTGGCTTGATATGAGTTGAGGTATGTTTTCCTTTATTACCAATTCACATTGTTGTAAATTAATGATTCTGATAATTTCACTAAGATAGCTCGAAAATTCATCAAACAAGTTTTTTTCATAGTTCCGTATAAGAAGCTTTCGCTTTGTAAGCTCAAAGCCTACAACCAATTCAGCGCTCATTGCCTTGATAACCTTGATAAAAAATATGTTTTGAGTCTCCTCCCAATTATGAAGCACATAATTTTAAATTCAAATATGAGTAATAAGAGCTTTCACTCGAGCACCATCGCGAGCTTCAATCAACTAAATTTGATTGTTTCATGCATGTATAATGCTTATCAAGGTGGCGAATGAGCAACCTGCTTGCCATATGATACAAAAAATAATCTCAAAAGCGCAAATCGCACAAAAAGGACATGTGAGTATAACTTATCAAAAGTTTCGGCGCCTGGAGGTCTGCAATAGATTTGCCACATGCACAGTTATTTGCAATTTCGCTGCTTTGCTGATTGAAGTTGTGTTGATTGCGCTGCTATTTACTATATGATATATATATATATATAAATCTGTGAGTATATATATATGTATATGTGTGTGTCTTTGTGTGGGTGCTGGCAGCAGCAGTTTAACGGGAGTTCGTTGTCGTCAACAACGCCATCGCTGTCATTGGCCCCGTTTCGAAATGGCAACACAAATAACAAAATTGGCACCAACACACACACACACACACACACATAGATACATGTTTTTTATCGCTTATATAAGTTTAAACAGCTTTCTATATATACCGTTAGTAGACGCCTTTGTTAAAACTCCACATTTTGTTCTGCTCTTCAGTGCTGTTGGTGTTTTCTTCTTCACCGCACTTTGTTGTCTTTCTTACTTGTTCCAAGCGGAAGTTCAGTGTTTGCCATGGCAACTTTTGACCATTTTCTCGACAAAACAAAAAAAAAAGCAAAATTCCATCACAACAAAAGCTGTGAAATTTACAGTTTTTCTTATCTTCTCGGTGTGCTGAGTTGCTGAGAGATTTTTGGTTTGCTGTGGAATGGTATCGATTGAGCTGGTTCATAAGCTGCCACCTTAGGCTACGAAAGCAGCTTCCTTGTGCCGTTATGTGCTATGATATTTTTGCGGAGTTTGCTGGAAGGCGTTGCTGTACCGTTATTTTATAGTTTATAGTTTTTGTTTACCAGACTTACACGGTATTTACTTATGGCAATTGATACTTTTCTGAGCGCTCTAAAATGTTTCCATATTTAATAAGTGTTTTTTGTTCTTTTTATTGTAATTTCTTGAATGTAGTTATTATGAAATTGGGGGCTCAATAAAGAATAATTTAAAGAAATATGATGAGAAAATATATAACTTGAGATTTTATTCAACACAGAGTTATTTACATGTGAAATAGTATTAATTGATTGGATACTTATATACCCTGAAGCGAAGCTCAGTATAAGAGTGTTCCATAAATAATGATCTTGAAATTGAGTTTTCAAATATTTTTTTACAAATTGATTAATTTTTTTTTTTTTTTCAAAGCGAATTTGAGTTATATCATAAAATTCCTTAAAATTTTAAAAATGGATTACTTTCTAAACTCAATAAATCAGCAAAGACATTAAAGAACGTAATGGAAATTAGTTGAAATTGGCCGAATACTTGTTTCCAGGGAAAAAAGTAGTGTACTAATTAATGCATTCACTTTCAACTTGGCAAAATGCCAGCCTCACCAAAATTCTAAACACCACCAAATGCATATGTGTATGTGTGTGTGTGTGTGTGTGAATGGTTCTCGTATTTCAATTAAGCAATTCGCGCAAATGTCCGACATCAAAGAGCGCTTGATGGCGTTAGACACACGTTTGCATATATATGTATATATGGAGGCATATATATCAATTTCCATCATTCGAAACGTGAATTTGCCTCGCGCTCGCTCGCATGATTCGCCGTTATGTCGGCGCTTGCAATCGCTTGCATATTGCAATGCCTCGTTATGGCGTTAATTAATTTTATTTGCACATCTAAATTTATGCCTAAATCATGAACTCAACCAGCGATGGCTACAATCATACATGTATGTGTGTGTAATAAATCAATTGGTCAGTTGCTATGTATGTGTGTGAGCGCTTCTCAATAGCACAGTTGATACTTTCACTAAAAGTTTTAGAGTTATTTGTGATGCAATCAGCTGAAACACACACACACACACATATTATATATATATATATATATATATAATTTAGTATGGCTATATTATTGACAGATTATGGCAACATGCAGTCTCAGAGTAAATAATAAATTAACTTATTTTGGAAATTGTAGCAGAGAAAATATTTGTTATTTATATGAGGAAGATATAAATAATAAAGAAGTTATTTATCAATTATTTGCTGTAAGCCTACCAATTGTGCCACCAACAGGCTCATATATTTCTACTTCAGTGTGAGAAAAGATAAATACATATATTTTCTACTCCAAATTTTTCAATTGATTGCTCGTCTTCTTTTTAGTTAAATTTTAATTAGTGAGAAAATAAAAATTATAAACATTTTTTTTTTATACTCTCGCAACAAATGTTGCTAAAGAGAGTATTATAGTTTTGTTCACATAACGGTTGTTTGTAACACCCAAAACTAAACGAGTTAGATATAGGGTTATATATACCAAAGTGATCAGGGTGAAGAGTGGAGTTCAAATCCGAATGTCTGTCTGTCCGTCCGTCCGTCCGTCCGTCCGTCCGTCTGTGCAAGCTGTAACTTGAGTAAAAATTAAGATATCTTGATGAAACTTGGCACACTTATTTCTTGGCACCATAGGAAGGTTGCTTTCGAAAATGAGCAAAATCGGACCACTGCCACGCCCACAAAATGGCGAAAACCGAAAACACATAAAGGGCCATAACTAAGCCATAAATAAAGCTACAGAAATAAAATTTGGTATGAAGGATCGCACTATGAAGGGGCATATTTGGATGTAATTTTTTTGGGGAAGTGGGCGTGGCCCCGCCCCCTACTAAGTTTTTTGTACATATCTCGCAAACCAATAGAGCTATATAAACCAAACTTTCTGCAGTCGTTTTTTTTACCCACTTCCTAATACAGTCCAAAAATGAAAGAAATCGGATAATAACCACGCCCACCTCCCATACAAAAGTTAGGTTGAAATTACTAAAAGTTGGTTAACTCAATAACGAAAAACGTCAGAAACACTAAATTTCACATAAGAAATGGCAGATGAAAGCTACACTCAGATTTTTTTACAAAATGGAAAATGGGAGTGGCGTCGCCCACTTATGGGTCAAAAACCATATCTCAGGAACTACTCGACCGATTTCAATGAAACTTGGTTTGTAATAGTTTCCTTACCTCCCAATAATATGTTGTGCACCCTTCCTATGGTGCCTAGAAATAAGTGTGCCAAGTTTCATCAAGATATCTTAATTTTTACTCAAGTTACAGCTTGCACAGACGGACGGACGGACGGACAGACAGACATTCGGATTTGAACTCCACTCTTCACCCTGATCACTTTGGTATATATAACCCTATATCTAACTCGTTTAGTTTTGGGTGTTACAAACAACCGTTATGTGAACAAAACTATAATACTCTCTTTAGCAACATTTGTTGCGAGAGTATAAAAAAATGTTATAGAAAATATAAATAGAAAAAAAATATAATAATTAGAAATATTTATTAAAAGCATTGGCATCGCCACAAATATTTGTAAAGTATGGATTTTCTACATAGAAGATTTAAGTGTTATTATAATATATAAATAGAATCTCAAGAAGCGCATGTTTATACTTAAAATTGAATCAACTTCACAGTCACTTCAACACCTCGGAACTCATGTTGCCTTCACTGATTCAACGATTAAGCAAGTAAATGACTGAATACGCAGAATTATGCTAAACAGTTATCTATAAACGGATGTCTTTATGTGCGCGAGTGTGAGCGCACTATATCCGTCATATGCAATGAATGCTCAATCAAATAGAAAATTAATTTTTGCAGCCCCATACATACTTATAAACAGATACCAGCGTTATAAATAAGTTAATTTGCTTGCCTTCGCACATACACATATCTCTCTGTGTGTGCGTGCGTGGGTGTGTTGGTGTTTGTGTGGCTATTGACGCGGGAGCGCTAATCGAAAGCGAGTTTGCTGCATAGCTGCCTTTGATGAAGTCATAAAAATTCAAATTATCGCGCACACAAATACCATGCAGTATGAGTGTTACAACAAAGCAACACGAAACTGAAGTGAGTGAGCGAGCGAGCGAAAAAAAGGTTACGTATACGCCCCGGTGCACACTTGAAGCAATTTGCAGTGCCGCGTGAGTTCCTCAGACATTCACGTTTATTGTCATTATGACAGCATTCGAAGAATGTTATGGATAAATGCGAGAAGTTAAGTATTTTTAGTGAGCAGTTGCCGCTGTCTCAGCGCACTCAAGCGCATAGAGACACTTTCACAGATATATAATTAATGCCAGCGTGTGTGTGTTTGTGTTGAGTTTTGCTATATTTGGCTCAATTGATTACGGTTGATGTAATGACTTGCAGACGCTGACAAAATAAGACACCTGTATTAACAGCAAATCCAATGGCGTCTGCTCAGTGTTCATATGTATTGATGTTTCTTAAGTTGTGTTTTCATGTACATATGTAGAGAAGTGTCTTCAAATGCAAATCTAATATATAAAATTCTCGTGTCACAGTTTTCGTTCCCATACTCCTCCGAAACGGCTTGACCGATTTTGATGAAATTTTTTGTGCTTATCCGGTATCTATGAGAATCGGCCAACATCTGAAAATAAAAACAAAATATCAAGGGGGCGTGGCACCTCCCATACAAATTGAATTTTTCAAGTCGAATATCTTCAAACGTGTTTAAGGTAGGAACATGAATATTGGTACAGAGCTACAGGATAACAACACCACTCTCACCTATAAAACCGGGGGCTATCGAATAAGGGGGCGTGGTACCTCCCATACAAACTAAATTTTTTAAGCAGAATATCTGTGAAAGGGTTCAAGGTAGGGACCTGAAAATTGGTATAGACCTATATGGTATCAAAAGCCTTCTTACACATAAAAGAAGGGGTAATCGGAAAAGGGGGCGTGGCACCTCCCATACAAACTGAATTTTTTAAGCAGAATATCTGTGAAAGGGTTCAAGGTAGGGACCTGAAAATTGGTATAGACCTATATGGTATCAAAAGCCTTCTTACACATAAAAGAAGGGGTAATCGGAAAAGGGGGCGTGGCACCTCCCATACAAACTGAATTTTTCAAGGTGAATATCTTCAAAAGTGTTTAAAGTTGGAACATGAAAATTGGTATAGAGCTATAGGAAATAACACCATTCTCACACATAAAACTTGGCGTTATCGAAAAAGGGGCGTGGAGCCACCCATACAATCTTTAATTATTTTGGTTGTTAATCCACCATATATTTATCTCATTTTCCACCTAGCACGACATTTTTGGTTGTTTCTTGCTATTTTTGTTTATTTATCGGTGACAGTAGCGGTTATATCGTAATTTTGGTTGTGTTACGTGCTATTTTTCTTTTACAAAGATGACTTGGCAGAAGATATTTTGCATCGCCTGCGATTAGCGACGAGAAATGTCGACTTACAAATGAACGCTGACATCTACAATGAGGCATTAGTCCTTATTGAAGATTTATGTTTACTTATGAGTGGAAAACTATTGATTGAAGTTCATATGCCGGCACCAAGTCGTCAAACAAGGGATTTAGTGAGTCGCGAATTGGAACGCGAGCGTGCTTACGATATAACTCACTTGCAACAACAAGTACAAACAAATGTTCCACTGTTGAATGAACAGCAAAGCAGTGCGTACAATCAGCTAATAAATGCTGTAGATAGTGGAAACGGTGGCATATTTTTCCTCGATGCGCCCGGCGGGACTGGCAAAACGTTCCTATTGTCTTTAATACTAGCAGCAATACGTGGTCAAGGTGGTATAGCATTAGCTCTTGCATCTACCGGGATTGCTGCAACACTGTTAGAAGGTGGAAGAACGGCACATTCAGCATTAAAGCTTCCATTAAACTTGCAAATACACGAAAGTCCTGTTTGCAATGTTTCAAAGCAATGGCACAAGTTTTAAAAAAATGTAAGTTAATCATATGGGATGAATGCACAATGGCCCACAAACGATCATTAGAAGCACTCGACCGAACACTGAGAGGAGTGATGATATTGCTGTCGGGCGACTTTAGACAAACACTTCCCGTGATTCTAAAATCAACAGCAGCGGATGAGCTAAACGCATGTCTGAAGTCATCGCATTTGTGGAGGTTTGTTAAAACCATTTCATTTACCATGAATATGCGAGTTTTGCTGCAAAACGATAGAACTGCGGAGGTGTTTTCAAAAGAGCTGCTGCGAATCGGAAATGGACAAGTTCCGATAGATCCTTGCAGTGGATTAATATCGATTCCAACTAATAAATATGAAATCCAATTCACATCTATTAAATATGAACTAATCAGTAGTGTATATCCAAATATTGCTCAAAATTATGGTAACTGCGATTGGTTAAGCACGCGCGCAATTTTAGTAGCAAAAAATATGGATGTCAACGACTTGAATTGGACGATTCAAAATCAAATTCCGGGAGATCTGCGGTCATATAAATCAATCGATCGCGTTGAAAATGAAAACGAGGTAGTAAATTACCCAGTGGAGTTCTTAAACTCTTTGATGCCGCCTGGTATGCCGCCTCATAATTTGCGTCTCAAAGTTGGGTCTGTAGTTATTATGCTACGGAATCTTCATGCTCCCAAACTGTGCAATGGTACTCGACTGATTGTGATCAAGCTAATGGACAATTTAATAGTGGCAAGCATTTTGAAAGACCCGTTCAAGGGAGAGGAATGCTTACTTCCCCGAATTCCATTAACTTCAACAGATTTGGAATTCAGACGTTTGCAGTTCCCAGTGAAACTTGCATTTGCGATGACAATAAACAAGTCACAAGGGCAGTCGCTGGAAGTATGCGGCATAAATTTAGAAATGTCTTGCTTTTCACATGGCCAGCTCTATGTGGCGTGTTCCTGTGTTGGAAAACCTTCCTCACTGTTTATTTACGCCACGGAACAGAAAACCAAAAATATCGTGTACCGTGCAGCCCTAAACTAAATATGTACTAAAATTATATATTTTCGAGACTCGATTAAAACTAATAAAATTGAATGAGAATAGTACAAACTTAATTTTATTAAATGGCCAACAAATCCTGGACGTGATGTGTCAGCATTATTGAAAAGAGTAGCATTTTTCAAGCAATTAAATTCAAAAAGCATTAATGTACCCTCGAAAAAAATGTTTATCAGGCAGGTTCTGGCAATTCACTTCCGAGTAAAATTTAGAAAAATCGTTCATATTCTATTAAAACCAATACCGGTGTAATTTTTGAAATGAAAAAAAAAAAATCTATTTTGGGCAGAACGAAGTTTGCCGGGTCAGCTAGTTTTATATAAAATTCTTGAAGAATTATTTGCTTCGAATAATATTTTTCATATATTTAATTAATATCTACTAATGCAAATACGAGTATATATACATATGTTGTATCAAGGACCCCAATTGTATAAAAAGAGCGGAAAAACTTTCATAAAGTTTCCATTTACTTCTTTCAGTTGAATTTGAGTGAATTTTTGTTGTTGCTTACTAATGAAAATTGCTAGCAAAGGTAGCAAAGCAGAAAGTTGATGAACAGCAGCTCAGCTAGCACCCCTTTACAGTTACTTTATTTATTATATTTTGCATCAACGGAAAAACTCATTCACACAATTTATAGGAATACATATATGTACACTATTTTGAGCTTTACTTCCAACGAAATGGAAAAATCATATCTATTAAATGAAGCAATCTTCTAATAAACAGTTTGCTGCGTAGGTGTACTGCAGATTCATGTGAACTGTGCGTAGGTGGGATAATATAATACCGAGAAAAAATATTAATTAATTCTTAGCTGAAATTTCGCTTTAAAAGACAATAAGCGAGTACACGTATAAGGAGAGAGTATTTCTCTTATAACACTGTGTGTTTTGGAAATGGCTTTTGGCTTTAGAAAGCTCCAACATATGCTGTTATTTCGAAATCTATACAAGAACAGACCCTGCGGTAACAATTAATTTTTAACAGTAAAGCCCAGAATTAGTCGAACACAATATTGGTAAATGCGCGTTTTTTTCATGTTTTAAACATCTCAATTTTTTTCTTCCACTTTTATCAGCCCCTCTGTTGTAAAGAAATATATTTGTGCAGCACTTTAAACACTAAACTCACACGTAGACTGTCTTCTCGCATACACTGTATCTACGCTATGCCGCCTGTGTTGTTGTCCGGCGAAGTTGTTCCCGTGTCGGCCCGAAGCGCCTACATGCTCCTCATTGAGTATGACAAACATGTCGCCTAATTCGACAGGCATTTGATGTGTGTTTCGGATTTCTTTTGCTTTTGCCTCGGCTACTGTTTGTCATCTTGTGGCAGCCAGCGTGTATGTTTTGATTAATTGGCAATCGTGTACCATTCACCCGGCTTTATTCTTGTGCAATCAATTAGATTATTTTTGTGGCATTTACACGCGTTTTTCTGTCGAATTCATGTGCTCTGTGTGCGCCGCATGACAAGTGGGCGACGCACATAAGTGGCTGAATAGAAGCGAGTTTGATTGGTTTGATTGGCGATCACATTAAAATGGAGCCAAATTGATTGTTTTCATTGCTGAAGCGTAGTGGAATTGCCACTGTTTGATTTATTGTTGTAGAGGTTCGATGCTGGACAAGTTGTTTAATTATTTTATTCAATTTCGTGTGTGAGATAAAATGAAATAATGTTCTTCAACTAGTGAGAATTCTTCTAAGTAGGATATTTTCTTCTTAAGAGACAGTTCTTAAACTGCAAAGTCACAGAAAAGAGCCAGCTGCGATTTCTTAATGATTGTATGCTTGAAGCTCAAGCTCTAGTCTTCAAGGTAGCTGGACTGTATATTTCGTTGTGACGTACAATGTTACTCCGGCACCCATGTATGACAGTCCGTGCTGTCCGATGTGCATAGAGTCCATAGAAGACTGCGAACATGTGTTTTTTCATTGCCCTCGATTTTTAAGTTTAAGGGATAAGTTGAGAATCAACTTAGGAGGTAGTTTAAGGGTGTACAATTTGACTGCACTAATATGTCAGTCCTCCGATAAATGGAAAGCTGTCAGCGAAGCAGAACTGCGATATTTACAACCGAGTAGGCGTCAGTCCGTCCATATCACAGAGGAGACTTAAACTATCTAGGCACTCCCACGAAGTAGTACTGATTAAGTACTACGGCTGGTTCCGTGGGAGAGTCTTGTGTTGGGAGTAGGTTCGGTTTAGCGGATCAACACTTCGGCTTTCGATGCTTCCTCATACTATAAAAAAAACCTATGCATGACAGACCCTTCGAAAGGTCAATTCTTTTTATGAAAATGAAAAGTATACAACTGCAGTCTGTATTAAATGCAATCAAATTGCTGAATTTTTTGTTAATTTCAGCATTTAAATTCAGCCATAATTCAGTCTCTGAACACTGAGCGCCACAAAATAGCCAAATTTATCAAACGAACCCACTGACTATGAAAAACTCATATGCGAATGCTTGCAGTAATTTAGCTTCATGTTCCATTAGAATCAATCAAGCGAGGGATTCACCGCGGCCAACTCAGACATGCTGCCATATCGGCCAGTGGCGGCCACATGCAAGTGGCAGCACAATTTCGAATGTAATTTTTCTAGCTGTCAGCCGTGAGCGTATATGTTCGTTTGTTTGTGTGTCTGTTTGTGTGTGTGCGTTTGTGTGTTCGCACACCTTCCAGCAATTTATAACCGGAGCGAAATCGGTTGGTCAAGTCGCCAATCATAAATCAAATAAACTGCTATGAAATGCGTTGCGGTTATTGATAACTGAAAAATCAAAGCTGAAAGACGGATGAAAGAAAATAAAAATAAAATAAAAATATAAAAAATAATAACAATAAATGCGGAGGGATTGTGTTGAGCTGAATGCTTATCAAAGCTTGAGCTCAGAAGCGCTGTTTGTTGTTGTTTGAAAGTCAGCTGTATATGCAGTGGGAGTTGAGGTTATAGGTGTGAGCGTCAAAAATAATAATTCATAATTTACGAATTGTCTGTGTGTTTGTCTACATATGTATGTATGTGTGAGTTGGGTTTTCAATTTCACCGAAAAACTTGTATAATTTTGCAACGCCAACACCAAAATTGCGCAGGCACAAGGACACAAAGCGCACGGGTGATGATGATGATTGAAAGGCATTGTTATTGTTGTTCGCAATTTATTTAGTTGACACTGCAAGAAGATGCCCACACACACACACACATACATACATCCATACACACATGTGGGTGTTCAAAAGGTGTGTTGTGTTGAATTTCGCAAAGTTTTATTGCAAATTTCAACTTCACAACAACACATTAAAATCTGTTTGGTCTTTATATTTTATTTATTGCAGCAATTTGTTAACTTCGGCAAATGTTTGCAGTTTCTGTGTGAAACGAAAACGAATAAAATAAAGTAGAAAATAAAATGGAAAATAAAAATGAGAAATTTGCGCCAGGCATTAGGCTGGCTGGCTGTGGAAAATTGATCGCTGTGGGACTCTTTATCAAATTGTGTTTACGAAATTTGTTGGCGCAAATTTATCTCGCACAGCAAACACATGAGTACAGCAAATAGGCGTTAGACATTAGAATATAAACAAATTTCCATTATTAATCATCTGCATTCGAGCGGAGAGAAGTCAAAAAATAAACAAAATGCAAAAACGATGAAATTGAAGATGCATATGAGGAGAAGATATGCCTAGGAAGGAGTTGTAATTTAAGTTTGTACATAATACATACAAAAGATATTATCTATTGTAAATAAAAACAATTTTGATATAATAGATCTCCAGTTCCAAGATCCATAGCTACGATTTTACGAGTTCTGTTCAAAAAATAACGGGAATTTTTGAAACCAATACTTGTTCATTTGTCTATATTAATGTTGTCGCCTTCAAAATAGTCCCCATTCGATGGTATGCACTTATGTCAGCGTTTCTTCCAATCGTCGAAACACTTCTCAAACTCGAATTTCGGGAAAGCCTTTGGCTTCTTCAGAGATTGCTCGTATACTTGCAAAACGATTTTGATATTTTAGGAAAAAAAGTCACACGGAGTCATTTCAACAATTGGACTCTCAAAACCTGCGAAATTTTAAAATTCCCATTATTTTTTGAACACACCTCGTACATAACTGAAACAAACCCAGACTCGGACTTTTATCCGGCCGAGAATCGTTAAGTCGCAAAAACTTTCTGCGTCAACATTTAACGGAATACCAACTGGTTTCGCATAATTTTTGGGATCTTTAATATTCCTAGCAATATTTTCTCTCATATTCATAATTCGTATAACAACAACTACATATGCGATAACCGAGAGTTCAGTAAGTAGCTGTAAGAAAACACATTTTATGCTCGAGCATTGTTAGCGGTTTTTCTGACATACTCCACTCATTTTATATGCTTTTTACATCGGTGCGTTCTACACACTTTTAGAAAGCCACACACTGCAGCGCAACCTGACTGGTACAGAGCTGATAACATTGCAACGCCAGTAGATATGCGGGTGTGTGTGGTTGGCTTGAAAGAGTTGCAGCAAAGCAGAAGCAAACGAATTTTGTGGCAGCAACCGCATAAAGTGACAATTGTGGGCTGTTTTGCCGCTTGTCGTTGCATTGTTGCATAAGCTCTTTGTGCCTCACTTCCTTTTAGAGAGTGATAGAAGACACTCAACTGGTTCATTATAAGGCACAGACACTTATAAGTGAATATATTTATTTTGTTGTGGTTTCGTTTGAATTTGACTTTCCATGATTTTCCAGTAATTGAAAATTCTGTTATTCTCTTACTTTATTTTTAAATTTTATTCATATCGTTTCAGACTGAAATTTTTGCTGAATAGAAGCTGTGAGCTTGAACAAAAAATATGTTTGGTTTTCTTAAATATTTTTCGAAGATTTATTGCCACTTTTATTTGTCGAAATATCCAGCACTGAGTCTGAGAATGGATGACTTTGGATATTTTCAATTATTTATGCTTCTAATATTCTTTATATAACTTCATGAAAGCTATGAAGGTTGAGCTATCACCAAAGCTTCATCAAAGTCTTTCCGAATTTATGCTTACACTTGACTCGTCGAAAGCTCATATAGTTGCTTACAGAACTCGAAAATTCCACTACCATTTGCTGTATATAAGGATGCAGTGCAAAGTTGCTAACTTTTTTTTTTTAAATACGTTTCATTTCAATTGAAAATCCACAAAATGTACACTCCTCCCTGACCCAGAAAAAAACTCTCCATTTCATGTGAAAATGTTCACTTTTTCTGGCATTAATTTTTACTGTTATTTCAGTTTGCATATTTTCTTTTTTTTGGCAAAATGTTCATTTTTCATTGGTGTGTGATGTGCCAGTGGCATGTGTCTACTACAATATTTTATTTACTGACGTTGCCACTTACCATATTGTCCGAATATGAATTTTAGAATATACAGAATACAGACGTGGCGGCAAGTGACAGTGAGTTTTACACACTTGTCTACCTTGAAAAAGAAGTGTGGCGTGCATATGTGAGTTCGTATAAATTTAACAGAAATTTTGTTTACGAGCATTTATTTGATGACAATCATCTGTCCGAAAAATACAATGAATGAATATGTTTGTGCAGAAAATAAATTTGATTTTTGGTTGAGTATAACAACTTCATGCAAATTTTTTGATGGGAAATTTTTTGCGATTGGCAATGGAAATTATTTCAAATTTGCTCTGAATTTAATGATTATAGGTGAGTTTGAATATCATGTCAGAATTTTACTAATGAGGTCATATTTATGCAGTTGTAGGCCGGCTCTTTTTACTATTCCAACTTGTAAAGCGGTATCTATACAAAGTGAGAGGTCCCCAACGTTCCAAACATGACGCTATCTAGATGATGCTACCTCCCTTTCCGCAATGTTTTCTATTATAGACATCACCGTAGACATGCTCATTAAATAAACACTATGTAATTAAGCCTCTTAAATCTCTGAAAGATCGATCTTGCATAGAGCAAGGAGTTCAGTGGACCAATTATGAACTGAGTTAAGCCGGAAGACCTTGAAACAGCGGGTAGTGATAACCGGACGCAAATGACGGAGTTCCGACTCATTCCTAATCAGATGTTATTTCGTTGAGAGTGTTCTTCGTTGCCAGTTCTTGAGTTTAACGGCTAACATAAAACAAGCTCGATGCATTCCATTTAATATTTGATATGCTAAAAAAATGGCTCAACACTTTTGTTGGTTGTTGGAGTTTTCCGAAACTTAGTGTCCTTTCGTGATTGGGCACGATGTAGCTTGTTTTGTTTTTTGAAATTAAAAAACTCTAAGAGTTTTAGAAAAAAGTGATTTAAGTAGAGTATAGTTGTAAGCTTATTGAAGAATTTTGTACTAAAAAGCAATAATATCTGAATACTATATAGTCCCCTTCTGTGTTTAAAAGAGATTTTCGACATTTGATAGACCATCAACAGCAACCGACCGCACGCCTGAACTCCTTGCCCTTCAGAATGCATGACACACACATATAAACACACACACACAAGCGAATGAAAGCTTTTATTTGTGCATTAAATGGGATTAAATTATTATTACAAGTATTTGCGAGCAAAAATGCCAGTGGAATATGCAAATGCGCTGAACACTTGGGCGCTCGCCTCCATACACACATACCATACTTGGCTTTGCTTATGCGCTCGCATATTTCTAGAGAAAATAAATACTTCGCATTGCATTGCTGATTCGTTTATTGCTTGCGATTTTTTGCTGCTTTAAAATCTTTGCATTTTCCGCATTCTGCATTCTGTATTCAGTTCTTCTCGCCTTTGTATTGCTCGCACTGAGAGTAAGCTGCTTGAAGAAGTGCGCACTTCACTCGAGTGCTGCACTTAGTGTCGCCGGCAGAGACTGCCGCGCTGGGAAGGCAGGCAGGTGGCTGCGCGGAGGGGTAAGAAGTGACAGAGTTCAGCCGACAGGCGGCAGGCAAATGAGTGAGCGCTGGCAATGAGTGTCGCTGGCACGCTTCGCTGCACAATCAGTTAGCTTTACATATAGACAAGTGGTATTTGACTGAGAGCATGGAAAGGTAAGCATTCATGGAAAGGTAAGCACATATGTGTGTGTGTGTCAAGGGCGAGGACATGTATTTGCTGGCACTAAGCAGCGCACTCGATCCCTGAGCATGTGTAAATAGTTCTGCCATATTTATTTATAATTATCCGACCTTGTGCTCACTGCTTAGCTTGCTTATGCGCCTATTTGGAAAGATATAGCGATTTTGCGTGTGTGTGTGTTTGTGTACATATCTATGTATACTGATTGCTTGTGAGTAGTTGTATGAATTTAACTGTGAAAGGTTGCATTTTTATGTAACTGTAAACAACATTTGTCAGGGTTCTTCATCACTACTACTACCCCTTATTTTACATATTTCTATCCAAATGAGAAATTACCAGATTCTAATTTGCCTTGGAATGTGTCATTATCCCAAGTGACCGATTGAATTTCGTAACCAGGACAACTTCAGAGTAATTACTCGCACAATAACAACAAGCCTGTAGATTTAAAGCTTTTAGAAATGTGCACTAACAATTTTCTATCGTAAATATTATCTGCTTGGTACTCAAATTCTCCTTTCTCTATACATATATTTTTATAAACTTGTATATAAAGGGTGTTTATTTTAGACGTGTAGCAATAACTTTTTCCGGAATTGATATTTTTTACAACTGTCACGAGATTTATACTCAGTTTGATTTGCCATTTCATAATGCACAGCTATTACTCCAGAACAATGTTTTTGCTGACATATGGCTCAAATTGCTTCAAAAAGTGGTCGAAAACCTTGAAAACCTTGGACCTCTCGGCTGGAATTTATTCGAGGTAGCTCGTAATCATTTTTTTTTAAACATAATGAAAAACCTTTATCTTTATAATGAAGCAAAATTCTTGGCCATAATATTAAATTATATTTTTCTTTCTTTTTCTTCTTGAAAACCATCTATCTAAAAAGAACACCCTTTACCTACAATACTTACAAATTTCTGTAAATATATAAAAGCATATGCTTTGCACTTTCTCTGCTGACATTTTTCAAAATGCGGTCACTGTACAAATATAAAGGTTTATATTTCACTCCTCTCAGCTTCACTCCTCCTCTCTTCCCTAAAATCTTCTAGTTTGCTGAGTGGCATTTTGATTTATTATTATTATTTTATTTTCATATTTGCATATCATCATATTACATAATCGCATTGGATTTGTTGTTTGATTTTGTGGTGTACTTTTTGTTGTTGCTATTCTCACTGGCTGAGCTGAGCGTTGACAGAAGTGCATTTGGTTAACACCCCCCACCGGACACCCGTTCTGCTTTCAGCACTTGCCAACTTTGATTTTGCAAAAACATTCCATTCAGCTGCCCCTCTTCCTCCTCGGTACCCTTTTCAGGAGGGTATTTTGTGATTTTTCTTTCGTCTCCCTGACAACGTGTCAAATTGTCGCCTGCGCTCTTGTGTCTGGCTTGTTGGGGGAGAGGGTAAGAGTGCGATAAACTGCAGATTCAATGAAATATGAAAATTGTGTGTTGAATTTTAAATATTATTAGTTGGCTTCACTCTCTCTTCTCTCTTACTCTTTATTTATTTGGTTCGCTGAAGCTAGCTTCTGTGACGTGATTTATGAGCGCATGCCAAGCTTTCACTAAATCAATTTTTTATTATGATTTTGTTTGTGCTTTTAAATTTGTTTAGTTTGCACTCATTCATAAATGTATAATATAATGACAAATATATTTGAAAGTGTTGAAAGGGTGTTGGAGGTTAGAAATATGGGTCAGAAATGGGTTAGTACAATATTTTCAACAAAAATATGACAGGAGAATCAAAAGAAGACTTACTTCTCCTAATACTTGGGTAAATATATATTTGTGAGGTGTAATCGGTTATTCTTAAAATTTAAGAGAACCTATGTGAGGCCTTTCTTTCTATCACAAATAAATTCTATTAGAGGCGAATGTATCAAAGGTTATATGCCTCCAAGCATTCTTATTCATTCGAATTCATTGTTAAAGCTTACAATATATTCAGCTTTAATATTAAAGACCAGCCTTACATGATCTATACACAAGCTGCTGCATCTACTATTGTATTACCGCACAACCTCCGCTCCTTCCACTCCAAATAATGCTATATTTATTTATTGAGTTCAAGTTTAACTTAATGTGTTGCATGTTACGTGACGGCATTTAAATTACGAAAACATAACGGAACATTTGTTTTTCGCGCAAATCGCAGCACAAACCGTAAATATGTCTGTCGAACGTTGAGAACGTTGAGGTATAATGCCAGCATGCGGAAATTTCGACAAAATCCTATTGTATTATAGATGTGGCAGCTTCGTGGAGGAGAAACTTTCATGCGCACCACGCTGCTTGTGATAAGCTTTCCTTGCGTTGCTAGCGTTGTGTTCATTCGCTGGCTGCTGCGAGAGTCGCGAAGGCCACGCGTATTTACGAGTATTGTTTATCAATGTTCATCAGATTTATGTAAGGAGCTAATTTTAAGTTTATGCCAATTTCGTACGTGACCAAGATTTCACGCCAATTTCACACAACAACAACAGCGAATATGTCGAAGTGTATCATGCCACAGCAGCAACAGCAATAGCGTGGGAAGTGTAGTTGCGAGTGGCGCAAAAGTTTGTTGGTTCACTTTAAAAATGGAACATGCAGGAATTGCTTCTTCGTTTTAGGTAGGTAACGGCGAAATTCTCCCCCTCCATTTTCCATTCTTCTATATGCTTGTTGTTGTTCCGCTTTGAGAGATAAATAAATAACATCCACTTTGTTGGAATTTATTTTATGATCGTGACTCTCGTGGAGAAGCGGGCGCTACGAATTGTTTCAGAAATTGACTGGAGGTTCAAAGCAGATAATGATGAGCGTGGAAAAATATGAAACATGCGACATACTGATTCGAAGACAACTGCTTAGTATTATGTACCAGCTCTTAAAAATAGCTCTACTGTTAGCATTATTGTAGCACTTGAAGGATTAGTATTTTCCGAGTTACTCATTACCACTATTTTCAACAACCACTCGACAATAAATATCTAAAAGACATTGAGTTTTAAAGCTCTGTCCATGGCTACTCAATTACAACCTTCCAGCTAAATAAAGAAATAATTAATTAGCAAAACACTTTCTCAGAAAAGGATCAAGATGAGCGACGATAACAAACGATAAGACGACTTTTGCGATGCTTCCGAGAAATACTTCATTGTGATTCGGCGAATCAGAGAGTCCAGACGGCGGCACATACACGACCAAATACTTACAGACAGTCCAGTGCTTTAGAAATCAATATTGTTGTTGTAATAAAGGATGAGCGTGGGATCATCTGAAATTGCTTGGACTCATCTAGAACTGAGCTTGCTATGTAAGTGTAAACAATTCACACAAATCTTACCACTTAAGTGAAACTAAAGGCAGAGCAAGTAAAAGAAACAAAGCATATATGTAGATATTGGGTATATAAGTAAGAAAATCAGGATTATATAAAATATGTATCTCCATATACATATGTATGTACATCCATTATTTTGTAAATCTTCTTGCGAACAATGAATGGCATATGCAAATTGCGCCATTTTGCTCAAGAATGTTTATGAAACACTCGAGTAGCTTGTGTCTCCACGAATTTATTGCCACACACAATATGTCTCCTTGTACGAATGCTGCGCAAATATTTCCGCTGCTAGTATTAACTAGCATACATACATACACTTGTTTATGATTCTTTTATATTTATGATTACTCAACCAATTTTGGGTTACTTTTTTATTGATTTTCGTCGGTTTAAGAGTTTACGATTGCATTCTCATTCTTCCGCCACACTATTATTTGTTTGTTTGTTTTTATGCCTGCGGCATAAGTGACGCCACACTAAAGTGGTGTCTTATTTTACGAGCATAAAAGCGGCGTAAAGTTCAGCGACTCTTCGCACTACTTAGAAGGTACTTCTGGCTTTTAGCGTGGATCTTAATCTAATGGATCTGCTGCATTAAAAGCGGAAAGGTCATTGGTTGAGGGGCATTATGCAAGCGTATGAGGTGGGTCCGCTAAGACAGCGGTGGAGAAAGTGAACGTGAGAGGCGCGCGAAGTGACAGTATTAACTGAAGTTGACTTCGGAGAATGTTGAGTTAAAATTACTGCTTCTCTTTACCATTACGTGTTTAGAAGAGATTTATTTGAGGTTGGTAATAGAATAAATAAGAGAAAAAGATTTGACAGAGATCATGAATGAGATCTCTCCTGACTCCTATTAAGACTATTTACTCCTGATAGCGATTTTCATAATAAAAATAGTATTTTTTTGTCTGACTCATTGACTCCTAACAAGAGCTTTTTATTTCTGGTTTCAGGCTTAGCTGAAAGAGCAAAATGATTTGAAAGAATTTATGATCTCATTCTTTTCGATGATTTGATGCTTACTCATGGAATAAGAATGATTTATTACTATTTTGCTTTATATGCGCAAAGAAAGGTTTCGACGGTGTTCTGACAGGGAAGCATACATTGGATTGTCTTAAGAGAAGAGTGAACCATAACTTTAGTGAAGCTGAGAGACGTCTTATGAGAGATTGGGTAGGGTTTTTTTTTAATTTTTCAAAGTCAGGATTATTATCGAATTTCTTATAGTTCAGGATTATTATCGGATTTTTGAAATGTTTCAATGGCAGCCCTAGTGTTCTTCCGAACGCACATACAAATAAAGACATCTTTGCTGAAAACGAAAAGAGTTTCCCAAATGAAGCTGTCAAGCAAAGTTCAGACATTTATAGGCTTACCCGCACTTTCTTTTTATTTTGTTTACTTGGAAGTTCTTCGATAAGAGTTCATCGAACTGGCGGCACACACACACATACACTTGAGGCACACGCGTTCCCCTTTACAGTAGTTGTTTTCAAAGAATACAAGATTTCGTTTAGTAAATTCATCACTCATGCTGATTGCCACTAGAAAATCCTTTTAGCAACACGTGCAGATGGATAGACGTGGGGGAGGAGAGAATGCAAAAAGAAGGAAAAGTATTTGACGAGATTAAGTTGCACGAAGCCGGGGGTTGCACTAGAACAATGTCGAAACTTTCAGCACGCATATTTGGCGGCGCCTACAGCGCACGCTCGACAAACGCACATACTTTTCGCGCTTCAACGGATATCCGTAAAAATTTACAAAAATCAAAACCTCAAAGCTCCTTTGGCTGTCTTCAATTTCAAGCGCCGCCAACTCGAGTAACAAACACTTGTACCTTTTACAGTTGAATTTTGTGTTGCTTTTGTTAACGCTTTATCTCATTGCCTTTATCTGCCGTCGTTCAATTGCGTATCCGCCTAAGTGACGATGAGTGTTTGTGCTTTCCGACGACTTGCTGAAGAACTCTCGCGGTGAGGGGAACAGCGCGAGTGAGAGAAAAACGGAAAGAAATACAAAAAGCCGCATGAAATTATAACAAGAAATCAAACAAAAGCAGAAAGAACTTTTCGGCGCTAAAAACATCCTTCCCGTCAACAAAGCAATTGAAAACACTCAAGATTTTTTGCGAATTGCACAAAGCATTCAAGCGCCTTGCTGTGGCATGTACACGTATGTACATGTGTGGCATGTGGCAAGCCAGGGCTGGGCTGTTGTGTGCCACTTTGTGATGTCAGCAAAGCTGCCTTGCGGCGCAAAAAGGATTTTTCGTCAAGTCTTTATAATGATTTCCGTTATTTATTTTGGTGATTTGTCCGCTGCCGCTGACGACACGTTTGCGGCAAGGCGCTGGCTTAGCATGAATCACGGCGCCAAATGAAAAGCAATAAAAAAGAGAAAAAACGATAAAATTATAAATAACAATAAAAAGCACATAAAACTTAGCCGAAATAATGTTCGCAAATGGGCTCGAACACATTGAAATCAAATCGTGAAAAATACCGCAGTCTTCACCGAGTTTGGTTTCACTCTGGTGATTGTGGAAAGTTTGCCTCAACGCTTGGTTGCTCATTTCTTGTTATTTAAGTTCACACACCGGTTCTTATTAAAGCTCGCTATGTAACTTTTGCTGTTTTTGTCTTTGCAGAATCGCTGAGCTCTTACTCGACCACAACATCGACGACGACGGTCTCGCCAGCGAACCTGCTGCCATATTTCGACTTCGACGTGCCGCGCAACTTGACGGTGACGGTCGGCCAGACGGGTTTCCTGCATTGTCGCGTCGAGCGATTGGGCGATAAAGATGTAAGTAAACGTGAAAGTAGATTTTTTAAAGTTTATAAGTTTGAAAGTGAAAGCTCTCGGAACGTTGGGTTTCGCCAATATATCTTTACTATTATTATTTCTGGTTTGAGCTTGTCAGTTCCATAAACAAACCTAAGGGTACTAAAACAAGAGCAACCAATCAGTTAAAAAAAAAACTTTGAGTGAGCTTTCGATGTGAAAATAAGCTTTGCCATACGTCAAAAGTTAAATTCTGCTCTTTAAATATTATTTAAATCCGCATAGTATAAACTATCCATTCACACCACTCAGCCTCACTTAGCGTCTAAAATCATACACCCACGGCAGCTGCCTTGCTCTTCAACGACTTCGTGGAAACCATAAAAAATCACTTTGACAAAGTAAAATCGCTAAATCCATGGCTAACGATAAATCAGCCCCACTTTACACTCGTTCGATAGCGAAGTCTGCATTATTAATTTTCCAAGATAAAAAGAACAGGGCTTTTAAACATCTTAAGCTCACGCCGTTGCGCATGCAGCGTTGTAAATCACATTCCAGTTGCTGGTACTCATGTACTTGTACAAAAAACACCATGCTACAACAACAACAATGATGAAATGGTTAATTTGTTCATGTTGCTGAAAACAAAATGCGTACATAAATATACAGTCACACATCCATATACATATTCATACATATGTATAGGTCTACTTGAAGGCATAGATTTCACCCAGTGAAAGCTCGAGGATGTCGGCGTACAAGTAGCACTATTCTGTGGAGTTGCTTTGTGGTTTTGAGGATCTGAATCAAGAATCCATCTTTCCAGATCCATCTGTCCAGTCCTCTTAATAATTAGCTGAGGCGTCTGAATGAGCCTACCTATGTAAATTTGAGAGAAACCTACTCTCCCAAAATATTTCGTAAAATCAGCTGTTAGGTTAAGCTCGCCACCAGCACTAGTTTCGGAGTAGTCTATAACTGCCGCCAACAACAAATGAAGAATACATAGGCAAATGAGTTTGTATAATACTTGAATGTGAGTATATGTGGATCTGTCAGTGCGTGCGAGCGTCTGCTGCATAGCAAATGACATGCAACGTGATTGATGGTTCATAAATTAGTCATTTTGGGCGGTTGTTGTCGATCCTGTCGTTATTTCGAACAACGCTCTCGGCCATGGCGTACACAAAATAAATCGTAAAATAGCGAAAAAACTCAAAGAGTAAGTGTGAGAGAGTTCAGGAGAGCGGAGAGAGTAACAGCCTCCGGCTGTTTTACCGTTACTTGCTCACACGAAATTAACCAACAACCAGTTTCCATGAACTTTTTTTGTTGCTGTTTTATCTTCCTGTTGACAATTTGTCGTGCGTTGCCAGAAGCGATTTCACTTTGGACGTACGTACAGACAGGCATAGAAGATTGAATAGCCTTCTTGTTGTTGTCGTTCGATTTCGGGGCGGCATAATGTGCTTGTGATGTTGACATATTAGCGTGGCCATAAAGCCCGACATGAGGCATATGCTCGGCTCGGTGGGGGAGAGAGAATGATTACCGTTACTAGAAGCAGCAACAGCAGCCGAAGAACTCACCAGCAGACTACTGAAGGTGTAAGCGTTATTCAAATTGACATACACACACACATATACACCCTCAGGCAGCTTACGAGGCACTTTGAGTGGACGCTGGCGCTCACATGCGTGACCAGCTAAGATAAAGTGTAATGATGTCGAACATCCATTGCGTTGCCAAGCGAGCGCGGCCGGCTAAAGTATAAATAAGAAATATATTCGAATGTTTGCGAATACAGTGTAAGGGGGAATGAAAAAAAAAATGTAAACAGAAACCGGGCAAAATGGATAAGCCGAACGCAAAAGCGATAAGCACTCAGGACATTGATTGAAGTGCCATTGAAAGCGATGGCGAGGGCGACGGCGATGCTGGCGATAAGCATTTCGTTGATTTAAGCTGAGAAATTAAGACAGGGCCGTAATCAAATGTGATGCATGAGCGATGCTTAACGTGCACCCTTTCAACACCAACACACCGCCGAGTGTGAGCGAAGTCAAGGACACGAAAGTCCTTCAGAATAAATGGAAAATGTATTTAATATATGAGCGCTCACACTTACACAAGTTCGATGGGTTGGTGTAATGTGCTGCTTGAATTTAAATAGAAAATCTGCTTAAAGTAGCCGAACGCGCGCTCTCACTCTCCCGCTTTTATATTTACTCAATTTAATATATAAATTAAAAATTTCAAATTGATGAATTGGCAGTTATTGTGACTGCTCGGAATTGATGATTATCGATGGCGCTCACCAACTAAGGAGTGCAGGTTGGATTTGGTTTAATGGATTGCTGATGGTTTTTGGATTGGCATTGACTATTTTTAGCTTACTTCCAACTGGTGTGAATTTTTTTGTGATTTGAGTTGATTTCATTTTCTATATTATAGACGGTCATACTCTAAAGGCTAACGCGGAAATTCGAAGCTGATCAATTTTCGAACCTCTTTAGAGAACTTGTTGCGAATATTCCACTCTAAGAAATAATTGCTTTGCTCTAGCTACTTTACTCACCTCCCTTTGATTGCCCTCTTTTCTAAAACGAACAAGTGGTAAATTGAAAACCGCTAACTTAATAATAACTTATTTAATTTTCCGCCATTTTTTTTATTTTTGCTGTCTCAAGTTCTGAAACTCTCCCGCTCGAGTGCCGCCTGCCGCCCACTCAATATTCAGATTATGTACCACTCAATTGTTTTGATTTGATTCTCTTTATTGTTTTAAAATTGTTGTTGTTGTTGTTGTTCAGCACTTCGCTGGTCAACTCCCACGCCAGTAATTTGATAAATTTTTTTCGGTGCCACAAACGTTCGGCAATAAATTAAGTTTTCGCTCACAAAATTTATTATCAAAACAGTAAAGGAAATAAATAAAGAAGAATTGCCGTTACATTGGCGAGTTGTCAGCGGCGTGTCATGTCTCACTTGCACGCTGCGGGGGCGCTTGTCTCCCAAGGGGAAATGTGTATAGCCATAATGGACAATCGCTTTGTTTAATTTTCATTGGAGTGTTCTTAAATAATGTCAAATTTGTAAAGAACTCCGCACTAGGGAACAGTTACACAGTTACTGTAGTTGTCATAAAAAGAAGAATAGGAGAACACATAACGGTTGTTTGTAACACCCAAAACTAAACGAGTTAGATATAGGGTTATATATACCAAAGTGTACAGGGTGAAGAGTGGAGTTCAAATCCGAATGTCTGTCTGTCCGTCCGTCCGTCCGTCCGTCCGTCTGTGCAAGCTGTAACTTGAGTAAAAATTAAGATATCTTGATGAAACTTGGCACACTTATTTCTTGGCACCATAGGAAGGTTGCTTTCGAAAATGAGCAAAATCGGACCACTGCCACGCCCACAAAATGGCGAAAACCGAAAACACATAAAGTGCCATAATTAAGCCATAAATAAAGCTATGCAAATAAAATTTGGTATGAAGGATCGCACTATGAAGGGGCATATTTGGATGTATTTTTTTTGGGGAAGTGGGCGTGGCCCCAACCCAAATCGGTTTTTTGTATACATCTCGCAAACCAATAGAAATATATACCAAACTTTCTGCAGTCGTTTTTTTAAGCCATTTCCTTATACAGTCCAAAAATTACAGAAATCGGATAATAACCACGCCCCCCTCCCATACAAAGGTTAGGTTGAAAATTACTAAAAGTGTGTTAACTCACTAATAAAAAACGTCAGAAACACTAAATTTCACATAAGGAATGGCAGATGGAAGCTGCTCTCAGATTTTTTTACAAAATGGAAAATGGGCGTGGCGTCGCCCACTTATGGGTCAAAAACCATATCTCAGGAACTACTCGACCGATTTCAATGAAACTTGGTTTGTAATAGTTTCCTTACATCCTAATGATATGTTGTGAAAATAGGCCAAATCGCTTCACAATCACGCCTACTTCCTATATACCAGAACTTTGAAGACGATCTGAATCATTAACTTTACAATATATAAAGTAAGCACTAGTAAAGATATCGATGCAGAACTTTGCATAAATACTATGTTTATAGTGTGGCAGCCCCATTCTAAAAATCGCCGAAATCGGACCATAGGTTTTTAAGGCCCCATATATCGAACACGAGGACCTCGGTGCTCCTAACCTAATATTAGGGTTTCCAACTTTCAATGGACTTTATACAATATATAGGACGAATACGTGACTCAAATTGTGTATATAAATAAAGTTAAATAAATAAATTGCGAGAGTATAAAATGTTCGGTTACACCCGAACTTAGCCCTTCCCCAGTAAAAAATCGGATGATCCAAAGATTAATCTTAGATCGCTCCTTTGCGAGTAATGGATTACTCCACAATGCTCCGAGGCCCATGTATTTATTACTCCTTTTTAACATAGCATGTCCTTACGAGGGATCACTCCTTTTGAGCTCCTAATGGAGCACAAACCGAGCATTCTTTTGAGCTCTTTTTGACCTCCGAAACGAGAGCAGAGGGAGTGATCTTTTTTATCTCCAGAAGGAGTACAAAAGGAGTAATGATTTTGGAATCGAAGAGCACAAAAAGAGTAATGATTTTTATCTCCAGAAAGAGCACAAAAAAGAGTAATATTATTTACATCCAAAAAGAGCAGAGAAAAATATCAACTGTTTTTTAAATAATTGAATTCAATGTTTTAATTTTCAAAATATAAGTATTAGTAATTCACATAAATTATAAATACATTGTATATGCATAGTTATAATGATTTAAAATCAAGTTATGATTTAGGAATTTTCCTGAGACGAAGCAGATTTTATTGAATAGGTCTTTCGGTAAAAAGTTGCCTTACATTTTCCAAAGGCCAGTTTAATCGCTTTTAAATGATTCTGCAACAGATGAAAAAATACATACATATATGTATAAGTTATTTAAGATAAAATATACAAAACTCAGATCTTACCGAAAAAGAAAAAGTTAAACAGCCTCTCGATTCTTTGTAGAAAATGTTTGAATTCCTTTTTTCACTAATCGCCTTAGGTGACGCTTAAAATAAATATTTTCACACATTTTTTTTTTAATTAATTATCACTTTTTACCCGTATATATTCAATAATGTTCACGCGTTGAATACAAAATTCAGACTATTTTAAAGTGACAAAATACGCTTTTATTGTAAACAAAAGAATTCCACAAAAATTAACAGTTATGATTGGCCGTTATGGTTAATCCGTTATTGATACATTTTGGAGTAATAATAGAATAATTGAAGTATTCGCATATTATAAGCTCGTTTATTCCTCCAAAATGTATCAATAAGCGAGAAAACTAACATTTTTTTTTTTAAATTAACGATACTGCCTTTATTACTCACTTAATGCTCGAAATGGATGAACAAGTAATTACTCCTTTATTACTCGATTTTGGTATTAATCCAAAGATTTTTTACTGGGTCCTTACTTGTTAATATTATATTTGCTAGGTAATCGTCACTATGAAGAAAATCCGTAAAATACATAATCATAAAATGTATGTATCAAACTCAATCCAATTCACGAATTTATATTCCGAAAACCTTGAGAGACGTCTTATATTGGAAGGAAGAGCTTTAATCTTTTACTCGTTCAAAGTCAAGTTGTAAGTGAACTCTTCCCAGGATACCTTGTAGATATGTACGACAGCTCAGCTGATGGTTGCTTTCATGACTAAAGACTGATTTTTAGTAGTCTAAAACTGATTTTTATATCTAACATTGAACTGAGGTTCATGTTGGTGTGACCCAATTGACGATATCAGTATCTTCAGTTTCAAAAGAATTCATTCTAAGTCCATTTATGCTGGGGAGTATGATTCTGGAGTTCTCAAATATAGTTCTTGGATAGTTCCAAGAGATCAGTAAACAAACCAAGAATTTTCAAAACAGATTTATAAATTCAGTTTATTCTCTTAAAACATTATTTGAACTATATAATTTTATAGATAGACAAACACAAGCACCACAATACAATTAACGAAGATTAGAATGTGAGAGTAAAAACTGCACACAAGACGACAGTTTTCAATTTATCAACAAGCTATGGTGTGGACGTGGGTTGCTGATTTTCAAGTTTTGAATTTTGAAACTATCCATATTCACCGAACTAATTTTCCATACTCCCAGCCATCGTATTCTGACTTTTGTGTTGGGGAAATCCATCCATAGCAGCGAAACAGCGTCGAATTAGAACAACATTAATGAACATTATGAGAGCAACAGCCCAAGCGCAACTTCGCCTCGATTCACCACGACCTTTCACACCACACGACATGTGACGCATGATCTCCGATATTAACCAACTGTCAATTATGCACCTTCCTGCGCCAACCGTCCGCCCGTCACTGCCGCCACTCGCACCTAAAGCGCCGTTTCGAATTCGTATAGGCAACCCTCGAGCGGGATCTCAATTGTGGCAGACGTTGTCAGTTTATTGCAGTGAAACGCCACAGATGCAGCCATGGCCGCCCCCTTGCAGGTGGCCACTGCCCGCGGCCCTTTGCCGCAACAACCCAATGTGTCAATGTCGTCGTCGGCACCGAAGCTGCCATTGTCGCCGCTGCGTTGCAACTCAATGCCATGCAACGATACGGGCGGCTGAGTGCTCTCCTGTGTATAGCCGATGTGCACCGGTATGCTGATGGCGGCAAAGGTCGGCGGTATGGGCGAACTCGGTTGGTAGGGTTGCTGCTGCGGTGCGTAAGTTTGTGAGTCTTGCGGTGCAATGGCTGTTGTGGATGCATGTTGTTGTTGTTGCTGTGCCATGTCAGCCATATCGGAGAGCTCCTGTGCGAGCTGTTGGTTCTGCAGCCGTCGATTCGGGCGAAATTGGAAGGGTTTGCGGTTTTCCAATATTAGTTTGATGTCACGGGCCGATTGCCACCACCTGCCGCGGGCGGGGGGAGAAAACGAGAGAGATGCATGAGAGTAGCGTGAAGGAAATGAGCAAAATGTGCATTAACGGTTTGACAAGTGTGGGATTCCATGTGACATATGCCTAATTTCCGCTACGATAATTAGAAGAGCATGTTTTCGCCCAAAGCCTAAGCAAGTGAAGCATGGTAAATGAGTACGTACTACCGTAAGTAGCGGTACAAACGACTAAATGTGGAAGATGTGTACTGCCGTAAGTGTCAAGTGTTGAACTCAATAAATTTTTTTCATTTTAATTAGTTGGCTCAGGAAATGGGTCACAAGTGAAGAAGAGAAAGTGTTCATTTGTGGAAGGTGGTTTTGAATTTGCAAAAATTGAGAGTGGACTCAGTGGACTAGGTATATTAGAGAAGCGATCATTATTATAGATAACTTTGAAAATACCCAGTTTGGGTTCTTCAACGGCGCATTAACCACTAGCAGAATAATTGTCAGACAGACACAATCGCTCACGAACTGAAACTCAGCATTCATGATGGCTCACGCTGTGCAATTCAAAACCAAAACAGATTTCTTCTGTGTACTAGAAACAGTTGGAAGCATATGAGTTTTCAATTTCAACTTATACCAGGAAAAACTCACACTGCATGAAGGTGAAGCATTAGGAAATATGGGTACAAAGTACGATGTTTATTTCCTTAAATTAAGTTCGCAAAGTCACAGCAAAAATTCATAAGACTAATAAAGACTTCTACAGAGATGATTACCACGCCGCCAGCCGCTGGAAGAGTAATAAAATTTTCACACACACATAAAAACAAAACATTTGAGTAAATATGTAGTTTTTACGGTCTCGAGAGGGATGAAGGAAATGATTTCGCAGCTTGCAACTAATTGAGTTTGCATACAAATTATAACGGTATGCTGCAAATGGAAAATGAATATGAAGAAGCGAGCGCAGGGAACAACATTGTATGTATAACAGCAGTGTTAACGGCGACAACAGTATTATTACTCTGGCTTGTTGTCTCCACTTTTGACAATACAATTTGAAACTCACAGCAACAAAAATACTCACACACACATGTGAATCTGTATTTATTTGGGAAACTTTTTAGTGAAATTTACTTGCCACCAGAGCAGCACATAACTGTCGTCAGATGGGATGCGTACCTCTTCATACAAATACTGGAGCACACAGCACCCTGCTGTATGCACCAACAACCAACAGAAACAAAGCCAATTGGTACATTTCAAGCGGCGAACAACAAAAGTGTTTGCAAAAATCAGTTAACGGTAGTTGCCGTTCTTTACTGTTAATCCCGTTTATTCGGTCAGTTTGACTATTTGACTCTTTGATTCGCTTTGCTTATCTGTGCGATGTCGCTATATAGCGTCTGTTTTGTTTGTGGCATTATTTGTTGTTGTTTGCTTGCGCACCACTGTCCTTCACCGACTGCAGCTTGTAATCTGCGCTGGTATCGCATTGCGAACCGCTCAAAACAAATAAATTCATGGAAATGTCGACTGAGAGTGTTTTGGCTAGAGTACTGATAGGGAAATCGATGATATGCCAACACAGAGAGGGAAATTTAAATTTGCTTTTTTCATCCAACCTCATGGTAATTCATGACTTTTAGCTGTGTAGAAGATATATTCGTCTCTCGGAGCGCTCAAAAAATATATAAATACTTACTCTAATTAATATTTGAGTGTGCAATTTGTATAATGAATGAGTGTCCACTTACCTATACCAGGGGCTCAACTGCGATTTGAGTATCATATAAATGTTTATGAAATAAATAGTCAGCTGTAAGAATGCCAGAATTTTAGTTAATACATTTTAATTTTTAATGATTAAAAATAGTGCAACCCACCGTGGTGAATAGAAAGAATATAAGCCATCCTTTGGTCCACATACGACTCAGTAGCCACGATTGTCCTTGCAAGAAATAGTACTGTATACCGACGAGTAGAGTACCGATGATGCCGAAGGCTACCAGTGTGAGCAGCGAAAACATTTGACAATCTTCCTATAATCGTATGATAATCAATAATATTGAAAGAAATAAATAAATTGTGCAATGAAATATAAAAATTTAAAATTAAAAAAATAAAAAAATAAATATTAAGTTAAAACCTTAACAATCAACAATTCTACTGAAGTCTCTTTATATGAACAATGCACATAAAATAGATTAAATATGGTATATATTAATGAACGTAAAAATAATTGACATTCTCGCCACTCTGGCATTTCGTCGGATGTGAAAGAAAATCTATGAAAGTTGATCTATTTAATCCAGCCGGTTCACACTCACCTGCAATGCGCGTCGGCTCATCGAGCGGGAATACCACATACGCAGCGATTGAAAGCACGTGTATCTGTAATGAGAATTTTAATGTAGTTATGTTGCCACATATTTATACTGATATACAAAGGCATAGCTGTAATGCAGTGTCCTGAGAACTATGAAGAATTTTAATTGACAACAATGGCGGAATTCACCGTATTTACAACAAAAATACTTGTGATTGAACAGCTGGTCAACTTACCTATCGTGTATGATATGTGTACATACATATATGGTATTAAATATAAAATAATCTTTGGTAAAAAGCAAGAAAAAACGTTAACTTCGGCTGTACCGAAGCTAATGTAGCCTTCACAATTGCATTTCTTTTAGTAACTATGTGTTTAAGCAAATCTAAAGACGTAAGAAAAAGTAAGTAAAAAAAATTAAACATTTTACTAATTCTTTTTAGTCGGGTTGTTTGCTAGAAACATTAAGGTTATATAGTTAACCGATCTGGACAATTTCTTCCACCTCAAACGCGAAAATTTTCCATACAAACCATTGATTCCGATCGTTCGGTTTGTATGGCAGCTATATGCTATAGTGAACCGATCTGAACAATTTTGCGGAGATTAAATTATTTCTATGAACAATAACTCACACCAAATTTCGTGAAGATATGTAGTAAAATGCGGAAGTTTTCCATACAAGCCATTGATTCCGATCGTTCAGTTTGTATGTCAGCTATATGATATAGTGGTCCGATATCGGCAGTTCCGACAAATGAGCAGCTTCTTGAAGAGAAAATAACATCTGCAAAATTTCAACGATAAACGATATCTTAAAAACTGAAGGTTTAGTTCGTATATATACAGACAGACGGACAGACAGACGGACATGGCTAAATCGACTCAGTTCAACATACTGATCATTTATATATATACTTTATAGGGCCTCCGACGCTTCCTTCTGGGTGTTACAAACTTCGTGACAAACTTAATATACCCTGTTCAGGGTATAATAAACCGGTTCTTCTCGATAAAAATATGCACAGCCATCGTAGAAGTGGTGCAAAATGAATGCAGGGAGGGTCTCTTGATAAACGTATTTATGTTAGACGTGATCTGGTCTATCCCTTAAATTATAGAACCTACTAACATTCAGCAGTGTTTTCAACTCATAATATTGAAAGAGATTGAAAAAGACCTACAACTTGATAGATTCTGTGTAAGTGTGTAGCGACTTCTGTTGTTGTGATTCTAGGCTAGTTTTTGGATAGCCCAATCTGTTTGGGACTATTTGTACAAAAAGATGTTACACTGTAGGAAATTCTGTTCACGGCTTAAAGCAAATCTTTGACCTTAAGTCGTCCAAAGTTAACATATAATTCTGTTATATTTTAGGAAAATAAGCAGAAATTAAGCTTAATGTTGAAATTATTTCAAAACGGACAAAAGATTATTTGTAGAAAGCAAAACAGTGTATATGTGGCAGTTTAGTTTTATGGTCCAAATCGGCAGAGGAAACAACAATTTCACGTTTTCTCTTCATTCAAATGTGAGAAATGGGCAGAGTTAAAACGAAAGAACTGTATACTCAGAAGACTAATAATCAACCGTTATAGCCATATAAGCGTACAATGTGCATGTTTAGAAGTGACTCAAATTATTATTGCGACGAAATATTTGCGCTTATATAACACGCTAATGTACATATTTAAAATTTAGGGCGGTTCTTCAAAAAGGATAATTTAGATTTTCTAGCTTCAATTTCTCAAATGTAAATACATTTCCAACCCCTGCAAAGTTCGTAGGAACTAAAGTCAAAGGCTATTTTCTCGTATTTAAGGATCACCCTATTATAAACTCAATATCACACGCTGCTTGAAATAGCTGCGCATTCGCTTGCGGTTAACTTGATAAGTTATGACTTTGCAAATCAAAGTGTTCACTGACAAGGCCCCGCCTCAGCGAGCATTCGGTATTCCTAATGTGAACCGCAAATCGAGCATATAAAGCAGCCAAATTCGCTTGTTCAACACACACATATTCGGTGGATTGTGGATCATTTTGTATATGACTAAGCGGAGCAGCAGCGAATTTGGCTAACAATAAAAGCCAACATGTGCTACAATTTATTTGCACACACGAACACACAAACACACAAACACATTGAAGCAGCGGCCCATATGTGGTTGCGGAATACAATTTTTCAGCTCATTTGACACCGTTACTTTCGCTGTATCCATTTTCAACAGCCACTCGTCCGGCTAAATGCTCTGCTGGGGCGGTTCATAGAGGGAGGGTCGGGAGAGGGAGAGTGGCGGCGATTAGGCTATACAGCCAGAAGAGCTCCAACAACACACAACAAAAGTGCGGAAGCCCCGAATGATCCGACAACAACACTTCAATTGGGTTCAAAAGGCGCTGGCTGGCTGGCTGATTGTTTGTTGGGGCTGGCAACACCCACACCGCGTCCGTCCCGAATGCGTGTTAGACGCGTATGCGAGTGCGTGAAATAAAGCACACATTGTTGTTGTACGAGTATTTGAGATTTTTTTCGCTGCCTTTGTTGTTTGAAGCTGTGGCGCCACACGCGCACCATTTGCCACTTCGATGTTGGCAACAAACACTCGCGTCCTAAATGCCATTTACGGGTTTAATTTAAGAGAGAGAAATGGCATTTCGCGCGCACTTTTAACATTATGGTTTTCGACCCGCACGCAAACACTCACATGCACTCACTCTCTCACACTCAATGCCCACAATGAAAATGAAAATGGCGAAAAAAAAGAAAAGAACAACAACAACAGCAGAGATTGCGTAGCATCATGCGTTGCTCTGAGCGGGTATTATTCACATGCAAAGCTTCGCAGGACAAGTGAAAGGACACACGCCTCTTCGCTGTGCGGTGTAATGTTGACCGAAACATTGTTGCTGTTCATGGCGCTGTTGTTGTTGTTGTGTTTAAGAGGATTTCTACCGAAATGGATTGCGCGTCAATGAGTCGATACTTACTCCCTGCGGTCTGGCGAAAGCTGAAAGAGAATGTTTTCAATTTCACGGTATACAAAGCAAAATATCTGTGCAGGCGTACTTATAACGGTACTTTATCCTGACCTTTCTTTTTCATTCACGGCATTTTCGTTAACTCGATGATTATTCCTCTTCCATATATGTACGTTTATCAACTGAATGAAAATCAAGTTAAAGTGATGTAAGGAAACCGAGCTTAAAATCGTTTCTATGCAGAAATATAAGGAGATCTAGATCACTTCCAAATATACAAACAAGCGCCTTTCTTTTCAAGTTTCGTCAAGATAACTTCAAAGCTTAGGAACACAAATTCTATGTTCAATTGAATAGACAAATCTCTCGTTGAAATCGGTAAAAAGTCCTTCACTTGGTCAAAAGATACATATTTGTTTCTCAACGAAAACTGTGATCAGTAACAGTCTTTCTAAATCGACACTTACGCTGGTCATACGTCGACTGAAATTCTAACGCGAGTTATATCATTTATATAGAATTTGAAAATAATTCGACCCATCCATCGTCATCCAGGTTGATAGACATTTCGAATTTGAAATAAATCGACTATCAAAACCTTCTTTCATATAAATTTTACCTACCTCAGGTCCTGAGCAGTGGTGAGAGCTTCACCAACGAAATACCAACTTAAAAGCTCATATTTAGCTCGTGTATTTTTCTATTCCGCATTTGGCGAAACACAAACAGAATTATGCTTTTTAATTGCTTTACTTCCATTGTCAATATTTGCGTTTATGAGTGAATATAGCGGTTCTTTCTGTTTGCGTTGTCCCCAGTTGAAAGCGCTAAATTCACCAGCTGTTGTAATCGCAATTCATTAATTAGCGCAAATATTTTGCAATTTACCAAACTGATATGCATAGATAAACAACGAACCCCAACCCCCGCGCCCGCACTCACCTCAGCGTCTGCTCGGTGTTGTACTGGAACTGGCAGAGCTCGCAAACGGTGCTCCTCGAGGTGCTGATCCAGCGCTCCAGGCAATGGATGTGCACATATGTTAGCGATCCCTTGCACAAACACGGCGAAACTAATCTGCACATAGAAATATAGAAATATTTCAAATTAAATTGCATTCGACATAAATTTATGCAATATATTTGCATGTGCGTGTGTGTGTGTGTTTGTTGTAAATATGCGTTAATGCTATTTGATTAAAAATTGCTGATAAATGAACGCTAGCAAAAGATAACAGACCCCGCGGTTATGCTCTCTTGTGTGCTTTGTGCAAATTCAATTTTGCATAAATTTCTGAAAACAACAACAAGCGCGAGCACTCCCGAGTTCATTGGCATAGAAATAATATTAACTAATTATTGCCACTTTTATGTAAATTTAATTAAATACCGAAAAATGGCAAGCGGTTCGAATGGCATTTTCAGTCATTTTATTGGTTATTGAAAATATTTAAATAAGGGATTATCGTTTCGTGAATTTTAAAATGCCTAAATATTGGTTTCCACATATTTACTGTGGACATTTTAGACATACTGTAAGAGTATAATAATTTGTAGAATATCTCGATTACATTAACTTTCTCGGACGATGTTTTTTGGCAAAAAAAAACCGACTAAATTCCATCGGAAGAGCTTATTTTGATGAGTCCAATAAAAAACTAAAAACCTAGTCAATAATATTAGATGAATATGTGACCATCCTTGAGAAATAATGACTCTGCTAACCTAAAAACTCGAACCGAATCAAAAAAGATATAAAATATAGACATATGGACGCCAAAGTTGAGTACCGAGTATCTACCAGCGTCAATCAAAATAGCTAACATCGCTCTATATATCAATCCAAAATCAAACGCTCACCTCTCGGGATCTTCGGAGTTGTGACAAATGCGACAGACTAGCGAGCCGATCGAACGCACGGAGCCGGTGGGTGTAGTTTGTGGCGCGCCCTCAACATTGTTGCCGTTCAGGCCGATGCCCGCTGACTCGCTGCCTTCCGCACCGGCCATATTGACAGCATCTCGCACCGTCGTTAAGCTCATCTGCTTGAGACAGTTGCTGTCGGCTTGCAGCACCAGTTCGTGGGCCGCACGTTGACTCGAATTGCAGTCGAGCTCAACATGTGCGGTCGTTATCGTTTGCTCCGAGTGCGCCAGCAGTATGCGGTCGAGCGTCTGATTGCCAGCGAATGTCTTGTCAACGGAGGCTTGCGTGGCGAGCGCCTTCAGCGCATTGTTTTCTGATTGGTCGGACTGCAGTGTACAAACCGAGTCGTCGGACTTCTGACTAAGCGGTTTATCGTTGCACTCGCGTCCCAGCAGATTTACGACTGCCATATTGGCTACAACTTCTATTGGTGGCATTGTTATTGTTGTTGTTGATAAGACAAGTTTGGTGTCCTTGCTGATGTCTGCTGGCACTGTCTTAACTCTAGCAGCGGCTTCGGCCGCCAACACAGCGAGCGTTTGCAAGTGCAACTGCTGCTTGGCATTCGGTTGTGCTGCGGGTAAGAAGGAGAGAAACGATGTGTGAGAGCCATCTAAAGGAATATTATATTAAAAGCATTAAATGTGAAAGTCTTGCTGTCCGTTTGTCCCACTCGTGAATCTTTTCTGTTGTTGTACAACATGTGCTGCAGCTAATTAAAGTAATTATAAGTGCCGTCCACTCATGCAACATGAAACCCACTCTGCCGCTTCGACGTGTGTCAACATCATGGCGCTTATTGACTTTTCCTTGAACCAGCTTAAAAGCAATCATATAAGTGTGCACGAGGACGGGAAGGTGAGTGTTGCACTAAGATGAAGCGTCAGTCGTCTTTATGAGTGTTGCTCTATCTTCCCTCTGCCTCTTAATGTACCATCGCTTGTGCTCCTGCTGTCGCTAATATCCTTAGTGTTCTCAGAATCCATTCTTTTCTACTCTTTCTTGAATTGCTTTTGTTGGCAGCTTCCGTTTTGTTGCTCTCTGCAAATGGAACGCTTCCAGTTCGTATGCGATTTTTATATGATTTTCTTAGATAATTTACGAACAATTTTGCTTTAAATTTATTATTCCGTCACAATACTTTTTGTTTATGCTCTTTTCATTCATTTGTTCCCCTTCAATTTTTACTTAAATGGCAAAGGGCTTAGGTTTTTTGGATTAAAGAGTTCGTAAGTGTGTGTAATGACTAATCTTGAGTTCGTTTCTTATCAATGTTGTTAGTTTAGGTGTTCTAATTTCAAGAACTCATTATTAATCTTGATGTATCGAAGTCTATACAGAATATTATCAGGATCTATCCCAGAATGACCTGTCTCAGTGCGAAAAATCTAACGAGACCAAAGCATATTTGAAAACAAAAGTTGTAAGATCAAGTATTAAGATCATCGGTCCATATGGCCTATAGTTATGAGTGTGTTAGATCATGTTCGACCTCTCCAATTCTTACCATAATTTGTATTACTTTAGATATGGAATAAAACATTTAAAAACTTTAATTTTTTGAAGTGCTTGAAGTTAAATCACGTCTGTCATTTAATATGAAAAACAGATCTTACGTAATTGAGGCTATTTCCATTTAAATAAATCACGTAACGTCACCTAACAAACGAAATGAAGCAATACTAATCCACAGCCCGAACATACAAACAAAACAACTATTGAAATACGAGTATATGTAACGGCAAAAAGTGAAATTTATGTACACAATTCACAATTTTCTGGCACACTTTGGCTTTGATTTAAGCAAACGAGCTTCTAATAAGTTTCCGGTCAGCGCGCCGCTGAACAACACCGACACACTGGCACAGGCTCACACTCGGCCACGTGCGACCATTTACAAATTTGCAGGCTTTTCGTTTTTGAAGTGAAGTTTTTGTTGTTGAAAGTAAACTTCCGATCAACAAAATCCGTAGCGGATAACATGCATGTCTCTTTGTGTATGAGTACACGGAGAACAGCTTACTTTGTTCTGTTCTGTGTTGTTCTGTGTGTGTTTGTTTGTTTTATTTAGTGTATAAGCAAAACTTACCGAGCGATAAATCAAAGCCAACAGGAAGCCGAAGTTGTACCATTTCCGGCCACAAAAGTATTGTACAATAAGTGTGCGTGAAACCAGCGGGCAAACCGGTTCCTGGGACTAGGAATTCGGGCAAAGTTTGCTGTAAAGCGATTGCAAATGAATACGAAATTTCTTGTGATAACCCTATAGGAAATTCTGAATGTGTTAAAGAAATAGATTTTTCTAGTATGAGTAAATAATTTGTATTCTTCTTGGCTGCTTTTAATGATGTACCAAAAAAATTGTGTTTCCTCACTTTAATGAATTCTTTCCTACTGGGTACATGCTACCTTAAATAATAGCTATTTTAAGACACTATTCATTTTGCTTTCACTTCTTGCAGTCGTTGGCAACAAACTGAAGTTGCTATCGCTTTAAATACATCAAATAATCGTTCAATTTACGCTCCGGCCGCAAAGAAGCCTGAGAACAAGTGGAGAATCACCTTGTTCCCTCTTGAGCTCACACTTTTGCATCGAAGGAATGAGAATAATTGACCACTTCTGTCCATAAATTATAACTGTGTACAGTTGTTACTTCGTGCACATGAATACTCGTTGTAAATACAGTTCACTCGAATCACCATAATCCACAAAAAACTTCGAGTTAGAGAGACTTCGAGTCATGGAAGGTAGTTTGTATGAAATTTAACTTCTATTGTAAATTCAAGAGTTCGAGTTATAGAAGTTCGAGCTATGGAAGTTCAACTGTAGTTCCAAGCTTCAAAATATTTTAGTTATTTTTTTTTAATGCCTGAATAAATTTACGCCTAGAACTCCGTAATGTCATCGCCCATCTTTAAATTTGCCACAAAATGCTGCCATATCAAATGACATACAATTATGTAATTCTTAGGAAAATTATATAATTATGAAAATGGATATTTGTGACGAGCTGGTTGCCATTGATACTGAAGTCATAAAGTTAATGGCTGCTCCTGTCAACACACGCACACACATTCCTTCGACGCCACTCCCAAGTGACCAAGCAGTAAGAAGGCCATTGAAGGCTGTTTAAATCAAAAACGCCGAGAGAATAGCATAATATTTCCGAGAATTTGATGAGCTAAAAGTTAAACAAATATTTATATTTTCCCTGCAGCAAACGGTAAATGGTGCACCACCACTGTTCCGCAAGGGGAAGGGAAAGGGAAGGCGTTTGGAAATTATTTGCAAAATGTGGCGGTAAGATGGCTAAGGTCAACTGCTATCAACAAATTGCAGAGTTTGAAGAATTTCCATGATTTCTTAATTCTAATTTAATTTGCTACTTGTTTTCTAACGGTATTGGGCGATGAAAGCTTTTAAGATGAGTGCACAGAAATGTGTGTGCTTTAAAGATATGAGAAGGGCCACAGCTATGCTACAAAGCCTATTAAAGTATTTGAAAATATTACACACACCCAGAAGGACTACGACTGCCTAAAAGCTTTAAACAATAATCCAAAAAGGAATAAAATGCGTACTACATATAGTGTATAACTTTCCAAGTATGGTTTCATTTATTTTACAGAAAATTTAATTAATTCGGACACCAAATCGATCAAGCAGGTCACACATATATAACGGTGTGCTTTATATGTATGTGAATGTTTTCAGAGATATCTTCACATGTCTGCTGTAAGCCAGCAAAGTGCCATGTGATTGGCAGGAGGGAAGCTATCACTGGCCTACGGTGATTACCATACTCGTTTTTTGCCGTTGTTAGTGTAGCCACTTGAGGCACTCGAACATCGGAAAAGTTTTAATGCATTTTCGGCAAAACATCGCCCCCACCTATTTGGAGGCCAGCCCTTTCGTCCAGCTGTGCACGTCGCAGCAGCAGAGCGGAGCTGTACGCAACCACTTAAACTAATTCTTGGCAAGCAACTATAAGAGTGTCGTACTTCTCGGTATTAATAGCAGAACCACCATACGATGGCGATACGCCACAGCTTAGGACCACCGAAATACCGAAACAGCAACACCTTTGCGATATCCACACCAGCGACAAGAACTCAAAGTGCAAGTGATTCACTTACTACACAGAGCGTTTTGTGGGGGTCAGGGGGTTGGCAGTTGTCGTAACATGAAAAATTACCGGCGATAACAAAATTCTGTTACACAGTGTAAAGTGAAACTACTGTAGAATTTATTTAAACCTAAAAACCTTATTAAATTGTTCACAAGTAAAAGTTTTCTTGTATAACCAACGGGGGAATACAGCACCACACCTCAACTCACACAGCTGACATGGCCCACACACACACATATACAGAGAGAGAGAGAGAGAGAGAACTAGGCTGCTGGCCAAAGTCACACCTTCCGACCGAGAAGGCGCTTCATTATTCCGCTTCGTTGGACGACGGCTCGTTTTTAACGCTTCCGTTCACGCAGCGTCACAGCACAGGCAGGCTGCTGCCCAGCTGCAGGGTGGTGTGGCAAGTAAAACTTTTCACTTTCGGATTTTAATGAAATATTAAAATCTTTTAGGGTGTTTTATAGTTTGCAAAACTTTGTTTATGTCTTAAGTGCGACCGAGACTTGGCGCACCGAGTTGCTCATCCTTGCGAGCATAGACCGCTCTATGTGTGTTCGAGTGGTGTTTGAGTTCATGTTAGCTTCGTATAATGTTAAGCAATAGGAATGTTCTTCTGCTATTAGTTAACGTTCTCGTAGTTGATGGTGGTCAAGGATGGAGAAAATTGAGATTAAAAGTGTTCGTTAGTATGAATTAGAGGAGGGTAGACTTCAAAGCTTATATCTTGAAAAGTAATTATAAAATCCCCAATTAGTTCTTCGTGCTAACGGAAAAGATGCATTCTATCGTCGGGAGTATTTATTGTTAAATTATCACCATTCGTTTACTCCTCTTCCTCTCCAACTTTAAAGTCTACAGTAGCATCCAGAAGACTTCCTTATATCCAATAACTAATGTGAAGATATTGGCATAACCTCTTAAATGTTTGCTACACTGAAAAAAAACCCCGCAGTTAAATCAAATACTTTTTGCAGTTAAAGTACAGTAAAACAAAAGTATTTGTTTCAACAGCAAAACTCTTGACGGAAATACTTTGCTCTTGATTCAAATACTTTTTTTAAATGCGGCACTTTTGAATCAAAAGCGGCTGTGCTTTTAAAAATCATCTTATTAAAATCTAATATAAAAATAGTTGTTTTAAAGGTTTCGTATTTAATTTTCATTGATTACAGTTTTTTAAATGTAAAAGTATTTGTCACAACCATTTCGCATTTAATTTTACTGTTTCTCCATACGATGACAGAGAAGTTGACGCTTACATTTTTCCATCGATCATTCTAGCAGAAACACGTGTTGCGTGCGCAAATACTTTAATTTGGGTTTTATAGGTAAATATATGTGCTGTAAGTATTAATTTAATTGAAAGTGAATACTTCAAGACATTTCGCGTTTAGTGAAGCTGCGCAAAAGGAGCTTACATAGTTTGCATTTGCATTAGTGTGCCTGCCGCATCGCCCGCTGCTTACGTAGGCTGTTTAAAACGGACTTCCACAGATTTTTTTTATATAAAAGACGACATTTGCGAAAAGTCTACTCTGCAGGTATGTTATGGTTTATATACACATTTATTTCAACAAAAATATGTGTTTAAAAACAATTTTTGTGCATTTTAGTTTACACTATGAACAACCATCAACTGAGCTGTCGTTATTTGCCGAGCAATGTCCGTCGGGAGATGAGTCCCCTACAACGGAAAATGTCGACAATGAGTTCGTAGTAATTTTGGATAGTGATGAACAGTTAATTAATTTATTGTGTTCGTGGGATTTGTCGTCAAATGCATTGATACAGTTCAACAGATGTGGTTTAAAGAGTGTAGCAATTTTGCAGATGATCCATTCCCACGACATTGACGAAATTTTTAATGCCAGAGAACTAATTGCGGACAAAACGCTTATAAATTATTTATATTAATGTCTTTCTAGTTCGATATGCTCACGTGCTGTAGTGGTGATAGAACTATAACAAACCTTTCATCCATTCGAAGCTGGCTGAGCTCTGCAAGCACACCTTCAACATCCCCAAACAACGAACCCAACGTCGAAGAGGTTTTAAAAGAAACAGTAGCAGGTAACGACATAATAAAGAAGTACGAAAACTGTGGTTGCCTCCAAGAAAGTGACCAATCTGCAATAGTTCGCATTATTGTGGATAAACTGAACCTGACGTATTACGACGCTATGCTTGGAGCACTTGATGCAAGTAATGTCGATTTCTTCTATTGTGTGATTTTTGTTATTAATTTCAGGTTTTTTATTTAGATTGCAGGCATTATTATCTTATAAAGTTACTACATGCAGTAATAACACCGCCGAGAGTAAATAAAAACATAAAGCCCTCTCCATTACAGATGCACAAATGGATATGATGGTGCATCTTATAAATATTAATAACTTCCAGCAAAAACTTGACGAGCTAAATGAAAGCGCTCACAACGAGGGATTAACTCTGCAACCTAGAGTTTTTGTTGTTGGTGAGAGTCCTCAAAACTTGAAGGAATTCTATGTCTGTGTTGACAACATTAAATATAAAGTAGGTAGCTTAATTAGGGCTATAGATTTAGTTGTAAAATGTCTTTTGTATTCAACATTGAATATTCCGTAAAGAGCAAATATGTGTGGATTTTCCTTCAACGATATATTCATGATATTTCCTCTAAGGAAAAATTTCCCAAAATTGAAAATATTTTAAACAAGCTAAATAATGTTCAATAAAAATGCACTTGAAGAAAGACCCACACATACTTGCTCTATATGCGGAAATGAATTTATATTATTTGAAAATCTTTTTAACCATCTTAAGATTTTACATCGAACTCCAATTACTTTTAAGTATTTAAGCAGTAGTAGTAGTAGTTGTCACTTTTGTAAACTTTACTCTGTATATTCTCAAATAAAATATATTTTTTATGAAAAAAGTAAATTGATATTGAAATTTTGACTGTGCATAGGGAAGTGGGCGGAGAGAGGTGGGAGGGGGTGTTAAACACAACAATAAAACAAATACGATTACATTTGAATCAAGAGCAATTACTGTTAATCTCAAATACTTCTACTGTTAACATAAATGTATAAGTATTTGCTACAACAGTGCCCCGTATTTCGATCAAAAGTGTTCCACTGTTAATTTAAATACTTGACGCATTTACTTCAACAGTGCTCGCACTTTTAAAACAAATACTCAAAGTATTTGGGCACGTTTCTAATGCAAAAAGTATTTGTGGCAAATGCAGAATACTTTGGTTTTACTAGTTTTTTTTTTCCGTGTACCTTTTGGGTCCAAACTTCAAAATTTGCTGTAGAACGGTTCTCTTAAAGGAAACCATTTTCGAATTCTACATAAGAGTGTTTCTATGGAAGCAATTTAGACCTGGTATTGACACCAGACCCCGACATTAATGTGCAAAAATATTTATACGATTAAGTTTGCTTCTAGGTCTAACAGCACATTTCAGATTTTAATTTTTTGCATTCTCTCACTTTAGTAAACAGCGCATGCAATCTCTAAAATGAACTTTTGCGATGGGTGTCCATTTCAAGCGAAACCCCTACAAACGGGAAAATCCAAGCATTTTTTGCTTTGCTTCACTCAAACTCTGCTGCGCTCGTAATTGCGTCAAGTGATTAAATTTAAGTGAGTGAAAGCATGTGAAAATGCAAGGGTTCGCATTGTTTTCCCTTACGCGCCGCTTTGTGCTCCTCCACAAAAAAGGCAAAACACAACAACAACGTGTTGAGATTGCGGAAAGCGGAGCGGAAAGCAAAACAAGAGTGAAAACACTTGTTCAGCGCATTTTTTCTAATTTCTTAGCTGCCGGCACGGACCCTTTGAGTTCAAGTAAGGTTTCAATTGCGATTAAACTTACCTAACGGCTTGTGGCCGTTAGCTTTTCACTTTTTTTCAACTCGCTCGTCTTTGTTGTTGTTATACGCAAATACCGTTAAATTAACATAATAAGTTTAAGTTTCGCAGAAAGGGCGAAAGTGAACAAAAAAACAAATTGAAGGAGTCTTCGTTGGCGTTAGAATAAGGATTTAAACACCGGCGAGTGGGCTTGTAGACAATATGGTGGAAGACGACTTTGGGTTGAGTTGTTGTTGTGCGTAAGCGATAAACCATCTACATTGAGCTAACTTGTCTACTTGGCGCGGAAGCAAATATATTTGAAACGTTAATTTATTACACAGAGTTTTTTCGTTTTTGCTTAATTTGTAGCATCCACCAAAAGCATTTGTTTAATATGTTGTTGTTTTCACAGAGAATAAAGGCACAGGCCACTGTCGCTGATTATTCATCTGGTATTTTGAATGTCAGTGCAGGTCCGAAAGGCGTGTCTGTAACAGTTATGACGCAACGGTTTTATATTGGCCACATTCGCTTTGGCGCCACAATTTATATCGCGTCTTCAATTTGCTCCTCAGCCGTTCAAAGCCCGAAGCGAGACGAAAGAAAAGAGACTAAAGGAAAGTAGAAGGCTAACTGCTCTCAGGCAATAGGTCTCAGAATACTTTAAACTACATTTTCTCGCTTTTTTCTGCCATGTGAACTCTCCTAGAACTTTCAGGGGTTACTAAATCAATGGAACCGATTTCGGATAGGACTCAGATTTCGTAGGCTCTTTAAAGAATTACAGTGGGCTCGAGGGCTTTGTGAGGTGTGAGAGTTATGCTTATTTTTTCCTACAGCTAACTACTTCCGTGGGTTCTGTGGTTGTTCCATGAATCATATAGATAGAGGTCTTGAAATATTGTCGTTGCAAGAAACTTGATAATCCCTCAATGGCGACTAGAGTTTTTTCGGTTTCTGAGCAATATCTACCAGTCAGGCCAAAAGTAATATTCTAGGCATCTCAAAGCGAGTCCTTTTTTGGAACAATTCAATGGCATCCACTATTTTATGCTGTATTTCGTCAGACAAGAACCACTGTGAGAGGAAGAAATCACAATAAGCTTCAAGGGGCAGAGTTTCACATTGCTTAAGTCCTCATAGCTCCCAAATGAATTTATTTTCACGCATTACGTGACAGTTTTTCCGTTTATTTTAGCACAAATGTAAGCAATTAAGGGCAGAAGGTGGGCCAGAGGTCGATGAGACAAAGCGAGTGAAAAGTGTGAAATTCACGCGCCATTTTTTTTGTTGTATTTTTACTTTTTCTCGCCTTGCTTTGCTTTGCTTTGTCTGATTGTCACGATGCGCACATATGGGTCGGGTCAGCCTGCATGGGATCACTTAAAAATTATCCTTTTTCTGCGTGCTTTTCAGTTTTTTCCCTTCGGCCGACGCGTAGCGGCGACAGTTGCAGTTCAATGGGGAGGAAATTAAGCTCATTAAGAGCCGATTGTTGACAACATTGGGATTGCGGGAAAGCGCGCTTTAATAAATTAGTATAAAGAATATAGGTTTGTATGTGTAAAATCGTGTGAAAATTAAATTGTAAAAAAATGATAAAGGTCAAGCAGTTGTTGGGTAGAATTTAAAATAAAAATCATTTGTTATGTTAGTTCAACCGTTATGTGTACAAGGGAGCCATTTCCTTAACATCCCCATTAAGTGTACTTCATTCATTTGCTTCCCGTTAATTTCGACATTGAAATGTCACTGGAATTAAAAGCATATACAGTTATTTTTAAGTATATATGCATGCTTTTGTATATACATATGTATTTTTGTTGTATATTATTTTCAAAAAATTGCATAACTTTTGCGCACGTAATTAAAATTGAATGCCAACAAAACAATAAAAGCCAACAAATTCGCCATTCACTAAATGCTAGCAAACTAAAGTCATTAAATAAATCTTAACAATGTGCGAATGGGGAACAATCATAGCCACAGACAGAAAAGGCACAAAATTAATTTAGCGTCGAGACGGCGGCAGGAGCGCGGCCAGAAGGCAGGCAGGCGCTCGGGCTTGAAAACGAAATGCAATTTTCATAACTTTCGGCTTTGTATTTTGAGTAAACACACACAGTATATAAGCTCACATGCTAAACTTGGGCAAGGGATTATTCAGCGCTTTGGGTTATAGGGTACACTGTAAAAAAATCTAAAAAATACCAAAAAATTAAAATGTTGTAAATATTATAAATGGAGATTTCATAAGAATGAAAGTGAAACTAATATAAATAATCTGGTAATAAGAGCCCTAAAAATCTTAAAAAGCTTTTGAAAGCTCAAAAAGCTTTTGCAAACTTTCGAAAGCCCTTGGTTCATATAACTTAAAGTTTATAGATCTGATATTGCTGATGACTCTGCAGCAGAATTTCGTCATACAACCAAACGAATACCCGTATAATCTGAAAGTAGAGCCATATGGACTATTTCGCTCAAAAGCAAGAAATTTCGCACTTAAAAAAAGATTCGTGTGCAGATATTGCTTTAGAAACAATAAATTGGTGAGAAACCGAATGGTTGGTCTGAAGATTCGCCGATTGCATTTACAGAAACTGGTCTCCCACACAGTTTTTCTCAGTGCATTCCACTTTCGCTATTGCCTAAAAATCAATGCAAATGAATACCAAATATTTCGAATGAAAATAAAATTTTCGTCTTGTTGTTTTTGTTGTTGTGAGTCGTTGTATGCGGCGGCATCCTTTGCTGCCAGCGTTTATCATAATTTAAACTTTCTGTTATTCTACTATATAATGTATTTGTTTAGTGCTTTGCCATTGTTGCCGAAGCTATTGTTCTGCTCCGGCTTTTGTGGCATACTTACTACTCACCGATCGCAACAACAGAAAACCAATTTTGAAAGGTTAAAATGGAAGCCAACAAACAAACACGCTCTAACAGGACATTACAAAGTATACAAAAAATACAACAAAAATGAAAATAGAAAAATTTTAAATTCAAAGTTACCTTTGCGCGAAAAGCTCTTGCCTTTGACGCAGTTAACTTGCTGTTGCGGAGAAACCAAATGTGTCGCAAAAGTTTTAAAGCAACTTTATCATGTAAACATTAAAACAAAAAAACAAAAAAAAAAAATACAACAACAAAGCAAAAGGGGAGAGCGGTACACATTTGAGCTGGGTTGCGAACTCGCTTGACTTTGTGCAAAGGCGCTGTTGTTATTGTTGCTTTTGCCTTTGGTTTGGTTCGTTTATTTGCGGCGCTCGCTGACGCCGCTTCAATTGAGCTGTTAAGTCAGTTGCGAGTTCTTTTCTCGTGTTATTTATTTGCTTGCGCTGTTTTGACACTTGAAGGGTTGCTTTGACTCGGTTTGCTTTTTTTTTCTCTCTTGTTGGTCTGTTGTTTGCAGAGTCGCCTTTATTAGGGTTGCCATTTCGCTGGGCGCCGACGACGGCCTTGCCTACAATTGGAGTTGGGTGCGCTTCTTCCACTGACAGTAACCATAATTATTGTTGCCCTTGCCGTTGTTGTTATTGCGTCATTTTGCGTCAGCGAAGCGGGAATCTTTGCGACCGAAACAGTCGAAAACTTCCGAAAGAGTTGTGCGACGACTGGCAGAGTCGACACGTCAATGCGACAAACTTAAAGGCTTTAGTTGTGCTTCAGTGCTTTCTGTTGTTGTTGGTTTTGTTTGTTGTTTGTTTGCTTACTTCTTTGTTAACGGCGTTGACACTTACGCCGGGCGCGCTTTGGTGCATATTTTCCCTTGAAACTTTCCATTGAATGTATATATAACATTTTAATTGTATTTAATGTTTGTTCACAACTTTGTTCATGAATCCGAGCTTTTTATGGGCTTCAAGGGCTAAAGTCAAGTCACTGCCTGATACTGAAAGCGTTGAGCAGTGGCTTTTAAATTAGCTAGCAAATGATTTGTAGGCACCTTCTTTTGTTTTGCTTCGCTGACCTTCGCCTGTCGAAATTTGCATCATTGTTTGTTGTTGCTTTTTTGTTGTTGTTTCGCAAATATTGTTTATGACCTCAATACTGTTCGGGTAATTAATGTTGCTTTGTTAGCACTGATGACTTGCTGCCACTGAGCTACAGCGCGCAATTCAGCAATGTCAATGCGGGCCAGTTAGAATTACCTGAAAAATACTGAACAATAATTAGAGGCATATTTGTAAAAATGTATTTATTTTCTCATTTTCTAATTTAACGACTCGGCAGATTTCGGTGGAATTGCTATTTGAATACTGAAAAGTTGAAAATAATATTGTAAATGTTATGGAAAGAGGAAAGAAAACTCGACTTAATTGTTTTATTGCCCTTGAAATATATTATTTATGAACCCGAGATAAATCATAATTAATTATAATTTCTATTTTTATTAATTTACAGGTCTCTTGGATAAGAAAACGTGACTTACACATTTTAACGGCGGGTTCAACGACCTACACATCAGATCAGCGGTTTCAGGTGAGTCATTTGCAATTAATTTAAGTTACATATATTTATAAGAAATATCTAACAGTGAGGTCACATTGAGTCTAACTCTAACTCGTCTTTAACTCAGTTTTTAATCCTTAATTATATACGAATCTAATTTGTCAGAGAAAGCATTGAAACATTTGGTTCCAGTGTTCTGAAAAATCAGAGTTTCGTACAAACTTCAATGAGTGGACTAAAAATTATTCATAAACCCTAAACTTTGAACAGGAGTTAAATTCATAATTAAGTAAAAACTAAAGTTTAAAGTATGGAGTTTATGAATAATTATTAAGTCTGCAGAAGTATTCTAATACTCTAAGCTATAAACTCGAGTTGAACTTTAGCAACAAATTCGAGTTTAACTTCTGGAGTTGGTGAATAATTGTGAAGTTAAAATAATTATTCAGAAAAATATAAACTTTAAGCTCGAGTTAAACTTAATATCAAGTAACAGACTCTAGTTTAAAGTATGGAGTTTATGAATAATTGTTATGACTTTTCATTGCAATTGTTTGATATTAAGTTTACCTTAATCGTGAAATACTATTAATTGAATTTTTTATTTCGTTTTAGGTGATACGACCTGAAAATTCTGGCAATTGGACACTGCAAATAAAATACCCACAACAGCGCGACTCGGGCATATACGAGTGCCAAATCAATACAGAGCCGAAGATGTCGCTCTCATACACGTTCAATGTGATTGGTAAGTAACTGTAAATGAGATCATAATAAGATATTTCACTGAAATATTAGTTCTTGAAATATTTTGGAAATTTTCTAGATGCAGGTGGTGTATCGCAAATACACTTCTTTTATACTCTAAAATAATGCGTTCAGAAAAATAATATGGAGTGCACTCTAATAAACAATTTAAAGTTGTTTATACCAATATATATTTATATGCAAACAGAGCACTTCAAATTACTATGCATTTGGCCTTCAATTTGCTTAAGTAGCAAGTTAGTCACACTGTGATGCTCCTCAAAGTACAGCAGATATGAAAGAGAACTGGCAAATATGACTTTCTTTCTTTACTGTGAGCAAAATAGTTTTATTTTTGTCGCTTTCTCAAAATATTTTAAAATTGATAAGAGCTACATATTTGGAGAAATGTAAACATATAGAAATACATAGTAAATGTGATATAGAAAACTCGGAAAAATTTTAAATAAAATAAAATGAATCTGCAATGCAATTTCGCTAATGCAAAATGCAAATAGATGACTTTGATATGCCAAACTTCATTCCTTAAGGATTTGTTTCGTAAGTCTGAAAGCAGACACAGACATAACTGAGAGATTTGCATTGCGGGAATTTAGTGCATTAAAGCATCTCAAAAATATATTGAATTATTAAAAATAAATTTGTGCTACAGAATTTCTTTAATACCGTATTTACGCAGATTATGCCCTTAAATATTTTCTTTTACGCCACAAATTTATCACTTAGTCACCTTAAGCTACTGCTTCACATCCTTTTGTGGTTAAATTTAACTTACCGTTAAGCTGAGTTATGTAAATTATGAATGCATTTGCAGCATATGAATTTCAAATTTAACACACAGCCAATCTCCGTTTTTGGCTTTCGGGCTTAACTCCTGCAAGAGTTTATTTAAAGCAAATACAAATCGCCCGTTCATCATACGCCCCGCTGACCCAATTCCATGCTCATACCGGCCTTGGGCAGCAAAGTAAACAGCTAAATCTGCACAATCATCATTGGCTTTGTGCGTTGATTTTTATACTCTCGCAACAACAAAGTTGCTAAGAGAGTATTATAGTTTTGTTCACATAACGGTTGTTTGTAACACCCAAAACTAAACGAGTTAGATATAGAGTCATATATACCAAAATGATCAGGGTGACGAGTAGATTTGAAATCCGGATGTCTGTCCGTCCGTCCGTCTGTCCGTCTGTCCGTCTGTGCAAGCTGTAACTTGAGTAAAAATTAAGATATCTTGACGAAACTTGGAACAAATATTCCTTGGCACCACAGGAAGGTTGCTTTCGAAAATGAGCAAAATCGGACCACTGCCACGCCCACAAAAACCGAAACACATAAAGTGCCATAACTAAGCCATAAATAAAGCTATGGAAATAAAATTTGGTATGAAGGATCGCACTATGAAGGGGCATATTTGGATGTAACTTTTTTGGGGAAGTGGGCGTGGCCCCGCCCCCTACTAAGTTTTTTGTACATATCTCGCAAACGAATAGAGTTATATAAACCAAACTTTTTGTAGTCGTTTTTTTTAGTCACTTCCTACTACGGTCCAAAAATGAAAGAAATCGGATAATAACCACGCCCACCTCCCATACAAAAGTTAGGTTGAAAATTACTAAAAGTGGGTTAACTCACTAACGAAAAACGTCAGAAACACTAAATTTCACGTAAGAAATGGCAGGTGGAAGCTGCACTCAGATTTTTTTACAAAATGGAAAATGGGCGTGGCGTCGCCCACTTATGGGTCAAAAACCATATCTCAGGAACTACTCGACCGATTTCAATGAAACTTGGTTTGTAATAGCTTCCTTACATCCCAATGATATGTTGTGAAAATGGGCCAAATCGCTTCACAACCTCGCCTACTTCCTATATACCAGAACTTTTAAGACGATCTGAATCGTTAACTTTACAATATATAAAGTAAGCACTAGTAAAGATATTGGTGCAGAACTTTGCACAAATACTACGTTTATAGTGTGGCAGCCCCATTCTAAAAATCACCGAAATCGGACCATAGATTGTCAAGGCCCCATATATCGAACATGAGGACCTCGGTACTTCTAACCTAATATTAGGGTTTCCAACTTTCAATGGACTTTATACAATATATATGACGAATATGTGGGTCAAATTGTGTATTATATAATATAAATAAAGTTAAATAAATAAATTGCGAGAGTATAAAATGTTCGGTTACACCCGAACTTAGCCCTTCCTTACTTGTTGTTATTGTTATTGTATTGAAATGCATATTCTTGTAAGTACTCGTCATATGAGCACCTGAGCTTTAAAGTAAATATGCCAAGATATAAACCGGTGATATGAGCGCAAGCCATGTAATCTGCATAAGTGACCGTAAGTTGTAATAAAACTTACAGCAATGAACAACAAAATTATAGTGAACATATGTATGCATATATGTAAATATTATCAGGTAATATTTGTACTAGGACATTATGTAGCTTTTATGGGCTTTCGCTGTTGCTAGAGGAAATTGTAAAGTGTTTTAATATTAATTCTTTATTTATGTATTTTTTTTGTAATATGTACGAGTTGCTGCATATTTCGAAATTAATTTGAAAGAAATGTCAAATTGCTTTGCAGTCTTTAGGCCAATATAGCATAATTAATTAGAAGTTGAATCTAGCGTTTCTATGTTTCCTAAACTGGTATATACTTACCAGCACTCTAGTATAAAAGTATATTTTTAAGATATTTTTCAATTATAAAATTCCATCCATTATAAAAATATGTATTGACTGATAAGGAAAATACCTTAAATTGATTTCTGGAAAAAATATTTGAAAAAAATAAATAAAAAATTTAATTTGACAATAAAAATTATGAAAAAATATTTTAGTGAGTAAAAGCACGTTTTCTTAAACTTGTAGATAATTGAAGTACAAAGAAAAATTTAGAAAAAATAAATTCAAAATATTTTTTCATTTCGACCACAATACACCTCTATCCATTATTGATTTCATCGTTTGGCAATAAATAAATTTTTACTACGAAAACAGATATTTTGCTCAAATTCCCAATTCTTATACGATTCAACATAAACGCCTTAAATATTTCGAATGTAATATTCACAAGTAAATATATGTGCAACAAGCATAAGTAGAAATATGCCTTTTATTGCTGCATTGTGGTGAAAAACAAAGCTTTTACCTTGAGCGCAAATCAAATAAATATTCATATATATGTATTAAAATTTTCTAGAATTTTCTTTCAAATATGTACAATATGTGTTTCACTAGGCAATGTTATTGCTTTAAAAGTATACATATCAAGGCAGGCAATCAAGTATGGTATGCTTTTATGTAACATATTTGCTATTTGTAAGAGCCTAGAGAATGTATATTTAAATTTCATTTTAAAGCCATAAACATGATACTTGGCTGTCACTAAATACAGAACGTGACTTGTGAAAGTATGCCACCAATACATTTGTATAAATATATTATATACATATATGTGTACATAAGTGACGCATGTCTGAATTGATCAGGTCGAGTGGCTGACTCTTCATTTCCACTGCTTATGTATGTACTACTGTAGTAGTAATAATTCGTACAATATTCCTTTAGCGCAGCAAAACTTCGATTAGTTATTGAGGTAAGGTTTTAAAACTTTTGAAATAAGAAATTGGTTCCGCCTCATTATAGAGATATTTTCGTATTATTCCGAAATAAGCATGTTTCTTCACAACCACACCTACTTCCCATTTACAATTTTAGCCCTAAAAGTTTCTCCTAGAATCATTTCCTAAACAAGAAAAAGAGGATTCCATATTGTCTATAATGTATTTTCGTACCTGAAATAGATGAATAAGGTTCAAATCGGAATACCAATAGTTGAGACTAGTTCGAATTGTTTTATATGGAGAAATAGAGAATCCAGTGTTCGATATCGTCTGTTCTTGTTTTTTACAAAAAACAAAATGACTTAAACTTCGTGAAAATCATAATTAGATCTTTTTATTGGCAACTGATTGAGGTTCTGAGAAAAAGTACTGTCATACCAAGTAAATTCTCTGCTTCAATTCGCATTGGAGAAAAGTGGGCCAAGAGGACGTGAAGTTTTCAGCGCATATCTGCAGTGGAAATTCTCAGGTCATAAACGAGCTGAAAAGTACTTCAATGAATCCTCTGATTTATTTATTGACATGCTTGTTAAATGAGTTAAATTCACACATTTACAACTGTAAACATTACGCAAGCAAATCCATGTATAAGTATAAAGATAGCAATGTATGTATGTTAAGTGTGTTAAGTTGTCTGAGTGTAAACTTATGTGTTCAACCGAGTGTTACTTGACTTAAAGATAAATTGCCGTTAAATAAAAACACAGTTCGCCTGAGTGCTGAATGCACATGAATGCCTGCCTTTGTTTAATTTATTGAAGCAAGCATGTTACAAGAAACTCATTTATCCGAGCTTTTATCTCGCTTACGGTGCAGCTCGAAGCTTGGAAAAAACTTAACTTAGCTGCTGACGAGCTGTCTGAGCAGCCATTATGAATGCATTGCATTGTATTTCATTTATTTATGCTTTTGGAGTGGTTTAAAGAAGCACAATTTGTCGGTTTTCTGCTTGTTTGTATCGATTTAATTTCGAATGTGAAACACGGCGTATGAGTAACAGGGCAGTAATGCTGATGTAACTATTGTAGAGAAATTATTGCGGAAAATAACTATATTTTTGATTTATTTTCTAGTTTTGTTATAATTCACAATGCATTTTCCATAATTCGTTTTTATTACATAATTGGAAGTGTTTTCCTTGTTGCTTTTTCGTTCGGAATTATTTTCTAATTGGATTTGTTAGGCGTAAAATATTACTCTAAATTCGAAACAATTTCAAAAATAATTGCTAAGATAAGATTTATTGCAATTTAAAAAATAAGTTTTTATTTTCATACAGATAGAATGACATATCAAATATTGCTGGTTATGCTAACTAAAAGTACTAAGTGTGTATATGTAAAGCATCGACGTCAACCAATTTTTTAATTACTGCTCGACCATTTTAAGAATCAGATATGAAGTTACATGAATGCACAATATTTTAAAGTATTACTTTTATTGCGCAATATTTTTATATACACAAATATATTGCACAATATTTTGAAGTAAATCTTCCTAATAAAAGTATAAAGTATTAATATTAGTTATATTTCGTCAAGAATACTTCACCTATTATACTCTGAAATTAAATTACTGCGCAATATTTTTCTATTATTATTTTATTGCACAATATTTTAAATGAAATATTTCCTTTTTACCTTTATTAGTTATATTTCGTTCAAAGTACTTCACCTCTAATTCTGAAAAATGGACTTTGAAGTTAAATCATTGCACAATATTCTGAAGTAAAAATTTTATTGCACAATATTTCGAAGTAAATTTTTAAAATTAAATTACACAATATTTCGAAGTAAATATATTAATGGACAATACTTAAAAAAGAAAGATATTGCGAAATATTTTAAAAGTGAGTATTTTATTGCACAATATATTAAATATGCTTTTGTTATACTTTATTAGTTATACATACTTCATTACAAGCACTTCACCTTATGAACTTGTTTAGCCAATAATGCTTGTGAGGATTACACCTCGCTCATTCATGCTCCTGCCGAGCGAGTACTCTAATTTCAATTTGCGTGTGCCTTTGTGCCTGCATGCCACTTCACCTTACTCAATGCTTAAATTTCACACAGAATTCGATTACTACAGCAGACGTGGGGTACACTTGGTGTCATAGTAAGGCAGCTAGTATGTATGTAAGCTCAGCTCGGATATGCTACAAATTCATACACATGTGAGAGTTCATAAGCTAATATGTGTATGTGTGTGTGTGCGTGTGGTTGTAATGTGCAAAGAAATTTGATACGTAAACTCAATTTAGTTGGAGAATTGCAGCCGATTTGCATAAATTACTTATTGACAACGCATTTACCTGTACCACAACGGTATATGTAATCATATGAGGAAGTGTGCCTGTGCCTGTATGAGCTGTAAGTGAGACGATCCATATGGTGTGAGTTTATTTTTCTTCATTACTCTTCATGCTTACGCTCAACATCAACATGCAAGACGCATCCGAAAAATTGCCTGTGTGTGTGTCTACGGCGTAGCGCTCAGCTGGCTGTTGTTGTGACGTTCCAAAAGGTAGAGGTGTGCTCAACTAACGGAAAATTTCAGGTCACGTTGCCGTTATGAATTTTAATATGCAAAATTGACAAAATATGTTAGCGAAAGCACACTCACAATAAATAGAAAACAGCCAAAGGGCGCTTCTATGTCCAAAGTGCTTCAGTTTGTGTGTGTGTGAGGGTGTTGTTGTTGTTGTTAACTGTAGTGGCGTGCTGCTTTTTGCTAAGTGAGAAGACATGCTATTGTTATTGTGCAGGTAATAGGGACTGTCACCCTGTCTGCCTGTCTGCATGGCACGCATTCTCACCCGAAATTGTCGACAAATATTCAAATTGAATAAATAAATGAGAATTTTATGCAGTGAGCATGAAAGCAATCTATTTTATTTTCACTGCGGGTGAGCACTTTCGGTCATTTGCAGCTCTGCTTTAATCTACTATATAAATTTAAGAAGCGATTAGAAATTTATTGAGTTGCCATATTACTAATTTGCGCACACATATGCCAAAAATATATAAATTAAGCCGTTTTCTAATCGCAAAATTCCATTTTCTACCCAACAAATTTGTGCCAATTTCAAGTTGCAAAGTTCACTTAAAATCTGTACTCAATTCTGTAAAGCCCGAATTGCTCCAAATTCCATGAGAATAACACTGTAATACCACGAACAGCTCAATGCGCCTAAAAGCATGCAATTCATTTTCGTGTTCCCAAATATGCAAGCATGTAGCGACGCGAATAACACTTTTATTTTCACAACACAATTTTACAAAAATATCTTTTTTCTTCACTCTCTTCTATTTTGCTTACATGCATTTGCCGCTGCTCCGTGTGTGTGTGAGAACGCGTGTTTGCTTACGCGCTGCTAAACTTGGCATATTTCAAATTTATCGCACTTGGCCTACAGCCAGGCGCAGCGCAAATAAAAAACAACTGCAACAACAATAACAAAAATATACATACAAACAGCGTTTTACATGCGCAGCAATGAAATATGCATTCATCGCGGCTGGCTAACAACAACAACTATTCGCTAACTGAAAAATGTTATTTTGCATGCTCACACGCACATACAAATGCATATGTATGTCTATGTGTATGAGGTTGTGTAGACATTCTTGCACTTCTGGAAAGCGTAGTTCATACATTTGCGTGATTCGCTTAGTTCTGGTTGCGCGCTGCCACGTTGTACATAAAAATGCACTTGTTTTGTGACACCGCCTGCATGCATTAGCCGCCGAGCCAAAAAAAAATATTTTATAATGTAAGACTTACACTTATGATCGCACTTTTACTACTACATTTGGCTAGTATGTGGTTGGGCGTTGTAAAAATCTGAAGCAGCAAACATTTAGACGTTAAAAGTTCAAACCAATAAACCCAGGTTCATACCCACACAAACAACTGAGAGTGATTTATGTCACAAAATATATTTTTTCGGTGATTTTTGGTATGGATTCTTATAATGATAGACGAATGTGGAACTCACGGAAGTATGTTATGGATAAAATTGTTTTAGTGTTAACGACCAGAAAGACAGAAAGATCCCCACAATAGTAGCCGGAAGTACACGAACTTTTATCCATTCAAGGACTATCATCTCGACAATATTTCTCCAAATTATAGAGGAAAACTTTTTCCGCTGCAACAACAACAACAACAAATATCTGCTTAGTTCTCAGCAAATTACATTTATTTTTAAGCCAAAAAAATAAGCACGAGTCAAACTAAAACTTTAGCTCACTTTTAGGCGCATTAAATATTTTTTTTTTTCAATATTTCAATAATATTTAAATATTTAAAGCGTAAAAATGTGTTACTATGTCACTGTAAGCATTCTCAAGCAAACGAAATCATTAGAAAAAGTAAAAACAAAAATTGCTTGTAACATACTCGCTGACTGCCTGGCACGAAGCCTCGCACGGTCTGTGCAAGCTATGGGAAAAGAGGTGGCAAACGCAAGGCTCCACCAAAATATTTACCAAAGCGCATACATGCACATATTTTTACACATTTCTATATGTTCCAATACATGAATGTGTGTGTGTCTCCTTTGGTGGCAACAAAATTTAGTTCAAATATTCGGCGAAAAAAGCACGAGACTTTTACAACTGTCTGAGCGTGTATGCAAAGCAATATATTACAGACAGTAGGCACATGCACATTGCCACACATACATACAACACTGCGCCGCTATACTGCCACATAAATGAAGTTTGCGAAGCACCTTGAGCGGCTGGCGGCCTCATGCAGCGACCGCATTGCTGTACCGGAGTGATAAAAATTTATTGCCCCAAATATGTTGATGCATGCGCACATTTTCCCATATTTATTGGGTAATTTCTATTTAAGTGGGTCATTATTTTGCCCCACAGACGAAGCGGCAGAAGGCAGTGACAGCGAAGAGTAGGACACATATTCGCAAAAAGTTTAAATCAATGTCGTTGACACAGATCGCAAGTTGAAATGGTTTTAAGTAGGCGAGAGAACCAACACACACACATATATTTAAATTATTACTTTTTAATAAAATGGCACATCGTATTGGCGGTGAAGACATATGTATTTCTAGCATAATTATTCAGCGGCTAGTATTGTTATTTCAATATAATAATGGAACATTCAAGCTAAAAACGTTACAACTTCCAATTTCATATAGTAAAATTATATATTTTTACTTTTTTTCATTTCCTGCTGCGCTCTGCAATTCTCATCTGCTTTGTATTGACTTATTATACTCTCGCAACAAAAGTTGCTAAGAGAGTATTATAGTTTTGTCCACATAACGGTTGTTTATAAGTCCTAAAACTAAACGAGTTAGACTTAGGGTTATATATATCAAAATGATCAGGGTGACGAGTAAAGTTCAAATCCGGATGTCTGTCTGTCCGTCCGTGCAAGCTGTAACTTGAGTAAAAATTGAGATATCTTAATGAAACTTGGAACACGTGTTCCTTGGCGCCATAAGAAGGTTCGAAGATGGGCGGAATCGGACCACTGCCACGCCCACAAAATGGCGATAACCAAAAACACATAAAGAGCTATAACTAAGCCATAAATAAAGTTATGAAAATAAAATTTGGAACATAGGATCGCATTAGGGAGGGGCACATTTGAATGTAATTTTTTTGGAAAAGTGGGCGTGACCCCGCCTCCAAATAGGTTTTTTGTATATATCTTGCAAACCAATAAAGCTATATAAACCAAACTTTCTGCAGTCGTTTCTTTTAGCCGTTTCCTTATACAGTCCAAAAATGAAAGAAATCGGATAATAACCACGCCCACCTCCCATACAAAGGTTAGGTTGAAAATGACTAAAAGTGCGTTAACTCACTAACGAGAAACGTCAGAAACACCAAATTTTACATAAGAAATGGCAGAAGGAAGCTGCACTGAGATTTTTTTACAAAATGGAAAATGGGCGTGGCGTCGCCCACTTATGGGTCAAAAACCATATCTCAAGAACTACTCGACAGATTTCAATGAAATTCGGTATATAATATTTTCTTGACACCCTGATGACACTGGTGGAATATGGGCGAAATCGGTTCACAACTACGCCTACTTCCCATATAACTCAATTTTGAATCCTTCTGATTCGTTCACTTTATAATGTATACATAAGGAACCGATAAAGATAGCGAAATAAAACTTTACACAAATACTGTATTTGAGCTGTGACATCACTTGTGGAAAAATTGTCAAAATCGAACCATGACTTTTCAAGGCCCCTGATATCAAACATGAAGAACTCAGTGCCTAAGGGTAATTTTTCACCGAAAATATAGGTAAATCTATAAATAAATTGCGAGAGTATAAAATGTTCGGTTGCACCCGAACTTAGCCTTTCCTTACTTGTTTTTCCTTCTTTTTGCGTGACATTCATTAATTTCTTCTTCGTGCTCCTAACTGTTCTTTTGGCTGTTTGTTCGCAAATTGAGTGGAATTAATTGACAAATCAAGTAAACAAAAATAAATTTGCCAAAGTCATTTGCAAACAGTTTTTGCGACGCGTTTGCTCGCTGCCAAGCAAAGTGCTGTGTATGTTACTCATACGCCGTGGTACCCACTGTTGTGTTGTATACAGTAATTTGTGTGACTTTGTTGTTGTTGTTGTGAAATTTTCTGTTACAAGTGTTGAATATAAATGATCGTGACATCGTACGCAGATTTTCAGACTGTCAAAATCAATTTGACACAATCAATTATTTATAAAATCGCATGTGCCCACACCCAACTACTGGTTGTAATGGCAAGCAATTGTAGTGTGCAAAAATTGGTTTCTGCTTCCATTCAAAATTGGTTTCTGCATCTAAAAACTATTACTAATCAATTGAGTTTATCGTTTGTGCATTATCTCTAGCGTCCATAATCTTATATTCAATTAAGACTAGCTGAATCGAATTTTTTGCTGAAAGTACATATAATCTAAAGAAGAATTTCTAATTTTCAAGTAGAAAGTTTCAAATCTTTGGTACGCCAAATTTTCCTATTCTTATCCAATTAAATCTGCTGACAATCTTCTTCACGCGCGCACTCAAGCCACAGCACTCGCGTTTCGACCTCATTAATTTAATTACCGTTGTGTGCACCTCATTTCCATTTAATTCAACAAAACACACATAAATTCGTGATAAACTCAAAAACTCGTTGGCTTCCGCGTGCAGCTTCGACAGCACGTTTGCGCCAAACAAAAATCAAACAACAACGACAACAAACTAAGCGCACGGTTGCTATGTCAAGCAGCAGGTGAAAAGCAACGAAGCATTGTGGCGACTGATGGGAGTTTGGTGGAATGCAGCACACATCCACGTAAATAAAAAAATCATGCTAAAAACCAAAACACAACTCGAAAATCAGGCACAATAAATTCGTTGCGGTGACACTGCCAGCGCAATACAAACGCAGATTTATGCATGTGAGCGCGTGTGTGTGTGTTTGAGTTTTTTCCTTGTCACATGCATGCTTTGCAGTGTAGTTGTGGCGCGTGGCGGAGGTAACTGAATTGCGGTGCGGGGAATTGCGGTACATTGTTGTGATCGAGGAAAAATTATTTCGTTTGCCACGAAATTGAATGCCAACGAATCGACGCAAACGCAAAAGCAAAGCAACAGCAGCGTAGCATAACACAAGGCGCACAGCGTTCTCACGCAAAGATTCGCTAATGCAAATGCGGACGGGGTGTTTGAGCGTGTTTATTTGCATTTGAGCCGGTGAAAGGTGCTGCACAGCAAGGAAAAATGTCATGGCAACTGACAGAATTATATGACCCATAGAGCGTGAGAGCTACTCACTTAAGCTCGCTTGCAACATATAACCAGCTCATCTCTACACTCAAGGTAGAAAATTTGCTAAAACTAACCGCTACTGCTGACTGTGAACACCTTCTACATCTGCAGAGTAGAACCACAACTGACGCCAAACACACACACCCACACATACTCATATTCAACACGAGATTTATATCACGTGAAATGTGCGGAAGATTTGTTGCGCTTGTGGGAAATAATTTGCGAAGCGACGAGGAAAGAATGCTCAACATCTGAACGCTAACAATGCATGCGGAATATTGGAAAAACGGATAAAATGCGAATTTACCGTTACCACAATAATCTCACAGCGCACACAGACACACACTGGCGAATGGAAATGGTGGAGTTGTTAAGATTTTAATAAACTCTCAACGTTTGCAATTAACTTTTTGTATTTTAATTCACTGGTGTCACATAATTTTCGCAGCGCAGCATAGCACTGCAGGCACAACTACGCTTACTCTGTGCGCCTGTGCGGCTGTCATTGGAGTGTCGCCTCAATCCACTTTAATGCCACAATGTGGTCTGTCGCCTTCTCGTGTATGTATTGGTTAATATATCTGCGCATTTATGCTCTTGTTTGGCCGCCTAATGGCATTCAGTACTTAACAAAATGCTTTCAATTAAATATGCAGCAGCAACGGTCTCTGCGCCTATAAGTATGCAATGCGTTTAACGCTTTCGCTTGTATTGCCCATATCCATTTGGTGAAATATTGTTTTTCAACGGCTCTCTCTTAATAAAGTCTCATGTGTGGCATTTAAACATGGTAAAATGTTAAATAAATGAATAAAATTATATACTATATGTATATGGAACCCTGCAGGAAATTTAACGCAATGATTAGTTAAACATTTTTAAAATGAGCTTAAGAAAGTAAGTGTTATTACTAATATAAGAATCACTCCAAAAAAATGTAACGGTTCCCAAAAAATACCGTTATGTTTTTCCCGCTTCATCATCCAATGTATTTCCATCGCTCCGCACTCCCAACTGGGCCACTATAAATATAAATAAAAACGTTAAATATGCGCAAAGCATTGCAAACACTCCGGCTGGTATTTGTTGCATGTGCCACAATGCCGCGTTTGCTCATTTGCTCATTTGCATGCGGAGTTTTTCGTGTCATTGACTGCTCACTCGCGCGCCGAGTAAAAGCGAAAGTGCGTCGTTGTGTTGCAAACACAATATGTTCGCAGGAAATTGAGATCTGATTTTTTTACAGAACACAACACATCGACAAGTACAACAACAACAACAATTCATTTGCAACCCGACAACGCAAATTGTATTAATTGCGTAAGACCGTAATGACGTTACATGAGAGCGAGCCACACATGAGTGTGGATATGGCGAAAAACAAATTAAACTTAAGGCGAATGAATTAAATGACGAATGAAGTTATTTAAAATATTTTATTTATATAAGTATATGTGTTATTAAGTGTTTGTGTAATTTTAATGAAATAAGTGATGGGCATTTAAATGTCGATTTGAGGGATTTCGTTAATGTTACTTAACAGAGTAACAGAATGAAAAATATAATTAATTCTTTAAAGGAGTGAGAAGATTGATCGATATTGTTGGATTTTAAACTATTTTGTTCTCGTAATTCCTTTAAACATCTCTAGAGCGTACAATTTCTTCAAGGGTTGACTGTTAAAATGGACGCTGGAGTAACATTTCTGAGCTTGAAACACTAGCCATATAAGTACTTTGGAAGTGTAGATAGTAGTCAGAACAAAAGGCTTCTAGCTTTACAATAAAGGAACTAAAATAAAATTTGGTTTGATATCCTCACATTCAGAAACATCATAAAGTGAAATCGGCGGAATGTAGAGCATAAACATAGAGATATGATGAGATGCTGGGTGGTTGAGACGTGATGTCTTTCAAGACTTCCAACGTTTCAAAACAAAAAACTCAAAATTTTCATCAAACTTACCGGGTCGCTACATGGTGCTTAATTGGGTCTCATGATGTCTGATCTTATGTGGCGACCTCCATTTTCAACCAATTCACTCATTCTACATATGGATTTCGCACTACACCCCACAGCGCCAACCTTTTATCTCGAACTCTCCATGTTCGGTACAGCTGAATTCGCCGTATTTCACATCACTGACCCACTTATAAACAAGTAACATCAAACAAATCGCAAAAATCCTTCAACAACATGCCACTGCAAGTTTCATTGAAACTTACGGTGTTTTGCACCTCTCACACACATACATATACGAACATACACGCACACAGGGAGTTTTGTAACGTAACAGTTGCTGTGGCGCACAAACATTTCTTTCATCCTCTTAACCCATTTCAATAAGCAACAACAACAATAACAACAACTGTTTGTGTTCTAAAAGGCGATACCTGAGTGATTATCACCACCGCACTTTGTGCTTACACTTTGCACCAGTGTGTGTGTGTTTGTGAGTGGCTGGGGGTGTGTGTGATATGTGTGACGCCTTGCCTTTCAGTGCACCAATGCTCTTTGAGTTTAATCACTTAATGTGTTGTTGTTATTGTGTGATATAAAAACTTTATAAAAGGCAAAGTGGCGTTAGTGTGTGTGTGTGGCAATGTATTTATATTTGTATGTATGAGTGTATATATCCACATAACATATAAGTATGTGTGAATAACAGAGAACAGTTGACCGATTTTATTTTCGTTTTGTTAAAAATAAAAATAAAATCTTTTGTCAACAAAACGACAAATATAACCGGAGTCACACGAGTGCTTATAACGGTTTCTGATAACACACATAAATCAAAATAGGTCCTGCAGAGAGTCAGCACATTTTCGAATTGGTTCCATACTGCCACACTGTGTACCGCATAGGCAACTAAGATCCCCAAGCTTACGTGATCCTGATACTAATAAAAGCCGATGTGGTTCGAAACTTAGCTAAGCTCGAAAACTATAAATAATTCAACTCATCTTTAGACCAAAGAAATTATGAAAAAAACTTTAATATATTTGCCGAATTTCCTACAGGATTGCTTCGTATACGAATGCAAGTTACCTTTGGTCCTGGAGTTACGCAGCTGACGACGTGAGTACGCAATACAATCGAGTAACTGTTTTATGCATTTAAATAGAAGCCGCCGCTGCGGCGACAATACTCCAAAGCATGAGCGTGTGACAATTTTTTCCACCTGCGATCGAATTAATTGAAAAGTAAAAACCAAAACTGAAAAGAAAAACCTTGTCACATGCGCTGCAATTCCCCCAAGGGGTTGTTAAAACCATCAAAGGAGCGCAAAATGCACGCTGACAGCGGAGCTGAGCTTAGAAAAGCGGAAAAAGGGAGATTAAACAAATGCTGCCAAAGAGAGAAGAATGAACGAATTGATTTTCACATTTCACATACTCGTTTGTTTGTTGGCATTTGCCCCCGCACCCACACCTCCGCCTCAGTTGGACACACTGCATGAAGTGCAACATAAATTCCAGCGAAAGCGCAAATACTTTCGGTTTCCACATAAAATTTCCAGACTTTCCGCTCAATTCAGCGCCACAAAAGTATGCATTGTTGTAATAATATTTCTTCTTTCACTTTTTCGTTGTTATTTCAACTTTTCACCTCCACTTCGCTTTGGATGTAGCTGAGGGGCGTACCGGTGAAAGGTATTTGTTGGCGTTGGTGTTTAGAGGGCCGGCAGGTGGAGTTGGAAATTCTGTATTTTTATGCTGATGGTGTGCAAATGTGTTTTCTTTTCAGTTTTAACGTTGCGTAGCGAATAACTCCTTAACTGTGAACAGCGCATTGAGGTGAAAACTAAATTGGAATCGGTCAGTAGATTTATGAAACTTTTTAGTTGTAAATATTATTTCTAGAATCTCGCGGAAGACCTTTTCAAGTATCCGGATTATAAGTACAAGGTGCTTCAGTGAAAGATTAACTATATGAAAATATAAAGGAAATGATCTGGCGGATATTTTATATAGTATGTATATGATACATCCCCACCGAGGAATCGATCCATAGGAAGCCTGAAAGGCAGTCAAATGTAAAGCTAATCGAGTTCGTCAAATATGTATATATAAATATATCTTGGTCTTCATCGCATAAAAGAGTCTCGTAAATTTAATATGACAGTCCATAAAATTTGAAAAGAGAAGAAACAGAAGCAGATAAGGAGAATTCAGGTTCTATATGGTAGATTTACAATATGAAAACCGTCATTGCATTTGAAGAAGGATCCTGTGGATGCCGAATTTCTTAAGACAAACCGATGCTCCATTGCTCAAAGACTGTTTATTCTTGAACATTTTTAAGTCAAAACTCGTTGTAAGATGAAGAAGCTCAAAACTATAGATATAAAGTCGATTGGGTTTAGCAAAATTAAAGTTGTAAATAATGATGTAGAGTTATCATCTATGAAAAATTCTACAGTCAATAAAATTGATATTCAGAACGAAATTTTTGAGTATTTTTATTAATCATAAATAACATTAAAGGACTTACGGTTTGAACATATTTTTTTTTGAAAAAGCTCCAATTGTTTTTTGTTTAATATTTATTAATTTTAAGTTCAATAAATATATGATATTTTAATACAAATTAAATTATTAATAAAATTAAAAGAAATATTAAGAATTGGGAGAGTTTTAAGCAACACAGATTACACAGATAGCTATGGTTGGTGAATTTTGAACTATCAAAAACCACGTGATGACTCATAATATTAGCACTGGAATCGAGCATATGTTCTTGTTAGTTAATTATATGCTTCACAACCCACACATATAGTATACATACATATATATATGTACATCTCAAGCAGCTGACAATTTCGCCTTCTAATCAATTCATTCGTATGCTGTGATAATCCGCAAATTAAATGAGCGCTCAATTTATATTTAGCCTCAAGGGGGTGCTTTGCAAGCCGACAAAGCCACCAAACGCATTCCACCACACACATAGTTATGCAAATGAACCGTTAATATTGCGTTAAACAGCACCACCGGATGCTCGATGTAAATTCAACATTGACTTTAGTTACTGTTATATTGTAGAATGTGATAACTGTTATTATTTTGTATTTACTGTTTACTGTTATCTTTGCAGAGCTCAAAGCCAACATAATCGGGCCAACGGATTTGTATGTGAAGAGTGGCAGCGATATAAATCTCACATGTCGCATCATGCAGGGGCCGCATGAGTTGGGCAACATATTCTGGTACAAAGGTGCGTATACAACAACAACAACAACAACACACACACATATGCCTATTTATGCTGATTTGTTTATTTACTTGCCTAGATGTGAAAACCATAATTTATGCACGCGTGCGTTTTACAATTGTTTTTGTTGTACACTTGTTGTTGTTGTTTTTCGCTTTTAGCCGCAAATTAATTAAAAGTTCCTTTTTCCCCGCGCTTATTTGTTGCGCTGCCATTTGCTGTGTGTTGTTATGGCACCAACTGACGCAGGCCTCGCAATCGCATTAATTGCGTTAAGCAGCAGCAACAAATAACAATAATAACAACAACAGTGGTGGCAAAAAAAGAACCAGTAGCTTAACAGCAACTGCCACATGCTGAAGCAGCGAGTCACTTTTTTCGCCTTAACACTTCACATTTCAATCGCATTTCACGCACAATGACAATGACAATGATGGGCACAGCCAACAACAATAAAAATAACAAAAACTACCCTGTATCAGCATCCGATATCCGCCTGCACATCGGTGGCAATACCAATACTAACAACAACAACTACTGCGCTTGTAACAGTGGCAGCTTGTCAGTCTCCTCAATGGCTGTGAATTATTCAGCAGCAACAACAAAAATACAACAACATCAACATCACTAGTGTTGTTGATAGTGTTGGTAGCCAAGGCAATCGCAAATGACTTTACTCAATTATGTTGCAAATGCGCCAACACATAATTGATGTGACAATTAAAGGCGCATAATTGTGGCCATACCAGCACTACACGAACACGCACGCGCACACACATACCAACATACTGATTTACATTTATATGCCTACCAATACACACACCCGTTTTTATATGCATCTTGACAGCCGTATTCCCTTTTTTGTGTTTTTTCCATTTCATATTTCGTTTTCGTTGTTGTTGTAAATATTGTAGTATTACTGTTTTGTTTTTGTTGGTGCGTTTCCACTGAAAGTTTTCAATTAAATTTTGCAGGCACCGAAATCATTGACATGTCAGCGAATCTAAATGAGATCGACAGCGCGACGCGGATTAGCGTCGACAACGATTGGACAGATGGATTGACATCAAGGTGAGTTCAGCGTTAATTCAATCCACTTTTCAATTTCAAATAAACTTTGTTTTCAGTAGTGAAATTAATTCTCTCTAGTGACACAGTGTAATAGGATATCCAAGAGTGGTTGTTGAACATAATGGCATAGTTAGTTAATCTCAAGGTCTTTCATTCTAATTAGATTTCACTTATTTGCCAATTAAAATGGAAATAGAACTACAGAAAAGATTATTGAAAATTTCATCTCTTACTTGATGTGATTTGTGTATCCGTACTATTCTTCCTTCCATACCCAGAGAGAGAGAGAGAAATAGTTGAACTTGCATATCTCTACGCCCTAGCACCCCTCGTTCTACCAGTTCTCAGCTCTGAATAACCAAACTTAAAGGCTATAAAAGGAGCTTTAAATATTTTATTGCCTTCGATTTTTACAGATTACCCTTCGACATAACCTTGTCTCCATCACAGAACTAACAATCTTGACGAAGAATCTTGAGTGTTAGTCTATAAATTACTAGCAGACCGCTCCGTCTTCGCACGGAAAAGTTATATGTTTTTACACACATATACACGCTCTCTTATACATATGTATATATGTACTTTCCCGTTTCTTGCGTGGGGTCATTTAAAAAAGTAAAATGAATAAAATTCGATCATGAAATTATATTTTATTTGTAATGAGCTAAATCTTGATTACGATGTTTGGTATCCGATAAAGATAGCAGAATAAAACTTTATACCAATATCGATAACGATTACTGGAAACGGAAGTCTCATAACGGAAAACGGCGGATATGATACAAACGAAGTCGTCTATTAACAGGAAACATTTATGTTAAGCCCTCAAGCTGACGATGCTTCCGTTACTAAGCGCTTTCTGGAGAAGGGACGTATGCTGTCCAATTTCACTTTATATCGAACATCCGCATCCGGTAAAATATTTCCGGTTGCTTCATTTCCGGTTCCGGCAGATCATTCCATCGGTTATCCTAAATCTTGCTTCAGTTGGCTCATTCTGTTTCCGGATGCCCCACTTCCAGTTTCAGTAACCAATATTCAGTCACCCCATTTCCGGTTCGGGCAATATCATATCCGGTTACCCTATGAGGTCAATGACCCCACCCTGATCACGTGATGTCACATCAAGCTCACGTGATATTTATGTTTACATTTTTGAGTGCGGTCAATTACCCCACCCTGATCACATGATGTCATTACAAGCTCACATTTTTGAGTGTGGTCTTTGGTGTCCGATGTCTTTCTCTTCGATTATGAAGTGAACTTGTATATTTCTAATATTTTGATTTTTAGTTTCAGATTAAGATTCTCCGGAGTCATTTTGTTACCCTCACCTGGGAACTATTTCTAGAAAGTTTAGATTATAGCAATAAATATAGCCCATGTTACTCGAGATGAATGCAGCTTTCGAATGGTGAAATAATTTTTGAAATCGACACAGTAGTTTTTGAGCTTATTCATTACAAACATACATACAAATCCTTCCTCTTTATAATAGTAGTATAGATTATACCAACTTTCACTAAAAAAGTCGTCTGGCTTTAACACTGACAGTGTGACTGACAAACTAAATCCTTGAGAATAACAATTAATGAGTTTTGCAATGTAATTTCCTTAAACCTTTCACTTTCATCTATTTCAGATTGAAAATTCGCCGTGCCATGCCCTCTGACACCGGAAATTATACGTGTGTGCCAACGATAGCGAAATCATCCTCGGTTTATGTGCACGTCATAATCGGTATGTACTCATATACTATAGTTTCAATAGAGTATTTAGCTATTTAAAGAAGAGATGCATCTAATGAAAAAAATGGTAACACAAATTTTTTTTTCATTCATTGTATTGTTCGAATTTTAGCTTAAAAATAATGTATATGTGAAACAACTTCCCTACGAAGAATCAAATCCAAGGAACAAACATCGAATATTTAACTACTGAGTAATGAGGTGAAAGAGGACGAATTTGAGTTGTAATAATTCTCTGAGTTAAATCTCGGGAATCAAATTTTTCACTGTTATTTTAAGGCACATATTTTCAATGATTTTTGAACTGCTCCAAGAAGTAGACAACATAATATTTCCTCCTCAGAATATCACTGTTCACTACTTGCTTCTCTCTGTTTATTGTTTGCTCTTTAAGAATAGCATATTCTCTTATCACCAATCATCATGATGTGTTGGTGTTTAATAAACCTCACGTTTACGTCCTTCGCCTTCTACTCAGCGCGTTCGCACACAACGAAATACCTGCGAGAATGCTTTTATGAATGAGCTTTTTAGCTGTTTTATCTCAAATAAGCTTAAGCAACAGGTGACAACAACAATAGCAAATAGTGAAATGAGCCTTATTTGCCGCATGTTTTGTCATAATCCTCCAAGTGGTAACAACAACAAAAGCTAGCCAGTTGATGAGCGAACTTTACGATGAATACACTATCGTAAAACAATAACGGAATTCTTGCAATGGCTGCAGCAGCTGCTGGCACAGCGAGCGTTTGAAGGAATATGAGGTGCTTGCCGCCACCTACCTCGAGCAGCTACAAAGGGGCGCGGCGCGCGTTTAGGTTGCTTATTAGCGCGTTTTCTTGCATTTTGCTCCAACTCTTTTATGTGTCTGTGTTTGCGTGTGTGTAATAAGCAGTTTGGCTGCATTTTTGCAACTCGTAAAACTTCGCTGCGAGTTCGCTGTTGAGCGTTGCGGTTCTTTTCACCATTTCCTGCGCGTTTATTTTCCGCAGCACTTAACTGTAATAAGCAGTTCGGTCAAATTACCCGCTTGAAGAACGGATGTGAGGCGGCTTAAGGCATTAGAGCGCACATACACGCGGTCATGCAAGTGGAGCTCTCTTCATAGAGCAGACGAATTGCACATTTCGTAGCCGTCACACCCGCCTCTTTCTAAAGCGCTCATTTTTATTGGTGTCGCTGAGTTGGAAGATATGCATATGGAGCCATAAATTGGCATGCAATAAATATTTTAAAAGAATAATAAAAACTCACGAAACTCGTATTTGCCTCGCATAAGAACTCAAGCACAACAACAAGTGTAAATAGAACGGTACATATACATAGATAGGAACTCATATATTAGAATCCGAATAGTATTTGCTTTATGACTGTAATGTGGTTAGCTCCAATTTAGAGGTTTTACTACACCCTCACACTGACTAAAATACCTGAAGAATATTAAGCCTCTACTAAGCATACACTACAGCCTATACATGTACCTGTATGTGGCCTCAAATGCGTTCTCCTACTCAGTCTTGCTACCTTACAGCCGTCGAGTGAGTAAATGCCTGCCGTGTGTGGGTCTGCGGTTAAGTCTAGTTGTGCTTGACGGTTCGCTTATGCAAATTACATGCCGCACAACAAGCAAACGAACTACAGTGTCTACGTGCGCGCCTTTGTTTTATACCTCTTCAGCAGTCTTTCCAAGAAACCATCAAGCGCTCGTTGCTTTCATTCGAGCGAGTTTTTACGACAAGTTTTCCTTTTAATGTGCCCGCCTACTCTGCCTCCTCGGCCTTTATGGCATTATTGCCTATTTATTAGTGGCACAATTTGGACGTCTGGCGGCATTAGTCATAAACTGATTTTATTGTTGTGCTGCTCCGTACATGCACACATAAGCATAATTTTGGTGATTTGCTGAGTTTTATTTTCGGCGAACTGGCTTACCTAGCCCAGAGACGCATTTGCATATTAACCACAAAACCTAAAAGGCATCGTTCTTCAATTTCCAAAAGTGAGAGTGCATTTGAAATGTAAAAGTATTTCGTTGTAATTTGACAATAAAAAAGTTATAACGCCGACATTTGCACGGACTAAGAGTATGTGCCAACTTTGATAGTAAACTTTTTGAGTAATTTTTAGGGCAAATTGTTCAACGATGTGTTAATCGCTTTGATTGTGCAAATTTCATCTTTATGGGCATTCAAATGCGAAATCGTAAAAATGACAGATAGAAGTAAAGTAAGAAATAAATTTAATTGCGATTTGTTTTTTGATAAGACATATATGTATGTGTGTGAAATGTGCTGTGAAAATATTTGAATTGCAATAAATTTGGCACTGAGCACTGACTTCAAAAGGCCTAGTTTAACAGCTTATTCAAAGTGTTGACAAAATGTAATTATTTGTAAAAGTTATGCAGTTTCACTTAAAAGCAACAATAAAAATTAAATATGTAAAATATAGTTTTAATGAAAGAAAAAAGTAATAAATAATCCAGACCTATTAAGCACTGATAATGCCTTTGAAGTGAATTCGCAAAATTGTCAAGGTAGTTTATACGGCTTGTAGTCCCAGAAACTGAGATCTCATCTCTACAATTGTAATGCTTTAAGAATAGTAAACATTGACTGAAACGAATTAATATCGTAAATATCGCATCAAAGAATTTTCTGATTACTACTGAAACTGTTACTTTCGAATCTTTATAGTCACCGCTTTACTTAGTTGTTCTAGAACTTGGTGTAAGTTTCTTTTGAATCGCCTTAGATGCTTTACGTGTATTTTGTATTGGATAGGAACAGAGTCATGAAACATCAAAACTGTCGAGGTAAAATGATCCAAATGAGGCCTTTTGTTTGTCTTTAGTTTTTAGAAATGATTTTTGCAATTCTTTCAAGAAGTTTTTTATTAGGGTATCTTGCCCTCTGATACCCTAATAACCCTCTGATACCCTAATAACCGATTCCGAACTGCGAAGGAGAGAGAGAGATGGCGCACTATCGTCGATTCAGCTATAACCGGCTAAACGGTTGCAACGCCAATCACATACATCTTGCCCTCTGACAGTGGCGTATATTATAAAGTCAACCGGAAAGGTTTAAGTTATAATATTGCTTATATGAGACTAAGGGAAGGACTGAACTGTGATAGGGTGACAATATGTTGATCGTAAGTACCAAATTTGAAAATAAATAAGCTCGTGTTATATGCTTACTCGCCTAAAAGAGTTAAGTCTTCGTTTACCAAAAATTTTAAGGCACAAATGTCTTTTACTCCGTCGAGCGAAATTTAAATTTGATAAATTAGTTATTCTTCTTCTTCTTGACTGGCGCAGACACCGCTTACGCGGTCCAAAACAGCGCGCCAGGTATCCCTCCTTCTGGCAGTTTGGCGCCAATTGGTTATACCAAGCGAAGCCAGGTCCCTCTCCACCTGGTCCTTCCATCGGAGTGGAGGTATCCCTCTTCCTCGGCTTCCACCAGCGGGTACTGCATCGAATACTTTCAGAGCTGGAGCACTTTCATTCATTCGAATAACATGACCTAGCCAGCGTAGCCGCTGTCTTTTTATTCGCTGGACTATGTCGTCGAATAACACATACAGCTCATCGTTCCCTCGTCTGCTGTATTCGCCGTTGCCAAAGTTTAAGGGACCATAAATCTTCCGCAAAACCTTTCTCTCGAAAACTCCTAGTGCCGTCTCATCGTATGTTGACATCATCCACGCTTCTGCACCGTAAAGTAGGACGGGAATGATGAGAGACTTGTAGGGTTTGGTTTTGGTTCGTCGAGAGATGACTTTACTTTCCAATGATATCGATATCATCGGCGTACGCCAGTAGCTGTACACTCTTACAGAAGATTGGACCTTCTCTATTTAGCTCTACAGCTCGTATTATTTTCTCCAGCATAAGGTTAAAGAAATCACACGAGAGTGGGTCACCTTGTCTGAAACCTCGGCTGGTATCGAACGGCTCGGAGAGGTCCTTCCCGATCCTGATAAATGGTGTAAGAGGATCGTTTATGTTTTGAATTTAATGTTACTCATGTAACTTGGGGTTTCACCAACCAACATTAATTATCTATACCCAATATGTGGCAAAAGATTTAGGCCCTATGCTGGTCAACAGTTCGTAAACTTTCGATGACCTCACTACCACTAAAATGCGTCAGCGATATTTCATTAGTAGTCAAATACTTGTCGTTTTTAATTTTTTTGTGAGACCCAAACGGAAGTGTACCGAACTGTGTGACGCAGTTAACTCGCATGTTGCAAAGAGCAAAGCTTCAGCTCGCCAAGCAGCTTTTATTTGTAGCAATTTCCTTTCTTTTGATTTATTTCTGCACTACTATGTGAAAACTATAGCATAAATGCCTTCAATTTGTTGTTGCTGTTGTTATTATTTTTCCACTTTAGGGTTAAAAGAGTCGTCGCACAAAGCGATGATGACTGAGCGTACACAGGAAATGCCTTAAGCTGCAAAAAATAATTAACTACACACCAATATTTATACAACACATGCCATAAACTACTTGCCACATACACTCACACACAGCAGTCGCTTAACTATATAGTTACATATATATTTATCACATGTATGTGTGAGTGTGAGTGTGTTTGTGTCCGTGTGTTAAGTAGATATTTGCGTGGTTTTCTATGACAGCTTACAACTTGCTTTATGTGTGCCCGAGTATCGCTATGTGTATGTGGGTAAGTGCATTCTAACGGTAGTGTTACTGCACACAGACTGGAAATTGAGGCGCCTCGAGCGATAAATAAACTTGTGCCAAATGGTTTCTTTTATGCAACAACTGCAACACTATTTCGCCAGCCACTCTCTTTGTGCAGCATTTTTTTGCATTTTTTCGTTGCATTGGGTAAATGCTTGCGTTCTTTCCGAGTGCACAATAAGAAAGAAGCTTTTCTTCGCGCTTAAAGAAGAAGCAGAGAGCAGAGTCAAAATAAATAAATAAATGCAAGAGGCTGTGCGGGGCTGTGAGAGGGGCTGTAGCGTTGAATTGTGAGGAAATGCATTGCGCATTGCAAACAAAAGTAAATGGCGAAGCCGCTTTAACGGTCGATTACCCGAAACAACCAACAACAGCAACAATACAGCGTCGTCACGCGACAATGCAGCAGGACGCTGGGCAATCTTGGTGCTCGCGAGGCGTTGCCAGCCATTTGACAGGCCACTTAAAATGGGCGCTGCAATTCGTCACAATGGAATGTGGATTGTGGTGTGTGCGGCATGTGGAGTGTGGAACATATTGTGCAACACATTGCAACTCGCTGCCACATCCATTCATTTTGTTTATGTGTTATGTTTAGCCTAAGGCGACGGTCGGAAAAAAATGCGCTCCTAAAAGGTCGTGCCAATACTGCCAGGTCCAAGTCGCGCTGCTCCGCGTTGCTGCTTGCCGCCAGCTAGCGCGCTCATTAGAAACTCTGCGAGTCACTCGGCGTCCAATTGCTTACTGCTTAATGCCTACCGCGTGGCTTTCACACAAACGCAGCGCTGCATTTCCGGCACTTTTCCACTCACGACACTTTTTTTCACAATTCATCCGAACCCCAGCTCCATTTAGTTACTCCACTTGGAGCATCGTTAGTTAGAGACAGTATATATTGTAGCTGGTCGGGCTTTGAAACTGCATTCTCACCGGAGCTCATTGTGTCGCTGTTTCGCCTTTAGCCACTTCGTGTCGCAGGTGACGTGTCTTCGTCAGTGTTGTCTTTTCGTCCGTTGGCTGTGTGTCTAACGCTTCCGTTGTTGCAACAGAGCAGTTTGCGTTATTGTTGTTGTTAGTGAGGTTAGTTTTAGTATTAGTAGCGCTGTCAATTAGCTTATGGCCATTCACTCACTTCAGCTACTCGTCGTTTTTGTTCGCTTCGTTTTTTGCGCCCAGAGCCTAGCTCTGTTTTCATTTTAGATTTTGTTTCAAGTTCTATTGTTAAATAAGAGCAGTCTTGTATTTCTATTCAACGCCTTCTGCTTATTTGTTAGCAATTACATGCCACCTATAGTAGTTGTATGAACACCCCGTAGGTAAAATTTTTAAAGAACTGAAGGCGAAGTGTTTGTGGACAGCTCGTGTATCGCGAGAGCCTTAGTAAAATGCGTCCAAGATAGTATGACAGCTAAATTCGCATAAATATACAGTGTACATACTTATAGAATTAACTTTTAGTTGTTTCTGTCCCAACCAGAAATCATTTATACTCGACTTCCTTGTCATTTTGATAGTTATAATCCCTGTGCAACATATTGCTAGAGTAAACAGAGTTCCTGCAAGGTGTTAAATCCAACTGCTTCTTTACAAGCAGACGCTTAAGCAACAGTAGTCTCTGGCAATACTCATATATCCATAGCACAGAAACTGTGTTCGCCTTGGCACTAGCTTTCAAATTGCCTCCAGGCTGAAATACTCGTGTAAGTATCCCTGCATATGTTGCCATATGCCATTTTGTATACCCGTCGTGGAAGCTCCGTTGCTGTCTCATTGTGTAATGCAATCAAAAGTTCCATTTGCCTATGGCATATCGCATTTTATATTTCATGAAATTGTTTAGCTTCTATGCGCAGCAGATCTCTTTTTATCTACTTTTATTTTTGCATTAAGGGGTTTAAGTACCTGCTCGTCTCACTTTCGACTAGTTGGCTGTGTTGTAGTTCGTTAGGCAGTTAACAGTTATTTTTACTGTTTACCCTATCGGAGTTGGATTAGGTTCAGTTCAAGGAGAGAAAACCGTGAAAAAATTCAATTGCCCAGAATAAAGATTTATAAACACCAAGCACAGGGTGGTCCACAGAGTATTCAATTTCCACTGAAAGTCTGTGGTTAAGTCTATCGCCCAAGTATTTGAAGCAATGACATCGGTCCTTGAATAAGTAATCCAAAGATTTGCTTTGGAAAATAACTGCTCTGACAAAATATTCTTGAAGGGATAGTATATGAGTCACCTTATACTTTAGCGTCTGCTGTTATATATATTTTGAGGAACTGTCTTGAAGGTTTTATAAAATTTTAGAACCGCTTCAACGGTTTCTGAAGTGTTCTCTTTCAGTAAACAATTTACTGATGACCAAAGTCCTCATCGTTAAATAAATTGTTGGACAATTTAAGGTCGAAGCAACTTTCCAACAATCATTGAACTCATCAATCTCAAATTGTGACTGTATGTTGTGTTGTGATCCGCTGACTACTACAGCATCAGCATTTGTTGCAACATAGTGGCTAACGAAAGGAAGACGCCAAAATAAGAAAGCAACTCAACACACGCACAAAATTCAACGAATCAAACTCTAAATACGTAACTTTTTTATTTTCGAAATAAAATTGAACACACTGTGTTATGCAACTGCAGCAAATTCTAATGCCGCTACGCATTACGTGAGTTGCAACATTTTGCAGAAGCGAAAAATAGCAAGTCAAGCGGTGGGAAAGAGAGGCGAGGAAGTTAAGGAGTAGGGCGAATGAACTAAATAATAGAAAAAGCCATTTATGTTATCGGCCACTTCCAGTTGGTTTGGTTGCCCTGCCAAAGGATGCAGGTGAAAAGGCGCCAGCAGTTGAGCGCAGCCAAAGTCTGTGCGAACTCACCAACACAAAAACACATTTATATATGTACATATATATATGAGTAACTGCGAATGTTTGTCTGTGTGTGTGTGCCCTACAGCAGTTAGCATTTCCTGCATTCGCCGCTAACTCTTTACCCCTCTCCCCCCTGCAATGTACTTTTTCTAGTTTCTTGCATAGTTCATGCTTTGCTTTTTCAACTGGCGTAGTACCGTTACTTTATAGACTTTTGCATTATACCCGGTTCGTGCTGTTTGTGTTTACTGTTACCGTTACTCTATGCAAACACCATAAATATACAATGTATTTTAATTGTGCAATAGAAGCGAATGGATGGAATGGAATGAAAGACCCCGTTGGGGAATCTTAACACTGACCGTTCGATAAGACCGTTCAGTAACCGACAAATAAAAATACCGTTATGAGGTTGTATTGAAAACATCTGATACTAACTGAGTTACAAAATTAAAATTTTTAGACTAACCACTCAGAAATATCTGATAAGTCTGGCCGCTTATTGAAGACCTCAGGCAATGTACTGAGTAAAAAATATGATAAGTCCTCAACAAAAACTTGTTTGAGATCTATATAAGAGCTGGAGTTTATTGAGTTCAATATTTCCCCAGCTATACGATTCACTATGATATAAAGGGTGATTTTTTAAGAGCTTGATAACTTTTTTTAAAAAAAAAACGCATAAAATTTGCAAAATCTCATCGGTTCTTTATTTGAAACGTTAGATTGGTTCATAACATTTACTTTTTGAAGATAATTTCATTTAAATGTTGACCGCGGCTGCGTCTTAGGTGGTCCATTCGGAAAGTCCAATTTTGGGCAACTTTTTCGAGCATTTCGGCCGGAATAGCCCGAATTTCTTCGGAAATGTTGTCTTCCAAAGCTGGAATAGTTGCTGGCTTATTTCTGTAGACTTTAGACTTGACGTAGCCCCACAAAAAATAGTCTAAAGGCGTTAAATCGCATGATCTTGGTGGCCAACTTATGGGTCCATTTCTTGAGATGAATTGTTCTCCGAAGTTTTCCCTCAAAATGGCCATAGAATCGCGAGCTGTGTGGCATGTAGCGCCATCTTGTTGAAACCACATGTCAACCAAGTTCAGTTCTTCCATTTTTGGCAACAAAAGTTTGTTAGCATAGAACTATAGCGATCGACATTCACCGTAACGTTGCGTCCAACAGCATCTTTGAATAAATACGGTCCAATGATTCCACCAGCGTACAAACCACACGAAACAGTGCATTTTTCGGGATGCATGGGCAGTTCTTGAACGGCTTCTGGTTGCTCTTCACCCCAAATGCGGCAATTTTGCTTATTTACGTAGCCATTCAACCAGAAATGAGCCTCATCGCTGAACAAAATTTGTCGATAAAAAAATTTCGAATCGAACACTGATTTTGGTAATAAAATTCAATGATTTGCAAGCGTTGCTCGTTAGTAAGTCTATTCATGATGAAATGTCAAAGCATACTGAGCATCTTTCTCTTTGACACCATGTCTGAAATCCCACGTGATCTGTCAAATACTAATGCATGAAAATCCTAACCTCAAAAAAATCACCCGTTATATTAGTGTTTATAGTTCACATCCGGGTAGGACAAGAAGAACTATAATATTGTTTCCTTGTATAAATATTTGAATGCACGGAATAAAGAATACTTAAGATATTCCAGAGAAATCAGCCAACTTAGAAGAAATCAAAACATTTCCAGCACTAGAAGTCAGCATTTATGTACCTACAATAGTTGCTTAGTGTGAACATACCCTTAGACACTCACACTCACCGCTATATTCATTCAGGCATTCAGTCTTTCCTTCATTTCTTGAGTACTTCAGTACTTGTTTAGTTTATGGCTCACTTATTCATGACCGCAACGTTTCTTCGCAATTTTCTTATATCAATGCTTCCTTTGCTCTTTTCCCTCTTTACAGGTGAGCACCCTGCGGCCATGCAACACAACTCGAGCAGCATGTACAGCGGCAATTTCTACTGTAGCATTTGTTGCATGCTCTTCACCATTTTCACTTGTTGTTTGCAACACTTCCTCGCAACAACAACAGCGGCGGCAACAATACTCACTGTGGCAACCAGAAGCGCCAGCAAATGCAGCAGAAGTAATAACAGCAGCAACGACGGCGGCGGCGGTGGCGACGGAAGCGGTTGTGAAACTTCAACGGCAGCGCCACAATGCACAGCACGCGCCACCAATGACTGCAGGTGCGTGAGTATAGGGCGTAGCAACAGGCGCAACTACCAAAGATACAGTCGCAGCCGCCGCAGCCCGAGGCGCATTAGCATTAGTGGTGCAACCGCAAGAAGTTCGCATGCAACACGCGCACTCAGCGAAATTACAAGATGAAGATGAAGCTGTGACCGAGCACAAACAATTATACTGCAAACCACTCACTCACACACTCATACATATATACAAACACAACCACATGCAGGAGCACGGCGCTAAATGAAGTAGTTGACGCAACAGTTGCGCGCTATGCTGAAGGCCCGCGCGGGCGTTGAGTTGGCAAAACGAAATGGGAGCAGTGCTGAAGCGGCAAAAGGCGCCTTGCCGAGTGCAGCAGTTCGGGGCGCGGAGGGGCGTTAACGCATTAAAGTTAAAACACTCACGCACCCAAGCGCTGCAAACAACGCGGTTGAACGTCCTGTTCCGCGCCGCGTCGCGCCTTGCCACGTTGTGCCGCAAGAGACCAGGCGCAGCTGGTGATTAAACGGCGAACGCGGCGCCTGTGTGTGTGTGCGATTTTAACGAACAAGCGCGTAGCTCTAGCCGAGCACTCGGCGACCTGCATTCGACTCACTTGTGGCGCCGCCTCCCGCTCGACTCTCGTCGCGTTGGAGTGCCGCGTCAGCATATGACCAGTTTACTGCCGACTGAGGCCAAGCCGCACCACATTGCTACATTTTTCTCATTGAACGAACTCGCGCGCGCGGCTGTGCGGCCATTTGGGTTAGAAATTTTTACGAAATTACTTTTACTTTCCCACACACACACACACATAAACAGATATAAAACGAACACGACGGACTACTGATAATAAGTTAAAATGTGGAGAAATACATAAAACACACACACACGCACGCAACCTTAAAGATACATACATATAGATGAGATAGATTCAAGAAATCAAATAACTGTAGTGAAATTTAAGCGAAACACTTGTAGTGAATATAGTAATTATAGTAAAAATAACAGTAAAAGTCAAACCAAAAAAATCATAGCAATTAAGCCAACAACTAGAATTGAAGATTCTCACACACAAAGTCACACACACACATATATATATATACTATATATATATATATATGAATAGTCTAATTTAATACCTTAGATGTAAGCGTGCATGTTGAGTGGTGCGTGCTGAGTCATCCGTTTTGAGATCAGTAATTGAATTGCTGCATCTTACGGTGGTACGTTGGTATGGTGATGCTAAAATTTAAGACTTATTAGTCATAGTTGAAATTTGATTGAAATTGTTGCTGTATGCATAATGGTCTATGTACCTGTGCATATGTATGTGTATGGAAATATTGACCTCGGTAGTTATATATATTTTATCTTAGAACTTGGCTGATCCTCATACATTTGCATATACTCATTCGTAAATATGTGCACATATATTTGTATTTGTTGTAGTTTTCTTGAGCAAAGCTTTCAAAATATCATTTTCGATTCAAAACAGCTGACCATCTACTTTTACTTAAGGGGCACACCTAGTGTAATGACCTAAAAAAAAGGTGATTTTTGGGAATTTTTATTAAAAAAAAATACTTTATCAATTATTTCAAAATTTTAAAAAATAAAATTAAAAAAAATTAAATATTTTTTAAGTTATAGTCGATCTCCAACGGCGCGAAAAAAAGGTCCTTCAGGTGCTGCAGTGTTTCCGGCCATCTCCATGGATGACATCTAAAAAAAAATTCTCGTTAAACTAGATAATATTGTCTGTACAATGACCTACGATAAAAATCAAAAATTGACAATACGGCGGCTTTAAAAAAAAAAATAGTCGAATTTTACCCAAAATTTTGGTTGTTTTTGGCCCGTCAAAATTCGATTTTTTGATCAGATCAAAAATCGATAGATTATTGTACGGAGAACTACAATTCACTGCAGTAAATTTGGAAAATGATGTTTCGAGAAAAACGCGTTTAAAGATAAAATGACTGTTACCGAGCGACTGCTCTTTAAATTGCTATAACTCAAAAACTATTTGAGATATCGATTTGAAATTTTAATATGTTATTTTTAAAGGTGTAATCTACCGAAATATGATTTTTTTGAAATTTCACACTAGGTGTGCCCCTTAAATCTATAAATATTTCTTTTCTGGTCTCAACTCGGACTCAGAATCTTTAAAGCTGCTCATACTTTACCATATTTCAAAATCGTTTAAAAATTTTAAGAACTGTCGGTAAATCTTCTTATTGTAAATTAATTAAAGGATTATAAATTAAAAAAAAAAACAACTTTAATTTTCTCAAAAAAAAAAAATTTAATATATCTGCTTGCCCCACTTCTCATTCTATCCGGCGGCGTATTACCCATTCATACATACATATGTACATGTATATGTACATAATGAAATGAGTAATCGTATGCAAAAAATAGTTGGTACGCGTGTGTTCACTTGGCGGCGTTGAAGACACTCAAATATATGCGCGTGTCTATGTAATTAATATAACGTGGCGTCGGAACATTTAAGCGACACCCAGTGAATGTGAAAATGAAATGAATGATAGATAAAATTAATTGGTTAAAATTTGCAATAATGAGTGGCTAAATGAAATTTAATACCATGCACAATATAGCTGTAGCTGTAATTTGTAATAATAAACAGTATTTTTTAAAACCCCCATTATCGGTAAGCATGTACATATACATACATATATTCACCTATTGCTAATTAAAACTACATTTAATATATTTAATGGAGTAAAACTAACTTTTATATGTCGGCATTGCAATTGAGCTCACTTCATTATTAATTACAATGATTTTTGTTTGCGGGATCTAATATTTGTGAGTGCTTCAATGTCATTGAAAACAAAATGAACAGATTTTAGTGCGTGGAAAATGAAATTATTTTAAACTGAAAAAATATAATGCGGCGCTCCATTATTTTAGCACATACACACATACACTTTTTTGAAGCTGGTGGCGAGAATTTGATACATTATTTTATTCCTAGAATTCTTCTCATGAAATATCATTGCTCTAATTTACTGCAGGCGTTCACTAAAAATAAATTAATTTTGTAATCATTGAATTAATTACTGGCAAACCCATTTGAACTTCGATATTTGCTGTGGATTAACGGTAAATGAGCATTAATTTTGCAATGATATGCATGTTTTCATAATCAAAATTCCCCAAAATTTTGATTTGAACGAAGTAATATAATGAAGTAATATATATTGTTAATCAAAAGTATAACAAAAATTGTTTGTAAATTAAATAATTTTACTACAATTTTATTTCTCTCGCAATTTTGGTGCATAAATATTTCATTGGATTGCTGATTTTCACCATGGTCATGGTCTATCAAAATGTGTAAATGCGCTGTGTTTTTGCAAAATATTTTAATTAAATTAGCATTTTATTTGATTTCTTTTTTTATAGAACCCTGCAAAAGCGCGACTAATCGGCATCAAGCTGATTATCAACGGGAAAATAATTTTATACAGTTGTATGTGTGTGTGTATTTGCATAATCATATCCTCATCGCAGTTTTGAGTTTTCATTTCCTTGCCCACACACCCACTTTCACACAAATGTTCACTTGACAGCGTTTTTAGCCGATGAATCCAGTTCGACAGCGCCGGCAATTGAATTGTAAAACGAAAAATATATATGTAAATAGTCAGTAAACTAATGCAAGTCAATAGTTTTAAGTTCATTTTAGAAGTAATTAAATTTTATTATAATAACAAAAACAAAAACGAAAACATTAACCACAAAGTGAAATACAATGAAGCAAACACAAAAAACACACAGACATATAGATAAATATATTTATATGCAGTAGCGCTATAGGGTTATCGAGAGTATGGACAAGCGATGAAGTGTGGTAGATTTTAGAGAGTAAAAACAGTTAGATTTTCACATGCAGCGACGCATTAGCCGTTAAGTGTAAAATACAACTCCACAGCAGCAGAACAGAGCGGAGGTAATGAAAAGCAAGAAATTGTTATTTAAGAAGCTGCAAGGAGTATGTACAATAAATAAAGTAACTTTGATAATGAATTAAATTTGTATTTGTATTTGTAGTTATGAAGAAGACATGAAATCGTATACTCAGTGCTTTATATTTGATTTTATTATAAATGATTTATTTACGCACAACTAACAATTGCTCGCAAATCATACATTAAATCCCATGATTTTTCCTTGTAGAGTCTCAGAATTCTTTATTTTATAAATAAGTGTCTTTAAAACCTCGAAAAAGTTCCAAGATCAAGATTTATCATTTATTATAGGACATTAATGGTGATTGCGATGAGCTTTGGCCCTTCTAGGGTGTGACTCTTTAATTAAGCATATATTATGAGTCTTGGTTTAGGTAGTTGCTTGCCTACATTTAGGCCCAAGGCATAATAACAAGTGAATCGAACAAACAATACCAACTCTATAAACAAGATCGGAGCAATTAAACATGTTTATTAAAGCTTTCGTTATTATTTAACAAAAGTTCAATAAAAAAAATATATATTTTATAATTTTTGCATATATTTGACATATTTTTATAAAATACTAATAAACTAGTTTTTATTTATTTGTTTCATACTAATTTGTACTAATTGCTTGATAATGGTTGAATACGTGCGGAATGAATAGAATTACAATTTTATATAAAACTAAAATATTAAGGAAAAGAAATAGGAAATATATATAAAATGTAAGCAATTTTAATTTCATTTAATTTGTGATGAAAAGAAGATAACCAAATTGTAAATAATACCGAAAAATTACAGCCAACTCTTAGCCCTTTCAACTAAGCAACAAGTGTGCTGCAGTCTTTTAGTAATAAAATATTAGAAACATAAATCAGAAAAATACAGAAAAAATACAGCAAAATATATAACTAATTTGTACATAATGTAGTGAAGTAAATAATAAAATATCATGTAATTTTATAATGCATTTCCAATTAGTTCATTTGCATTGTTCGAAACTCGAACACATACATACATACAGACAAACTTTCATCTATCCTTGGCATACAATAATGATAACGATATACTAATGATAATAACAAAGGAATAATAGTCACGTGAACAAACAACAGAAACATAAACTAAAGTAAAAAAAATACTTGCAACATAAATTACATAGTATACATATATACAAATATATATATATATATATATATAATACTTAGTAATGCAAGGTAAATATATGTAAATGAATAATGATAGTTTAGCATTGAAGAATAATAAGAATAAAATAATGAAATGTAAACAAATACATAGCTGCATATAAGCGAACACACACACAAAATAAAACTCACATTTAATTGTACTGAACACAAGCAGAGATCAATAAAAACTCATGATTTAGAAAAATTTCAAATCGCTGGATTTTATTTGGTTCAGTGGATCGTGGTTATACCGCTACAGAAAAGAGGATTGGAGTTGATTTTCTGTAAACTGGTGGCTTGTAATAAGTGAGAGTATAGAAAACTAGCCGGCACTTAAATTAGGTCTTCCCTAATTGTAGTTTCTTGAATCCATATATATTAAAATATCAATGCAAATTAGTTGATGAATGCCTAATGATAAAGATTCACTGAAAGAGTTGACCAACAAAAATTGTATTATGCTGCAGAAAGAAGGAAGACGTGATATTCACATTGAAATAATATGTGTTTAGTTATTATAGTAATATATGAGATAAATCTTTCTTAAACCTGTTTAGTTTAAAGCTCATAATTTCACTAATAGATTTTTTTTTAATTTAATTGAATACAAATTTAAAAAACGTGGCCATGCTGTTCAAAATTATGTGAACTAATATTAACAAGTAAGGAAAGGCTAAGTTCGGGTGCAACCGAACATTTTATACTCTCGCAATTTATTGCTATATTTTTATTAAGATAACACACAATTTGACTCACATATTCGGCATATACATATATAGTATAAAGTCCATTGAAAGTTTAAAACCCCTAATATTAGGTATATGTGGGCTAAGGGATGTTATTATCCGATTTTAACCATTTCTGGTACAGAGACACACTATTAGAATAAAACGATTTCCTCAGAATTGAATTAAGATATCTGAGAGATTTACCGACATTTTCGGTGAAAAATTACCATAAGGCAAGAAGTTCTTCATATTCGATATCCGGGGCATTAAAAAGTTATAGTCCGAATTCGACAATTTTTTCACAAGTGATGCCACAGATCATATACAGAATTTATGTAAAGTTTTATTTCGCTATCTTCATTGGTTCCTTATGTATATCTTATAAGGTGAAGGGATCAGATGGAATTTAAAATTGAGTTATATAGGAAGTTGTGGTTGTGAACCGATTTCATCTATTTTCCACACGTGTAATCAGGGTGTCAAGGCAATATTATATACCGAATTTCATTGAAATCTGTCGAGCATTTCCTGAGATATGGTTTTTGACCCATAAGTGGGCGATGGTTTAAATAGCTTTATTGGTTTGTGAGATATATACAAATAACCTAATTGGGGCGGGGCCCCTTCCTAGTGCGATCCTTTATTCCAAATTTTACTTTTATAACTTTATTTATAGCTTAGTTATGACAGTTTAAAGGTTTTTGGTTTTCCCCATTTTGTGGGCGTGGCAATGGTCCGATTTTGCCATTTTCGAAAGCAACCCTCTCACGGTCCCAATAAGTGTATCTCACAATTTAATTGAATACAATTTGCTACAATAGATGGCAACTCTCCTTAAACTTATTCCCAAATGTGGCCATCTAATTGAACGAGTTTACAATTTGCGATGTTTCTTTAGCTTTTTTAAATCTTGACATTATATTTTAAAACAGGTGGCAATATTCTAAATTATTTCTTTTAATCTTTCCGAATTTTACATATAATTATCAAATCGATTCGTCTTTCAGAGGATGTAATTAGTATAAAGCTGTTTTTAATTAGGATCCCTTGTTCACTGTTTGATAAATCTACAGTTTTCCGTCTTTTCTTTCCGCTTTAAGGTTTACTACTTACTCTACACCTTCAGCGATTTTCGAAATAGTATCTATTCAACTCTGATGCTGCTTTCGACAAAACAGCTGTTCCGTAATTATAAGAAAACCTCGAATCATAAGCTCTGCAAAAGTAAGAAACATTAACGGCCTTATTGAAAGTACTCCACTAACCTTGAAACCATTTAAACTGACTCCGATAGTTAGGCGACACCAGCAACACCTCACTAAAATTGGAAAAATTTGAAAAAATCAATCAACAGCTTCCATCTCTTCTCTTTCAAATTTATTTAATTAAATTCTAGCCCAATGATAGAAATATGTAAATCCGACACTCACCAGCTCAAGTAAGTAGAATTGTACAACAAATTGAATTGTTAAATCTTATAGAAATAGCTCTCGATAAATACTGTTATAGGCAGCATTGGTGTAGTAATCATAACTAACTAATAGCTTTCAGTTATTTGCGTTCGCTACTCATATTCGAATATTAATATAAATACTTCTCTAATAAAAAAAAATCACACGCATATTTCACTTTTCTGTCAGTAATAATCACCGTTATGCAGTTATGGCCAAATTCATCACTATTTTGTCATAATCTATCATAAAATTCACACCAAGTCAACATATTTATGGCGGCTTTGGGTTTACAAACGAAAACAGCTTAAGTCGAGATAACATACATATGAGCTTCATGTCTTTGAGATCCATTTCTCAAACAAACTGAAACTTTTGGTCGCTATTAAATTAGTTTTCTTTACTTGCCGCTTGAGTATCTAAAATACTAACTTCACAAAATAAGATATTGGGCGCCCAAATCACTCATAAGTCTGCTATTTTCAAAATTTCACAGAATCGAGTTTAGCTCTTCTACATTTTTACTACCAGCATAACGAAGAAAGTGTGCTGTTCTGCAGCCAGCAATTTGTTGTGAATAAATAAAAAAATAGTTTCACACAAATTAATCGAAATGATGATGGATCTTTTGTGGGAAAAGTTAAATTTTCGGATAAGTAAGAAAGTAGGTCACACAATAGAATGCACACAAAACCCGAAAACACACAACACAAAAAGAACACCGCCAAGCTGTCTTCTGGGCGAAAGTTAAGCAAAGCAAATAATGAAGAGAACCAACTAACGCTGTAAATAATAGCAATCGAAGAAAGTCAAAAGCAAAGAGCACACAAAAGAATGTCGTAGAGTGGCGGAGTCTGCTACCAATATCATCCGACCATTTATCGAATATATACACATTCTCTTGGATGAACCCAATTAGAATAACAATAGCCGGCGCTGCGAAAGTCAATCACTGAAGCGAGGCTATAAATGCGCCGGCTAAAGTGTCGCTCGAATTCAGTTAGTCAGTTCGGCAACGCATGTGAATCCAATACCACAGCGCAGATACCAAGAGCAGGTTTCGATTTTCATACGGTATGTTAATACGTTGCGTGTTGTTAGTGGCCGCGGTGCTTTGCTTGACATGCTGCGCGGTTAGCGGAGGTAAGCTTGAACTTATTGGCATTCAATTTGCTTTCATTTAACACACTCATTCCGACGTAGATACAAAGTCCGGCAAATTGACGAGCTTTCGTCCCATCTCACAGGCGGAATATGAGGCCATACTTAGCCTGACCGATGGTAAGACGGTAGTATCGGAGGGTCGGCTCATAAATGGCGGACTCGCGGCATTGGCCGGTTTGACTTCCGGTTGGGTTACGAGTTTGCGTTTCCCCAATATCTTCGGCTCATTCGGCGCGGCGCATAAGTCACCGAACGCGAGTTATCCACTGTGTGTCATCAGAACCGAAGATGCGCCTGGGAACGAACATCATCACGAGTATCATGGTCATCATGAGCACCACAGTCGACAACGGCGTTCGGATGATAGTGATAGTCATGAAAGTGCGGAGCATGAGTACCATCAACACCTACAGCAACATGGCGATCACTCACATGAAGACGTGAGCGGAGAACACGACAGCAGCATTGAGATGCTGTGGAATACGAACAAATTGGCGCCGGTTGTGAATTGTATTGTTGTGCTGAGAGAAGATGATGATGATCATCACACAACAACTAGGCGACCAAGGCGTAAACGCAGGAAACATAGACCACGGCCAGTTTTACTACCAGTGCCGCCGCCACCACCTCCACCGTCGTATCAACCAACATATCAATATCCACCGCAGCCTCAGAGTCAGCCCCAACCACAACCACCACCGCCACCATCACCAGCGGCGGCTTATCCATATTCAGCAGCGCAGAGCCCATATTCTGCAGGGCCCGCACCACCACCGCCATATGGTAGTTATAACAATCCCTGGTATTGGCCAACGCCTCAATACAATCCATATTACAGTGAGCCGTCAACTTTTACCGGTATTTATCCACCTGCCTATCCGGATATTTACGCAACAACTAATCCAGGCGCTTATACTCGCAATTACCCAGGCGCCTATTCTGGCGCTTTTGCCGCCCCTCCCGCAAGCAATAATCCTGGTACTTATTACGACGCCCCTCCAAGCGCCTATCCAGATCCTCCCCCAAGCGCTTACCCAGGCGATTCTTACAACCCTCAGCCAAGCAGCTATACAAGCGATTATCCCAATAGGGAGATCCCATTAAATCGCGAAAATCCTCCGTCACACACTGAACCCAGCTACAACTATGGTCCACCACCAAACGATGGTAGCGCCGAGGCTGGTCAACTACACTACTCAGAGCATTATAATCAACACATTAGGGAGAATTATCATAGCGCTGCAAAGTCGAAAAAACCATCCTCAGCTGCAAAAGTGCCGACAAAAACCAATAAACAGAAGCCGAAGCGTGCCGCCAAACCACGACCATCAAATGATCACGAGTCATACGAGACGGCGCCGACAAAAGGTCCAATTAGACGCAGACATACGAAGGTGAAACGGGACGAGAGCGGCATTCAAACGCGTTCGTATGCGAAGATTGCAAGCTACTCGGAAAGCGGCTACCAGCCAACGCTGTATCCACAAAATAACTATCAATCCAACTACCCGAAGGTATCCTACAGTCACGCCTTACCCTACCCGGCGCCCGTTTATGTGCGGAATAGCATTGAAGAGCCGTCTGTGGCGTCGAACACGAAGCAATACCGATCATATGCGACTGAGGCGGACATACAAGCTGGAAGGCAATACTAGGGCTAAATAAGTTAATAAAGCTAATAAAAATGCTGTCGATAATAAGTAAATAGATAAGTTAGATTTAAGATATTTAATTTATTGATTTTGGTATATAAAAATAAACACTAACTCCAAACATTTGAAATTCTGAATTCAGTAAACAAAGGTAGGGGAATGTAATCATGTTTTTATATCGATTCCATGGTGGACTCCCACTCGCGGTGGTGTAAATAACCCCAAATCCTTTAATATATATTTTGAATGCGAACAAAATCGCTTAAACAAGCAATTAAGCGTGTATTTTCAGTTTATCACGCTGCCATCAGCTTGTTAACTTCCTCCGCCTCCACCGCAGAGCAGACAAAGTCGCAGCAAGCATTTACCTGCTTATTTGCTGAGAACACCGAAATCACCTTGTGGACATTGCACGATGATTTTGGGGGGTTCAGCACACAGATAAGGCGTATCAGGCGCCCGCTCTTAGCGTTGCTCACTTAAGCTCTCGCCCACGCCTAATAAGTTGACAATTTGCATAATAATCACTGCAACGACGACGACAACGTAAACAAAGCGTCTAAGCGGATTACAAATGCGACAATGACAATGCTCACGTATTAAGTATTCTCCAACTAGCATTATACTAGTTCAGAATTACTCCGCCCCCCAACAAACAAACACACACAATCCACGTAGCAAGTTGTCTTCGTCGCTTACGGTTGGAGACGAGCGAGCGCAATGACCGAGCGCCAGTGCGTTCGTTGCGTCGTCGGTATGCTGTGAGCTTAGCCGCTTGTGTGCGGCAGGTGCGGCGACAACCGCAAGTGATTTGCATACATTTGAGTCGTCAACTGCAGCAGCGGTGAAGTCGCCCAACTCAGGAGGTGAGTAGTAAAGCGGATGTGAGAGAGGTGGAACACATCAAAACATCAAAGTTTGATGACTCAAGCTTTGCAAGTATTGTTGTGCGTGGCGCCCAAAGCCGCTTACGCAACGGTAGCTAACAGGCAAACAGCGGCTAATCTGCACTGTTTAAGCGAATATGGATATATATATGTATGGATATGGTCATTGAAATTATTTGAATTGCGTCGAAGAAGATTCTCCGATATTGCCTTTAAGCAAAATCAGTGGGCGAGAGATTGATATACTCTACACAACATTGCAAATGACATTTAAATGCGAATGTACTCGGCAGCAAGTCAAATTCTCATAAATAACTGTAATTATATGAGTGTATAGATGTGTAAACGAGTACAAAACTGCCTAATAATATGCTTGAGTAGATAAATTAATATGAGATAGTTTAAAATTAAGTTGAAATGTACCTACGGATATTTGAGTTGCATCTCTTTGCATCTTTGTATGGGAGCTTTGGAAAATAACGGGTGATTTTTTTGAGGTTAGGATTTTCATGCATTAGTATTTGACAGATCACGTGGGATTTCAGACATGGTGTCAAAGAGAAAGATGCTCAGTATGCTTTGACATTTCATCATGAATAGACTTACTAACGAGCAACGCTTGCAAATCATTGAATTTTATTACCAAAATCAGTGTTCGGTTCGAAAATTTTTTATCGACAAATTTTGTTCAGCGATGAGGCTCATTTCTGGTTGAATGGCTACGTAAATAAGCAAAATTGCCGCATTTGGGGTGAAGAGCAACCAGAAGCCGTTCAAGAACTGCCCATGCATCCCGAAAAATGCACTGTTTGGTGTGGTTTGTACGCTGGTGGAATCATTGGACCGTATTTTTTCAAAGATGCTGTTGGACGCAACGTTACGGTGAATGGCGATCGCTATCGTTCGATGCTAACAAACTTTTTGTTGCCAAAAATGGAAGAACTGAACTTGGTTGACATGTGGTTTCAACAAGATGGCGCTACATGCCACACAGCTCGCGATTCTATGGCCATTTTGAGGGAAAACTTCGGAGAACAATTCATCTCAAGAAATGGACCCGTAAGTTGGCCACCAAGATCATGCGATTTAACGCCTTTAGACTATTTTTTGTGGGGCTACGTCAAGTCTAAAGTCTACAGAAATAAGCCAGCAACTATTCCAGCTTTGGAAGACAACATTTCCGAAGAAATTCGGGCTATTCCGGCCGAAATGCTCGAAAAAGTTGCCCAAAATTGGACTTTCCGAATGGACCACCTAAGACGCAGCCGCGGTCAACATTTAAATGAAATTATCTTCAAAAAGTAAATGTCATGAACCAATCTAACGTTTCAAATAAATAACCGATGAGATTTTGCAAATTTTATGCGTTTTTTTTTTAAAAAAAGTTATCAAGCTCTTAAAAAATCACCCTTTATTTGCTTTAACACCAGCATACCCATTCCCAAGGTCGGCCAGTGTTTGCTCTGGTGTCGATTTATTGCCTGCGGATTAATGATGTGCTCAAATACACAAATTTAGATAAATCGCATTAATTACAACTGCACTTTCAGTCAGGAAAGCATTTCGTACGGAAATACAACATTAGGAACTTAAAATTCTTGACACATATTATATAATTATTTAAGTAGTATCTCAAGTGAGAGTGACTGAGTCGTGTATGGTATGTTTTATTGTTGGACTTGTTGTAGTAGGAACATATAGTTTCTTAAAAATCGTAATTTTCATGCCTCTCTTAAATACTTCAAGCTAGGAGTCACGTGATATCAGTTAAGGGGTCTTTATCCCCATTGGCTTGGGTGGGTACATACAGTCGTTAGATAAAGACAACTGCATTCAGCACATTGCCGAACCGAACATTCTATGCTCTCGTACTTTGTTTATTTTATTATATTAGTTAAGATAGGAAACATGTTGAACCATATAGTCGGCATAAAGTCCACTAGAATATCAACCGAACTTTGAGAATTTCAATATTAGCTATATGGGAGTTAGAGGAAATAATGACCCGATTTAGAATATTTCAAAGATTTATCAATGCTTTCGTTAAAAAAAACAGCAACAGGCATTGGGGTACTGGTACAGGTTAGTTAAAAGCTTGGGGCCGATTTTGAAAATTTTGAAAAGAGCGATGGCACACCCCCAACACTGTTTATGATCAAAGTTTTATTTCTATATCTTCATTGGTTCTTAATTTATAAATTGTACAATTAGCAAATCAGATGGAATATCATATTTTGTTATATTGATTGATTGTGAATCGGTTTCGAAAATTTTCTTATCATAGGACAGTGTGAAGGGAAATATACAATCAGCAAACTTGGAATATGTACCTCTATTGGTTTGCGAGATAAATAAAAAAAATCTGTAAATGAGGAAGTCCCACTCATTTTTTTGTTGTGAGAATATAAAAAAACGTTATACATTAACTTCTTGCAACATATCACTTCTCCACCAAACAGGTCGTTGTATACTACTTGCGAATATACAATATGCAATCTTTAAGAAATTTACTCTAGGTCAATCCCAACTTGTACAAACATCCTACTCTCAACTACCCTAACGTAAAACTCAAACTCAACCAAACTCACCTCTCCAATTCCAACTTCCAGCGGATCAACCTTAAACTCGAAAAGTTGCGCAACTTTTACTTGTAGTGTCTAACTACTTGAAACTTTCGAAAAATATTTAACCCTCTACTCGCCGTGTTTATTTAGCAGCTCGTACATTTGAGCGCTCTCATTAATAAGAGTTGCTCCTTGACCGGTTGTAATGCCAATGGCTAGCACAAGTCTTTCAAGTGCTGTGAAAATGTGCCAGAACCTTGTAACACTTTCCAGATCGCCGAGTGCAATAGAGCGCGTTAGCAGGTGTGCATGGGTGCATGTGTGAGTGTCCATGTGTGTAGGTGTTGCATTTTGTGAAAGCGAGAAATCGCGCTAGCGGCGCTAGGTCAGTTTGCCAGCAGATTGGTCATACTCAAAAGGCCCAGCCCCATACATGTGGTGCATGAATGCTTGCAACATTTACATTTCCATGTGTGGGTGTGTGTATAGTTTTGTCTTTCCCACTCACTAACGGTAAAATGTAAGTTTCAAGTGCTGTTATTGTTTACAATTACACTGCGGCATAACGGTATTTCAATTTTTAAAGAAGTATTTTAATTGATTTTTAAATTTATTTAATATTTATCTTAATGATTTTTCCCCCCCTACCTTGTTCAACAACCGCCTCGGGTAAAAAACTTATATCAACATAGTACTAAGAGTGCAAGAAGGGTTTCTAAGAGTCTTCAGGCCTGTTTAGAGCTGATTTTGTTTAAAAAAATATATTCGTAGCGCTTTCTTCCAAGTTGATGAAAATTCTACAAAAATTTTTTAGACTACTACAAAGAGTTTCCTGCTTTTTCAAATTTTCTCCAGTCAAATAAGTACCCGGAAATTCTCATTATAAGTTTTCCCGCTGAGAATATTTAAAATTCTTTTTTTACCCCAGGTTGGCACAACTGTCAGCCACTATTCTGTCAATTTTTATCGCTATGTGTCATTTAGTTTGTTTACGGCGTCATTAGGAACAAGTCAATCTTTTGTGTGCGTTGAGATTTTTATATACCCCTCTTTGAACGATTTATACCAATCGTAAACATGAGTTTTCGAATCACCAGTTTTTGAAACACCAAATGTTTTTTCAACATTTCCAACGTTTTGGCACAAGAAATTTCGTTTGAAACACAAAATTTCACACAAACTCTTTGTTCAATATTTTTATCCATTTAAAATGAGAATTTCTGAGGACTTATTTGACAGCATACATGTTACCAACTCCGAAATGATGAACATGCTTGCCTTGGGTCGTACCGGGAGTACTCTCGAATCTTTGACGCGGACTCACATTCCCTACTTCAGTCTCAAGTATACTTCACTCATACTGCCAATCCGAATTACCCTGCCACCTTGAAGACGGACGCTTTAAATTAGAGGAACTGCTCGAGCGCAAATAATTTTACTTCTTTAATTACAATCAAACCGATATTATTCTCCGCCTTCCGCTTCTAGTCATCCTCATCTCGTTAAATCGTCGATTGCTGCTGGTTTACCATCTCAATTCAGCCATTATTATATCCGCTCTTATCTCTGCTTCGTCATTTCCCTCTGTCGGTTTTCTTATACACATATCCTATATGTACATATATCAATTATGTGTATACAGTAATCTATATGGTATGGAATACGTGTATGGCTTTCCTGCACGCTTTATACCTCAATTTATTGGTGAGGTTTCCACGTTGCCCTCTCCCGTCCTATCCTCGCTGTTGTCTGCTCCGCTTTGTCGCATGTAAATTAATTCCACAAACGAGTATTGTACGCAATCAAAATGTAAATATTTATGCTGTTGACATGTCAACCGTATGCTGTAATGCTTGGTGTTATTGTTATTATTGTTGTTTCTTTATTCTTTTATTATATAGTGCTTTACTTGATCCTTGCAGTTCAGTCCTTGTATAGTCATATATAAATGTATTCGCTTGTATGTAAATGGAAACTGCACTCCTTCATAGTTGTCTTGTTATTGTTCTAATCATGGAAAACACATACATACATACACATATAATATGTACAAATGTTATTGTATTCATGTTGAACAGAAATTGTATATTGATATGCATGTGACTGCAACTTCCTCATTGAGAAACATCAAATCGCTTTTGTCACGTATTTATAGTCATAAATCTTAAGATGACTATGTATGTATGTGTGTGTGTGTATGTATGAGTATGTGGTAATGTGTAAGTGTGTGCCGACGAGTGACGATTATAATAAGAACTTTTCCGCTGCCACATCGCCTTGCATGGCGTCACATGCAGACTAAATGCGATATTAAAATGCATTGAAATAATAAAACAAACAAAGGAACCGCTATGACAATTACTGTAAATTATATGAGAAAAATGCGTGAATAAAAATATAAAACAAAAATTAAAAAAAAAAAACAGAAATTAAATGGAAAAATAGCAAAAAATAATGAGAATATTATTTTCCGTTGAGTGTGCAAGCGCAAGTAGTCCACTCAAAATGAATCAAATACAAATGAGAAATAAATGAAAGCGTAAAGAAAATTGATGTGCTGACAGTGATGAGAACTCATTAGAAAATCTGAGGTAAAAACATGCATAAATGTTGATTATTAATTAAGGTTGTCTACCCTCTAGATTAAGTTGTGAATTGCTACTCAAGGGGAGTTTGGAACACTGTGAGTGCGGTTGGTATACTGTGCAAAAAATTAGAACCAGTTACCAGTAGTGATTATTTTCATCTTAAATGTTATATATTATGAAAAAACATATATCTACAGTGTGTAGTTTAATGTTATACCATTGCTGTATTATTTATTATGACGTGATGTGATTCATAAAAGTTAAATATGGACATAGAGATAATAATAATATATTCTGTCAAATAAGTACCCGGAAATTTGAAATAAAACACAAACAACTTATCAACCATCTAAATTATAATAAATTCAAAATCGGCCCCTTCTGAGGCAATACACTTCCTCCAACGAACAATCCAATCATCGAAACACTTTTTAAAGCTATATTCCGGGATGGCCTTCAGTTCTCGTTGCGAATAAGTTTTGATGTCTTCAATGCTCTCCAAATGGGTTCCACGAAGTGGTAATTTGAGTTTTGGAAACAGGAAAAAGTCACATGAGGCCATATCTGGAGATTACGGTGGTTGTTCGATGATATTTGTTGATTTTTTGTTCAAAAACTCGTTCGCAGTGATCGCTTTGCGCGCTGGTGCATCATCGTGGTGCAAAATCCCACTGTTTTTTCGCCACAAATTTGGTATTTTGCGACGAATATTCTCTCTCAAATGCTTCATAACGTCAAAATAATATTTTTTCGACGGTTTTGCCTCTGGTAAGAATTCCGAATGAACAACACCACGAATATCGAAGAAAACGGTCAGCATCACCTTAATTTTCAATTTGCTTTGGCTTCTTCTTCTCGCCCCTCTTTGAACGATTTATACCAAACGTAAACTGGAGTTTTCGACATGGTTAAATCACCAAATGTTTTTGTCCACATTTCCAACTTTTTGGCACAAGAAATATCGTTCGAAACGCAAAATTTAACACAAACTCTTTGTTCAATATTTCTATCCATAGTAAATTAGTAAATGACACATAGCATTAAAAATTGACAGAAATGTGGCTGATAGTAGTGCCAACCTGTTAAAAAAATTTTGAAATATTCTCAGCGGCCCAATGAAAAATGAAAAGGGTACTTATATGACAGAATTTACTATAAAGGTAACGTAATTCATTGTGATGAGATATTATGTTAAAGCAAAACGACACGATGTGACTTCATTTGCCTTGATTTGATTATATGTCATATGATGTCATCTGATGCGATTTCGTAAGATATGATATCAACTGATGTGATATACGAGTATCTGAAAGCTGAAAGCTAACAGCTAACCGAACCAAACAGGATTAAATCACCAAATAACAAACATTTTAGTCAATCTGAATTCATTTCGCAAAGTAGAAGCAACTGTCATTGGAATTAGATGTGATATGATATCACTTATATGAGTCACATGAAGATCATTCTTGGAATGAACTTATTTTATTGAAAATAGACGAAAAAATTATGCAATTCTCTTCAGGGATTTAAAATACGAAATGCTCTCCGGTTTCTATAAAAGAGAGGAAGTGATGATTTGGTTAGTAATTAGAGTTATGGGTTCACTTTGAAGGTCTTGATGACCAATTGATGCAATTATCTTGAGTAACTATCATCAAAATAGTGTCTAGAAGTTTAACTGTAAGGACTTCGCAGCATAAAAATCGCTTTTAACCAAGAACTCGCTTACAATCTCAACGCAATAAAGCAAAAGATCCTTCAAGGAGAACTTTCCGTTTTATATACTTAAAATGAGAGTGAAGAGATTTCCTTCAATGCAACGTTGAAGTCGCACATTTCATAGAACCACAAGGACAAAAACTCCCCTTTTAATGAATACTAAATAGTAATTCGTTGCTTTTGTTCGGTCCCCACAAGCCATACAAGCCATACATCTGTTGCAATGCTGCAGATGACATTCATGATTGGGAACATATTCAAATAGCATTCGAACCGCGGAAATGTTAGTTTCACCAACTAATAATTGCATATGCACATAATAACCCCAGCAAATGCTATTTATTTATTTCTAATGTGTGCGTGTGTGCATGAATGTATTCGAGCAATGTATGCCAAACGATTGCCTGTCACTTGTAACTGGGGCAACTGAATGTGAAGGGAGCAATGAGCAGTGTTTCTGTTGGAGCTCAACCCATCGAGCAAGCTCCTTCGTCTTTCATATACCAATTAACCATAATTCTCTTACCACACCCTCAGCATGTCATCCAGCAGCACAACCGCCCTTACTTCCAACAACAACAAGCGTAAGTAATATTTGCATTTTAATTTTCAGGGCAATTGCAATATTGCATAATTAATCATTTTCTGCTGCGCCACCATAACTCTGCGTCGGTGCGTGTGTCTGGGCGACTGCTCACTATGGCAACTGTCAAATATATGCGGAGTGAGGCTGAGTTCCCACCAGGGTTGTGCTGCATTTTTATCGTGCTGCAATTGAACCCTTTGCCTTGGTTGATTTTTGTTGTACTTGGCTGGCTGCAGCTGTTGAATGCCTTGGTAGCTCACTCCGCACATGAACATTGTTTTTGTTGCCATTGTATTTCCCTGACGTACATAAGTACTGGGTGTGCTTGGCTTATATTACACTTGTGTTCTTGAACAAATCAAATTTACATTCGAATTTCATTTATCTTGTTTACTACGGAAAGGTATCGCATATCAACACAAAAGACCTCTAGTGGAATCAACTAGTTGGAGACTTTCTTCCAAATCACATGCATCTAAGGACTCTAAAGGTTCTGGTTATTGAAACGAGGTTGAAATATTAAATATAACTTAAAGGAGGTGCGGATTAAAACGGTTTAAATTACTGTTTTTGACAGTCAAAAAATCGAGTTAGTGACTTTAAAGTTTTTAGGATACCTACATAAAGCATATGTATATGTACATATGTATATATGAATCCATTTATAAATAGTCCACATATTCTGGAGCACAGAAGTGATTAAAATCAGTCGGAAAACTATGTGTGACAGCTCCATTCACATTGTGTGTTTTTAATTACTATGTGAAATAAATCTCGCAGCTCACGTTGCCATAAGCCAACCAATGCACATTTGATGGCAGTAAACACCAGCCACACTGCGCTGTCTACTTGCGTGAGTGTGTGTCGATTGCATTGCAACTAATAAAAACAAATAAGCACATTGTCATATTTATTACATCAGCAACGGTGCCATCAGCAGCGCTGATGTCATGATAAATTCAGTATTTCTACACCAACACATTGTTAATCCATTTGCCATTTGTTGCCACGCAAATGCATTTGCAGCCCGGCAGCCATGCGGCCCTTCGTCCACACACACCATCCTCATACACTGCCTGTATTTGTGTCCGTGTGTGTGTGTGTTGTGCGGAGAGATAATCCATTATTCTGACGCTGCATGTTTGAACCGCCCAACATTACTGCATTCGTTTTTTGTTTTTTTTTTTTATTTCGTTCGCTCTCAACGCGTGGATTTTATGCAAAATGCCGTTGCTGTCGCTGTTGCTGTCCGACGCTGGCGGTGGCGCCACGTGGGCAAGCATGCAACACATTTTAAATTTGCCACATCACATGTCATGTTGTCGCTGCTATTAGACGCATCCATTAGTCTTGCTTGCCTTGCTTTGCTTGCATGCAAGTCCGTCCGTCGGTGTAATCTCGTGTGTGTGTATGTTTGTGTGTGGGTGTGTCGGCTTTCATCCATTTAGCCGCCCATTTGTAACTCTTTTTTTTGCTCCATTCAAATTGCTGCAGCAACAGCATGTTGTTTGTAGCGAAATATTTCGTCTGCTTGCCGCACACTCTCCCCCACCAAACGCCGCTTCCACCGTGGCTTCCGCATGCGACATTGCCAATAAATTGTAAGCGCAACGCTAATGATGGCACGCCTGATGTATGTATGTGTGTGTATGTGTATATGTAGCGAGCGTTGCATATTGTATCTATCAAAATCAAAAGCGCTCTCACACACACCCACATTTGTATGCGCCAACATCAATGAATTGTTTGTTTGCCTGCTTTCATATCTTTACATCCAACTCCTGCTGTGTGTGTGTGTGAGAGTGTGAAGGGAAGCAAGAGCAGCCATGTATTGGTGCGTATTGGCCTCGTTGCAGCTAAATCGAGTGGTTTCGATCTCATTTGATTGATTTGTATTCAATTACGCGTGTTGCGCTATGACTATCGATTATCAGCTGTAATGTTTTTGCTCTCATTGTTCTTGTTGTTGTTGTCGCTTTTAATGTTTTTTGCCTTGTCGTCGAAAAATCATGGTTGGCAATTTGTCGCTGCGTTGTCGGTAATGCCAGCATGTTGCAAGCATTATGGTTGTAAGTATCCGTTTGTGGGGAGTACGAGTCTAATGACCCAGTAGGAAAATGTGAGCCGATTAGTATGAAAACATTTGGATTCTTAGTCTCACAATACAACTAATGATAGATAGATGAGGTTTTTGGAAGAATATTAATAGAAGAATTAGTAGAAAAATGGGCAAAGAAAAGTATAAATGTAGTCACATCACTGGAATATCGAGTATTCAGTGCTCTTTAGGCTCACGCAGGGATACAAAAAATAGTCGGAGTTAATAATTTGTTAGTTGTAGAACTTATCAACTTTCTGAGAGGTTCTTAAGACCGATAGTATAGTATTAGCTGTGGCCTCTTGGCTCTAAATATACCATTAAATAGTTGACAAATCCGAGGATAGTGGTTTACTCAGAAGAAAATGTTGATTCAAGAATACCTTTGGACCTTTTAAATTGATTAGATATGTCGAGAACAATCTATTTTGGAATTAAAAACATGACACTAAATAATATTATATTCAAGACCCCCTGGCTCTGGTATGAAAACCGCAATCTCAAAACTGCACTTTGTTGAGACAGAAATGGATGAATCATTTTATTTAAATTGCTCTCTCCAAACTTGTTAAACATAGAAATCGAATTCAGTCTCCAACTGGAAGCGATTTCATACTAGTTTTGACGAATTTCTGAATGTTTTCAGTAGCCAAAGCAAATTTCACAAGCCAAATTAGATGATACTAAAATTTCACTCTTTCGTAGAGAATCAAATCATTTGCAATTTCAATGCATTACCTGACTGCATTTGTTGTTGCTACGCAGGTAATATATTGCATACGAAACCGCACAAGCATTCATCGGAATATAGGCCAAGCGGAACTGATTGAGCCGTTAGTTTGCCGCATACGCTTGACTCAGTTTATTACCCTTCACTGCTCATATCTGCAGTTCCAAACCAACTCCCACACACACACAGGCGCCTCTAAGTAGCCCCGACATAAGCATATCTAATTTACATATCATAAACCTGTAACTGAAGCGGCACTGTCACTCTGGGTTGCGGTTCGAAATATTGTGTTGCATGATCCCTTCCAAATGGCCGCACAACCAGTGATGTGATAGTGGACTGCCTGCGACAAGATACTGTACAGACGAAATAAATGTAATTAATTTCCTCGGCTAAGTGAAACCGGCGAAATAATGTACTGTAATTGCAATCAATCTCTGCTCGTGTTCCATTTGCATGTGCATATTTGTGCTCTGCTTCAGCATATAATTACATATGTGTGTGATATTTGTTGGTGCTATTGCATTAATATTTTATTCTAGTGGTCTAGAGTAAGGTCTCATGTGCGAATGAGTCACATACAAGTGGTGTCATGTCATTTGGGAACCTCAGTTTAAGCTTTGATCTGAAATCAATTTTATTCCTGAGGCTTCTAAGAGCCATATTGAGACCTGTTCAACCTTTCTCTCTTTGAAATATGAATAATAAAACTTTCCTGAAAATTAAACTTACTTTATTTTGAGATCCAGCTGAAATTCCAATTTCCAATCTCATTAATAGCTAATCATAACCAACTGCAGCTGGCGCTTATGAACTACGCAGAGTTGATTAAATAGCCATTGAACATCCACTATTCTTCCACTAACTAATTTGATATTTACTCAAGTTGATTGCAGCACCACAATTTCCTATCCATTGGCCACTTTTGTTAAGTGTAACTAATGGCCTAATGATTGGAGGTATGCCACACATTTCATTTATTATCTAAACTATATTAAAATATTTACTCAGCGATACAATTAATCACTTACGGCGCAGCGAACCGCAGCAAAAAATAGTTGAATAGAAGAAGACTTTCTTAGCAATAATTAGTGCGACCGTCCCCTTAGACACACAATCCCCCCCTGCAATCCTATTTAAATAAAGCGGTTGACGGCGCTTGACGCCGACCACAGCTGCAGGCGGCTAAGGCGCGTGTCTAGGCCGCACTCTAATGACCATAATTATAAGTTATTTCCTCGCTAGTCATTATGACAGTTGATTATCGCAAATTAATTTCATTAATCAAATTAAAATGAGTAGAGAGAAAAAATTGAAAACAGCAAAAACAAAAACAACAACTCATCAAGCAACAGCGAGTAGTTGAGCTGCCACTCAACTTAGTTTCTAGCTTCTACGTTAGTGCGGCGAATCATCAGCTGCATTGATTGCCATTTTGTGTGTTTATTCATTTCTTTATGAATATCTTAAGCAATTATGTGCTCGTATACTAAGAGAAAACTAATTTTTTTCCAGACAATTCAATTAGTTAAAGACCGGGTGGAACATTTTATAATTAATAGACAAAGACACCAGCGCGCCACCCCGCGCAGGTAATACATTTATAATAATTTCATGCTTTAAGAGCGCGAAAGGTGAAGCGGAAAAATTAATTATGATGAGCAAATGATATGCTCACGCTGTCACTAGCCTGCACACCGCCTGACCCTCGCTAGTTGATTGCTTAGAAATGACCATCAACTTCTTTTAGCATCTCTCTCCGCTGATTACTGCCAAGAAGACAAGTGAAGGCTCTAGTAAAATGTATATACCCTCTAAGTATTATTCGTTATTCGAAGTTTCCTACATGAATTTGAATGGATAAATATGGGAAGACAAAGGTTCTACCAACAAGTCGTCTCTACTTGAGCTTCTACCTGTATAGCAAAAAATCTGAATGAAAAAGCGAGTGTTCTCAGAGTTCTTCGAAATAAGTCTTTAGAAAGCGTGTACGCTGAAACCTTGAAATCACACAAAAATAAAAAACACCAACAACCCCAACCAATAAGGGTATTGGCGTCGTGTCACCAGTCAAGTCAGAGATGCATCTCGTCGCTAAAAACCGCTTTATTATTTATTTGCATGCAAACAAGTTTACTTTGCCTTCCATTATTAACCATTTTTTTCGCTTTGTGTTTCATTCGTCAACCGGTTCGTTTGCAAACTCATTTAATTTGAAGGCTAACGGACGGACGGACGTAGGCACCGCAGTCACCGCTGCGCCATGCCATGTGCTGCTCGAGTCACTCCATTGCCCAGCAGCCGCCTGCCGGTCGCTGCTTGCTGGTTTACTTTGATTGCATTCGGATTAAGAAAAAGTGATGGAGAAATGTAAATTATCGCCGCCCACCTCTCGCTTGCCACTGCCAGCGCGCAACCAACTACTCAATCAAATGCAGCTGCTGCCACAAGCGAGCGTGCGCTTTCTTTGCATTTTTCATTTCAATTTTCTTGCTCGCACACCCCGTCAGTTGGCCGCTGACCATTTGCATGACGAGTAGTTGTAAATTGAATTTGATGTTGGCACCGCGCAAAAGGTTGCACAAAATGATTTATGATTACGTAAGCAACTGAGGTCACCCTCGCAGTTGATAATTTAACAAGAAGTTTATTAGATTTTATCAACCGACGCTGAATGGTATTTCGTAAAAGCTGCTCGGCGGCAGAAACATCATCTTCAACTAAGAAAAAATTAATGTCAAAGTGATCGTAGTTCGCAGAGAGCTTTGCGTTAAGGTGGGTTTTCCAACACTGGGCGTAGCTACTAACTCCATTAATAGATATGAGTTTAGTGTTCAAAAGTAGTGATTTTGCTAACCTTGGGAACCTTTGAGAATGACACTGCGTATACGTAACATTCAAACTCCTTAATACTTTCCATTATTCCCATGAAATAAAGATACTTGCTTTCGTTAGCATTTATTAAATATCACTTACAGCTAAAATTTTATAGGAATCTTCAGCATGTAAGTTCTCTTTTTCAATTCCTTGTAAAAATACGAAAGGAGTGATGTAAATTGCAGAAAAATAAAAGTTTAAATTCAGGTTACGGATACGCCAAGGCCAACGCAAAAAGAAGTATATTTCGCATTACTGCGAACATATTAAGTCTGTAACTTATTTCAATTTTCCCGAATTCAAAGTTCTTAGTATAAAAAACGTATGCAACTAAGCGATGAAAAGGTTTACCTTTAGATGAAGGATTTGCTGAAACTACTTTCCGCTCAACTGAAAATTGTTTTCCATAAAATTTTAATGCACTTTTGTTCCGCGTAAAGCTTTTATATACCACGAAGAGAGGTTATGTTTTCACATATGGAACTCCTTAAGGATGTGTATGTTGTATTTCTCGGTACTAATAACAAAAATGCATTGTAAATCGAGTATAAAAGATGCTTTCCTAAATTGGTGCTGCGTTACACTCGACAACTTAACAGAAGACGTCACAAACTTTTCGCAAATTAACTGCTGTGCGAAGCCAATCGTATAAAACAATTCTTTGGAAATGCATATGAAGACAGCTAAGAAATTGAGATCTTGGATGAAGGATCTTGAATAGTTTTCCGCGAAAACAATCGCGCTCTATACTATACAAACGCACACATTTCAAATTTATTATCAGCTGCTAATACAGTAACACCAATTAGAGTTAGATTTTGATCTGCTGGCGAATCGGTTATTAAAAACAAGTAAGGAAAGGCTAAGTTCGGGTGCAACCGAACATTTTATACTCTCGCAATTTATTATATTTTTATTAAGATAACACACAATTCGACCCATATATTCGGAATAAAGTCCAATAGAAAAAAGAAAATCATCATATATGGTATATAAGGGCTGAGGTAATTCCTGAACCGATTAAACTCATTTTCATCACCAACATACATTATATCTAAGATTATATGCTCATTTAATTTGGCTAAGATATTTCACATATTAACCGATTTATAAACTATTAAGCCCATCATATTTTTATGAGAGCTAGAGAAATTATGACCTGATTTTAACCATTTCTGATACAGAGACACACTATTAGAAGAAAAATATTTCCTCTGAATTACATTAAGATACCTGAGAGATTTACCGATATTTTCGGTGAAAAATTACCATAAGGCACTGAGTTCTTCATATTCGATATCCGGGGCATTGAAAAGTTATAGTCCGATTTCGACAATTTTTCACAAGTTTAGCCACGGATCATATACAGTATTTGTGTAAACTTTTATTTCGCTATCTTCATTGGTTCCTTATGTATATCTTATAAAGTGAAGGAATCAGATGGAATTCAAAATTGAGTTATATGGGAAGTTGTCGTGGTTGTGAACCGATTTCATTCATTTTCCAAATGTGTCATCAGGTTGTCAAGAAAATAGTATACACCGAATTTCTTTGAAATCGGTCGAGTAGTTCCTGAGATATGGTTTTTGACCCATAAGTGGGCGATGCCACGCCTATTTTCCATTTTGTAAAAAAGCAGCTTCCATCTGCTATTACTTATGTAAAATTTAGTGTTTCTGACGTTTTTCGTCAGTGAGCTAACCCACTTTTAGTAATTTTCAACCTAACCTTTGTATGGGAGGTGGGCGTGGTTATTATCCGATTTCTTTTATTTTTGGACTGTATTAAGAAGTGGCTAAAACAAACGACTGCGAAAGTTTGGTTTATATGCTTTATTGGTTTCCGAGATATATACAAAAAACCTATTTGGGGGCGGAGCCACTCACACTTTCCCAAAAAATTACATCCAAATATGACTCTCACTAGGACGATCCTTTATACCAAATTTTACTTTTATAAATTTTTTTATGGCTTAGGTATGACACTTTATGTGTTTTCGGATTTCGCCATTTTGTGGGCGTGGCAGTGGTTAGATTTTGCCCAAGCAAGCCTCTCACGGTCCCAAGGAACATGTGTGCCAAGTTTCGTTAAGATATCTCAATTTTTACTCAAGTTATCCGTTGCACGGGCGTTGACTGGTCTCGTCGCCCTGATCATTTTGATATATATAACCGTTTAGTTTTATGACTTACAAACAACCGTTATGTGAACAAAACTATAATACTCTATTAGCAACTTTTGTTGCGAGAGTATAATAAGAGATAACATGAAGTAGCAGATTTGTAAAACATTGCGTATACGACCAGCAGCTCAGTGAGTAATATTTGAACTGCGAAAAGCAGAGCTTATGTAATACGTTTGTGAAGCGGATTTTTGTGGAATTTTGATATTTTATCATGATAAAAGAATAATATATAATAAATCCCGTTCTGCGCTGCAACCAAAAACTATTTATTTCGCTGAAAACATGGCAACAAATTTGCAAAACTATCTAAATTAAATAAAATCCGGAGCATGTGTTTGTGTGCGCGCGGGTGAATGCTTCGGCCAACGCTTTGTTGCAACTTTATCTGGCTGCCGTATTCAAAATCACATTTCCGTGCTATTGCGCCATAAGTCGAATGCACACACCGAAATCCATCACGTTTCCATCATCAGTGGCTGCATGCCGAGTGCCAACAACCCTTTGCACGGGCTACTAAGAGCCCCTCTTCTCTCCCCTAGTCATTTTGAAAAGCAACTAAACTAAATTCCATGACATTTGTTGTACTATTTTTGCTCGTCTGCCTTTTTATGAAACACACAATTTTTCCAATGCACCGAAAGGGGGAAGCGCAGGTGGGGGCGCAGTGAATGTGAATGCTTTAGCAGGCAGCGTTAAGACTACAATGTCAATTTCCAGCACGTTTTCGTTATTAACGCCGACGAGTTTAACTCACTGCAGTTGCAATGTGCGTGTGTGTGTGTGTGGGCGTGATTGGTCAGTAGCTCTAAGGCTGTGTCCATAGGGAACTTAAAAGTTGCAGAATATAAATGCAAACTCTCTTCTAATATCACGCTAACTGAAGTAGCTGACTGTTAGTATAGTCAAGCTTGTAGTTGCTGAATATAAATATATTAGTGATATCACTGCACTGTGAACATAGCCTTATTAACGAATACAGCAATAATAATATACAAATAAATAATTTTTATATACAAATATATTCTTGATTTATATGTAAGTGTGTTAGTTTGTCATTGTTGCTTCGCTCTGAATTGTTCAATACAACCGTTATTTATTTGTGATTTCTTCTATGCCTTTACAGTTACAGCAACTGCAATTATTGCCTTTATTATCATATCGTTGACGACGAAAAAATCAAAAATCAGTAAATAAATAAACAAGTTTCACAGGGGAAAACGCACAAACGCTCACACAAATATATTTGTAGGCGCGGGCAGCGCTGATTGTGTGCGTGTACGCTGTCGTGCAAGCATAAAAATCACACAATTTGTTGTCATTCATTTGGCCGGCTTCTGTTTGCGAAGCGCCCTCACCCTTCTCTGCACTGGGCTCGCGTGCGCCAGCGACCCTCGCCAGCGCGCAATTATTGTTTGTCACTTTTTTGGTCAACTGTCACGACAAGCAGCGACCGCTGGGCGCGCAAAAACTAACAAACAACTACCACACACACACGCATACTCATTCGACAGTCAGTTGCGTTACTCCATGCGCCGGCGGCAATCGCTGCCAAGTCAACATTCAATTGCTGGCCGAGTCGTCGGCAGCGGCGGTGGCCATTATAAGCCATTAGAGGCGCTTACATGCAGTTGAAGTTTTAGTGGCATTGCCCGCGGCGCGTGATCACCGACTGCCTCCAATTCGGTATTTACTCAAGCGCGCGCACACTCACACATACACAGGCGTGAGTCGCGTGGGCGTTACGTGCTTTTTGTGCTTTCTGCTTTCGTTTGTGCAACAAATAGGCGTCCATTGTGCAATGAATTAAAACGTTGCCTCACGCGGAGGGTGAACTCGTGTGTTTGTGTGTGGGTGTGCGTGCGTCCATATGCGTGTTGCGGCATATGTGTCATGCGAGGCTTTCGTGTTGTTCTTCATTTGCGTGATTTTGTGTATTTTAGCGCATAGACACGAGTTGGGGATTAACAAAATAGCCAGTGCATTAAGCGCTTTCTGCAACACATACGCTGCTGAAGAGGGGGCCGAGCAGTTGGTGTGATCTCGCTGTAAAACATGACAATTTCGTGAAACTCGTGTTCAGCGTTCAGCAAAAATAGCAATTCATATAGACATATGTTGTCAGAGTGCGCATATAAACATAACGGTGACAAAAGACCCAGACTTACATGCTGGAATTACATCTATTTGCAGTGATAAAATGTATCAGGCTTATGGCTTACGTGCATCCAACTGAGATATTTTTACTTTTGCTTATGCTTTATGTGGTTGTAATCAATAGTAGTCTCTATGCCACAGATTATGCTTTCAATTGAGCATTTTGAAGTATCTTAATAACAAACTTGATCGTGGTCTTCACCGAAAGCTCTTCTTGAACCAACCCAATTACACCATTACTCCAAATTCTCAAACCCTTTATAATAGACCTCGGTCGGCTTAATCCCATTGGCATTTTCTTCGTTTGGCAAAAAATAAGTTCTGATTAGATAAGTCTATCTTTGGCAAAGTTCATACAGAAAACGTGAACGGAACTGGGCTGCGGCGTTGTTGTAATCATATATAACTCTCTAGTCCAACTACTACGGTTCACTTCACCTTTTCAAGTCCCCTTATTCGCTATAGGTCGTAAGTAGGGATGCAAACGATGTATCGATGTTTTTGAAACATCGATGTTTTCGTCAAAAAGCATCGGTGTTTGGCCATCGATGTCACTTTCAACGATGTTTTATGTCGTTGTTTTATATACAAATTTTACTTCACACTTTCACACTTTTTCGGGTATTAACCCGAAACTCTCTATTTGGATACGCTTTATTACATTGGAATTAGATTTTTGTAAAATACGGAGAATTCGTTAAGGGAATGTGCGCTTGGACATGCGGTTACTTTTATGATTTATTTATACAATTTACATAATTCTGGCGTAGGCTATTGCGTTTGATCAGAGATTCAAATTACTTCAATTTAAAGATGCTAGGGCTAAAGGAAATACTTGTTTTTTTGTTTCATAGAAAATTAATCGCGCTGATACAACGCAATCTTCGGAAGAATGTGAAACGGAATACAGTGCCGAGTAAACGACTGTTTTCTAAACCCAGGGCAACTATCACGCAGAAGTAAAATCGAAAAGAAATGACAGTGAAAAAATTTTCTATATCGTTGTTTTGAAATTCTGTTATTTATTGAGAAAAAACTTTAACAGACATATAATGCTAAGTGAAATAAAATGTATCAACTTAAGGCGTACTACATTTCATTTATTTATGCTTCTGCTTCTATATGCCTTAGCTTTTCACACTAAATTTAAAATAAGTTAAAAAAGTTCAAAAATACATCGATGTTTCGATGTATCGATGTTTTAATGGCCGATGTTTTTGATTTCGGTGGGTTTTGAAGACACATCGATACATCGAACCATCGATGTTTCATTTTTCGATGTTTGCATCCCTAGTCGTAAGACTGAGTTTGAAGCATCTGGTTAGCGATACCTTTGGCGAACCAAGCGAACTGACTAGAATGGCCGCCTTATAAAGCTTGCGATAGGCTCAGAGGAAATAATGGTATTCTTTGTGATCCATATTTAAGACTCTTTCGGCATCACAATGGACCGGCGACTTTAGCTGTTCAATGATATCTTCGCCACACTTGTCGCGAGGGTCAGCCTCTGGGCCTAAGCTAAGCTAGCCCGTCAGAGCTCCTTTGTCCTGTCGTGATCGAACACTGTACGATTGGCCACACTTGTCGCGAGGGTCAGCCTCTGGGCCTAACCTAACCTAGCCCTTCAGAGCCCCTTTAGCCCGTTGCTATCGAACACTGTACGGGTTTTCAGTAAGCCCATGAAACCTTTCTGGTTCAGAGTAGAAGACAAGAGGTTCATTTGAACTACTGGATCTTATTAAGATACAGATTTTCGACAGATGCCAAATGCAAAAGTTATATGGAGGTAGAATCATTTTGATTTCCGTCGGGATTAGCCCGGAAACTAAACCTATTTCGACATAAATTATAGTAGTTTAGTTGATGAATCTTATTATCTATGATGATATTATTTTGTATTCTGTCACGAAGTAATTGTCTTATCTGAATACGGACCGACGATTTTTCCATATTCAAAGCTTCATGTTCCTCACATTCTTAAAGAAATGTATTTAAGTTGGAAAGAAAAAGTGGCTACGAAATATCATAAATTTTAATGTTGTTCTTGGTTCTTCACCAATTCAATTTAATTAAACATAAAAGCAACAACATATGTTCAAATGTGTATAACAAGACCAAAATATTTTTGAAATAAATAGAAATAAAAGCCAAAGAAGCTTTGCTTGCCATTCTACGTGCTCTTGAGCTAAAATTATTTAAATACTTCAATATATATTAATATCCGTATTTATGAATGTATTTATGTATGTATGGCTGACCAACTAAGAGTGAATTCATTTTTGTAAATCATGTATAAATAATTCGATTGCAATGGCTATGAATTTATTTTCATTTTACTTCGCCGACCGCACGCTTCACACTTGGCCAACCGCCATGAAAAAGTGAAATATATTTCATAACAGCAACGACAACAACAGCAGCAGCAATAACTGCAATAGTTACAACTGAGAATATTTACAATGGCATGCAAGTCAAAGGGCAGCGAGGCGCTGTGTGTATAAAAAGGCAACAGAGAGGGGAGTGGGGCGGGTGAGTAAAGCAAAAAGATGGTGCAGGAGCTTGGAAAAAATCACTTAAAATGCTATCCGGCTCATAAATTAACAATAAATTCTGGTTACCACAAGCACCGCCACACTCGCAGGCCAGATAACAGTGAATGAAAAAAGAACAATGCCAATAACGGAGCAACATTTGTGTGGACGTGTGTGTATGTGTTGGCGAGTGGCAGTGGCTGCCAGCGGCAAAGTGGCGCAGTAAGCTGAGGAGCTCTCAAGATGCGCAAGCAACTCACACTTCCGGTGCGCGTTTTTGTTGTTGTTGTTGTTGAGATTTGTGGTTTTCAAGTGTTGTTGTTTGGTCGCTGTGGTTTCGTTATTGTTGCTGTTGTTGCTGTGCCGCAACTGCCGAATTATTACCACTTAAGAATATGTTGCCGTTGGTGCTTATGGCCACACAAATTTACTGCTGCCGTCATAAAATTTCATTGCTATTGTTGTTGTTGTTGTCGCATTGTTGTATTTGTTGTACTTGATGGACTATACACACACACACACATACACACTTCCGTTCAACTTGAATGCTGAGTCATTTAAAAACGGGCAACAGTTGCCCCGACGACAACTGGCACCTATGGCGCTCGAGCTCTGAGCTTCCGCTATTCAGAATATTTCGAATAACTGAGCTCCCGTCTCTATTATATACATACATATATGTAACTTTATATGGTAACCATTGAGTGCATGCAAACACTTATATTTATGGCATCACGCACACACACACACACACATGCGTACTTATATGTTTCCTTTGGCATATTTATAATAAGAACCCGCATCTCTCTCTGTGTGTGTGTGTGTGTGTGTGTAGGTGGACCACATTGTATTCACATGAATGGTATGCTGTTGTGCAAACAGCGCGGACATCCGTCAGCATGGAACAAAACTGCAAAACGGCATTCTGACCTCACACACACAACGCCAATGCATGAAGCTCTTCTCTACTCATATGCATAGAGCTCACGCTCACAAGTTAGATCGCACCGGTGCTTGCGAATATTTTAGTGCATTTATTTCCTCGAACATGGCGATAGCAGAATATGTCTTCCGCATTCTAAAAACTAAAATTTAAACACTACACACAGCCGTCCAAATGGTTGGACTCATTCTTCAGGAAAGACTAATTCTCTACATCGTTTATAGTATACTAGGCTCTTGGCTAGTAGTAGGCAACTCTTCACATGAAGGTACAGTCAATTAAAATTTTAAATTAACTTTCCAACAACATTCCTCATCCAAGAATCTAGGGGAACCAAACTTTGGAAATTTAAAGTGAGAATCACGTCATTAGTTCCACACATTTATTGGAACGGCCACAGAGATCAACATGTTAATGAGACTCTTATGGGAGATATGTTAGAGATTTCAAGCAAATTACGTCCACTTTTCAATCACTACTATCGCCTCTTCAACAAAGAAAGCAAAAAGTTGGCAAACCTTCCATCTGCTAAAAAAATATTTTTATTTCAAAAGGAATTGGCTTCTAAGTCACCTCCTCTCTTCAAAAACTTCACCCCAACTCAAAGTTCACTCTACTCCAAGTAAAGCCACCGCAACGATTTTCTGGTGAGCTTCCATTGTTCTTGTGCATGTTGGGTGTGGGTGTATATGTGTGCACACCTTTAAGTGTAATTACCCAACTATAAGCTCGGAAAACCGTAAACACCTGTTGTTGAGTGAAATGTGCTCAAAAACGCTCAAAGTTAGCTGCCTCATTACACAGCCTAACCGCAAACACCGGCACTAGTCGAAGCAACTAACAATACAACACAACGCAGCAGCAACAACAACAGCAGCACTAATCTAGTAGGCGGCTGCATCACTAAGGATACGGGCTAGCCAAGCGCCGACTTACCTTAACTTAACGGACTACAAGTCAAGCGAGGTGATGTGAGGTGGCGTGAGAGCGCAGTGTGGACCAACTCAGCCAGCTGAGAAAAGTGGCAAATAGAGCCTTTAACCTTCTCGCTTGCCGGTGACTGGCGCAAAAACGAAAGATCGTACATAAAAGACGCATAATTGCTCGGTCGGAGCGGCAAGCAAACTACACAGCCGCGCTGTAACAACAACACACAATAACAAAGAGGTGTCAAAATGTTGGTACTGCCAGCAGCTGCTTTATAAGCACATACACACACAAACAGGCCCTCAACAGTTAGGAGTCAGCAGCGCCTAACCAATGCGCGTGTCTGTGTCTAAGTTGCTGTGGACTGAGCTGAGCTTTGCTTTGGATTCCAAGTGACTGGCAAGTTGTCAAGTTGATGGGCTAATCGGACACTGAACTGCTTATATGGCGATGTAGGTAGTTAGTGAGCTCACAAAAGCAAATTAAAGATTGAGAGAAGCTGGCCTGTTGCTTGCTTGTTGCTTGCTTGCTGCTTGATGGTGGTGTCATCTAACATCTACGTAGATGGGAATTGGTCGCATGTGTGGCAAGTGTGATTGCAAAGTGTATTTTTGGAAGTGGAAAAATCTCTTAATGGTTTCGGGGTTTCGATTACTACAAAGTAGGAAAGGACTAAGGACTAAGTAATAATAATAATTCAAATATATTTTTTTTATGTTTCTTAGAAATTCACTGATATTCCTAAAAACGGAGAGTGAAAAAGGGTCGAACATTTAGTGAATTTCATGTTAACTCTGTCTCTCTCTCTTTCTCCATACATTTAACTGCATTTGAACAGCAAATAAAATAATTTTTGTAAAGAAAAAACAATAAAGTTTTTTGGGTTTTTTCGAAGATAAAAATATTTCAGGAATCGCTGGCATTTCAATAAAATATTTTTAAATAAATATTTACATAACAAATATGTATGGTATATATGGAAAAAAGTTGTATATTCAAATTTATTATGAAAAAATTTTAACTCACAAAAAAACGTTTTTTTTAGTTTTTCATTGAATTAAAAAAAATGCACCGTTCTTATGCTATGTTATGTGTATATATCTATTATCATTTTATTTGAAATTAATCTCGCCTGTCAACTGCTCTCTGCGTATTTACTCTACATTAGCCAAATGAGTAAATAAATTAGAAGTGAAATTAGCTTATGTCACGGCTTATAAAATAGATCGCTATCGACCGCTGGCCCGCGGGATTAAGTGCTGATACACATACACACACACACACGTGCGCACTTAATTACATATTTATATGACATATGCGTTAATTAGTAAATGCCGGCGGCGTTGGACAAATTTTCATAATTCACAAAACAATAGAATGAACGAAGGATTGTCTAATAAATGTCAATTGTTTGTTGTGACACATGCTTAGAGCAGGGGAAATTCGTTGGAAAACGTGAAACTAATTACTTAATTGAAAGTCACTCATACGCCGTGTGGTCACACTGCGGCTGACATCGGGTTATCAATCAATTAATAAATACATTTTTTATTAATTGACTTTTTTTGTCGAAAATTAGTGGAATTTGTTTTTGTTATTAGATAATTACTGTATATTTATTAAAAATATGTGTGATAACCATAAATTTTCCATTAAATTGCGATACAATTTTTCCTAATAGTCTGAGGGACCAAGATATTATATTGCAACTGCGTTAAATAATTTTAAATAAACACAATTTGCTAGTGCAACCACTAAAATCGAATGAATTTTTAAATAATATTATGCAGGAATTCACTTTAAGCTAAACAGCTTCGCTGGAATATTAAATTTTTAGTTAGAAATTCCAATTAAATCTCAGCAGCATGCTTTGACAGTTGATGATATAATCAGTGGTGCTGATGTTTTTATATTTTTCGCTGACATATCAACAACACTTTTGGCAAACAAAAAACTGCTTGAATATACAAATGACTTTCAAATGCGCCGCGTAAGCTGACCTTTGCAGTTGCGACCAAATTTTGTGGCTGCAAACAATGAAAAGCCATTCAGGAAATAAAAAAATTTGTTAGTCAGAAATTAAAAGCTCTCTATTGAAGTGAATGCGCTGAAAACATTGATGAAAAGTGATATGTCACAGATAGATGATAAAAAAATTCAAATATTTAGTTCTATGTGTGCGATAAAATTGTAAATCTCGACTGTTAATCCATTTGCACGAAATTTTTTGGGTCTCCAAGTACATGGGTTTAGAAGGAAAAACATTTGGGGAGATTGAAAACTCAATTACGGATAAAAAGTGTGGCAACTACTCAAACAACACGAACTAATACACACAGCCGATTATATGAATATTCGATGACTAGTGCATTCAGAGCACGAAAAAGTTAGTGAAATTTTGAGGAAGTCGTTTAGTAATAAAAAAAGCTTTAAAACTCTGAAGCAGTTTTCTATAAATTTTTTGAGGATTCAATATCTGGGATTTTATAATTACTGCGAAGTCAAAAAATAATTCTAACGTGAAACAGAGTTTCTCATAAAAGCTCTTCCGGACCAGCTTAAAGCTTTCATCCACACATTTTTGATAGTCTCCTCCACCAATTGAAGGAAAATTCCGCTGAGCATCTAAAAAAAGGTGTAAGCGCCAATTATATCATAACACATACAAATATGGACCTCATTTCCAGGAACCTGCCATGCCATTTACGACCGTAGTGCGATCAAGCGGACAACAAAAGTGCAAAAGTAAAATAGACTACAAATGTAGTGTATTCTATTAGCACGCTACACCTTTTTTTACTCTGCTCTTCTCGCTACAAGTTACGCAGAAGCCAACGCAATAAATGCGAGAGACACGCAGTCAACTCGAGTACATGTGAACTCATAAGCAATTCATACGCGCAGCTAAATCACAAGCAATTCTGGGAAATCCACATATCCAGCGACACAAATACACAAATGTATCTCTGCATAAATGCGTAGTGCTTAACGGAGAGCAACAGGACGCAGCGCAGTGTTGAGTGTCGAACAGCACACTTGACACTCATTGTTAGTTGGCCCAACAAAAAAACGAGAGAGCAATCAATCATAATTTGTAAATGTCATTTCGTTATTTTGATGATGACTGATGAAGTTGTTTCACTCGAAATGAACACGACACCTGACACACACACACACTCACTCAAACACGGCCGACTTGTAGTTACACAGAAGATACACAAAGCAGGAAAGTACAGTCTTACAGAGTTTTCAATAACTCTCTAGGCAACTGTCACGCTGACTATCTGACTACTGACTGCATAGCCGAGTGCTTGATTTCAAGTGCTGAGTGCGTAGATTAACAGCGTTCTATTCGAGTGTATGTGTGTTTCAAAAGGTATTCCAGGTATTTCCACTCAGCGCGCCTGACCACTACACACCTCCAATGGCTTATCGCTTTGCCTTTTGTGTTGTGAAGTTGGGGTTGTCAAGCTGATGATATTGACTGGATTGACGGAACCCATAACTGTCAAAGTTATTCCACGCGATGACAGTTGAATGGCAAATCATGTTGTCATCATTGGATTTGAAGATTTCATGGTAGACGCTGATCGGATTTCTTGTTCTGGAAAATGGCATTAGGACTTTGATAGGAAAATAATTTATTTTCTTTTTATACTCTCGCAACAAATGTTGCTAAAGAGAGTATTATTCAGTTTGTCTTTGAGCAGGAAATCTTCAGCGAATGGAGGTTTTAAACTGGTAATTATTCGCTACTTATTGAAATCGAAGCACTCTGGTAATTAATTTTGTATAGAAGAAGACTCGTTGACCCTGTAGAAGTAGAAGTATAGGACTTATTTCTTGCATATTATACAAAAACAACAAATGACATAAATTACGAATGCTATTAAGGTACATCTACAACTACCAGCAGCTTAACCAGTAGCCAAGCTGACAGTACTTACCTTTATCCCTTCTATTTAATCTTACAAAGGGTAAAGTTGACTTTTAAGGTTGGGAAATTAAAGCAAATATGCATTCAAATATTCCAATGCCAAATATTCTCTCCCTACACTTGAGCTTCATTCAGCAAACACAACAGGACCCGCCGGCACTCAAAGCATTTCTAATGTGAGACAAGCACTAACTTTCACACACACTCTTCCACTCACTCACACATACTCTCACACACATATATTCTCAGTCACATAGTACAGACGAGTGCATTCATTGTTGGCACTACAAAGAAGTCCGGTAATTTTCTTAATTACACCAAGCGACTGACAACTGACTTTGGACTGCTCCAAGCTGCCGGCTTATTTGCGCGACATTACCTGACTGACGTTCTTGACTTTGCTAAGCGTTTGTTTGCACTTCACTCAACCGCCAGCTATGGACGGGCAGCATGAGAGTCGAGATGCACACACAAACACGTCCATTGAAGCGTGCGAGTGCAAGAATGGAAGAGAATGAGGAAGATTAGAATGGAAGTGGTGTGAAAGAGAAATGAGACTAAGCGAGATTAAAAGGACAAGGTTATGTAGCATTACAACAACAAAGACAGAGCATACTTAGTTTCCGTTTCTGTTTCTTGTGTCTTATGTCTTATTTGCTAGGGCAATGGAATGTGCAGCAAGTGACAATTATTATGATTGCTGTTGACATTGCCATTGCGAAGAGCACAGCTCTATCACTGCTTAGCCGGCTCTCCGCCGCCGTCGCCTGCACAAAATGGCCCTTCGTCTCATTGCCTTGCTGTCAAGTCTTCAATTTCAAGTCTTTTAATTTTCGCCTGCTTTTCCCTTCCTCTTGCTCTTTATTCCGCTGTATTTGAATGTGAAGTCATTGCAGTTTTCCACTTCATTGCTGCTAATCCTGCTTCGGGTAATCACACTCCAAATTGCTGCTCTCGAGCATTCTTCACTCACTTACATATATAATTGGCAGCTATTTGTATACGAGATATATTTGTATTCGAAAGCTATAATTGTAGCACTGTCTGCCCTTCAAGGCGAGTGAGAGCTCCTTTCATGTTTCGTAGGTTGACTCATGCTATGTATTAGTGAGCTAAAATGAGTAATTAAGCTTTACTGAAAGTGTATTTGCGTTGACATCATGCGACGAATTTCAATTTCCTTCAGGAATGCAATTCCTTTCATTCGAAGAGATGTAAAAGTAAATTTAAGACATAAAATATTTTATGTGCACATTTTAAAGCATTTCATTTAGTAAAATATTGCTAAAAACGGAATTGATGATCATATGATGTGTTTCGATATGATTCGATGATGTGATACTGTGATGTGACTATGAGGAAACGTGTATTCAACGTAAACTATATTTTTCAGGATACTACACAAAATGTAATGATTAACTTACTTTTTTGAACTCACTGAATTAATTCTAAACTTAGAGTAAATAATTGCTTGCGATTTAATGATGATGTAGCTATGATATACACATATCACAGTATTGTTGATGGTTAGCTGTGATCTACCAATTGATTTCCATTTTATTTCTTATCTCGTCTTTTTCTTCAAATGTCGGTTAGAACAGTTCAGATAAGAGGGTTTTCAATATGAAGCATTGTATAAACCTAGAACACAATAGGAATAGATATAATACTAACCAACATTGATTCGCTAAATCGCTGATCGTTAACTTTTAAAGCGTTCCACGTAACAGCAACACCAAATTTAGCGAGTTGAATTCGATATAAGAGCGTATGTGGATAACTCATTCAAGTATTATAACTTATGTCATCACTGTTACCAAGTTGTGTTTCACAGATTTAAAGCAAGGTTTGCTAAAACTTTAGTGATTACCCTCAGTATAATGTGTTCGATTCGCTAATCTTTAATGCTGATCGAATCGAAGCTCTTTACTACGAGTAAGCTCAATAGCAGTGTGTAAGAAACTCAGAGCTTAATTTGATATTTTGTATGGTTCCTTGAGGTTGTCAAAGGCGAATGTCAAGAAGCCAATTATACCGGTGTCTTCAAACGACAAAAGGTCGCAATGGGTCTTTTCAAATATTTGAGTTATTTGCCGTTGGTCCCTTTGGCTATTTTTCACGAGATTAATACTACGAACGCACAAATACACCGTTCGAGTACTAATGTATATGTCTACTTTACTACTCGAATATTGAAAACTTCAACGCTATAAATATGACATTTCAGAAATCAATTGTGGGTATTATCAAAAAGCATATACAAAATTGTGTTATTGTAAAAAATAAAATATTCGGTTATTTATTGGCGACATACCCCAAATAATATATTCGCACTATATAACTCACATATAGGTATACATATGTACACTCAAATATAAAGCATATTTACGGTGTTTCCTCGCTTGACGAGCGCTATATGTTGATGGAAATTTATTCATTTGGCCAGTGAGCCGCAGCGGATCGAACCCAAAGAATTATGCAAATCTGTAATAGCAACAAGAAAAACAACAACAGCAATGTTGATAAAAACAGGCCCAACTACGAGTATGAGCAAAAACAACAGAAAACACTAAAAATAAACTAATAACACAGTGTAAACCGGTCCAGTTATCGACATACAAACACACTCACACACACATACACACACATACATATGTAAATATAGCGGTATTGTTGTTGTTGTGGATGTGTAAACGCACCATTGAATGTGGGAATGATGGACAAATGGCAAAAAAAAAGTTAGTTTTTTACAAAACTCGATGAATAGTGAGGTCGACGCTGACCAAAGCACAAGCCACACACTCACATACATACATACACACACGTATGTTGTTGTTTTTGTACGAGTAAGAGCCGCTTTGTTAATGTTAATGCTGGCGCTGTTGTCGATGCCTCGCTATTGACATGATGGCTATGAATAAAGTTTGACGGAAATTATGACAAATTTGATGTGCGAAAGCGTAACGAAAGCGAAGAGCTGGAGTTCTGGGCAAAAACAAATGCAAATTCAATCAATTTACATGAGAATATATTATATATATGTATATATGTGTGTGTGTGTGTGTAGCGTTGAAGGGAAGTTGATTTAAATCGAACTGATTGTGGTAACGGCACTTTTTTGCAGTTAGAACTGTTTTGAAAGAGTTAACGGAATGAATAACTGGCACAGTGTTCTTTATACCGACTGACACAGTTAAATTGTGGTAAATACAATTCTTTTGAAGAACGATTCCATAGTTTTATTTAAACCCATGAAAAGCACTTGGGAGAGCATTTCTATTTGAACAAATGAAAACTATCCACCTTTGTTAAGTGGTTAAAATACTCCAGCGAGTTATTAAATTTAACTGGTTAAAAGTGTTGTAGCTTTCACAAAGAGAGCTTTAAACAAAGCGAGCAAAGCTCAAACTTAGCGAGCAGATAATTGGCGAATCGAAGACGTCTAGTATTTGGTATTCGGTTGGACACCTTGATGCTTTCCTTTAAATGAAAATATTGGTTATTTCTCTTTCAAGACCAAACAAGAGTACAAAATATTTTCACTTTTGCCCAATATGTTCGTTTGGTATAATTAAATTGAATAGTTATAACAAATTTGAATGCTTTTAATTCTTATATTGATGTTCAATCAAATATCTTTCACTTCCATTGTTCAGTTTATGAAAAAGAACAATAGAGTAGAACGGCACTAAGTTAGAATGGATCGTATTTGTCGCACAACAATGCTTGCTTGGCTCATAAAATTCAGCGAAACATCGGAAATCGGTTTAGTTCGGCTGGTAGAGTTCTGGCTAAGCGTTCTTAAATTAAATGGTTCGCTGGACTTTTAATAGGCATTAAATTCGAAATAATGAAATTGCTGGAAATATTCTGTTTAACTCTGTTAATGTTTTTACGATTAATAGCCAGAAATGAAGGTACAATAACTAAAGCGAAATAAAATGGAGAATATAAGGAAAAAAATAATTTTTATTTCAATTTCGTAGGTCGTACACTTGCAAAATCTGATATTACCACTGAATTCACAGAGGTAATAAGTGAAAGTGGTCAAATAAACGAAGACAAATTTCCACAGAAAGAAAGTAATATCACGCAAGACAACGAAAATCGGAGCTTAAAATCTTTGATGGAAGAGCTTCTTTTGAAAAAGGGAAATAACACTATAGTGAAGCAACTACTTCCACCAAATTATAAGGAAAGAAAATTTCTCACAGATAGCGAAAACAAAGCTACTAAACTGAGCGGAGACAATACAAATCTAAGGAATACAACCAATGAAGACCAGGAGCTTTCAACCTTTGAACGATGGCTGAACCAAATAGAGACTATAGACACTGCAGTTGAACTTAGAACAAATAAAACAAACTTTGATGATCGCAATCTTACCCTCAATATCCGCGAAAACAACTTCAATTCCACCCACAACGGTACCAACCACACCACACACAATCCACCGGATGTTTCAGAACGTCATGCCACAATATCGCTTCATATTTATAGTACCAGAGAAGAGGATAGCTCTGACGATCATCCCATAGATCATCTGAGCGTGGACGCTAAGCATATTGGCAGCAATGAAACTCTAACACAACAGTTAGACTTTTTACAAAAGAATGCGGAAAATATAAAAAAGCAACAACATATAGTTGGTAACAATGGTGTATTCATTGTGGAAAGAGGTGACTCTTCTGATGAAGCTCAAACTGGAAAAGTTGATATCCAAATTAGTAATACAAGCAATTATCATGTCCACTTACCAACCAGTGTTGCCACAAATTACAATAAAAAGGTTATTCAGGTTTCATCAACGAATGTGTCGCCGGAGTTGCCAATGCCTCTAGTGCAACCAACTGAGACAAACGGAGAACCAGTTATTTCTTATGCTGTTCCAAATCTCAACAGCGGCTCCAACACTGTCTCAAAGGCTCCTACTAACACCAACAATGGAAATCAACAAACAGTTCCTTTAAAGGAAGAAGTTATTGCAGAACTGAAAAATCCCTCCAAATCCCTCGCCTAGTCACACCCTTGATGTGTTGTATATTCCATCGTTAGTAAATGAAAGTCAAGAATATGAAATCCATTCCGTTACCGAAAACCATCCGTCTAACCATAATAATGGAGAAAACTACTACACGCTGTCATATGAGACGTCGGAACTTCCCAAACCACAAACAAAACCTTTTAAGCCGAACCAGCCCCTAACTTCTCCCATCGAGTCCAACCTCAGCTCTACGAAGCCGACTATGTCAGAAAACAAAAACAATTCCACAAGCTTTTCTTCAAATGAAAATGTGCCGCAATCAAGTGAACCTATATATGATTTAGTACATAAAGACCCACAGAAGACTAACGATATTCTCTTATTTGAGCCATCAGAGCCAATATCTTACTTGAGCGCATCATCAAATACTTTCAACACAGCAAACATAGACGACGCGTTTGAACGTCTTACTGAAATATTTGAACAGTATTCTGCACCTATTTCTAGCGTGGTAAAACAACTGTCGGATGGTTACGAGTCAACCCAAGAAAACGCGATTTCTCCGACGAGATCGCACGAATATGAAAAGGTACCAAATACCCAGGCTCTAAAAAAGAAACACGAAAGACCCGATACAAGAGTTGATGGTATTAAGAATGATGGACCCGATTCTGTAGAGCATGTTTCCGGCGCGGGCTATACGATATTGCAGAGTCAGATGAATTTCTTGAATTTCAATCAAACGAACGAGGTAGAGAGTGCTGAGAATAGTTCGCCAGAAACTTTATCCGAAGAAGACGTTAAAAGTGAGGAAGAGTGCCATGGAATGTGTGCAGAGGACTCTGAAGATGAAGTACCACAGCCATCTAGTCAACTCAAGCAACCAACAACAACTTATCAATCGGTTGAATCTGGCGAAAGTAATGAAAGTGAGTTGCAGCTAAATGACCCATCAGCAACAGAGTACAATAATGTAAATGCAGAAACCACAAACCTCGCAGAGACAACAGAAACCAAACTTTCAACAACAAAAGTAATGACATTATTTGATGGAGCCAAAGCGCAGTTCACAACCTATCCGATTGCAGCAATTGCAAATGAGCCAGCAAACAATTTAGAGCATATGGAAGTGGCAATTGAAAACGATGTAAGAAAGGAAATTGAAAATATTGACAAAACCAATGAAACGCAAGTGGCAACTACTCACCAACAGCAACAACAACACCAGCACTTCTCAGCGGACACAGAGTTGCTTGCGGAGAACACAAATGACAAGTCGACTTGGGCGACTGCTGGATTACAACACATCAGCCAAACGCTTCTGCCACAGCCGGACACTACGACAAACGTGACGGATGCGAAGGGGGAACGTATAAGGGTGCCAAAACCGGAAGTGATGTGCAGCAAAACGGAGATAATTAAAAGTGAGCAATACAGCAAAACAAATGAAAATGAAAATGGCAACGAAACTGAAAATGAGAATGAAGCGCCAGAAACGATAGCTGGAGGACGTGTGTTGCTTGGACGATCCTTGAGTTATACGATAAGCTGTCACATCCGCAAACCCGAGCAGTCCGCTGCAAGCGTACCAGCCGTGCAAGCAGCAAACATTACTGATGAAATTGACAATAACCGGGAGAAAATAATAAAAAATCATGAACAGTTGACAATTACAAGTGCCGATGACAGCAGAAATGGACTGCCGCTGAGACACCGGGGAGCCGAGCAGCCCGTGGAAGCTGAGCCCATAGAACGGCGCACTGAAATGGACAGCAGTGGGAACAAAGCGAGCGATGGCAACGCTGATGAAGGTGTAGGCACCGCTGACATTGGTGTTGGTGGATATTATGACGCTGGCAATGATAGTGGCGACAGTGCGGAGGGTGGGACGGAGAGCGACGAAAATTACTACACGGATATTGATGGGAATGTGCATGAAATTGATGGTGATGGCGCAGCTGAAGCCGATGCTGATGGCGATGGCGATGACGATGGTGATGTTGATGTTGATGGCTATGTGAGCAGCGCTGCATCGCTGCATGTTGCTAATGGCATTCAAAGCCGTGTGATGCAGGCAGCTGCAATGACAGCAGTTGCACAATTGACAACCAGTTTAGAAACAGATAATGACAAAACATACGAGTATGACACTCGACAGCCACTCCAAGGCGGCTTGAGTGATAAGGACGTCAATTTCGAAAGTGTCGAGCATGTGGCAGCCAGCAAAAACACCAAACAAACGGACAGCAGTGTAGATGGTGCTGACAAAGATTATCAAGACGATGATGATGATGACAACCAAGATAGACATGATGACGATGATAGTGATGGGAATGCGTTCATCGATGCCGTCGAATTCGTGACCAGTGATTATGTAACAGAGAATGACACCAAATATCGTGAAGCAGCAAAGCCAGTCAATTTGGATGGCAATCGTGACGGCATTCATGTAGCTAACGGAGCTGATGAAGTGTTGGGTGTTGATAATATGCTGCAATACAAGCTTACCAAAGCGGAAGCTGACGCTGTTGAAGCCCAGGAAAATAAAGAAAACTACAATGTGGAGCTGTTGAAAACCGAGACAGAATCAACAAAATTGAAAAATGCCAGCGGTGGAGACGGTAACGCAAATAACGATGCTTCCCAAGATGACAACCGCGATGATGGCGATGGCGATGACGGCAAAGGCGAAAGTGGCGATGCGAGTGAAGAGGACGAGGAAATGGCGGTTGGTAGTGGTATAACTGCTGGTGCTGAAGCGGAAGATTCCTCCGCTGATCGGATGATTGCTGTCGCAGAAGTCACTAAACCGAACCGAATGTTGACGACGTCAAAGGGGCGCAGAGCAATGCAACTCGCTGACAGAGCTACATAAGCGGATATTACAACGACAAATTGGTGGCATACATCGGCAACGGCGGAAATTAGAACATTCCTAAATGGCAACTATTGCGAAGCATACATGCAGCAGTGCTGCCAACACAAACTACATATGCACACGGGCGGCTGGAGCTGGCGGAAATCGCGCGGAAATCAAAGGAAATGCAAAGTAACCGACCGGATGTGGACGAAGGCGACGAAAATGCGTGCATCAAGAGTTAAGTGCGGATGCAGTGACCACTAAGTGAGCACAGGATTATGTGAGGACGCCATTAAGCGTGTTCAAATGTGTAGTAGTAGTAATAAAGAGACTGAATTAGATTAGTGGTTAGAGCATAAGTTAATATTTGCAGGATTTTATTTGAAATTGTAAACCCAAATAAGGCGATTTTGGCGCTCAAAATAATATTTTGCAACAAATAAATATTTATGATTTCACATATTATTTAAATAAAATCGTTTCTAATTTATTTTTGGTCTTCTCCAGTTGCTGCATTCGGCGTTATTGGCTGCCGCTTGCCTGGGTTGTAGATAACGTCGATGAAGAACGGCGGAAAGAGCGCTAGTTTATAGCTATCGACCGGCATCAACTGACTGCCGTTATAGTGCTGCACCTCCCCGAGTTGGTATTCGCTTTTAATATCACCTAATGTGAGCTTAGAAAGACGACGCAGAAATTCTTCATCGGTTTGCGTTAATTTTGCTACTCCGCCAAATATCAAAGCAAAAATCATAGCAGCAATAAGTTTATGTGAAATCATTCCACGGCCTCGAAGCTTAACTTAATCTATCTGCAAATGACCGCGGTCAACGAACACTTTTACTGGCGCTGCGTTTGAAACCGAAAATGAATCTGATGAAGCGGCACAGTGCGGCTTTTGCTGTGCGAATCGAAAGCGAAAGTGAAAGTTTGCTGTTTTCTTGCTCTTATGGCTTCTCTCCGCTTTCGCTTTCTTTGGTATTCGCATACTTTTCATAACATATTATTTATGGTACATGTTTACATATATTATGCAAGTATTAGCTAATCTTCATAATTGATTGAGGCAAAGCAGAGTCAGAAATATTTGTAGTGACTTGTAATATCATTCCATTGAATCATTCCATCCAATGGAATGCTTGTCGCAAGCTTGACCAACGGAAAAAAATGTGAGCTATTTTTGGATGTTTTAATGTTTTTATTTGCGGATAAGTTTAAGCGGATCTCTATGTGTGATCCCTTTCAATAGTCATGAACTCAACATAAGCTCAAATAGTAAAGATTTTCAATTCTTAAATTACAAAAAACGGAACACAAAACGATCTTATTCTAACCAATCCAAATCAGCAACACGTTTTTTGTTATCTGAAAGCGGCGGTTTGTAGACACTCTTATTTGGCCTAGTCACACGAACCGGTTTAGTAAACGACTGAACAGCAGTCTTGTGCCGCTTCACTTTGAAGAGCTCAGATGGTATGCGTATGCTGCCGCTTTGTCGTATTTTCAGATCTGAGTACTTTAGTAATACATCAATGGGTAACGAATGAACTGGACGGTGTTTGTCAATGCTGGATATGGTTGGATCTTCACAAATCCATGGGAAGTAGACACACAAAGGCGGTTGCACTTCAGCGTTCGCTAACTGCGTCTGACAAGCCCAATTCCGTGGATAAGTCTCACAAAACCCGAGTGGTGGTTGCAGCGGACTCTCGCACATCCAATAATTCGGTACAAGATTGCAGAAGGTTTCGAGTCCTGCTGGCGGTTGTGAGTTGTCTCCCATGAATTCTTCTTGCGCTGCGCACGCCCAATGTGTGTTGAATTTTTCACAGAAACCTGACGGTGGCGTCACCGGATCTTCACACATCCAATCGTTAGGGAATTGCTGGCAAAACCATTTCACCTGTTTAGGTCGTTCGGGTGTGCGCTCTAAGAGCGCATTGAAATCGATAAACTCTTCATTTGTTAGGCAGGTCCAATGACTTGCAAATTGCTTGCAAAACTTAATGGGCGTCTTCACGGGCGCGTTACACATCCAGTGCGAAGGAAACATTTCGCAGAGCCAAGTAAGTGCCTGTGTAGGCGAGCTTATTAAGTTCGAGGTAGCACATGAGGGATTGAAGAGTTCACAAAATTGCTCGGGAGGTTCAGGTATATCGGAGTTATCATCGAGATTGCACAAAAATACGACGACTTCGCAGAAATCACCTTTCGATACCAATGGACTGGAAATGGAACCATCCACGTCAGCGATGGGTGATTTGTATGGTGGATGTAACTCGAGTACCGACGTTGAAATTGTTGGCTGTGGAATTTGAAATAGAGCTGGTGATAGTGTTAGTTCGGTTGATTGAGAAAACGTTGTTGATGGCTCTGGTTGTGAATGTATCGATTCGGGAAATGGATCTTGTAATGGTGGAGACGAAGATCCTGGCGGTGGTGATGGAGAAGGCGGAGGTGGTGGAGAAGGCGATGGTGATGGAGAGGGTGGTGGTGATGGGGAAGGCGGTGGTGATGGTGGAGGAGATGGTGACGGTGATGGTGATGGAGAAGGCGAGGGCGATGGAGAAGGCGGGGGCGATGGAGACGGTGATGGCGGTGGCGATGGAGACGGTGATGGCGGTGGTGGCGGTGGAGACGGCGATGGTGACGGCAGTGGCTCAGGTGCTGGTGAAGGTGCAGGCACAGGTTGCAAACCGGGCAATGGTCTCGAACCCGTAGGAGACCACGTAAAGGGCGGTAGCGGATATGGTTGTTGTTGATACGGCAAATACCATGGTGGTGGTAAGTACGAATATTGCGGTGATGGCCTTGGATAAACCGCAGGCGGTATTGGATACAGAGCTGATGGGGGTCGCTGATATGACGGCCTGCGACGTTTTGGGGTCGGACGTGGAAGTCGATATTTGTTATGCTTCTTACGTTTTACGGTAATAACTTTAATGTTAACGGGAATTTCAGTGCGGTTTTGTACACCTTGGTGAACAAAAAACTTTCTCCCTTCAGAAACTGCGGTGCGGGATGAGTTCTCTGATTCAGCGCACAATGCAAAGCCAAGCAACAAGAACAGTAAACAAATGTAAGAGCGATACCAAATCATTTTTGTGAGAAAACAAATTGGAATATAAATTAGACCACCGAATTCTTATCGCTTAGAAAAATTTTGACAAACTAAATGAATGTCTTATAGGCTAAATACTATATATAGCGGTAACGCATACTAGTTAGTAGCAACAGTATCAGCGTACGATATTGTTGCTGACTTTCATCCAGTTACAATACGAATAGCAATAACAACACAGCGTCTTTTATTCAAAGTGAATTGTTCAGGGTGAACAAAAGAATCTTTTATTTCTAGGTTAAGTAGAATAACAGCCAAAAGAGAAATGTTAAGACTAAAAGAAACCATGCCAGTTACTAAAGCAGAAATTTCGTTTGCCTGAACCAATATATAAATAGAAGTCTACTGACTGTTTCTTACGACTTCGACTCGACGACGTATTCCAATCCAATGTAGTCTGCATGCAGAGTGCGAAGCGGTATCAGCGATCTATGAGGTGCCTGGTATATGTGTGTGATTATAAATGACCGTTTGTGGACCATAATACGGTGGTTGATAATATGGTCGGGGATAATACGGTGGTTGCGGGTAATAAAATGGTTGGGGTCCGTAATAAGGTGCCACTGGGGGTGGTTGCGGTGGCGTTGCATACCAGGGCGATGTATATTGCACCGCTGGTCTAGCATAGTAGTAATCATCACATTCGTCACTATCATCGTCGTCATCTGTGCATGGTCGTGGTCGTCGTCTGGATGGCCGCCTGGTGGGTCTGTGATGATGGTGATGATGATGATGATCGTAGTGATCATAATGCGGCCTTTGTGTGGTAGTATGTAGCGCCAGCAGTGCACCCAAATCACGTGAGGTCGCCACTATTGGCAACTCAAGAATCACAGAACCCTCATCATTATAGACTTGCTCGGCTGTTTCGCTTAGTGGTAATAACTGGGTTTGCACCTTGTTGTTCTGCTGTGAAGCGGTTCGACCGCGTTTGCTCGCTACTGTATGGAGCAGCAGTGCCGTTAATAGAACGACGCTTACTTTAAAACTGTACAGCATTTGGCTTATTACGGCTAAACAGTTCGATTGGTGAAGTATAACTAGTTCACTACATGAACTCCACAAGCTTATTTATATGTGTTCGAGTGTTGTAAGAACTTCTTTTGTAATTTGTTGTTTTAGTAAACCCACTACGTTGTTTTTCTCAGCACACTTTGCATGATTATGAACTTTGAAAAAGAAAGACATAAGTCAATATGTTGTTCTCCATTATAGTACACATACATACAAATGAATTCTTAGGGGGAATTCTTTTTCTGTCTTAGCGAAGGAAGGGCTTCTTGCTGCTAGTGAGACTATTTTCAATATATTTTAAGTTGAATCTTTTGAAGATCCCACAGCTAGATGCAAGCCCTGAAGCCTTACGAAAGTTATCACTTCGTTACTTTGCTCTTCACTCATCAGTTAGATTTTCTAAGCATTCTATCCTAATACGGCAACGCTCAGAAATTACAAAAAAACCATACTTCGTTTCCGCAGCTTCGTGCGTGGGTGGGCGTTATCCGCAACCGAATACATCTTAATTAATTCACTTGTTTGTTTTGTCAACAAAATAGTTTTGTTGATTTGATTTGCTAAACTTGTCAGCTATAAAAATGGTAACTCGACAACTTTTAAGTGTCACTTTCAAACTTTCTTCCGATTGCAAAGTATTCGCTATAAATAGTAACACGCTTGTCAGCTCCTCTCTCAGTTAACCACTTGTGCTGCAATCTTCGGACGAAATGAGTTTATCTTGTCGAATTTTATTCCTCACTGGCGCAACATTGTTTACCACATTTGTTCCGTTAAGTATTGGACGTATTGTACCAACAACAACAACAACAACTGCGAGCAACACTGGACAACCGAAGACACTGTTGTGGCTGAGCTTACTACCGTTAGTCAGTCGCATTCAGTCCGATGAAATTGCAACAGCGTCCAATAGAAACATCTCAGCTACGCTCTCAGATAATTACAGTTTGAATAACGCTGACTCTGATGATGAAAATACACGACCACATCCCGATTTATATCCTGTATTGTTGCCAGTCTATCCACCACCGTATGCGGCACCCTATGTGGCACCATACGCTCCAGTGCCGCTTAGACAGCCTTATCTATCCGATGCGGCGGACGAAGACACGCTTCTACGCACCGAGTTCATCAAGGGTGTTTTGGAAGGTCTACAAGGCGCCGGTGCTGCCGCAACCCCAACGTACGCAGCAGATTCGAAAATCACTTCGGACGAGATTGATAGTAATAAACTCTTAAGGTCCAACGCCAGAGAAATAAGTGAGCGAAAAAATGGGAGTAATGTACAAAAACGCAGAAAACTACCTTTTGTCTTATTAGACGACGCCAAGTTGCCTGGAGGCGCAGCTTCACAAAGTGGTGCTGATACTGAACGCACCTACAATATTTACGAAGTTCATGTCGTTTAGCAGTGGTGTATGCTGATGAGTTTCAGATCGATTCTCTTGTGAACATTGGAGACCGCTTTTTCTTTGCATTATACTCCAAAGAACAACTTGGTAAGGACTTCTTAAACTGTTTTCCAATGAAGCTTTATTCCTTTATTCATGCTAATAGTGCCTCTCACAGTTTCTCTAGCAGACTTTCCAAATTAACACAAAAACGAAGAGACTACATCACAAATTAAACCCCATCGCCATTAAGATCACATCACTGTTGCCTTCGCATACGGAATATTTATCCGAATCGGGATCATTATCCGCCAGAAGATATCAAATATGTATATACATTTATCATTTATATATTTTTATTATTTTATTTTTAAATTATTACTCTTTACATTATCTAAATAAACAAGAAACTTTATGAAATATGTGTTAAGGCGATGACTATCTTTGGTTATATTATATGATAGATCTTGATCTGATCTTATATCTTTAAAAGATATGTATTTTCAAAACATGTAACTCACTTTATTGGAATTATGCCTACTCTCTTAGTTCATATATCTTCATCTTTCTCTCTCTCTCTTATGCGTAATACCTATCTGACGTATTATTTATAAACATACTAGCAGACCCGGCCACACGTTGTTGTGGCTACATTAAATTAAGTTGATCCAATCTTGGCTTCGGCGACGATATTGATTACTCGAGGTCGATTTATGTTACGCAGCATGATGAGAACTCACACTACTTTTAATTGCAAAGTGAGTGGTGATAGTACAGGCAATTTTAAATAGTTAGGGATAATTGACTACGTCATCCTGGTTTGTAGCTGTGTTCAACTCTCCTGGACCGAAATTCTAAATTGTCGCATTAAGATCATCGATATCTTTGTTTTTTTTACCACCAATATAGGTCATTCAATCAGTCATTTATGGTTATCATATTGAGGTTTCATGTCAGGAAAACTTCTCTCTCATATGTTAGTTGTTAATTGGCGATACTTTATGTGTTGCCACAAATTAAATGACTTTAGGCATGCGATTAGCCCGTCAGTAACAGTTGATCTAGGAATAATTGGAAGAGTCTGGCGTAAATCACCTGTTAACAGAATCCTGACTCCACCAAAAACGTTTATCGACAATCAAGATCTTTTAAAGTCCTGTGCAGTACCTTCAGCGACTTCTTGAATATTTGGAAAATCTTCGTTATAGCGCTATTTTTGACGATTTTGCCGACTGGTGTTTTGTTCATTTGCAATTTAGGAGCAATTTCAAGGCCAAATGTGCCGTTTGTTTGCCTACTAACAGGTGCCAAGTTGCCCCTATTCCCGTTAACCTTGGTGGTGAAAATGAGTGAAATTGGTTCTGGAATTAGATCAGCCCTTATAAACTATATATGATGATTTTCTATTGGACTTTATGCCGAATATATAGGTCATATTGTGTGTTATCTTAATAAAATTACATCAATAAATTGCGAGAGTGTAAAATGTTCGGTTGGACCCGAACTTAGCCTTTCCTTATTTGTTACAAATTGTTTTGGGCTATCGACACAACCTTATACAATTAAACAATAACAAAAATATTTTAACAAAGCAACAATGACAACCGTCAAAATATTATTTTTTTGTTTTCTCTTTTTATATTTTTCTTGTCAACTCCAATAAAATTCTCTTATTGATATCTTCCTCGCAATTTTTCCATATTTACTCACTTTCTAATCTTTTTTTGGCCGAATATTTCAAGACTAAAATTAGCCAGATCGGTTTGAACTCCAACAACCAATAACTTCCCGATTTTAGAAAATTTTTAATTTTCTTCGCGTAAAGTTAAAAAAAATTTAGGGGTGGACCACTCTTAACATTTAGGAAGATGAAAAATAGATGTTGTCCGATTCTCCACCCTAGCCGATAAGCACGCTAAGATTCACGAAAATCGGTCGAGCGGTTTCAGAGGAGTTCAATAACGTACACCGTGACACGAGAATTTTATATATTAGATAACAATGGACAACAGATGCTTGTTAATAAATAATTTTGAATAAATTAAGTAAATAATAACATTACGGTTATGCGCAATTAAGCTTGATACATATGTAGGACAAATTTGTTTACAGAAAAAAAAAATTGTCTAAAAATAACAGAAAACATTTCACAGTTTATCAATGACTTTTCTGAATATAATTCATTCCATTCTTTGCAGAGTTAACGATGAAACAATAATAGTTGAACTAAAAATATCGAAAGTTTTGAGAAAAGAATTTGACAATGGGCTAGCGAATTCTTTTCGCCAGCAATTCACGACTGCGTTGATATAAATAAAAGAGGCAGCTGGCCGCAGCTGCGCAGTAACACGCAGACCAGCTAGTAAAAGCGTTGAAGAATGCGCATATTATAAAATCTATCGTTAGCAAAGTATTTGAAATTAACAAAACCACGAAATGCGTCGAAAAGTCTTCGCTTCGCTCCTACTCGCGCTAATCGCTACAAGTGCTGCGGCGAAAGAGGAGGAAGACGGTTATTTGGAAGAAGTCGCGAAGAGAGTGGAAAAGCGACCACTCTCGATACTGCGAATCGATGACATACGCGAAGTACCGCAGGCCGTTGGCATGGAGCCGGAGAGTAGTCGACAGGGTGCTCAAGCGCTAATAATGCAGCAGCAACAACTTTTGCAACAACAACATGAGCAGCAACAACTAATTTTGCAATTACAAGAGAGTCAATTGGAACTGAAAGAGAAATTGCAAGCGCAAAAGCAGCCACAATCACAAAAACAACAACAGCAGCTCCAAACAGTGGATGATCTAGCCGAGCTTGGCGAATCCGTTGTCATCAAAACGGTTGATCTGAGTCAATTGCTGGCACAAAAATATAGCACACCGTCGGCACCTGCACATGCCGATCGCCCACATCGTCACCATCACCACCACCACAGCGATCATCCTCCACCGCATCGTAGGTATCACAGCGATGACTCTGATGAAGATGACGATGATGATGACCGCTACCATCGTCCACGTCCACCAATACCACCACACTACTATTATCAGCCGCCACCCGGTCACAGCTACTATGGGCCATACGGGGCGCCACCATCTCAATACTACCAGCACACACATTATCCCTACTATCCGTCATACTATAATCCATACGGTAGTTATGATTATCGTTATCCATATGGTGGTGGCTATTCACCATACGTTCGTTCGGCACCAACAACGAGTAGGAAGAAGCAGCCTAAAGCTCCGGCCGGTGTTATACCATTGACAGCGGCGCTACTACGCGCCGGCGCTCAGCAGCGTTCAGCGGCGGGCGCTGATGTGCAGCCGTCAGTGGAAAAAACGGGAAAAGTGTAAAATGTATACTCTTCAATAAGTGGAATAAAGTTCTTTGAAAAGTAAAATATTTTTTTTTAATTTCAATGAAGCTCGTATATCAAAAAATTCGGCTTCATTCACAGTTAACCGCGGTAACTTTCCTCAAGTGACTGACTATACCGTTAATGCCAGTTGTGAAATGTAAATGGCAACCCTAGCACAGTTGTTTACCTCAAGCGTCGCCTTTGTAGCATGACAACATGCAACTAAATTGCTTACATTCATTCTCAGAAAACTTCTCGCCTCCGAGACGCGCGCAAGATACAGCGCCGTTGTGCGACTCCTTAACTTATGTCTGCTTGCTTACGGCTACTCCGGCTGCTTAGTCAACTGCTTGACTTGTTAGTTGTCACTCGGCTACAGCAGACAAATTTTCCTGCTTATTTAGTCATCTGCTGCATTGTTGTTGTTGTCACTTTTGTTGTTGACAGATTCGCTGAGTGCATTTAGGTTGCAGAAGACACACAACCCGAAGCTGATTGACATGTTAGATATGCGCAAATTGAACTGGAACGGATTGATGATGCTACTGAAATTGCAGCGTAAATTCTTTAAGACGCCATAAAATATCCTGCTATAGAAAGATTTCAAATTCAATTCAATTTTAATCAAAACGAAGATTGATAGAACTTACTAGGATTATATTGAAACAGGATTATCTTTACTGGCGCGCTCTTTGAGACTACAAATTTTTATACTCTGGCAATGTATTGTCCGTCCGTCTGTCCATCTCACCGTGCAAGCGTTAACTATGAGATATAGATAATACTTCCTGTGTTCTTTGGTACATTGAGAGACTTGGTATTACAGATTAGCGAAATCGGACCATTGCCACGCCCTCAAATCCCTACAAAACACTACCATACTACACTTTGTTAAAAGGTTAAAAGGTCAACCATTCACAGCGGTTTGCTAAATCACGAGCAGGCCACATGAGCACAGAAGATTTGAATTTGTCATTTATTTCTAGAAGATTCTTGGAAGTGCTACAAAATTGTGTAAGTCCAGAAAAATGTAGTACAAATGTACAGAGAATAGTATATGGGTATATTATTTCATATTCGCGTATACTACACGAATTTAACGACTTTTGCACAAGCCTTCCTTTATCCTATCAACATCTCTGTAACCTTATTTTCGCACTAAATCTCGCACTATTTTGGTCTTATAGCCATGCGCATATATTTCAACGAATAATATTCGCCGTGCCATGGATACCAGATGACGCCTTTCCTCTGTCATTGTGATCGCCATTTAGATTACTAAAGAAGAAATGTATAATATTTAGGCGTAACACTTCAGAAATTTTTCGAACTGAATTTTAACTGCGGTGATATCCCTCGTACCACCAACCCCCTTTTAAATGCTCCCACTGCGAAACTGTCGTAGTTGGCGTACTTAACGATATCGCTGAAATCACTCAATTCCATTTGTAGCTTATTCAGTTGTACCTGTGTGAGCGAGTGCAGTTTGTCCAAGCCGATGAAGAAATGTTGATCCAAGTTTCCGAAGCCAATTTTGTATTCATTCCAGTTTGATTTTGTCTCTGTGTACGCTGCACCAACAACCAGGGGTCACCACCGTTACGATCGAGTAGACAGTAAACGTAGAAGGATCGATGTGTCCAACCATCTAACGGTAACCGTATTTAGTAGATGCCGCTTTTGGCCTTTGAACCCGCGGAGCGCACTGTCTCGACACAGTTGGAAGGTAGCGGTTTCATACTTCCCGATTCGAGCAACAGTTTATCCGTCGAAGCGGTGCTCAAGAATAGCTACAACAGCGCAGCATTCACTAACATATTGATGAATGAAATGACCGACTCGTATGCTTTTGTGAAACTAATCGCTCGGCTATAAATTTATAAATATTTATTAATCAATTTAGTTATTTAGCACTGTTATTCTGATAAGCTTACTCGAAATACAAAATGTTCCCAACAAATAAATTTGAGCGCGCAATAAGAGCAGTAGAACATAGAGCATAAATGCTAATGTAAAACAAATAGCAATCACAATTTCACAAAGCCTCCGCGAGAGTTTAACATACGCAGGTTTACCTGGCCGACCCGCTGTTCAAGCTAGTATACTGAGCAGCCGATAACTTGGACTCTGGTCCCTATGTAGCCCAAATGCCTCTAATACTATGATTTCCGGACTCTGATTGTCTTTTGGTTGAGTTCATATCGCATAATCGTCAAACGAAAATATCTTAGTGAATTTAATAATAATTTTAAAATTAATTTTTCCCAACACCTCAAAATAGTCCAGCTTTGATCCTTGCGAATTGTGAAAATATTAAGTGTTTGGTGACAAGCGAACTTAGCCCGCCCTTACTTGTTAAAACAAAGAAAAGTAAGGTAGCCTTTCGGCAATAAAATTCCTCAAGTTCATTCTCTCTTTCGCTATGCTGGTATCGCTTCCGTAAATGCTTCACATCCTTGTATTTAATGCAGAAAAATCGCAGGATCGCCAACGCATATGATAAATTATCCATTAGTATACCCAAGTGAGGTCAGTGCTCATTAAATTTTAATTTGCCTAAATAAAATTAATCCACTGATGTCCAAATATAAACAAAATGCTAACTAGGCCCATTTTCAACGGACAAGTATTTCTCCATATTGAGAGCGCTCACCGCGTAATTTGCTCTTGAAACAAGCGGAATCAATACTGATTTGCATTGCTTTCTCCCCTCAAATGCCAAAGTGCGCGTTCCCTAAGGAAATTCCCCACCTCTCAACCTCTCAACGTCTCATGCCGCCTTCCCACACCGCGCCTCAAATAGCTGCTCATAGCCCAAATGCTAGGCAAGTAAAGTAAATAGATTTGAAAGAGTAGCGCAAAAAATTCACTTAATTTCATTAGACAAATCCGGCTGCGCAGCAATTACGTTTTAATTGCCCAAATCGGAAATTATCTTGTCAATTCATTTAATCTGTTTCGACGTGATTTAATTTTGATTTGCGTCGCCGCCGTTGTGCTGCTTTGACCCTCGTCGCGTGCGGACGCAGGTGGCTCAACTCAGGGCCATCATAGGCTAGGCTAGGGTTCACGCGCTGCTCGATGCTCGCTGCTGCGGCCCAATCAGTGTACTTAGTTACCGAACAACAACAGCAACAACAAAGGTGCAAAAGAGTAAAAAATATCAGCAATTAATGCAAATTGAAACTCTCGAAGTGAACACCGTGCGCAGCGGCCTCTTTAGGCACATTTCCTTCGCATCCAACGGCGGTGATTGCTCACGCTCAATTGCACGCTGATTGGAATGCTGCTGAGCGCTTAGCCGCTGTGATGAGTTCATTGACTAGCTGCTTTCGGGTGTTTATTTGTGGATATTTTTTATTTTTTTGGGATACAGAGAGGCCGACTTCAGTTATTTAAAGTGTTGAATTGAAATTTTAAGTGATTTTTTTGAGAACATGTGCTTACTTCTCAAATAGCTGCATTCTATTACGCCAGACCTGCGTAAGTAACCATGTTTTTATATGAGAGTATTAATGCTCAAACTGACCAAGGCAATAACAACAACAATGAAGGCAAACTGCTTAAATTTTTGCCAAAGTTTAGTATACAAAAACACTTGTCAGATTCATTTTAGAAACACCATCAAACCCTAATGACACTGTCAATACACATACATACAGACATATATATCTATATAGTACCTATATATATGTAACCTCTACAGTCATCAGTTAAAAAGGTTTGTGCCTTCTTTAGAACAGTCTCTCCACTAATCTTCGCTTGTAACGCATAGAGCATTAACAAGTTCACACATATATATGTATATATACGACGCCAAACATGTGATTGTATGTGTATGTGTATTTGTGTTGTGACGTCGCTTTTCCATAGCGAAAACTTCCTTCATATTGTGTTTGTATGTAAGTGTGTTTGGCTGCTTATCCATAAATCTTGTATGGAAATGCTTTTGTTGCCATTTGATATTATCTGTTTTTGTTCTTGTTGCTGTTGCTGTTGCAGCCTGTTATAAACAATAGTAATCGCACACATTTGCGCCCCGTATCCACATTTGGTATACCGTTATCTATAAATGAAATCACAACAAATCCATTTTTGTTGTCGTTGTGTGTAGGATTAAGCGCCACCCCAATGGAGCGCCCGTTAATGGTCAGGGGAATTGACTTGAATGTTCGAACGTTGGAAAGTAATGAAAAGTAGTATCATTGCGCAGAGGGATAAACATTTAGTTAAGAAAAATAAAATAAAATAAAAATGAAAATGAAATAATAAAGCTGAATGAATAGCAAAATCGAAAGACGTGTGTTTTGTAATGATAAAAACAAAAGCAAAAAAAGCAAAGAAAATCAAAACAAAAACAAAAGAAGAAAACAAAAAGAAGACGGCATATCCAATAAAATGGAAGAAGATAACATGAAAATGGCATTATCGATGTGCGATTTCAGTGCTCAGTGGATTTACGGCCAAGACTTTTAGTGAAATTTTATTTCGATTTCGTCGTACGCAACAACAAAAGCCATTGCACATACGCACAAATACTGCTGAGCGACTTGTGCGCTCGCCGACTTGTCAACTTTCGCATTCGCGGCGCTCATTACAGTTACCCGCCGTGCTCTAGCGCACTGCGTACGGCGACAGCTACTTAACCGCCTTCCCTTTCCATTCGGTCCCACACCACATTAGCTTCGCATTATTTTCATTAGTTGCTTGTTGCAAATTCCTCACATTTTTACAACTATTGCTGCTGCTGACCTTTTGCCCTTTCGTCCCTTTGGCCTTGATGCTGGCTCACTGCTCGCTGCCTGCCTGTTGGCTATTTATCGCGTTTGTTTTCCAACTGTGGCTATTCACTCTTGGCCAGTTTGTTTGTTTATTTGCCTTTCGTTTGATTGCATTTTGATGGAATGCAAATATTTCTTTGCTTGCGAACTGGTTTTTCATTCCCTTCTTTTATGTTAAACACATAATTGTAACTGGCTTATTGGACAGTGTGGACTTTTGCGCCTGGAAGTATGCAAATATAATATTTTTCAACGAAAAGAAGAGGAGGGAAGTTATATACATATGAGTAGACTTAAACTTCTCCCTTATTATTGCTTAGTAACAGCCATATCACCTAGGGAACTGAGGAGGCGCTAAGGCTCCTGCTGATGAGGTCAATAACTCTAAGGGCTTACTAGGGATAACTATTCTCAGTAATTTCGAGCAACTTTTGGTCCGAAATTCTTGTGATGGACTGTTGAGGCCCTCATAGTTAGATTAGCTATCTCAAAATTTTGTTAATAAACCGAAGTTTTCATATAGTTTTTGACCTTATAGAGAGAACCAAGCCCGGAAACACAAACGAAAGCTCTAGCGCGTAATATATCACATAATCAGCAATTGTTTACTACCACCCATTAACTTTGACCTTCACAATTTCACCAACATTATCTTATGATACAGTTATTATCTATTATCTACCTTACATCTTTCGTTTACGTCTAGCTATATAGATTCCGCGCCCCACCCTCTGCCGTGCGCTTTATATTCGCCACCATTTACGGCTTTGTTTTCGTGCGATTTCGCTTCATTTAATTTTATTTTCCGTATCCTTTATTTTTCTTTTACGCTTTTGATTATTTATTTGCAACAGCCGCTAAATTATTGCCCGCTCATGTTTCCCAACATGAAGTTCAGGTTTGAGTTGGCAGCCAGTTCGCCTAAAACTATGCTTTGCTTTATACTCTACGCGCCCAATGGAACTGTCCAATTCCTTTGTTATTGCGAAAACATGTCTGCCATTTCGGCAGTTGCTTATTTCCTCTCCCGCTTTCTCTTTCTCGCTCTCCATCCCTCACTGCCAGCTTTGCATTGTCTGCGCTTCGCGTTGTCGCTCGTACACTTGTCATTTTATTTATGTACTTTTGCAGACTTGCTGGCGTCGCTAATTAAATGACCAGACTTAGAGTCTTTAAATGAAACCCGCTCCGCGCCTCTCGCTGACATCAGCCTATTCGCTCCCCCCCAAAATGCTGACTGCTTTATTGTTTATTTCGTTTATTGCTGTCCATTGTCACTGCTTCTATTACACACTAGTCAAAATTTTGTTACTTCTATTGTTGTTGTTGTTGTTGTTGTCGCTGTGATTTTTCCCTTTAATAGGCTATGGTCGTAAATATTGTCAGAGTTAAAAAAGTTCGCCGTTTCCAGCATATAAATAAATTGAGCGAAACTGTGAAAATAAAATGGTAGCAACTACAGTAAATCGGCCATAAATATATATCAAAAGAGCGACAACTTTCGCTTTCGAAAATTTGTTGTAGCTGTTTTGTTGTAATGTATTCACTGAGACAGGAAGTATTTTGCATACGCCGACAGTTAGCACAGTTATTTTGGATATTTGCGACTCAGTCATATACCCTTACTACGCTGAAATGTTGATTTAGTGTTTATCTAAGGAAGAGCGAGAGAATCAAATACCCAAGTGAGTGCATAGATCTATAGTTTATGTAGTACTAGCAGACCCGGCCACATGTTTTGTGGCTAAGATATACAACCAATCTTGGCTTCGATGACGATACAAAGTTCATTGCAAAGTCGAGGTTGATTTATGTTATACAGCATGATGACAACTGATGCTAGTTTTTAATGTAAAATTAAGTGGTGATAATCCAGGCAATTCCAATGATTATAAAAATCCTTTGGGATAGTTGGCTACGTCATCCTAATTTGTATCTGTGTCAGCTCTCCTGTAACGAAATTCTATATTGTCGCATTGACATCGACGACATCTTTGTTTTTTGCGACCAATATTGGTCGTTCACTCAGCCAATTATGGGTATTATATTGTGGTTTTATGCCCGGAAAGAGACAGAAGAGATAGAAATCTGTTTGAAATGTTATTAATCCATTGAGGTGTCAACTGTGATCTTACCAATTCCAATATCTAGCAACTGCTTCTATAATCGCAGTTTGATCTTGTTGCAAAAACACTTGTATGTATAAACTTGTATTTCGTTGATTTGCAATTTAGGAGTAATTTCAATGCCGAATGTACAGTTTGTGTGCCTACTAACAGGTTGCCAAGTTGCCCCTATTTACGTTATGCTTTGATGGTGAAAATGAGTGAAATCGGTTCAGGAATTACGGTCCTCATATACAATATATGATGATTTTCGTTATTCAATTCTTCTTTATTAATATATGGGTCAGTATTGTGTGTTATCTTAATAAAATTACTTCAATAAATTCCGAGAGTCTAAAATGTTCGGTTGCCACCAAACTTAGCCTTTCCATACTTGTTACAAATTGTTTTGGGCTATCGACACAACCCTATACAATTGAACAATGACAAAAATATTTTAACAAAGCAACAATGACTACCTTCAAAATATTATTATTTTTTGTTTTCTATTTTTTTTTTAATTTTGTTGTCAACTCATATAAAGTTCTGTTATTGCAATCTTCCGCGCAATTTGTCTATATTTACTTACTTTCTAAACCTTTCTTGGCCATGCTCGAATATTTCAAGACTAAAATTAGTCAATTCTCTACTTTTGGCGAGACTAACGAACATCAATTCATTTTTATAACTATAGATTAGAAATTGTTTGTATGGGAGATTATAAAAGTGTGGATTTTAGACTTTTGAGGCAATTTTTTTATTTTTCTTTCCGTAAGAACCATCCTCAATCCCCCTGGAATACACACAAAAAAGAATTAGTGAAATCGGTCCAGGCGACTGTAAAAATAAAGAATAATACGTATCTGAGTAAACCTAGAGATATGAATGATTGATTAAGAAAATACCTACATCTAACATCTACCTTAACTTCCTAATAATAAAAATGTAACTAAGTACTATCTATCTCCTAACTAAATTTTATCAAAATCCGTTCAGCCGTTTAGGCATGATAGAGCAAAACTCCCAGCAAAAAACATAAAAAAATCACTAACTCAATTCAGTTTTTTGCCTACTTCCTACCCCCCAAGTACGATTACATGATCTTTTTAATCTTATATCCGTTTTTAGGTAACCTTACTAAATTTCATCAAAATCCGTTCAGCCGTTTAGACGTAAAAGAGCAAAAGTCCCAACAAAAACGACTAAAAATCACTAACTCAATTTAGTTATCTGCCTACTGTCTACCCCCTAAGAACGATGGCGTGATTCTTTATAGCCTATGACCATTTCTAGGTTATCAGCTATTACCATACCAAATTTCATCAAAATCCGTTCAGCCGTTTAGGCGTGAAAGAGTAACAGACAGACAGAGTTACTTTCGCATTTATAATATTAATATGGATATAGGCAGATGAATCTACATTAGTCACATATTTCAGCGTAGAAGGTCTGTTATCTTCATGTCTAAATGACTTAGAATTCAAAACTAGCAAATGACTTGCTATAAGTCTAAAGTCAGATCCTCGATAGATATCTAAGCTAAATCGTCAGCACCATTGTTACCATATACATATGTTGTAGTATTAATGTCTTGATAATTTAGTATTAATGCCTTGAGCTCAATACTAAAAGTCAATGCAAATTCTATCAGCAAAAAATATAACTCTATAAAGCAAATACTCGAGTGTCAATATTGTACCTCCTAAACAACTGTCTCAAATTGATTTAAATTCAAGTATTTCAGTATAAACGAGTTTTATTGCCTACAATCGGGCGCAATGATAAAAACCACATATTCGAAAGGGTTCGCTTTCAATGACAAAAGAATCCATAATCATAATTGTATCCACAAACTCACATCTCAACTTTTATTGGTGATTTATTAGCGTGAGTATCTCATATATAGTGCACATCAACCTATTTATGTTTTGAAAGAGAGCGGTCTCATGGCAGCACGACGCACATGATGTGCTACTGCGCGACACACCAGAGAGCCACAAATTGATTAATACGCTTTATACGCTACGGTTAACGCTACTTTAACTAGTTCATTCATTTTCTCTGCTGGCTTCCTAGTTATACGGGTATAACTCATAAGCCGACGGACGCAATAACACCGCAAATATGAAATATGTGACAACCAGTAACAAATGCTTAAGCTTTCACACACAAAGCTTTAGTTTAAGCTTTCCTATTTTATAGCGAAAATTTAAGTAGCGTTTACCCTTAGAGGCCCATCTAACCCTTCTCGCCAACTAACTGCATATGCTCTTAATTTGGAGTAAGCCGTTATTATATAATATATATTTCTGCATATATACCTACTTCTATGTATGTATAAATTAGTTTACTGTTGTTCTTGCTTTTGTTGTATATATGTATGCGCCGCGGGTTGTAATTCAATAAAAGGAAACATGCTGTAAGCAATAAATATTCCAGGCTTAAACTGTGTGTGTGTATGTGTTTGTGAGTACATACATTTGAGCCGAAACAATACCCAACAAGTAAGGAAGCGACATATACGGGTGCTCCACGTTTCAGCGCACTATTTTCAAGGGACCTGATTTCACTGTCTATTGATCAGACTTCAGTTTGGTATTATAAATTCAATGGGCATACTTCTCTTATAAGTTTTATAAAATACCAGAAAAGGGTTGGACCATTTTCGAACATTATCGGAAGTACTAAGTTTGATATCGATACTATATGGAATCATATTGATATGTATACCAATGAATCCATTTAGTTAGGTATGCTGAATTATTCTAATTTCCGTTTATTAAAATTACTATTTAAGAGCCTGAGAATACTATTGTTCAAGGTGGCTTAGAAACTTTTTGGGATTGAATTACAACTGTGTTTTCTAGCAAATCCAGTCAAAATGAGCTGTTGCCTATTTCCGATTATTAAATCTAAAACTAAATTGAAAACTTAACTTTTTTACTTTTACTTTACTAACTATGAAGCTTTGATTACTTTTTTTGATATTTTCTACAATTCGTTGAACCAGCTAGAGGGCTAAGCAATATGTATTGCAACACAACGAGTATTTGTTGATTTTAGCGGTCGGCGCACAAAAGTATGCTACAAAGTTGTAATCGGTGATATCGGAATATGTTTGATTGGTGAATTCGATGGTTGAAGCAACTGTATTTTATAAAAGTAACTGCAACTGCAAGCAACTGTATTTTCAAAAGGGTGGTATATTAATATCGATATCGCCAGTTGGTTTGGTAAGCAAAAAAACAAGAGTTTGTATAATTTAGTTGCTCCGTAGTGGAATTAAACATTATTTTCTAGTCACTGAGCGAGTCTTCTTTGAATCCAGTGCACGTTGCAACATATAGAAATTTATTAAAACTGTTTTTTGTCTACCACATATGTATATATTGCATAAGTGCAGACGCTTTATTTCCGCTGCAATGACCTGGAGGCCAAGTGTACGTCAAGTTCAAGTCCCTCAAGCCGAACAAAGAACGTCGTTGCTTGCAATAGTTTATGCGCAGCATTGAAATACGTGCAGAATACTTGCAGATGGCTTTACAACAACAACACACATACGTGCATGTACATACAAGTATATGTATGTGTGTGCATGCATACAATTATAAAGTTCATTGCGTATTCAAGTGTAGCAGCTGCATTAAATTGTTGTCGCTGTAAAGTGCTCACGTTGAATTGCATTTGCTTTTGTAGCGCTCGCCTTGACAGCCTGTTTCATAACTGCCTGTATGTGTGGGTGTGTAGTTTATGTTGCAACTGCCTTTGCTGTTGCTGTTGTTGATGTTGTTGCTGTGCTGCAATAAGCACAACCCATTTTCACATCTTCATTTCCTAATGACACATAATCGGCTTGTAATTTATTGCCTCACGCATAGTTTGCCTGTTGTTTTTGTTGTCCATTTAAATGCATGCACTTATGCATTTATATATGAATGAATATTCATACATACACACACTCGTTTGCTGTTATTAATATGTTGATATATGTGATTTGATTTAAATTACAGGTTCATTGCAGCGCTTCTCACCCCACCCACTGTTGCATATTCATTACAAGCACTTACATTTGAGTGCACACGCATATATTATGCATATTATTCGCAGTGAAGACGAGCAACTGCTTGAGTCTTTGGTGAAAATGAGCTACATATGTTTGAGGGGTATGGAGAAGAGTTACTTTAACTTTAAGAGAAAATTTTAGAATTCTATACCAATGCAGTGTGATGTTGCGCATACGCCACGGCGTACTTTAGCACTTGTATTTGATTACACATAAAAAAATCAAATTGCTTAGAATGCATGGATAGCAATATTGGAACTAATAAAGGCAATATACAGAGGTAGTCAAAATTATTTACACATCGGACGTTTTTTTCCAAGTTTCACACAAAAAGCTTTCGCTTGTCGTTGTTGTTGTCGCAGGGTAACAAAATGCTATATTGTTGTAAACCTTGATCTATTCCTGAGTGAATGAAGTCAGTTTGGCTAGAATAGCTAGAAATATGGCGGAGATATAAGCAAATGAGCTTAAGACTCGGAGTAGTCAAAAGTATTCACACACGCCGATTTATTTCCGAAATCAAAAAAGCGATATGCCTCTCATTTGCCTTAAAATGCATCCTGAAGCCTGTCGAGAGCAGATAAGGCTGATTTTTTGTTCCAGGGCTTCTTTAGTAAACGCTTTATGCATTTACCACGTGAGAAGAAGAATAATGCAGCTTAGACGCTAAATAGAGTCGGGAGTGATGATTTTTGACTTTTTTTGATTTTTTTGGGAAATTTTCCTTACTTCTGTTTTGGAGATTTGGTACTAATTTAGTGACCCTAAATCATCCGGATATATCAGAATTCGCATGACCATGCCATTGTAGTGGTCCGTCGGCCTTTCCCAACTATTGACTACATTTTACAACAGGATAATGCTCCATTTCATGAAGGATCTTTACCTTCAAAAATTTTAAATTAAGCAAATCAAGTTGACCTCCGCACAGCCCTGACCAAAACTTTAGTCAAAATGTTTGGTCTTTCGTTAAATAATTTTCGTGTAACCAACTATGAATTTATCGCCTTAGAATAGGAATTTATACTGAACATTAAAATTAAAAAAATGATCATTAAAAACTAACAGGATAATCCATTTCATGTTGTGTGTAAATACTTTTGACTACTGCGAGTCATCAGTTCATTTGCTTATATCTCCGCCATATTTCTAGCTATTCTAGCCAAACTGACTTCATTCACTCAGGAATAGATCAAGGTTTACAACAATATAGCATTTTGTTACCCTGCGACAACAACAACAAGCGAATGCATTTTGTGTGAAACTTGTAAAAAAACGTCCGATGTGTAAATAATTTTGACTACCTCTGTACATATGTACAACAAAATGCTATGTTGTTGTAAACCTTGATCTATTCCCGAGAGAATGAAGTCGGTTTGGCTAGAATAGCTAGAACTATGGCGGAGAAATAAGCAAATGAACTGAAGACTCGCAGTAGCCAAAAGTATTTACACACATTTTTTTTGCGTCAAAAGTATTTACACACGGCGATTTAGCCTTTATCCTTGGATTTGGTTTGAACAAAAGTAGTAATTTGATTCTATTGCATTCTTAACAACCTAACTCAGCCTTAAAATATAAAAATTGGTAAATAAAATATCGAAAACAAAGGAATTATCGATTACAACTAGATTGGAGACTGTTACTAAGTTTAAGACTCGGGTTTAGGCTTCGGAGTTAGTTAAAATTTATAGAATTTGATGGAATACTGTTAATAATGTTATTAAAAAGAAGGAAACGAAGTATTGCAAGGACAATTTAAAGATAATTGGGCGGAAACCTGTGATAACTCAAAGAGAATGCAGAAGATTAGTAGGAACTGTCATACAAAATCCCACAATTAGTCCTCTTAACATTGCAGCATCATCGAATTAGCATATTGCATGAACAGCCAATGATACTACACTGCTAAGGACATTTTAAAATAGTAACATAAATACATACGTTGTGTATAAAGTTGACCTCTTCCGAAACCAAAAAATCTTTATTTCCGAAACCAAAAAAGCGATATGCCTCTCATTTGCCTTAAAATGCATCCTAAAGCCTGTCGTGGACAGATAAGGCTGATTTTTTGTTCCAGGGCTTCTTTAGTAAACGCTTTATGCATTTACCACGTGAGAAGAAGAATAATGCAGTTTAGACGCTAAATAGGGTCGGGAGTGATGATTTTTGATTTTTTTTGATTCTTTGGGGAAATTTTCCTTACTTCTGTTTTGGAGATTTGGTACTAATTTAGTGACCCTAAATCATCCGGATATATCAGAATTCACATGACCATGCCATTGTAGTGGTCCGTCGGCCTTTTCCAACTATTGACTACATTTTACAACAGGATAATGCTCCATTTCATAAAGGATCTTTACCTACAAAAGTTTTAAATGAAGCAAATCAAGTTGACCTCCGCACAGCCCTGATCAAAACTTTAGTCAAAATGTTTGATATTTCGTTAAACATCAGAGGACAATTGATATAATAACCGAAAACGCCGAAATTAGCGACATTTGGTCTAAATTAACTGTTAACTTAGCGCACAATTGTGTTGAATCAATTCGGACCATAAAGCAGGCCAGTATTGATGACAATGGTAATGTAACCAATTATGAATTTATCGCCTTAGAATAGTAACTTAGACTAAACATTAAAATTAGAAAAATTATCATTAAAAACTAACAGGATAATCCATTTCATGGTGTGTGTAAATACTTTTGACGCAAAAAAAATGTGTGTAAATACTTTTGACTACTGCGAGTCTGTAGTTCATTTGCTTATATCTCCGCCATCTTTCTAGCTATTCTAGCCAAACCGACTTCATTCTCTCGGGAATAGATCAAGGTTTACAACAACATAGCATTTTGTTACCCTGCGACAACAACAACAACAAGCGAAAGCTTTTTGTGTGAAACTTGGAAAAAAACGTCCGATGTGTAAATAATTTTGACTACCTCTGTACATATGTATATGAAGAAAGTCTGAAATTTTTCATAAAACTCTAAGAGTTCACTTCTCTTTCCATTTCGCTTTGAACAATAACTATGATCCGTTTATAATTCATTCAGCTTTGAGTCATTCAGCGAACCACCGGCCTTCTTTTTCATAACTTATTACTACGACATCCGCCAAATATTTTGATGAAAACTATGGTTGACTCCTTAACTGGGTACAAGGTCAGTCTATACTAGTTACATAAGTAAACTTGAATCAACTATAATGAGCAAATATTAACAAATTTGCATATTTTAGTTCATTTCTCCGTCGTTCGACCAACCGAAGAAAGGCAGATATCCCCATTATGCGCCCAGACAGTTACATCTACTTAAATCTTTGCACTTAATCCTTAATGCCTCCTCTATGTGACTTTAAATAGCAGGTATCCCTGAAAAAGGTTACAACATTAGTCTAGTATTCACCAAAAACTATTGATTTCCTCATGGAATTATTCAAAATACAATGCTGTGCTGACCAGCGCTAGCAGAGCAAGTGGCGACAGCGCCTCCATCACCGACTTCGATTAAAAAATCCAATTTCTTTTCCAGACATATTGTGACGCCACAGACAAAGTGCGGTCAACGCACATGCTTTGCGTGTGTATTAGTGAATGAGCATACAAAGCAGAGCACGAAATGAAGAAATATTCACAGCCAACAGCCATTAAAGGCATAACACAGCCAACGCAGCTGCGTGTCCAAGTGGCCGCAGTGTACGGACACAATGGAAATGGATATTAGCAGCATTAGGGAAAAAATCGAAACACAATTAAAGTGCACCAAATGGTGTGGGTGCGGCTGTATGTGTGGCGGTAACGAGAACGAACTTTATGATGGCACAATTGAGCCAATGGGCGTATGAGAGGAGTGGACAAAAACTAAGAGGTTCATATAAATATAATGGCTTTCGAATGTTGTGTTTGGTTGAGGAAACTATGCTTGCCAATATGATATTACTGGTCGTTTTTAAGTCGGAAAGTCTATGAAAGAGCTAGTAAGGGACTTACTTCTTAATTTATTAAGTGAAGTTATTCGTCGTTGATATTCAGATTCCACGAGACACATTTCCAAGTTCTCCCAAATTAATTACTTTTAAATCTTTAATCAGAACTTAAAGAAATTCAAGATTCTTTCAACTCAAGTCTAGTAAAAGCAAATGATGTAACAACACACATATGGCGTCTAACCAATAGCAGTACCATAATTGCTAGGAAAAAAGTTTTGAAAACTACCAACATAGGTACAGTTATGTTGTTGCATAAAAACGCCAACGAGTGCTGTTAACTACAGATTGAGCAGCTGACAACGCAAAGCCGACTGCCCTTCACATAAACAATGCCGCCACAAACACACGCATACATATGCCTTGGCATGACCGCTAAACAGCTGGGCACAGGCGAGCAATGTCCGCCATTAGAGTAATCGTGAAAAAGTGGAGATAGAAATCAATAAGGATAAATTTTCGCAATAAAAGGCTGGAGTGTAATTGTGATTGGCCAGTTGGCAGTTGGCACAGGCCACAGCGTCTAATGGACCGTTAGACAGATGGTCGATAGTCAGCTTTAGTCAACAGCGGGTTCACAGATAGAGCGAGTCAATCGGCTGAAATGGGGGCGCAATGACATCGAATGGGACTAGAGCAGGAAATGAACGCATGCGACAGGAAGTGTCAACGAAATGAGCAGCGAAAAAGGGTCGTCAGGCATTCAACAAGAAATCAATTGCTTCATCATTGAGGTTATGTGTATTGAGTTATTTATCTGTTTTCTGTAAGAATGTATGTCAATGCAGACGCGCGTGTGTGTCAATGAAATGACGCTTGAATGTAATTGATTGCACAAGAAAATTACTTCTGTTTGAAATTTTCGTTTGTGTGTGGATGCATATATTTAGTAAAACTATTGAGAAAGGATAAGTGTAAGCAGCTGTTTAATTAAAAAAAAAAATTTTTTAAATATAATCATTTTTAAATATAATAAATAAAATTTAAAGATTAAAAAAAATTAAAAACGACCAATATTTTTCTTTAAAAATAATCAAAAGGGATTTAAAAAAAAAAACACAAATAAATTCAACCAAAATAAAACACAGAAATTAAAAAAAAAAACCAATTTAAAAAAAGTTTCCATTTATTCCACATATTTGCCATCAAAGGAGCATTCTAACTCTCTCCGAAAGAATCACGGCATCAACCACCATCTTCATTACTTTTCAATAGAAAGTCGATTTGTGGATACAAAAGTCTTACTTTTACCAACAGTTTAATGAGGAATGCGCGATAAAAACTGAGGAAAAAGTGTTTGCAACACACCGCTCACTCCACCCCTTCTACTAACAGGAACCTGCCACGCTCAGTGGTCTCACTCCGCTTTGTTCCTTTGTTATTATAATTGTAATTTCCGCATCGCCTTTGTTCTTGTAGCCACTAGTGTGTGTGTGTTTGTTTTTCGGTGTGGTATGGTCTAACCAAAGTTTCGGCCTGATTTGTTGCCACAGATAATTGTTTTGGTTGTCATTCAGCGCATTTATTTTGTTTTATACACCAACCAACACGGCGTAACGGAAAGTATTTAGCGATGACCGCAACATTATTGTTGCCACAAACGTTTGCTGCCGCGCTCACACTCTTCCGCTTACTCCCTTACTCACTGACTCACTGGCTTCCTGCCAGCGGTCGAGTTTCTGTGCCCTCTTAACATGTTGCAACGAGCGGCGGCTTCATTATGTGTTGCATTAACAAGCGAGTTATGCGAATTTCCATGCTGAAAATTGAAATTTATTTCAGCTTTCATTACAAATACACGCGCATAATTGATATAATATATTTGAGAGTTTGTGTGTGTGTTTATGCAACACAGTTATGCTGCAAATATTTTCATTATTATTGTCGTTGCAAGCAAATATTTCAATTTAGTTGAGGCTAAATGAAACTGAAATGGCACACAATTATGCCGTTATTGAACACATTGAAACGATAATTAAATATTCACAGTGATTTCATGGGCAATTACGCTTTCAAAGGCTCCACTTACCACTCGCACACACTCGTACATATGAATTCCGGTTAAATACTAAAATGTCAAATAAAATAGTTACAGCCATAAATTAATTGCAAGTTATTATGTACTCGTACATCACGATGTGGCCTAGATGGAAGTGGTAATGACGTCATGCAGAGTGTGTAGCACGATGTGTGGTAGCCAGTTTGTGGAGATTGCTGGCAGTATGAATGGCTTTAGACTGTATTTATAAATCAATATAAGAATACTTTAGCTATTTAACTAAAAAAATAATGAATAACACGAAGTTAATCTTGAGCCAGAAGTATACTCTTTCCTCTCCTCTCCTATATAGAAATCACACCATTTCAGCCAAACCACCACCACATACATATGTGTAAACCAATCGAACAACATTTTGTTTACTTAATACCACAATTTTTATTGAAATCACCAAACTGCACTGGCGTGTCAACAATTCAGAGTTGATTTTTGTGTGTGTGTGTGTGTTCTTGTGTAAAGCCAATCGCATGCAATTGTGGTCAACCATTGGTTATTGTCAATTTCTAAACATTTTGTCGCCGGAAAATTCGCCGAAAATGAAATGAAAGTGCATCGTTAATAATCCAATCCCACAATGAAATCGAAGCGCTAAGCACTGCAACAACAACAAAGCAATTTATTTCGAATAAAACTATTTGTTGCAATGCAAATGCATGCAGCGTTGCAAACAATGGAATTGATGAAATTGTGAAGCGAATTATCTATTTTCCGGTGTTTTTTTTTTTTCAAAGTGAAGTGAGCACTTCATTGATATGCGCGTTACATTTTATGGTTGATAACTCATTTATATTCCAACGGAAGAGCAATTTATACTTTCATACAAATAATCTGGTTGTTGCTGTTGTTGTTGAGTTGTTGATTTAGATTTATTTAATATGTGATTGAGCACATTTACTTTGTATGACAAAAAAAATTATTAAAGATATTTGGGCAAACATGAGTTTATTTTACTTTAAATCGCGTTTCATTATTTTATATATAAGGTGTTTATTTTAGAGTTGATTAAATTTTAATTAAATTAGGCGCTGATAAATTAGTTAAAATAAAGTTTGTGTATAATTTAGGATATATATTTCCACAGAGTATCGAAATTTTTATGAAGACTATTCGCTCAGTACATTTTCGGATCACTTTTTGGAGCATAATTGACATAGAGAAAACATAAGTTTGCCTAAAATAGAGTTTTGGATATACAGTGACTCACGAAATTGATCACGCTTCCGTTAAATAGCCATATCTTCTTTCAATCCGTCTTACAAATGGGACACAATCGCCGGACCTAAACTATATCTTGCACATGTGGGGTATATTAAAAAACTCGGCGCATCGCAGGCGAAATTGGTTCACTGAGCGAATTGAGTAGGTGTGGGATAATATTTCGTCAGAAACATGCGTTTTTAGTAGTATACCAAGAAGAATCAAACCCACCAGAGTCTGCTAACGGTATACGTCAAAAACAGCTGTTCACTTTGACAGCTAGTTTGACAGCTGTCACTTCAAGAAATAAAATACTTCGAAGACTCTTATACATAAAAGCGATACGCAATCAAATTCATTATTCTTTAATTTAAAACAACTAATTTGGAGTATTGGATTTATATAAACTCAGATAGATATATATAGACTTCAACTTGAACCTAATGGACTAAAAGCTAAATTGGTATGTAAAAACTGAGAAATTTAATCAAATCGGCTGAGCTATTTAGTTGACGCTTATTAGGATACATCTGAGGTGCACAATAGGTCTAATGATGACCTAGGTGCTTCCGCATGCGGTCAGACAATTTTTGCCTCCCTTTTCAACCAACCATGGTACTAAAATTGGGCTTAATGAAACCAAAATTTAGTTGTTCCTAGTTCAGAAAATATCGAATGTTTTCAAAATGTCACTGGTAAGCATTTCCTCAACATTATTGAGCAACATTATCATTTACTCCATGACTTTTTAAATCTAAATTCACATCTCAGTAACTCATTTACATGCACTTGACCTCCTTTCCGAGTGTTATATCGCACCAAACATGCAAATGCAACACGCAGCAGAACTATTTCGCATTTTAATTACTATTTATCAATTGAAATTCAAATGTGTCCGTGAATGCGCTAAATAAACTGCATTGGATGGAGAGCGATAAGCCAACACATAGCCAACTGCACGCGTGTAAATATGGTTATTTCATACGTGTATGCCGTTATCAACTGAAGTGTTGTATTTAAAGCCGCAACAACAAGTTTTAAATACACATATGTGAGGCTATATGTGGCTGTAAGTGTGTTTACGCCATCGAAGTAGTCATTGGTGGCAGGTGAAATATTTGCCCTGGCGACACAAACTAAATACAAACTCTAATTTAATTTCAATGAAAATTGATATATTTACTTTTGCATTTATTGCGTTAGCTTTGCTTTTTTTTACACTTGACCAGCTGACAAACACACACACACATATATATGTGTATATATACAAAACGGCGTTGCTGCGCTTGGCCACAGCTGGAAATCGTGCATATTTAAATGATTTCCCGGGTTAAGGGTGGCAAACATCCGGTTTCCGGTGCTAGTTAACACGTAGGCGCAGACAACACACACACATGCGAGTGTTAAATTTCTACAAACTAGACCCAATAGGTGACTCGTTGGACTTGACGATGCGAAAATATGAGTTTTTGTCGAAAACTTATCGGTTCTAACCGAACATTTTATACTCTCGCAATTTATTTATTTAACTTTATTTATATTATATAATACACTTTTGACCCACATATTCGTCATATATATTGTATAAAGTCCATTGAAAGTTGGAAACCATAATATTAGGTAAGAAGCACCGAGATCCTCATATTCGATATATGGGGCCTTGAAAACCTATGATCCGATTTCGCCGATTTTTAGAAGGGGGGGAATGTAGTATTTATGCAAAGTTCTGTTCCGATATCTTCACTAGTGCTTACTTTACATATTGTAAACGCGTTCTGGTATATAGGAAGTAGCCGTGGTTGTAAACTTATTTGGCCTATTTTCACAACATATGGAAAACGGATGCAAGAAAAATATTACAAACCAAATTTCATTGATATTGGTCGAGTAGTTTCGGAGATATGGTTTTTGATCCGGAATTTGTATACCAATTTGGGTGGAGCCCTTCTGTACTTTCTTTATAATGAAATTTAAGGTTTCTGGTGTTTTCACATACTTAATTAAAGCATTTTTGGGGTTTTCAACATAACCTTTGTATGGCAGGTGGGCGTGGTTATAATCCGATTTCCTCCATTTTTGGACTGTATAAGGTAGTACCTAAAAGAAAGGAAGTTTGGTTGATATAGCTCAAGTAGTTTACGAGATATGTATAAAAAACTTAGCACAGACGGACGGACGGACGGACAGACAGACATCCGGATTTGAACTCCACTCTTCACCCTGATCACTTTGGTATATATAACCCTATATCTAACTCGTTTAGTTTTGGGTGTTACAAACAACCGTTATGTGAACAAAACTATAATACTCTCTTAGCAATTTTGTTGCGAGAGTATAAAAATTTAAATTTCTTAGAATCTGCAGTTTATTAATGGTATGAAAGCTCAGATTAAGAATTTCAACTTCATCAGACTTCGTTGCATAAATCCCGTTAGGTTCCGCGTCTATGATCTTCAATTCCGATTGGGCAGCCTCTTTGCTTTACCATCACACACACTCACAAGCGGAAACTAACGCGTTATTTCAGTTGTTTTTGTTCGCGGTGAGCGCTTTGGTCACTTGTTCGGCCATATTGCACATTGCACTTGCACACCAATGCATTACATTGGAGCATTTGCATGAGCGTGTACTCGTGCACTAGTACATGGCTCGGCTATTGTCTCTGTTTTTGCGGTTATTTTGTTATTGTTGTTGTTGTTTCGGTAACGCCTAGCTTGTTAGGTGTCAGTGATTGCCGACAAGGCAATGCTACTGCCAGGTATCGTCTCTCGTGTACACCTTTGTTACGGTTATAGCAAACTGGTTCTTGTTATTGTTTACATGCAAAGCACAAAAACAACACCATATACATGAAGAACTTTGAAAGTTGGAAAATACACCGCGCAAATTCAATTGAATTATTTCACAGCCAAGCAAACACACGTTTTGAATGGAGTGGCAAGATTACATGCGAGCAAATACAACTCCAACAACAAAGCAGTGTTCTAAATTTGCTTTTGTGGAATAATATTGAACTCCGAGCCGTTTCTTACCATAAAAAAATCTGGCTTGGAAGCTCCTTACTATGATTCTTAGCTCTGCGTATTGTAGAACCATATGTTGGACTTGAGAGTCTTGAGTCAAAGTATGGGTTACTACAATAAAAAGAGTGACTCATAAGCTCGTGTTAGTTCACCAACTGGAAACGCCGAACTTCATTCGGTTAACCTGAGTCCCCGGAGAAATAAAGCCAGTCTAACTATCTTGAGACCCCCCAATTACCTTTGACTTCAAGTTTCTATAATCGCAAGCCATTTAAATTTTAAGCTAAGTGGTAACTCTAACAAAAACTTTAATTAATCACAAGTTGAAAGTAATTTATGTCTTTCGCTTTCACACTTCGCTACGCACACACCGCGCCGGCAAGGAGTTAAAATGACATGTTTACATGGCAAGTACACTTCCAAGCCGCTGTAAGTATGTGAGCAATTACGCGCTCACATGTCAAAGCAAAGCGGCATGGCAACTGCCTGCGAGCAGTGGGTCAACCCGCTCTCTCTCCGTGCGAAGCCAATGCCTGCCTACTAGCTAGCTGTCGCGCGTTCTGCCCGCCCCTTTTAAGTTGTTTACAAGATTACGGAAATGAGGTTGTGAACTTGCAACAACAAACGCCCAAGAACAAGGGCGATAACAGCAGTTAAAAGAGCAACAACAACACTACACAAGTATACAACAGAGACAACAACAAGTAACAACAAAGCAGCGCCAGCAGACAGGCGACATGCAACAACTGCGCACAGCCTTGAGCAGCCGCAGCCACGATTATCAGCGCGAGTTGAAGCTGGAGCTGGAGCTGAGGAAGAAGATGTCACAGGGTTGCTGCTATAAAGAAGTGAATCCGCAAAAGACTTGTGCGCACATAGACGTAGAGTTTCGACTGACATAGACGCCGTTATGCCAAGTGGAAGGCGGCGAAGGTTGCACGACTAGTTATGGCTCGGCTGGGCTTGGCTTGGCTGTGCTCTTCGGATATAATCATGACATTACGACATAAGACAAGACCAACTTAAGCAGCCAGCTACAAGCTTTTACAGCGTTGGAGGAGACACTTGTGCTGGCACACACACGCACACGCACTCACAGCCGAACATTCGTGGATGTGTGGGCTTACACATGTGCGCACTAAATCGTAAGGATCAAGCAAGGAAAGTGCTTTAAACGAATGCCAAGCAGATGCTAAGCGCAGCGCCGCGTAAGATTCTGCCGTGCTGCGAAGGCAACAGCTACAACATAGTTTGCTGTAAGCCAGCCGGGACAAGTCAAGTTATCCTTTCAAGGATTCACGCCTGCTGTATGCACAGTATACGCGTGTGTGGCGGGGGTGTGGGCGTTTGTGTTTAAGTGCCACTGAATGGCGAGGCAAAAGCGCAAACACAAGCAGAAGTGAAAGAGCGTGAACTACAAGTAGCAAGCAAACAAACACACACACATACACATACAGGACGAAGGATACTTGAAGACATACATGCGTAGTTGCAGCGCAGCAAATGAACGAGCGCCAGCGAAGTAAATCGTTACAACGGTGACTTAAAAATCTGATAAACAAGGCCAAGGATCAGCGGCGTCGGCAGCGTCTCCGGCCCAGTTTACGGCAAATATCTTAATCGCAGGAGTAAAAGCGACGAGCTAAGCTTCTTTGCTGTCACCGAGAAAAATCTGTTGTGGCAATCAAAGATAGCAGAGCGAGTAATGTCAATGGCGGTTCGGTTGTGGCCGCGGCCGCGGCATAAACACTCAAGGCATCCCTTGGCTGCTTGACGGCGTGGACATTCTCCTAGCTGCTGCTTTGTGGCTTGTTTATTTATTTTTATATCATGCGAACATATGCTCGTAAATGTGCGATCCAACACATGAGAGCTCCAAGCAAAGTGTTGCCTTCGTGCCTTGGTGTGTGTGTCTCTGTGTGCGTGGAATCTTTGGCATCCTTGACTTTTGAGCGCAAACAACATTTTTAATATTATTTTACGCTTCCATTTACTGGCACGCTAAGTTAACCACACGCTGCAGCTAGACTGGGACTTGCCACTTGTGTACACTTTGATGACACCGATACAAGCGAGCGAGTGAATGAATAAATGTTTAACGGTATAGATAAATGTGACCGTGGTTGGAGATTTTCTGGCATTATTAGAGTTTACATTTCGGAGCATTATTTTAATAAGAGGGCTCTTTAATTCATAGTTGTACGAGTTGGGATAGAATGGACTCTGAAGGAGAGTGAGAAGTCGAGGTCCATTGAGACTTGGGGTGAATTGACGGCAAGTTTTCAATCAGAGATCATTAGAACTTAAATTTCCAGAGTTGATATTTGGAAACCGATATGCAATCAGAGCACCATTATGGTTTCAGAAGTGTTACGGGCATATAATATGAAACTAAACTGCTCGAACTCATATAAACTTTGGGACTACCAAAAGCCTTGCGCGTCATACGCTGAAACTTTGGGTCCAAAGTACTCCTAATGGTATCAACTTTGACGTCCAGTTGTTAATATTATTGTCAACTCTTTGTAATCAAAGATCTCTCTTTTATTTGCTGTACTTGAAAATATTTGGCAAAAACAATCTCGATTCCATATTGTCTACGGTGCTACATCAAAAGTTTTGGGCGGCGCTTTGAAGCCCCGCACGACATCAATTGCGTGCGCTGTCACTCAGGCAGTTAAACGAAGAAAAACGATTGTGAAGTGCGTGAAAATTGATTACACAGCAGGCATCGCGCCTCCAGACACATTCCAACGCAGCTGGTTAAGATCTTTTGTTGAGCGCAAAAAAGTGAAACAATTGTCAAAAGGCTTGGCAGCGCGTTGAATAAAATCTAAGTAGCTCAAAAGCAAGCGCGGGGGGTCGTCTAAAAATTCATATGTGAACTGGTGGGTGGTCCAAACTCTGCTAATGAATTGTCTCACGGCAAAATTTTTGTATGCCTGCCTACATTTATAGCCTTCTTCTTCTTCGATTTTGAGCGCATATGTTGTACTTTGCTGATAGTTGGTTGACTTCTCATTCCCTCTTTATAAAATACTTTGACGCCATACGCAGTTCTGATAGAAGAAGCGGTGAAATATCAGATTTTAAGCAACATTCCTCTTCCCCTCACTTAATCACGTAGTCACTCATATGATTACATCAACACCGATACACCGGCAATCACCTATTATCATCGCTTTCTCAGGCAACACTTGTTTGTTTTGCGGCGAGTGCACTCCGAGTACTTGATTATGGGCTTGTTGACATTTAATTGCATGATTGACCAAACGGAAATAAATTAAATGGCCACCTTGGCAGGCCCAACCGCCGCGCAACAGCCGAAACCCCAACGACTAATCGCCAAGATTAACACAATCACATGTGTGTTTGTGTGTGTGTGCGACCGTCATATATGCGCTGTCAGCAAGTAAGCATGCATGTGTGCGAGTGTGTGCGCTTGCTTCAAGCGATACACGGAGGAAATCACGTCGAAAGCATCATTGCGATTGTCGGCATTTATCGCACTTGCGGCGGCGCTGCGTGCGCTCGTGTGTGTGTGCTAATGTTTGCTGTGTCATCGATTCCTTTTATTCATTTTATTGTCTGCTCGCAGCCAGATAACGGTGTGTACGAGTGTGGCTTCACCGAAAACTGCTATCAAATCAATTATTCATTTATTTGGTTTCGAGTTGTGTCTCAAGGACTTTAGCACGCCACACTACCGTTATGCAGCGTAATATATTTATTTACTTGTGTATGTTAAGCAGCGCCGTAAGTGTGATCTTGTGGCACGACGCAACAACTCGCATGCGGTGTGAGAGAGTGCTGAGAGTGAATTGAAGTGAAATTAAGTGGCGGGGGTGTGAAAGTGTGGAGCCGGAGGGATAAAATAGTGCGAAGAAAGTGGCAGGAGGCCTACCTATGTGTGTGTGTGTGTGTGCTAATAATTGTGTGCCGACAGGCGTGTGTGTTAATGTGATACCCTTGTGACCTCCCAAATTTATTAGTATTTGTTTCTAGAAAACAAACACAGACACACACACAGAGACACCCACATAAATACACAAATAAGCAAACGCTTGCATTTCGCTTGTGATTTTATGTTTATTTTGCTGTGACTGCGCAATTGAATAAATTGTATTGACAACTTGTCAACTCAAACACTTTCGACACAGCCTTATGCAGTGACTTTACTTGTGTGTTCGGCGTTGTGTGTTTGTGCTCATAAAAGTATATTTGATTTGATTGCCGTTATGTTTACGTATGGTTGAGTGCCCTTCATTGCGTTAACTCTACTGTTTGATTTCATCTTTTTACACCTTCCAATGCAAATTATTGTAATTGCTTTAAAACTAATTAAGCGGAAAATGCCACACATGCGAGTGTATATGTATGTATGAATGTCAGAAGTTGACATATCTGCTCAAATGCGCATGCCTGCGTGCATTCTTGTTGTACAAATAGTGGCTCATCAAATTTAATAAATTTATTAATTAATGAAGTAAATTTATGTGTTGCGTAATTTATAAGTAAACCGCAAGGTGAACCGCACGCATTGATTGAATTACATTGGTGTTGCCAGATGATTGTCAAATAAGTGTTTTTAATTGCAAGCATTTAAGAGCATTTCTGCTACATTTTAGATAGACAAGTAAATGCTTTCATCAGAGGAAAGCTTCACAGACACTATTGCAACTGTTTTGAGGTCTAATCTTCAACTGAAGAAAAATTATAAACTTTTTTGTTGAGGCCATCAAAAATCCATCGAAGCTTTTTTGTTGCTGGTTTTAAGACGACTTCTCCATACCAAACTTTCTCTCTGTAGAAAGGAACTAACACAAGTTCACCAGAGTATTTGACCTCTACTCTTAACTCTCCTTAATAAGACCACACACATCGATACACTTACCAAAAGTTAAGTAAAACTGTATAGGTCCCATTCAATTAAGCGTTATATTTCATTTACGTTCACATTCATAGTCCTAAATCGCATAAGTTCACTATAATTGTATCCAGAGTGGTTGGCGAAATTTGATTTACGCAACGATTACTTCTTATGAAAAAATGAAGCGACTTAACGAAGGTTTCAAGACCGGAGCATCCTCATGTAGAGACCAAGGTGGTAATCTGGTAACCGATGTCCAGGGCATACTGGGATTATGGAGGGAACACTTCTCCGACCTGCTGAATGGCAGTAAGAGTAGAACACCAGGAGATGGCGAACCCGATCCCCCAATCGATGACGATGGAACAGATGTTCCATTACCCGACCATGAAGAAATTCGAATAGCAATTACCCGCTTGAAGAACAACAAAGCAGCGGGGGTCGATAGATTACCGGCAGAACTATTCAAATACGGCGGCGAAGAACTGATAAGGTGCATGCATCAGCTTCTTTGCAAAATATGGTCGGAAGAAAGCATGCCTGACGATTGGAATCTCAGTGTGCTCTGCCCAATCCATAAAAAGGGAGATCCCACAATCTGCGCCAATTACCGTGGGATCAGTCTCCTAAATATCGCATACAAGGTTCTATCGAGCGTACTGTGTGAAAGACTAAAGCCCACCGTCAACAAACTGATTGGACCTTATCAGTGTGGCTTTAGACCTGGAAAATCAACAACTGACCAGATATTCACCATGCGCCAAATCTTGGAGAAGACCCGTGAAAAGAGGATCGACACACACCACCTTTCTGTCGATTTTAAAGCAGCTTTCGACAGCACGAAAAGGAGCTGCCTTTATGCCGCGATGTCTGAATTTGGTATCGCCGCAAAACTAATACGGCTGTGTAAGCTGACGTTGAGCAACACCAAAAGCTCCGTCAGGATCGGGAAGGACCTCTCCGAGCCGTTCGATACCAGACGAGGTTTCAGACAAGGCGACTCACTCTCGTGTGATTTCTTTAACCTGATGCTGGAGAAAATAATACGAGCTGCAGAGCTAAATCGAGAAGGTACAATCTTCTATAAGAGTGTACAGCTACTGGCGTACGCCGATGATATCGATATAATTGGAAACAACACCCGCGCCGTTAGTTCTGCTTTTTCCCGCATGGATAAGGAGGCGAAGCGAATGGGTCTGGAGGTGAATGAGGACAAGACGAAATATCTCCTGTCATCAAGCAAACAGTCGGCGCATTCGCGTCTTGGCTCCCACGTCACTGTTGACAGTCATAACTTCGAGGTCGTAGATAATTTCGTATACCTGGGAACCAGCATCAACAACACGAACAATGTCAGCCTCGAAATCCAGCGCAGAATAACTCTTGCCAACAGGTGCTATTTTGGACTGAGTAGGCAATTGAACAGTAAAGTCCTCTCTCGACGAACCAAAATCAAGCTCTACAAGTCGCTTATCATTCCCGTCCTGCTCTACGGTGCAGAAGCTTGGACGATGTCAACATCAAATGAGACGACACTAGGAGTTTTCGAGAGGAAAATTTTGCGCAAGATTTATGGTCCTAAGAACATTGGCAACGGCGAATACCGCAGACGATGGAACGATGAGCTGTACGAGTTATACGACGACATTGACATAGTTCAGCGAATAAAAAGACAGCGGCTACGCTGGCTAGGTCATGTTGTCCGAATGGACGAAAACACTCCAGCCCTGAAAGTGTTCGATGCAGTACCCGCCGGAAGAAGCCGAGGAAGGGGAAGGCCTCCACTCCGTTGGAGGGACCAGGTGGAGAGCGACCTGGTTAAACTTGGGATCTCCAACTGGCGCCGAACTGCGAAGGAGAGAGAGAGGTGGCGCACTATCGTCGATTCGGCTATAACCGGCTAAACGGTTGCAACGCCAATCACATACATACTTCTAAGTAAGTGAATTTCATGGAAGTGAAATAAATATTTCGAAATAAATATTTCCGAAAAGCTTTCATAAGAGCTTTATCGAAGCTTTCGCACTCGTTGTAAGTCGAAGTAAGCAAGTAAATAAATTTCGTTGAAGTGAATTGAATTTTTCCAAGGAGCTTTTTTCTAGGCTTTCGTAATCGTTATTTAATACCTGCTCAATTGCAATGAATAAAAAAATTTTGTCACACAGCAAACATGTGCTATTTGCAACAAAAAAAAATTTTCTCAGCAACAACTTAATTGCACAAGTTATGATATATGGATGGTATGAGCTTTACTTATTTTCTTTTGAAATATGCAAAACAGCAGAAATTTAGAATTAAAATGTTTGCCTCAATAAATTTGCAAATTCCCATGTATGTGTATTTGCTTACGAATGTCTACGTTAACTCGAACAAATACAAATACGAGAATTTTAATAAAATTGTTTACCGTTAACACTTGCTTAGGCAATTCTGCTAAGCAGCACAAGTGTTTAGTTGAATGATTTCATATCACACACACACACTGACATACTTTCAAACATTCAAATATACACATACACACATGCACGAATGTACAGTTAAGGCAGAGGATGTGAGAAATGTCGACGTTATTTAAAAATGAAACAAAAATACCACAACTTTAGCATAAGCAATTCGTATAAATATGCCAGCTGGCGGAAATTATCCGCTCAATTTATGCGTAAATGTGTGAAATTTTTAAGCAATCAAAAGGAAAAAATCTCCACTAATACTTATACAATATAACTGTGCTCATACATACATATAGGCATACAGTTATTTGACGATATAAGATGTACAGGGTGCGCCAACTATTTTTAAAGCAAAATTTGAAGAGCTTTCAAACACACACTTTCAAAGAATATTATTACAATAGTAGCTACTCCGAACAGTAACATTTCCGTCTACTGCAGTAAGTCTCAAAGTTCTTAAATAATAAAACTCAACATAAAATGTGACTCACCCTGTATCTTACAGGGCTTATAAATACACTCAGAAGTTTCGACGTCTAGGCTTATGCTCACACCACGCCTGTTTTCTCATTGATTTATAGCTTTGAATAGAAAATTTTTAAATTAACAAAGCCGCAACGTTAAAATCACGCACAGTGACCTCTGACCCAGAATAAACCTTTATTTTATTTACTTGTGTCGAAAAACAAATGTTTCTTAATCTTTTTATATTTTCTTATGCTGAAAATAAAATTTCAAACTTTTACTTTATAATTGCAAACTCTCAATCACCTTTGACCTCGGACGCTTACTAGTGTCTACCATGGGGCATAGACTTGACCATTCAATCTGTAAGGAGTTCCATTGCCTCAAAAGGTTATACCCAACCAATAGAAGGTTTTGCTCAATTAACTAAAGAATAAATATATTTAGACTCCCGTTTCAAGCTATAAAACTGGATCACCTCTTTTCGTTTCACAATAACCCGCATTCCTACTTAGAAATTACAAAAAAGTAATTTCGTTGTTCTTATCCCATAGTCGAAATCAAAACACTGTACATTGACGCCACAAAGTCCACGTGGCTGAGACGTTTTGCTTCGACAGCTCAGGGCAGAGACACCCTCACCAACCACACCTCACTCTCGATATGAGATGATTGAGATTATTGAAATTGAAATCAATAATTATTTCCATATCATTAAATTCGAAGAAAGTTTGCATTTCGCTTGCCGCTGGGCAAGCCACGCAGAGTTCGCGCAAACGAAATAGGCAAATAAAATAAAAAATAACAACAAATGTTAAATAAAGTAAATAAATAAATAAAACGAGGAAGTAACCGAAATACGGTGAGTGTGCGGTAACAACCACAAAAACAACTAATCATGGCACTGGTGTAGGGGCACGTTCGCGCACACTTTCGGCACCCACCGAAGCCGCCAGCTGTGTTCGACGGAATATTACTTCTTGGTTTCAGCATTTCCCCTCACACCCGCACAAACACCCGTTACTCGTGCATGTGTTCGTTGGCAAACGACGCTTTCATTGCATTCGGTTTTATTAAATTTTTTCCACGTTAACTTCCCTCTTCTTTTTGTTTCAGTGGCAAAGGCGAAAGTGATTTGGACATGTTTTTGCTCGATTTGTTGCTGTTCCAGGAATACCGCTGGTAAATCACAATGGAAAGTGGTAGTGAAGTGCGCAAATGCTTTTCGATTACTTTTCTAGTTGCCAGAAATCGCAAGAAAAGTTAGAACTCTCAGAATGGCGGGGAAGAGAGGGAGGGAACAGGAAAATAGTATACGACATACAAGTATGTCGTTCCAGTCGGTATGTTTTATGCAGCTCCAGTGCCATTATGCTCAGAGGTAAGTCCTGTTGGGCTTACGTTTGCGCTTTCGCAGCTCTTGGAATATTGGGGGACTTGCACACCAACAAGTTTGCAGAATACAAATAATGTAATCAGATTACCGCGACTACTCGCAGATGACTGTTTTGTTTTTACGTAAGAAATGCTTATGAAGGCAGAATATATTAAATTCACGCATTATGCAACTTGCGTAAGTAAGAGAGAGTGAGAGCGAGAAATTGAGCAAACTAATCACGTAAAAAATCTCCCAAATTCTTATGAAAATCTTATTGGAATTATTTGAAAATAATCGCCACAGCAATTTTACTACTTACTGGGCGATTATCGAGATTACCAAGCCAGCAGAATTTTGGACTATTAGATTTACCAATAAACAGAGTTTTGTTCACCCAACATTTGATTGTAAAACTAATCGGAAGAGATATAAAATCATGTATTTACATATATCAAAATCGGATATCAAATGTCTGTCAAAGTTAAAGTAGTATCTCCGAAGTAAATGACTCCAGAAGTTGGTAGTTAAGAAGGCGATTACGTGGTCTCCTCAGAAAATTATCGCTTTGTGTCGATCTTACATAAAATTCTGTGAATTCGTGTGTTTGTAAATATACTTCAGGCAACATTTTATGTTAGTTAGTCAATGTTACCCAGTGACCGTTTCACTAATCGAATATTTTTTTGCTAATACGATAGAAACCCAGCAGTATAATGTGGAGTTATTGCTGTCTATTCTGATATTTCAATGGAGATCCAGAGCTCGATTCATTTACAATTTTTAGTTCGATAATGTACTCTTCAGAATTATGATATTCTTGATATATCTTCGCCTGGGTAACTTAATGTATTTCTGCTAAAATATTCACAAATTGTATAGCATCTTAAGAAACAACAGACATTTTCGAAAATACGCGAAAGAAGTTCATAAAACAAAATCTGTTCATAGAAGAAGAACTCGATGTCTCAAAATTAATTATTTTTATACTCTCGCAACAAATGTTGCTAAAGAGAGTATTATAGTTTTGTTCACATAACGGTTGTTTGTAACACCCAAAACTAAACGAGTTAGATATAGGGTTATATATACCAAAGTGATCAGGGTGAAGAGTGGAGTTCAAATCCGAATGTCTGTCTGTCCGTCCGTCCGTCCGTCCGTCCGTCCGTCTGTGCAAGCTGTAACTTGAGTAAAAATTAAGATATTTTGATGAAACTTGGCACACTTATTTCTTGGCACCATAGGAAGGTTGCTTTCGAAAATGAGCAAAATCGGACCACTGCCACGCCCACAAAATGGCGAAAACCGAAAACACATAAAGTGCCATAACTAAGCCATAAATAAAGCTATGGAAATAAAATTTGGTATGAAGGATCGCACTATGAAGGGGCATATTTGGATGTAATTTTTTTGGGGAAGTGGGCGTGGCCCCGCCCCCTACTAATTTTTTTGTACATATCTCGCAAACCAATAGAGCTATATAAACCAAACTTTCTGCAGTCGTTGTTTTTAGCCACTTCCTAATACAGTCCAAAAATGAAAGAAATCGGATAATAACCATGCCCACCTCCCATACAAAAGTTAGGTTGAAAATTACTAAAAGTGGGTTAACTCACTAACGAAAAACGTCAGAAACACTAAATTTCGCATAAGAAATGGCAGATGAAAGATGCACTCAGATTTTTGTGTAATGGAAAATGGGCGTGGCGTCGCCCACTTATGGGTCAAAAACCATATCTCAGGAACTACTCGACCGATTTCAATGAAACTTGGTTTGTAATAGTTTCCTTACATCCCAATGATATGTTGTGAAAATAGGCCAAATCGCTTAACAACCACGCCTACTTCCTATATACCAGAACTTTGAAGACAATCTGAATCGTTAACTTTACAATATATAAAGTAAGTACCAGTGAAGATATCGGTGCAGAACTTTGCACAAATACTATGTTTATAGTGTGGCAGCCCCATTCTAAAAATCGCCGAAATCGGAATTAGGTTTTTAAGGCCCCATATATCGAACATGAGGACCTCGGTACTTCTAACCTAATATTAGGGTTTCCAACTTTCAATGGACTTTATACAATATATATGACGAATATGTGGGTCAAATTTTGTATTATATAATATTAATAAAGTTAAATAAATAAATTGCGAGAGTATAAAATGTTCGGTTACACCCGAACTTAGCCCTTCCTTACTTGTTTGCCTTAGAATTGAAAAATATCGCAGCGATATTACCTGGAGAGATTCTGTTTAACACGCATCACAAGAGCTAAAAATACCGAATTTATTAAAATCCCTTGTGAAATTCCACGGTTGATGGCAGAAACATAAATGTGTTTCATGCTCACACCTTTAAAGTATTGAGAGCTTAAAATAGATCAGGTAAACACATATTGAGGCTGGCACAAATTGAACGCGAAAATTTTGTTAAAACGAGCTGGCAGATTATAGCTTAGCACAAGCGTTGGATGGAGAGAGTTCCTCGACGTATTAAATAAAATAAGCGTACACCAATGAGCACATAGTCTTCCAACAAAGCAAACATAGGTGAAAACACAGCGTTTAAATATACATGGCTAGACATATGCTCAGCACATACCCGTTTTTTGTAAGAAAAATGATGCCGATTTATAAAAATTAATTTTGGGTCGGTTTTTTCTGTTTTGCTTTTTTTACCACTTTGTTGTTATTTAAGCCTCATTTTATTTTCTTGTTTTCGCTCTGAATTTGCTTAAATTTTAATTTAAAGCGAGGCACACGAACGCGGAAAACATTCAGCTACGCGTTTAACGAACTCAACTTGAGAATGAGTGTGTGATTTCATCACTCCGCTAGTGCTTGATGCCAATGAAATTTCGCTAAATTTCATTCTGCTACGCTTCGTTTAGCTTAAACGCGGCAGCAGCACCCAAGTGTGTATGTGGGTGGCTGTGTCTGTGTCGAGGTCGCTCTCGATGTCAGCTCAAGCGGCGCCCCCGCGTAATTTGAATTTGTGAGTTGCGTTGCGTGTTGGTTTCTCAAAAGAAATACTCCAAGCAAGTTAAATCAACACAAACAACAAGAATAATGTTAACAACGACTAAGTGTAACGCTTGAGCGTAAGCGCAAAACAAAACGCCAACTCATATGTGTAAAGTAATGAATAAATGCAAACACATACACACTGACACGTCGCACGCATCCCGAATGCACGTAGGCATACTTAACGGTACAATGGCTCTGTGCTTCTACACACACTTGCTGCTGTGTTGGGTGTATGCGTGTGTGTGTTTATGTGCCGCGCCGCGCGATTGTATTATTTATAGCTGCATAATTCTAGGCGCTCACTCACACCACTCGCCGCCAGCGCACAGATTTCATTACATCCTCGCTGCTTATTTGCATACATTCTTCCTCGTCTTCTATATATGTATGCATGTGTTGGAGTGTTTGAGTGTATGTGCGTGCGCTCATTTATCTATTCTCATTGTTTTCTTGCCTCGATTGTTATTGTTTGTAATTCATTAATTTGTATGTCGCCGCCTCTGCAGTCAAATTATGCATTCAAAATGCGCGCGCGCCACTCAGACGCATATTTCATCAAACTGGCTGCTAGGCGCTTCTGTGTGTGTGTGCGCTTCGAATTATGCAAATTTTCATAAAAATTCCAGAGTTTAGTATTCGAAAAGAGCGCTTTGAAAATATGCCCAAAAAATACACTTTGCTTTAATTAAAGCTATGAAATTTACAAAAAATACACATGCAAAATTCATGCTAGAAAGGTCTTCCAGCTGGGCAAATCGCTTGCAAATTATTTATTTGAATTTAAATTCATCGTGAGCCTGAATGTAGGCAATGAAGCTTGCTTGCTGGTCGTGCCAGACTGCTGCCGGCTAATAATTAAAGTTCATTGATAATTTTACGTTATTCACTCCACAAAGTTGACTTTAATTATATGTGTTAGTGCTTTGAATGGCTTTAATGCCGCAGATAAATAGTTAATATGATGCGATTTCATGCTAGAAATAATCTGCCATGAATCAGCAATCACAAACTTCCCTTACAAAGCGAAGATTAAAAGCCGAAAGTCAAATGCTTTATTGTGGGCGTTCTCCAACATTTAGTCGACATTATTTGCTTATGACATTGCTGGCTAATGAAAGGAAATTATTCAAAGTCATTGATGTTTACATATACAGCGTAATTAAAAGACTGCACTTTAAGGCTTTCGCTTGAGATTTCCTGAATTTATAGTAATTATTTGTAAGTATACAAGTAGAATATGGCGATTGATGGCTTAATGATTAAGGATAAATATGTATTCATAATTGAGTTGATTGCAGACCTAGACTGGTGATTGTTAGGGCTTTCTCAAATAATGGAGTCTAAAGTGAAGTTAAGACATCATGAGCTCATTTAATGATGATTTAGAGATAATCTTGTCAAATATTAATTGAGTGCGACTACTCGCGGTCAGGCATTTTACCGAGGCCCATACTCCCAACCAACCAAATTATATCAAGGCCTTTTACTTATACATTTGCAACCAATATTTTCTCGAGTAAAAACTGTTATAAACTCGAATCCTGTTTGAGGCTCTACTAAAATTAATTTCTTGAGATGAAGATGATAATATATGTAATGAATGAAGCATACATTTGCGAGCAAACGAAATGGTTAAGCAACGCCTGAATGTATACACTCTAAAATAAGAAAGAATAGAATCACATTAATACACACACCTTAATATAGAAATTGTGAAAGACACTAACTGAGACAAGCGTCGACATATATTTTTATAGCTTTCCTGGCTCTTAACAATGCCATTATTTATGTGAGTTATATTGAAAAATTATTACCAACGCCAATGGCAGCTCATAATTTTGACACTTACAATAAAGCTTTCGCACTGTTACCGGATGTCAACTTAATAGGCATAGACCGCTGCTGCCTTAGAGCGAACAGCTCCAAACGAGCGAACCTCACCGCTGCCATACATCACCGCACGACGCGTCATACGTTGCATGCTTTAAGGCGCAAAACCACGACGCAACGGTCGTTAAAAGTCCAAAAGACAAAAGCGCAAAAATGCAGGTGAAGTGAAAAAGTGTTTGAGGTGTGTACGACTTGGCGGTTGGCGACCGCACTCTGCATGGAGTGTATTAAATACGCCTTGTTGCTTCACAAATTTATAGCATACATTTAGGGAGTGATAAAAAATGATAAATGTTTAAGCTTGTCGTATGTACTACAATCACAACCGTACGAATATTCATTCAGTTTGTTAAACATAAAAATCTGTTAGACGCTAAGAAGAATTTTGTGAGAAAAACGATAGACTTATAAAAGCACATAAAATCGGTGTAAGATTGCATAATTTGAGCGAAATTGTCAATAAATCATTGGTAAACAGAAGTGCCAGCCTAGTAAGCGCACTTTTTAGACAAGGTGAAGCAAGGAAGCGAGTCACCTGGAATTTTCATTGTGTGCTTTTAACGGTGATTTTTCAAAATTTCGTCAAACAAAGAGAATTAGAAGGTAAACATTTTTGCCAGATTTTTTTAGAAGAGAAGAATGCATGGATCAACTAAAATGGCCATTCGACAAACAGGCGGCTTTGATAGCAGAATATGACACATATAAAGGGCAAGCGAGGTATTTCTGCAGATGCTGGAGATTCATCAGCTTCAAAATCGCCTCAGACTCCCTTTCAGTAGTGCTCATTTTCAGTCCTGCTTTTACTAGAAATAAAGAATACTAATGAGACACTTTGCTCTATGGGAAATGACACTGACCAATTAGTGTGGCCCAAAGCACAAAAGTGAGCGGATTGCACTTAATTTAATTAACGCATGTCCTTTCCAACAGCTTATACCTTCCCCCCACATCTCTACAACAACATAATACAATTTTTAGTTGCTTGCTCCCGAATCTCCATTGCATACATACGCATGCTCGTATGCGCTTGTACATAATCAAATATGCAGACATTAACAATGCGAAAGCTCCATGGAGCCTTAAAACAAAACAGCACCAGCTGGTGATGTGACAATATTTTTTATCAAAAAAGTTGTGAATGTCAAAAAACCCGCACGAAAATAGTTATCAGCAGACCTTTCATGCCTGCTGTCTCCGCTGACATTTGATTTGTTGGTGTAAATAAAGTTTTTCTCTCCGGCAACAAGCCTGGTGTGTGTCAACTCGTGATAAATGCTCTGGTGTGTGGAGACTGTGCGTAGAGGGGTCAGGTGGGTTAAATTAAGCGGCAAACACAAAAAGAAACCTGAAACGGTGAAGCAAATTAAAATTAACCATGTTTTGTGGAAAGCTGTAAGCGAGAGCAAAGAGAGACAACACGTGTGTGAGGTGCAATACAAATACATATGTTTGCAGGTACTTACAAGCAGCGTTTTCGGTGCTGCGCTGCTGCTGCCACCTTCGACGAGGTCGTTGCCATTAAAGCTGGGGCTCAGCAGCACATGCTGATACAGCAGCGCGGAGTCATGGAGCACCTGATGCAAATGAAAGCAATTAATCACCGAGCACCTAACAAGCAGACACCGAGGCGCACACACACATGCCAGGACTAGGCACGAATGTTTCTAATCAGTCGAGTCGCTAGAGCAGAAATCTCTCAGAAGAAAAAAGTATACGAAAAGAAGAACATTGAACTTGCAGCAGAGATAAAGCAAACTTGTGCAGTGACAAAAGAAATCTTCAACAGAATGTAAAAAGTATAAATTCAAACAAACAGCAGCTATTCCAATAAACCAGAGTTCAGGTGGAATTATGCATATGTAAATCTATTCCAAACATCATTTACTATTTCCATGTGGTCCAACTACTTTAATGCTATTACCTCAGGAACTATTTAACCAATTTCAAACAAATTTGGTACATTATATTTTCATGACTTATTATTACTTAAGCAAAATCGGCTCATACCCACACCAACTTCCCGCATAATACAATTTTATAATCCATCTGATTCGTTCACTTTATAATATATTAATCAAAAACCAATAAAGCTACCAGAACAAATCGTTGCGCAAATACAGCATTGGTAGTGTGACAACGGTATTATACAAATTGTCGAAATGAGACTTTAACTTTTCAAGACCCCATATATCGAACATGAGGGCCTTAGTGCCTATGGATTATTTTTCCTCAAAAATATCGCTAAATCTCTCAGGTATTTTATAGAAATTGAGAAGGAATCTTCTTCTTCTAATATCAGGCCAAGAAATGGGTCTATATTTTTCTAGCCTAACCACCACAAATACGGATTTTCAAACCAAATTTCAAATTCAAAATTTTCCGGTGAGCTTTATATCGCATATATGTATGTATCGTTTAATATGTGAGATATCTTAAGCGTTTAATCCTTAGTAAAGTTTTGTAACTGGGTGGTTAGGAAAATCGGTGCAGTAACTACCCAAGCCCTGTCAATCGGTATGCTATAACACTGCAACAGCTGCCGGGTCTCTATACAACATGTCTGAAATTCTGAAAGACCTTATAGAAGAAAGAAAAGTACGTGATAATTTCATGTTGACAGATGTAGCAGTTGTTATGACCCTATCGGTGAGTCTAAAAAGGGAACAGTTTAGAAAATATTGAACTATATGAAAAGACGTATTCGAAATTTGGAATCAAAAGGATACAGAACAGGTAGTTAATGATATTTTGCGAATCTTTTTTCCACACCAAAGTTGTAGTCCATTGCTTAAGACCATATGCCCGCGAAAGTCGCGATAAAGAAATCATAAATATATAGGTCACTCTTTTGTCCTGCGAACACTTTAGAAATGGACCTATACAACATGATCCATCATTAGTGAAGTGATTATACACAATATATTTTTGTTGATATCAAAGTATTAATAAAATGAGTTCGAAAACTTTATCAAAAGTAGACTGCTATTGACTGAAAATAAATATGAATATAGCAATATAATAACATTAGGTTGTCATAAAGCAAGCTGCAGCGCCATGCTGCTTGGACGAACGAGGCGAGAAATTATCGTAAAAGTTGTTAGTACATAAAAATGGCAATAAAAAATAAGCACAGACACACCCACGCTAAAAGAAGCGCGGGGCCCACAGGCAGTCCAAGGTTTCGCTTAGCATAACTTTTTAATTTCGCTTAAAGCCTAAAAGTAGGCCAGCGAAAGTCAGTTACTGGAACGGCATAAACATTTGCAAAGCCACATATTTTTATAGACCACTTTTTGACATTTTTTAATTCACTTTTACCCATAAGCGGGACAAATCAAATTGGATGGAGTGGCCGCAAAAACAGATGTTCACCAAATGAGTAATTTTAAAATATAATATTTTCAGAAGTACAGGGTGAGTCAGAAAGGTAAAGTAGTAAAAGTTGGAAAGTTAAATCTAAAAGTTAATGGGAAATCGAATCTCTGTCCACTACTTGCTCGATATAAATTTAAATTGCGGTTAATTATGGGTATCCACTATTGTAACTGTTATGCATAACCCCCTTAAGTCTCTAATTGGGCGAGAATGCCAATTTAAAAGGCATATACTTAAAGCATATGTTGGAGGCAAAATGTCTACACAAAAGTGGCTATTCCTAAACATATGTACACACAAACTATAATTCTGAAAATTGCTAAGAAGCACTTAAATCCGTACGCTTAAGGCCGCTATGACTGTACTAATAATAGTGCTATTTTTATAGCCACCGTCAGCGTAGCGACAATGTGGCCAAACTGAATAAAAACTCGGCTATAACCTAAAAAGAATCAGCAAAGTGGCCAAGGCACAACCGCGACATCGATACTTAACGATGGCAAGCCGACGCTAACTGCCACTGAGGCAGCGACAGCGAGAGCGACCAACAAATAAAATTCTGCTGTTAACGGCAACACAAAGCGGCAACCGTTGTGTATTGTGTGCTGTGTGTTTTTCTTTCCCAGCCATTTCGGCCAAATGGCGAGCAACCGGGCGCTGTGCGCTTTTGCGGGCTTGTTATGGCCGCAGTGTTGGCGTTGCCGCGGTGGCCGAGGGTTTGGGGTCTGTGGGGTCGACGACGTCGGCGAGACAACCAATGACATTAAATTGTGGACAATCGATGGTGCGACGGCCGACAGCCGGCAGCCGCTGTTTTTTTAAAGAACGCGCACAAAGCGAACATGAAAACTTGTAAAAAAACACAACGGTTTGCGGCTGTGGAAATATAATTTTATGTGTTTTTTCTTCAGCGCGAGCGCCATAATGGCAGAAAGCGCGGAGCAAAAGCAGTGCAAATAATTGGTGGAAAATCGAAGCGAAAACCAATTTGGAGCCTCAAATAACGAGTGTTGCCTGCTGCCTATTACTGGTGTTGCTGTTGTTGTTTTTATGACACTTTATTTGCGTTGTTGTGGCAGCATGACATCGCCGCTGTACCGTTAACATTCTAACTGTATGCGCCAGGCGTGTTAGAAATAATGTTTCTGGTAATTATGGGTGGACAATGACAATGCAAGCACAGCCAATGCCCCGTTGACGATAACATGGCGAACAGGCGGGCGATAACGAACAAGTTGGTGTGCTGGCTGCCTCGGGCGCCCTTCTGTGTGTTTGTGTGCGCCTCGGTGCGTGCTTCTGCTAGTGAATTAATTAAAATTAAAAAGTTTCTCCTACACCATAAAGTGTGATTTAACAGCACGGAAGTGGCTGGAGGCCAACCCCAACGCAAGAAATGTGACTAATTAAATTTTGTAATGAATATAATTTCTGTGCGCCTAAAAGCAGACAACGACCGACTTTCTTAATGGCTATTGTAAAATGCGAATGCGAAAATTGCTGTTTTCATTTCCAATAATAAAAGTGGTGCAAAAAATGCTTTTACTGCGCGAGTTTCTTGTGAGATTTTACTGGTTATGGCTCGAAGTTATCGAAGTCAATGGAGTTTGCTGAGGCTTTAATATGAAGCTTGAAGCATTTTGCTCAGGGAAGTGGAGTGTATTCTTTAGTATAATATACTGAGTTCTATAGCGTTCAAACGAGAAGTAAGGCCAAGCAATTCAATAATCTCTAAATAATTAGAAAGAAAGAAGGTAGAGAAAGGAGTTGAGGTAGACTCATATGGAAAACAATTAAGGCAGATATAATGAAAAATGAATGAAAAATCAAAAGAGAAGTGAAATGTATTAAAGAGGACAACCATTATATGAATTCTTGGAGGCAGACAAGAGCCGGGACCTCAAATACAAGCTTACTAGAGACCAAGTCTTCACAACCTCAGTACTAACAGCAACATGGTCTTGTCGCCCCAAACTCAATGGTACCGCCATTTGGGATTAACGCCAATCACCAATTCATAGTTGCATTCACAAGAGTCGCTTCCTCAGGCGACAGCGAGCAGGCGCTCCAGCATATGCTCTGACACAACGAGTCTCTCTAACATCTCACGTCTCTCCTTTCATTCTGCTCTCCCACCAAGCCACTATGACCGACTACTCTTTTATGTCATCTAGCCAGCATTCTTTCGTCTGTCTGTCCATCGCAAGTGACGTTTATGAAAAAGTGGAGAAATGTTTAAAGAAACTATTGGTCGAACACAAAAGGTTGCGAAAGCCAGCCGGAAAGCAAACGTAGCAGACATTATGGCAGCTTCATTTCAATTGTTCCGCCACTATTTTCTCTAAAAAAAAGTGGCAGTTCAACTTTTTAATGCTGAGACATCATATTCATTTTATGGTGTGGTTGCTCTTTTCCATCGGTCGCTATTGTTATTGTAGTTCGTTCACACGCACCTATTGTGGAGCGTCTTTTGTTTGCCGGCTTTTAATTCTCAATTTTTCGCGTTCATTTTTCCATTCTTCGAAGTAAATATTTTATTATAGTTTTCTAAAATTTTTTTGCAAACAAGTTGCGCAATTAAGATGTAGAATTTGCAATTAAACAAAGTGGCTACTCTAAATTACTGTATAAATGTTAATCGTAAAATGAATTCGATATCACGTTGATGTGTAAGCTCTAGTAAGCTTAATTTATTTCAAATGAATTGGTCAAGCTATTTTTGACAAATTCGGTGAGAATGTTACACCTTCTGCTATGGAATGAGACCCCATGAAATTGGTTAATAACCACGCCCACCTGCTGCTCATAATGACCAAATCGTGATAACTGTAATTAATGACATTCAAATCTCATATATATTAAAAAAATGGGCGTGGCACCACATGAATGTGAATTTTGCTTTAAAATTTTCAAAATAAGGAAAATAAAAGTTTTCATGTCAATAGTTGAACAGTATGTCCATGGTGCGACTTCAATCAGATGTGAGGAAGAAACATGCTCGGTTATGGGCAATAAAAAATACAAAGTTACAAGTCAATGAATGATATTCCCAAAACGGACGTGTGTGACAGTTAAACCTGACATGGAACATAACGCCATAAAGAAGTAATAAAATGGATATGCTTAGACATAAATAATGGGTATTTTTTAACGTATGGTTTTTAATGAGGCAATACTTTTACGGAGTAGATCTTTTTGACAGCAGTTTGATTTATAATCAGGTTTGGATTGCAATTAATGAACACACTTTCTCTGGAACAACGATTGTTGTTGACTTACGGTCCCAATTGCTGCAAAAAATTGTCGAAAATTGAGTCTCTCGGCTGTAATATATTCGAGTCAACTGCGGCGGTCACTTGCCTGAAAACGTTTTGAAAACATAATAGGAAACCCTTATCTTGGAATTATAACAAAATTCTTAAAATTCTTCATTAATTTATATGTTTTTCATTTCTTCTTGAAAACCACCCTTTAAAAGAAAAAATAGTTCAAAAATTTATAAAAAAAATGCATAGCGTTTAGCTGAAGATATCCAAGCGAATATGAGCTCGGTTATTTTGTAGATCGAAAGGGAAATTTTGTTTATTAAAAATTGAGCTTTGCATATTCGCAAATATTTACAAACTTGCATTTTTAGTGATTTTAAAGCGATTAAACCCACGCGCCATTCAAAAAGAGGCAACAGTGTGTACAAACAAATATATATACGGCAGAGATTTCTAATAATCTTTTCAGTTGTCATTTGCATGCCAACCGATGGGCGAATGCAAAGCAATAGGACACACACCATGCGCTCATACCACAGACACCCAGGATATGGAATATGGGATATGTAGAGGCTGCTCCGTTGGCATGAAATAGCAGTTGTTGGCTAATAAAATACTCACAACAACAACAACAAAACGGTTAGTTACGAAACCATCAATAAAATCGGCAGGCCTCGCGTTCACATTCCTCGGCATAAAGGACGTAGTTAAAGCGAGCAGAGCAAGCGCGTTGGATTCAGTAAATGTAGAGCAGAAAATACTAGCAGAACACTAGCTATAAATGTACGACAACGAAACAGTTATATCTATGTATAACGGCGAACACATGCCTGGGCAATACACACACACACACACTAGAGAACACAGAGGGAAATGCTTATATGACTGACGCTGCTTTTGTGCGCGCCCGTGTCATGGACATGGCGTAAAATGATGTGTGACACAGTAGCCGCTTGTTGGCAACAAAAACAAAAACAACACGAGGCACACTGATAAACTGTGTTGGATCACCACTGGACAACATCGAATATTATGCTGCACACAGACGCACTAAAAGCACAAACCTTTTCCTGCCAAGTGTCCGTGTGTGTGTGTGAGTGTGTGAGTTTACTTGTCAGTCTGGCGTATATTAAATTGATTTGTGTGGCATACACAAACACACACGTGCGCTCGACTTTCACTGCCGCCACACACACACATATGCAGCTGTGTGTTGTTGTGATAGTTGCCTACTCTTCATGCTAAACTGCCCACTGAACGCCATTTAATGTCAGACCATCATTGCAGTAGGTGGAATATGATGCGTTGCATGAACATTGATGAAGATTGGCATTGACTTTGGTATTGTGAGTTTATCACAGCGCCAGCGAACGCAACCGATGGTGTTGTTGTTGGCAAATGTTACAGCATGTCGGTGCGATCGAAATAATCGATTACAACGCTTGGCCCTCTAATGGATGCTGATGTACGCAAATGTTGACTGGAACGAGGTAGTGTTCTTTTAAATTCTATAGACAATGTACGGAAAATGTAGGGTTTGTATAGATACCTGAATTTCAGTGACAGCGAAGCGAAATTCCTTCACCAAAAAATTTTCAATTCTAATGAATACTTTTCGAGTTTAAGGAAAATTTTGATGTATTGCTCAGCTCTATACTTGAATACAAATATGAAACTTTACATGTTAGTGTTCTAAAAACCTTTGTTGTTGTAGCGCTTATCTAGACCCTACTTGGAGGGAAAGAGCCAATTAATTTTCATCAAAGTCATTTAAAGGGATACCAAAGAAGCGAGCTGCATTGACGGCGTATGACCACAGGGAGAAGGGTGTTAGATGAATGAGTTTCTTCCGAAATGCAAATAATTAGTGACATTTGTGAAGTCATATAATATAAGTTTAATATCTCGGTGTCCAGTCTGAATAACGTGAGCTCATTTTCTGCCTAAAATTTTCTGTTTTTTGTTATGTTTTCAGAATACCAGTTTCACCCACGAATTCAATATATAATCTTCCAGTGGAAATATTTTTAAGAGCACATAAGGAACAAAATTTATATATTAAGGCATATCTGAAATAAGCTCAAACATGGAGAGAACACCATTCGAAAAATCATAAATAAGTAGAAATTTTATTTAAAAGTAACATTTTATCAAAAAACAAGTAAGGAAGGGCTAAGTTCGGGTGTAACCGAACATTTTATACTCTCGCAATTTATTTATTTAACTTTATTTATATTATATAATACACAATTTGACCCACATATTCGTCATATATATTGTATAAAGTCCATTGAAAGTTGGAAACCCTAATATTAGGTTAGAAGTACCGAGGTCCTCAAGTTCGATATATGGGGCCTTGACAATCTATGGTCCGATTTCGGTGATTTTTAGAATGGGGCTGCCACACTATAAACGTAGTATTTGTGCAAATTCTGAATCGATATCTTCACTAGTGCTTACTTTATATATTGTAAAGTTAACGATTCAGATCGTCTTAAAAGTTCTGGTATATAGGAAGTAGGCGAGGTTGTGAAGCGATTTGGCCCATTTTCACAACATATCATTGGGATGTAAGGAAACTATTATAAACCAAGTTTCATTGAAATCGGTCGAGTAGTTCCTGAGATATGGTTTTTGACCCATAAGTGGGCGACGCCACGCCCATTTTCCATTTTGTAAAAAAATCTGAGTGCAGCTTCCACCTGCCATTTCTTAAGTGAAATTTAGTGTTTCTGACGTTTTTCGTTAGTGAGTTAACCCACTTTTAGTAATTTTCAACCTAACTTTTGTATGGGAGGTGGGAGTGGTTATTATCCGATTTCTTTCATTTTTGGACCGTAGTAGGAAGTGACTAAAAAAAACGACTACAAAAAGTTTGGTTTATATAGCTCTATTGGTTTGCGAGATATGTACAAAAAACTTAGTAGGGGGCGGGGCCACGCCCACTTCCCCAAAAAAGTTACATCCAAATATGCCCCTTCATAGTGCGATCCTTCATACCAAATTTTATTTCCATAGCTTTATTTATGGCTTAGTTACGGCACTTTATGTGTTTTCGCTTTTCGCCATTTTGTGGGCGTGGCAGTGGTCCGATTTTGCTCATTTTCGAAAGCAACCTTCCTGTGGTGCCAAGGAATATTTGTGCCAAGTTTCGTCAAGATATCTTAATTTTTACTCAAGTTACAGCTTGCACAGACGGACAGACGGACAGACGGACGGACGGACAGACATCCGGATTTCAAATCTACTCGTCACCCTGATCACTTTGGTATATATGACTCTATATCTAACTCGTTTAGTTTTGGGTGTTACAAACAACCGTTATGTGAACAAAACTATAATACTCTCTAGCAACTTTGTTGTTGCGAGAGTATAAAAAGGGAATTAGTTACTCAAATAATTCATTGCTCTTACTAGTTAGTAATATAAATATGCAAAGGTAAGATTAGGCAAATTTCCACAACGCCGCGGTTGCCTATTAACAGAAATGAAATATGACCAACATAGAGAGAGTCTTAGACACACTTTCTTTTTTGTACTAGAAGATTAAAATATAGACTAATTTAAGAAGAAGAACATTACGCTATTATTACGTCATAATTTATTTTTAAAAGGTTTCGAACATAAAAATTTCAACAAAATATATTTGGCTGAAGAGGTTTGCCTTAAGCCATTTCCGGTTTTAATTTAGGGGAAGTAATGATAACGGCAATATTTCTCGCGTACTTTAAGCAAAGTAGCTCGTAAATTCTCTATTTGAATCAAGCAAAGAAAATAGGCCAAGCAAATTAATAAACATTTCAACGCTCACCTTTCCCAAGTAATAGCCTCTCACTCATTGTAAATTGTTGGCATGACTTTGGAGGTTGCCATCACTTATCCTTTACTCAGCTAAACAATGAACATAAAAATGTTATTTTAATTTGCTCAGGGCAAGATGAGTAAGATGTACGGTGGATTGGAATAAATTATGAGAATCATGAGTCGCAAAATAGAAAGAAAATAGAAAGTGTTAATTAAAAAAAATAAAGTAAAAAGCTATAGAGTTTCTTCTTTGGTTTAAGAGAAGATTTCCACACAAAGATCATCTAGGAGAGATAATAGCACATTTAGTCACAAATATAATCTAATAAAGAATTTAAGACTACTTGAATCAACCAGCTTCTATCTAAGGACCATTGCTTAAAATGCTGAAAATTCATCCAAAAAAAGAAAAAAAGGCCTTTCCATGTAGAGTAAAAAGTCGGATTTTATCTCATTACCACTTTACCCATGACTACGACTTCCTGCTAATGGTGATTTGTAACAACAAGTGTGTGCTTCATCATATTTGGTCGGTGCTCTTCAATCATCATTACTTCAACACACATGCACACGTGCTTTGGTGTCTGCCTACTGCCACTTCCAGTTAGTCGTCTGCGTCGTCATCAACATCGAATATTGTCTGTCGCTCGTTTGTTGCTTGCGCTTCCTTGCATTTTGTTAACGAGTAATTTAAGCTCATCTATCAGTTACAACGCACGTAAATTCACTTTCGTCCTTTTTGCCGGCAAATATGGCTCATGAGTCAAAGGGCTATATGCAATTGGAGACCTAAAGCATTCAAATGCAAATACAGACATACACGCGTACATATTTTATATATTAGTGAGCACCCTGTAGTCAAATCTATTAGTTAGGAACTAGTGGCGACCCGGAGCTCTTGAATCAAAAATCATATCTCAGGAACTACCCAACCGATTTCAATGAAATTTGTTACATTATATTTTCATGACACTTTAACAACCACGCCTATTTCCCACATAAGACAATTTTGAATTCAATCTGCTTCCTTTGAACCGTTGAAGTTATCGCAATAAAACTTTATACAAACACTGCATTAGAGGTGTGGCTCCTCTAAAAATCGAACTCGGACTATAACTCTTCAAGGCCCCAGATATCGAGCATGAGGACCTCAGTGTCTATAGATAATTTTTTGTACTATATATAAGGCCGACTTGGTACTAGAAGTTAGTCAGTTTTAAACCTCGATCGTGTGTATATCAACCGAGCTAACAGACTAGCACTCCAAATTGTAGAAACATAAATGTGGGTGTGCGTGTGGCAAAAACGTTCCTTCAGGGCATTAGTTTGGCGACAGCTTTTGCACTTGTTGTTATTATTAAAGCGAGGCGTTGTTTATTTACTTTGACAGCGCCAACGGGGGTATCACTGCTGCTGACCTTGTGTTTGGCTCATTTCCGTATTTGCGCTCTTCTGCCTTTGCTTTCACTTTTATTACGCATTTTTCTCCCATTTCTGGCTGCCGGCAGATAAATACCAGAGCATTTGCTTTCACTTCATTTCGTTATCCAAAAGCAAGAGATACGCATCAGTGAAGTCAACAACAACACCGAGCTGGCTATGGCTATAACAACTCACTATGTATGAGTGTATTTGTGTATATAGCTTCAAGTCTTCATATAAAGAAAAGCAGAAAATAATAAGATTTTTCGGGAGTGGTCTTTCGTGTCAATTTGTAGCGTTTGCTTCCTTAGCCTGGCGGCCTTTGCCGACACGTGCTCCTTGTGTGGCACGCATATACATATGTGTAGAATTTGTTGTGCCCCTCCCGCGGTATGTACTGTGCCTACCCGCAAGAGGTTCAACGCCGCGTCTGCCATATTTCACGGTCATTCGCCGCCTTCATTACCGTGGACTTGATAAATAAATGTAGCATATAATGAGGGTTAATGCCACTTACCAATCGCATGTTACACGTCAGCTTAAACTTTGCCGCATGTTTCTTCTTTGTACATGACCATTTAACGCTTTTCACTTCCAGTCAACGAATTTCCATAGATGCTTCAACTGCTTGCAGCAACCTGCTTTTTGCCATTATCTATGCCAATAAAATTTGCGTTACACACCCACTAAATCGTTGTGTTGCTGGCTGGTTGCCACTGGTTTTCGGTGCGTGGCCCTCCTATCGGCTGGTAAATCTAAATCCACAAAACAGCTGTCAATTAAAAAGGATAATTTCCATGATATTCATCATTCAGACAGACGGCAACAAAATCGGACGCGGAAAGGCACACGCCGCTCAAAGCTCGGAGACAAGTGCAGAGCACACACACAATACCCGAGCAACCCTTCACCCGCCACTGCTGCTGCTGCTGCTGGACGCACACGGCACGCGCACGCACGAACACATACACACATGCGTTTCTTAGAGCTGATCCTGCTAGTTGCCACATTTATTTTTTCTAACCCACCCGTCCACCTCCTGCCACTCTTCACCTCGCTGTCAGCTTAAACCGGCTGTGAGTTATGGCAGACAAATTAAAGTGGATTAACGCCGCTGAGTGTGAATTAAATTCATGAGGATTTTGTAAATTTTTCGCTTCGTTTAAGGGGATTCGCTGCGGCGCTGTCGCTATCTGTTGTTGTTGGGCAACTTACTTGCCTGTGATGTGTGCAGCTTAGATTGAATGGCTGCTTTGTGTCCATTACACTTGGGCGGTGATGGGCAGTGAGGACGGGGGAGGGGGTATTATGTTAAGCTGCTTTGGCATATTCCTGCGCAAGTCAGACACAACGGAAGTGATTTGGTTTTAATTTGACGTCATTTCGCACAAATTGGGAGGAAAATTTTCGACCAGCGTTATTAAAAAAAAAATGCAAAGTGTTGTTGGCGTATATAAAGCAGCATAAAAATTCGCTCAAGTGTATTATAAATTTTTATACATTCACTAATGATATTTTAATGGAAAAATATACTAACAGGGTCCTTAGAAGAAGCTTCCTAGATTAAACTTCACGAACTTAGGTTTAAAGACATTACATTAAGGTTTACTAGTGGATTCAATAAACCAAACAATTAGACTCACCCGTGAAATTTTAAATTTTACAATTCCCGTAATTTTTTGAACACACAAGGTATACCAGAGATTTGCGATTGTGACATCAACGATGGCTACTAATCAGAATCAAAGTAGTGCTAGAAGTATTTTTCCCTAACTACATAAACTGGAGCTAACACAGAAACTTTGACTGGTGCATAGTTGATATAAGGATTATGTTGCTCATACGCCACGGTGGCCACAACATTTTACACATTATAAAAATATGTGCGTTGAAGTGGAGGACCTTTCAAGTGTATTGTTTTCGTTGCTTTTGATTTTGTCTAACGAAATTTATCGCAAATTTCTAAGCGTTTGAGTTAATTTCCTCTTCTTCTTCTTCTTACTTATATATCCTTTATTCCTTTATAATCATAACGAAGACGCGCTTTTCTTTGCGGCCAAACTCAAGTGAGTTCAACTAAAGTATCCGTTATCCTAAAGCAAAAACAAATTGCTTCAAAAAAAAACTACTGTGGTTCATTTCGCCAGCTGCTCCAAGCAAGCGCTCCCCTCATCCCCCGCACTGCCCCACGCCATTCGCTTCATTATTGTTTCGTTGCACATCTCGGCGTTGCTCATCTGTTTTATAGCGCCGCGTGCAGACACTTAAAAGGTTCTAAAATTTCCAGCGCACATTTACGCGTTGTGAATACTTCATGCGCTGTGTTTTGCTCCAGAGCGCTTCGCTTCTACTTACCAGCGGAGTACAACGGCACGCACTTTTTCCAAGATGCAAGCGCTCAGCCATCTCTATGCGAGCGTGCATCTGTGTGTGTGCGTGTTTCAAAAAGCAAAAAAATCAAGCAGCAGAGATCGCAAGCTTCTTATGCTCATTTTCACTCTGCACTTTAATGTCCGGCGAAACAATAGTTTGTTGTTGGTTTGCATTTATTTTTTCGCAGCAATTTGCAACATGAAAAATATTTTCCAATTAAGCTTAATTGAAAACGGATTATTGTTGCCGCGCCAACATTGTTTGTGTGCAAGAAAATGTCGCCGCGCAGCAATTTGTAAGCAAAACAAGGCTGCAGGAACCCGATTGAAATTAATTAGTGCTTGGCTAGCTAATAAACCAGCTTGTCGAACACGTAGCTTCTTGTAATGAATCTAAAAAAATTAAGAAGCACTGCCGAAGATCGGGCATTAGTTGAAATCTCAACCACTGCAAGAGGAGATCAGAGGAGGGGTGTGAAAGATTTACCTAAGCAGTTTAAATCTCAATTTACTGAAAGAACGTCTTGAATCAGTCTTCCAAGAATGTGCCGCACTTCCTACCCTTCTTAGTTATATATAGAGTGAACTGCGTAAAAAAACAAGTAAGGAAAGGCTAAGTTCTTGTGAAACCGAACATTTTATACTCTCGCAATTTATTTAGAGATTTTCCTATATTTTCCGTGAAAAATTACCCTTAGGCACTGAGTTCTTCATGTTTGATATCAGGGGCCTTGAAAAGTCATGGTTCGATTTTGACATTTTTTCCACAAGTGTTGTCACAGCTCAAATACAGTATTTGTGTAAAGTTTTATTTCGCTATCTTTATCAGTTCCTTATGTATACATTATAAAGTGAACTAATCAGAAGGATTCAAAATTCAGTTATATGGGAAGTAGGCGTAGTTGTGAACCGATTTCGCCCATATTAAATATTTCGCCCATAAGAAAATATTATATACCGAATTTCATTGAAATCTGTCGAGTAGTTCTTGAGATATGGTTTTTGACCCATAAGTGGGCGACGCCACGCCCATTTTCCATTTTGTAAAAAAGCTCAGTGCAGCTTCCTTCTGCCATTTCTTATGTAAAATTTGGTGTTTCTGACGTTTCTCGTTAGTGAGTTAACCTACTTTTAGTAATTTTAAACCTAACCTTTGTATGGGAGGTGGGCGTGGTTATTATCCGATTTCTTTCATTTTTGGATTGTATAAGGAAATGGCTAAAAGAAACGACTGCAGATAGTTTGGTTTATATAGCTTTATTGGTTTGCAAGATATATACAAAAAACATATTTGGGGGCGGGGTCACGCTCACTTTTCCAAACAAAGTACATTCAAATGTGCCCCTCCCTAATGCGATCCTATGTTCCAAATTTTATTTTCATAACTTTATTTATGGCTTAGTTATACCTCTCTTGTGTTTTTGGTTATCGCCATTTTGTGGGCGTGGCAGTGGACCGATTTTGCCCACCGAAAGCAACCTCCTCAGGGTGCCAAGGAACACGTGTTCCAAGTTTCATTACGATATCTCAATTTTTACTCAAGTTACAGCTTGCACGGACGGACAGACGGACAGACAGACATCCGGATTTGAACTTTACTCGTCATCTTGATCACTTTGGTATATATAACCCTATATCTAACTCGTTTAGTTTTAGGACTTACAAACAACCGTTATGTGGACAAAACTATAATACTCTCTTAGCAACTTTTGTTGCGAGAGTATAATTACGGCAAATTAGTTAGATGAAATCATGTTACTCATACGCACCGGTGGTCATTACTTAATATGAAACGCAAAGGGCTTAACTATAGCGGTAAGCCTTTTTTATTTACGCTGCCATTTTCCAAACTTATTTACTTCAATTTAAGTTATTCAGAAGTTACTCCACTAGGGTCCATGAGACCATTTTTTAGTAATTCAAAATTTAAATATAAAATCACTTAAATAGTATTATGTGACTAAGGCATATTAGACGCTTTGAAGGCATTAAAGAATGCGCTTAAATTTAAGTAGCTTAAGCTGCTCAAATTATTTTTGTTTTTTTTTTTCCAAAAAACATGTCCAAATCAATTGCAAACGTAGCAAACCGCACCGAATGTCCTAAGTAACTACAAATACAACACAAATACGATTTTACAACTAACTGTGAATTGTGGAAAAGTTCACATACGAATTAGGAGCGCAAATAAAAACAAAAAAAAACAAAAACAAAATAAATAAACGAAATGTAATTTTGAGTACTTTGGTGTAGCTGGAAATGAGGGAGCAACTAAAGATGAAACATAATTTTCCAATTTGAGCAAAGCGACGTACAAACAGCAACACACACAAATACAATACAAATACAAATGCAAATAACAACAACAAATAACAACAAAAAAGACGAAATAAAACACGTTAATGCAAAACTTTTAAATGAGGATACATAATTATGAAGAAGGTCAGCGCATGGGCCGCCATACAATTGCGACGCAAGCGGAGCAAAATAAAATCACAACAAAAACATATTATTACTACAACAACTGTGATGCTGTGTGGCGCCACATGCCGCATACGCTTCCGGCTGGCAGCGACGCCGCCATCACTAATGCTAGCGCTCGCGCTCGGGCACTTGCCAAACATGGCTGTTATGTCTGCTTGTCTGTTGTCTGTTGTTGTTGTTGTTATTGTATTTGTTGTTTTTGCATATTACCATTCAAATTATTTTGCTCTTTTAATGATGAAAGTTTTCTATTTTTTTGGACTCCGACTCCACTTCATATGCCACCAACGCCATAGCTGTCAACGCTCGCCCAGCAGCTGGCTTGCGGCTGCCCCGCAGTAAATTCAACTAGTTAGTGGTTGTCAGTGTTGAATTTATAATGAACTATTTTTGGTGAAAGGAAATCCCCTTAATAGAAACAGCAGTTTTCTCTCCTCCATGAGAACGCCATAACTTTATGAGAACTTTTATTCCAGAAAATACTGCAGATATTTTCTGTAACTCTGTTGAAAACCTATTCCTGACTAGACGACTCGTATATATTATAAAATTTTCGACAGTTCCATGGATTGATTATAGGCTTTCTTTCACTGGAAAATATTAATTCATTATTATTTATATTTATATATATATTTATTTTAACTTCCACAAAGTAATATACATATGTATAAGAGACCCTAAAAGATAGACTAGTCTTCTCGAAAAACTACAACTTAGCTTCGCTGTGCTGTTCCTGCACGTACACATACCAGTGTGTGTGTGTGTATGTGTCATGTAGTTCACTTTTTATTTAAATATGCTAAATTCATTGGGAAACTCTCAAAGTTTCGCGGCGCTAATGCTCGGTGTGCCGCCGCTGTTGGCTCTGATTGTAACAATTGCTGCCGTTGCTAAAGCCCCAGCGCTTTGTGGTGCACACACGCTGCTACTAGTTGGCAACATCATTACGCGCAGCCACACACAAACTAAGTTAGAAATACTTTGCGAGCGGCAAATGCGGCAAAAACATGCCAACAAATATTACAGTTATATTGTAAATATGTGAAAATCATAGAATTATGTTGGAGAGTAAGGGCGTGCCAATGCGCGGTCGGGTTCTACTAGTATATAGTGCAAGCAATACGCACGCAGACAAAGTTTGAGAATTAAAGAAGTGCTGGGGAACGTGCACCAGATTTTGACAACAGCTGTCGCTAGCTGAACTATATATATGTATATATGTATAAATGCAACAAATTTCAAGAAATATTGTAGCGTAAATCACTGCAATTACTATGCGACAATATGACAAATTTTAATTCTGAATTCCAAAAATTTTTTTGCTTAGCATTTTATGGTACTTTTCAGCATATCGTATGTTAGTTTGAACAAATATATAATACCATTGTGCAACATGTTGCACGTAAATACAACAATTCGGCGTTGCACGTCCCGACGGACAATCGCTAATGCAAATTATGTACAAAATATACACACATATAAATGCGCAAATAACTGAACTGTCCGCTCAGCACTGGACGCACGTGCCTCCATGGACCCCACAACAAACACACACAACTTGAACTTGTTGCATTCTGGTTGCCGAAAAACCAAAATTCACACTTGAAATTGTCTATGCACGAAGCATGAAGCGCTGATATTTTAACAAGTTTTTCCACTTAAAATGACGCGTACGCGCAAGTACAGCGTATTAAAATAAAACTTTTGGCATTTTTTTTTATTTTTTCTCCAAAAAGCACACGCACTCAACCAAACAGATTCGCCTCACTCTTCGTTGTGTTGGCTTATTTGTGTTGTTGTGCGTCTGCTCATTTGTAACGCTGCTGTCCGCTGCCACCTGTTTTATGATGTTCATAAATCATGCAACAAGCGCTCATTTGTTTTCACATCGCTTGCCACATCCAATAATCAAATGCGGCATTGACTGAATAGCAAAATGAGCAAAATGAGTGACTGCCTGCTCCATATACGCGTGTGTGTATGTGTGTTCAACTTTGTGCTACTGACCAAGCCACACTGCCCCTCCCCCGGTTGCCCAGTCATCAGCATTTCATGATTTCCTTTCAATTTTTGATTTTGATTAGTTAACATTTTTTGTGTGTGTTAGTGCTGCTGTTTTTCTTCGATTTGCCTGTTTTGTTGCGTTGTAATATTTCAATTTCACAAATCGATTTCCAGCCAATGCGTTCATCCATCAATTTTGGGTTCATGTAACAACGGCCAGTAGTCAGTTCACATTCGGCATACTCCTCCAAAACGCTCTCTATTTGTGTGTGTGTGTTTGTGCATGTAAATGTGGCTTTACATAACAGTATTCGAAAATTGTTATGGTCGATTCTCTCCCCCGTGCAATAACATCTAAAAAAGGTAGAATTTGAACTATGCCCTCATGAGAAGCCAAACTTTAATCCACACAAATTCCGAACTAATTATTTACTAGTGTCTTCTTCCTTGAACACAATGGTTTTTCTACTTTTTATTGAGAATGTCAGTAGAGCTTTTAAAATTTTTCTCTGATACCGCTGAAGTAAGTTATTTATGACGTCACACATTTAGTACTAAAATAAACATAACTGTATTCACCAAAATACCGGATTTCTGTCCTAAGTACGTAACCCCTGTTAAGATGGTTCATGAACCTAGCATTACACTCAAGGGCACTTTCACCCTTCTTAAGTTACTTAATACATACACCATTTCCATCCCGAACTATCATTCTCAAGTATTTTTGTTTACCAATTCCGATATTCATGAGCAGCAATATTGTCTCTCCACTCAGATGGCCGCATTCTGACCTTGAAATTCAACACCAAAACTCAATCTAATACATTAAGTCACATGCCATGCACTCTTTCCAGAAACAGCAGCTCCACTTGAGTGCGAACACACGAAGACATGTGTACATGTGAGTGGCTTCATAAAATATAGGCAACAATGACAGTAGGAATGTCAATCTATCAGCAACTTGATTTGTTATTTATTTGTGAAATAAATCCCAAGATGAGCGACAGGTGAAGCCAGGAGTGGAGGATGCGTTATAAAACCTTGCGAATCCGTAGAAACTCCTGTGACTGTGGTGAATCGACGCGCCGAATAATAGATGAGCATGGAGAGAAAGATGTGCTTTCCCACGGATGTAACGCTAAAGAGACCCGTCAACGAAAAACAGGCTAAACGTCGGACCGCACTGAAGAAATACAAAATTACCCATAAAGGTGAGTCAAAGAAGCACAAGGAGAGAAAAATGGATAACCCCATCACCGCTAGCAAAAGAATACTAAAGAAAAAAGGAGATGGTTGGACCATAGCGAAATAAGATAAACAAGATAATCCTCCATAAACTGGCCGAAATTGGAACCCGGATGTGGAAGACCACCAAAGGCGAAATGCTGCTGAAGTTGCACCGAAGGAAAACACAGGCGACTACACAAACGAGATAGGTAAATTGCTTGAAAACCGGGCCAAAATCAAAGCAATTACCCACGAAACAAAGGTCCTGGATACCTCGATCAAATAAAGAAATGCTATACGCGACTTTGAGAAAGCATCAATTAAAGGCATCGAAGCGGCTTAAGCGAGCACACAAAGTAACAACTTAATCTCTCTGCTCTCCAGGCAAGATCAATACTAGAGGCTGGATTGTTTGACGGAGCAAACAGATACCAAATCTACTACAGACAGAGAAGAATATGAAGCAGAAACATTAGTGAGACGTAGGTCGGAAAGGCGTAATTGAGCGAGCCGAATAGCTAAGTTTTGCTTCACGCTGTAATGACTAACGGCAGTCTTGTGGGCCAAATACACGCAATGACGACGGAGTCCAGGGTTTATTATGTTTGTTCTAAGAGAATAATATTCCTCCACCGAAGAAAAAAAATACATATCGGTTGTATGGATGGCTCATTGAAATTGTGGTGTTCATGTGTGCTTGTATGTGTGCAGATTTGGAGGAGATAAGAAATATTGCTTGACGAAAAATTTAAAGAGGCAGAAGAAATCTTTCGTTTGCACAAAGTACTTAAGTATGTTGTTGTTGCAAATTTTGATATTGCTATATACATGCACTAATGCAACAACAAAGCCAACATAATTTTGAGAAGAGTTTTACAAATTGCCCAAATAAATTTTACACACGCCGCTTTTACCTTTATAACACTTGCAAATACACACAACAACAACAAGAACAACAACAACATTAAGCAGACTCCGGGAAACAATGTAAGAGCAACCGTAGCACTAACATCAGCATGTTTGCGGATGTAAAGGCGGATGTGTGTGTGTGTGTGTCAAATGTCAAAACAGTTAACTGTTTGTTTACTACTCGAACACCGTAGTCATAAGCTATTTGACAGTAGAAAGAGAGAAAGCCAGTGCGTAAGAGAATTATTTGCTAATTCACCACGAACGCTCGTTACACTACGAATGTAATAGAAATGCCCGAGTGTCAGTAAGAGAACGCTCGTTACACCTAATGTTTCTCTGTAACTGAGAAAGAGTCGCAGATTGTTTGCAAGTCAATTCGTTCTGCGAATGGAAACGAAAGCAACAGCAAAATATTGCTGCAAGGCCAGTGAAAATACCTAAACGTTTCGTTAAAGCGTTGCGTGCCAACGAATAAAGCCGATGACAGCAGCGGTGTGGTTGCGGGCACACTATGGGCGACTGCTTGTAATGACTGTAATACCCTTGAAAAGGTGTAGTGCAACTAATCTTAATTACAATTAAAAAGAAGTGTTGCAAAGTAATTTAAAATAGACATAAATTAGCCGCGTGCCGTGGAGCTGCAACAGCGGCGCTGTTGAGGACAATCATTGTGCGGTTTTGGTGATTTGTAAATTGTGCTGCCAGACGGGCCATAAATATGTGCATACCTTATTTATATATTTGTTTTGCATTTTATAAAGAAAGTTCAACAACCAGTCTATCGACTTCATGACTTAGGTTCTCTACAACTATTAGAATTTTTATTCATACACTTGTAAAGCATTTAGTTCACCGATGAGATGTATATTCGTTGACTTTTCTAAATTGGATGGCAGCTTCTCCATTCCTCATATACGACAACTTCTAGACTGAGATAGCGATTAAACTTTCTTTGAAATAACCTTATCAACCAGCAGTTGCCCAAGACTCCAGCTCTATATAGCTTAGGTACTCAACAACTTTTTAAAAATTGTATTCATACCCTTGAAAAGGTCATAGTTGAACGATGAGAAAGAGATGAATCTAAATTTTTACGTTAGCTGGCAGCTTTTCCGGCTTATCTCTCCTTTACGGTCAACATTATTAGAATATACACACTGTCCGGCTACAGCCGCACTTAAGCTCTCCTTACTTGCTTATATTGAAAATATTCATAACAAAATCAAAACAAAACAGAAAACGATTCTTATCTCTGCCAACAACCACATTATATACTTGTTGGGGATGCAAATTCTCCATGTGTCACTTCCCTCATTTCGGGACGCTATTTAACATAGAGCTAGAGTATAAATACAGCACCGTTTACATTCGAGCGATTAGTTCAACAAAATCATACGAGATGATCATTCCATACACGGACATGTTGGTGAACGGTGCGCTCTTGGTGCTCTTCATAGACACCGCCTGGACGGATATGCTGTTGAACAAATCGGGAAAACTGAGAACTCTACCTACCAATTGTGTCGACGCAGTGCGGTCCGCGGGTTCAACAGCTAAAAGCGGCATCTACCAAATACAATTACCGCTAGGTAATTGGACGCATCGCCACTTCTACGTTTACTGCTTACTCGATGGCAACGGTGGTGACCCTTGGTTATTGATGCAGCGCAGGCAGGACGGAGAAATAGACTTCTTTCGCGACTGGCATGATTACAAGACTGGCTTCGGAAATATTGCTAGAAGTTTCTGGATGGGTTTCGACAAGCTGCATGCGATCACACAAATGCAACTTCATGAGCTACAAATCGAATTGCATGATTTCAACGATACCGTTAAGTACGCCAACTACGAAACCTTCGCTGTGGGCAACGAGATCGAAAAATATCCATTGAAAATTTTGGGAAAATATTCTGGAAGTGCAGGCGATGGAAAGATATTCTATAATAGTGGCAAAAAGTTTACTACACACGATGTGGACAATGACGGTTATTCTTGGAATTGTGCGGTGAAGTACAGAGGAGGTTGGTGGTATGACAACTGTCACCACAGGTGAAATTGAAAGCGCTTGTTTTCTAAAATGTTACACCTAAATATTCTTGATCTATTCTTTAGTTGTCTAAATGGCGATTACCTTAACTACAACAATAAATTAGAAGGGAAAGGCATAATCTGGAGTACATGGCAAGGAGTCTATTATTCGATGAAATATGCGCACATGGCCATTAGACCCAAAGATAGCGCGGAAATGAGAAAAAATGAGGCACATAAATGTAAGAAGAGAACAAAGAAAGGCTAATTAATAAATCATACCATATATAAATTACCTTGAACAGAAATTATAATAATATATATATATATATTATTCGCTGTTCCTTTATGACTGTCTGAAAGAGACATCATTTATCAGAACTTACTCGTTTTGTAACAGATTCGAGAACGGAGCAGCAATAAATGCTAAAATCTAATGCATAGTCGTGTCTTTTTTCCTTTAAACTATACATTGCTGTAGATATCTTTCTCTCTCTATCTTGTGCACCTCTTCTTAAGATTGTAGATTTCACTACTTTCGAGAGTGATCATTTGGTGTTGAGTATGGAAAAGTCACCGAGATCCCGAGAGTGAAATTCGAGACAATGCCTTCTCTTGCACTGATAATGCGTTGGTAGACACTATATTGTCTGGTGCTACTCTCTTTTACAATTGATTTTCTAAATTTATTATATCTGTCTCATACTTCAGGCAATAGCAAAATACATGTTGAGCATTTTAATTTTCGCTACCACAATATAACCACATTACTACCTTATCGTAGCCACATTTACCTCGTTTCCTGCTAGTGGCTTACCTACAGCCTCTGGCCATCGAATTACGAACGATTACGAATAACAAAAAAATTACGGTTACAATAATTGTCAGCCGATAACTATAAAGTAGGCAAGCTTATTCGAATATTATACCGTTAATTATACAGTAGAAATATAGGCAAAGGATGCCACCCAGGTTGTAATTTTGTAACTTTCACCATAAATTAAAAACATTGTCAAAAAAATTCGTTCGTAATTCGATGGCCAGAGGCTGTACAAATGCAGTGCCAGTTATGGTATCACAACCAAGTTATACAACGCGAGATAGAAATTACTAAAGCCACCTTTAACTTTTAGTGGATTTACTATTTTCACATATTAACCTCAAAGCTCCTTTGTACTTTACGGAAAATGGAAAGGACAGCTGTCGGAATCTGTCGAAAACTATAATAACAAAGTTAATAACAACAACAGCAATGAGCAACAAATGTAAGCAACAGCATGTAAGAAGTAACTGTTAAGGAATTTGGGAAGCAACGGTAAACAGAAAGAGCAGCCGCAACACAAGCAGGATCATGAGTGCGGTTGTTAGTACGAATGTGTTTGTGTGTCAAATGTCAAAACAGTTAACTGTTTGTTTACTACTGGAACACCGTAGACATAAGCAATTTGGCAGTATAAGAGAGAGAGAGTGAAAGAGAGAAAGCATATGAGAGTTAGTTGCTAATTCACCACGAAAACGTCACACTACGAAGATAGTTGAAATAACCGACTGCCAGTAAGAGAACGCTCGTTACACCTAATGTTTCTCTGAAACAGAGAATGTGTAGCCGATTGTTCGCAAATCAAGTTGCTAAGCCAATTGGTTCTGCGAATGTAAACGAAAGCAAAAGCAAAATATCTCTGCCAGGCCAGAAAAAATACATAAACTGTTTGTTAAAGCGCTGCTTGCCCTCGTAAACGGCCGATGACAACGGCCGTTTTGGCGATTTTTAAGCTTTGCGGACGGACTAGCCATATACATATATATATTTATTTTGCTTCTTATATAGAAAGTTGAACAACCAGCCTATTGATATCCATATCTTATCTTCGATTCTCAAAAACTTTTTAAAAATTGTATTCATGCCCTTGTAAAGCACTTAGTCGACCGATGAGTTAAAGATGTATTGTTGACTTTTTTACGTTCGATGGCAGGTTTTCCTGATTATTTCTTCTCTACTAAGATAGCGATCAAAACACGATTTCTCGAAAGGATCCCTTATCTTTGATATCAAATATTGATGATATATTCCTTTAGTGGGTTATTAAAAAATATAAATTGTTCGACTACACCCGAACTTAGGTACTCCTTGCTTGTTTATGTTAAATATATATTAATAGCAAAATCAAAACAAAACAGAAAATAACAGATCTTATATCTGCCAACAACCACATTATATACAACAAGTATAGGCAAAGGCAAATGTTCTATGTCTCACTTCCACTATTGCAGAATCTTATGTAACGAAGAGCTAGAGTATAAATACAGCTCCGTTTATATTCGAGCGATTAGTTCAAGAAAAACATACGAGATGATCATTCCATACACAAACATGTTGGTGACCGCTGCGTTGTTGGTGGTGATCTTGATCTGGGACACCGCCTCGTCGGGTATGTTATTGAACATATCGGGAAGTATAAGGCCTCTACCTTCCAACTGTTTTGAGGCAGTGAGCGCCGCTGGTTCAGAGGCAAAAAGCGGCATCTACCAAATACAATTACCGTTAGAGGGTTGGACGCATCGACCCTTCTACGTTTACTGCTTACTCGATGACAACGGCGGTGACCCCTGGTTGTTGATACAACGTAGGCAGGACGGAGAAATTAGCTTCAATCACAATTGGAACGGTTACAAGATTGGTTTCGGGAACTTGGCCACAAGTTTCTTCATTGGCCTCGACAAGTTACATGCAATCACACAAGTGCAAATTAATGAGCTGCAAATCAAATTGCGTGATTTCAACGATGCCGTTAAGTATGCCAACTATGATAGTTTCGCAGTGGGCGATGAGAGCGAAATATATGCACTAAATGTTTTGGGATTATATTCTGGGACTGCAGACGATTCCTTGACCACAGATCACAGTGGACAAAACTTCAGTACATACGATAAGGATAACGAAAATTGGTCCGGGAATTGTGCGAAGCGCTACAAATGTGGCTGGTGGTTTAACAACTGCCACAAGAGGTAAAATACAATTCGCATGTTTTTAAAAGTGTTAAACCCAAAATATACATACATTATTGCCTTCTTTAGTAACCTAAATGGCGAGTATCTTAATGGCACTCACGAACAATATTCGGAAGGCATAATCTGGGATGCATGGCACGGTTTGTATTATTCGTTGAAATATGCGCATATGGCTATAAGGCCAAGAGATAGTGCAGAAATGCGCGTGTATGGAATTAGGAAGAGGATATCCAAAGTAAAAAAGGCATAAAAATTAATATGCATCTATCATATACCATATACAGTACATTTATGACAGTCCGAAAGAGACATATTTTTTCAGAACTTACTTGTTGTTTTAACAGATCTAAGAATGTTCTTGAAATAAATCGTCAAATCAAATGGATAGTCGTGTTTTTTATTTTTTTTTTCTTAAAACTATACATTGCTGCTTACATACTTGGAAAATCATTGAAAGACGCCGTGACACACTGAGAACCAGGTGCTTTCACTCCTTATATTGGTCGCAGATTAACTATGCTTGTAGGATTAGCTGATACACCGGCCTAGTGTGCCATCATTTCCACAATATTTCACATACATCAATCCCCTACGTCATCCAAATAACACATTCGTACGTAATTACAGTCAAAAGTACATCTATTTTATATTTTTAAGACAAATATTAATTACTGTTTTCACTATCGCTATATCTAAATATAATACCAATTCCTATATAAAAGTAGGGATATCCATAATATTTCTATTTTTCGTTTAGAATAAACTTTCAAATCCTTCGGTTTCTATCAATGAAAATGTGAGGAAAAAGTTATATTGGTATACAAACTCACTGACTTCGTCTGGTCCATGTCATCCCAAGTCTCTATATTCTCTATTTTACTCTTCCTTCGTGTCCTCAATTCGTCAACGTTGTAGAACCACATAAAAAACGCATCCGATCGGCAATTACTTACCTTTAGAGGCTAAACACTAGATGGAAAATTTTTACGAGGTCGGGAGAGATAATAGATTCAGCGCTATATGAGTCATAATGTCCTGCCCTCCTATGTCACGTTCTTTATCTTCAGAAATCAGTCTATAGAGTTCATTGACTATGAGTAACACGACATTACTTGAAAACAAGTAAGGAAGGGCTAAGTTCGGGTGTAACCAAACATTTTATACTCTCGCAATTTATTTATTTCACTTTATTAATATTATATAATACAAAATTTGACCCACATATTCGTCATATATATTGTATAAAGTCCATTGAAAGTTGGAAACCCTAATATTAGGTTAGAAGTACCGAGGTCCTCATGTTCGATATATGGGGTCTTGACAACCTATGGTCCGATTTCGGTGATTTTTAGAATGGGGCTGCCAAACTATAAACGTAGTATTTGTGCAAAGTTCTGTACCGATATCTTCACTAGTGCTTACTTTATATATTGTAAAGTAAACGATTCAGATCGTCTTCAAAGTTCTGGTATATAGGAAGTAGGCGTGGTTGTGAAGCGATTTGGCCTATTTTCACAACATATCATTGGGATGTAAAGAAACTACTACAAACCAAGTTTCATTGAAATCGGTCGAGTAGTTCCTGAGGCATGGTTTTTGACCCATAAGTGGGCGATGCCACGCCCATTTTTCATTTTGTAAAAAAATCTGAGTGCAGCTTCCATCTGCCATTTCTTATGTGAAATTTAGTGTTTCTGGCGTTTTTCGTTATTGAGTTAACCCACTTTTAGACATAACCTTTGTATGGGAGTTGGGCGTGGTTACAATCCGATTTCCTCCATTTTTGGACTATATAACGTAGTACCTAAAAGAAAGTTTCCTTGATATACCTTCAGTAGTTTGCGAGATATGTACAAAAAACTTAGTAGGGGGAAAATTACATCCACATATGCCCCTTCCTAGTGCGATCCTTCATACCAAATTTTACTTCCATAGCTTCATTTATAGCTTAGTTATGGCACTTTAAGTGTTTTCGGTTTTCGCCATTTTGTGGGCGTGGCAGTGGTCCGATTACGCCCATTTTCGAACTTAACCTTCTTATGGTGCCGAGGAACACGTGTTCTAAGTTTCATTAAGATATCTCAATTTTTACCCAAGTTACAGTTTGCACGGACGGACGGACAGACGGACGGACAGACAGACATCCGGACTTGAACTTTTCTCGTCACCCTGATCATTTTGATATATATAATCCTATATCTAACTCGTTTAGTTTTAGGACTTACAACCAATCGTTATGTGGACAAAACTATAATACTCTCGTAGCAACTTTGTTGCGAGAGTATAAATATACACATATGTATATTTCTGCAGCAGATACAACAGATAAAACCTTCCTTTATTTGAAGTGAAGCTTTCATTGTGTGATGGTTGGAGAGAATGTTTTAAGCTTATTTCTAGTTATAATTCGTTGTCTATAAAAAACTAAACTACTACTACTAAATATTAATTAAATACTCCAATCGCTTCCGAAATATTTATTTACCACATCATACATTTAGTACTCAAATATACGTAACGGTATTCACCAGAAGTAACCCGTGAAGTTAAGACAGCAAAACTTCAGGGGTTACTTAAGATGGATCATGAACCCAGCATCTCACTGAATGGCCACCTGACTGAATGGCCAATGGAGACTCCGTTTGCTTCACGAACTATCGTGCTAAAAAATTTTATTAGCAATTCCAATATCCTTGAGCAACAATATGAGGTCACCACTCACAACGGGGCAACTCGATAATGCGTAGCCGATTGTTCGCAAGTCAAGTTGCAAAGCGAATTCGTTCTGCAATTATAAGCAAAAGCAACAGCTAAATATCGCTGTCAGACCAGTGCAAATTCATGAACGGTTCATTAAAGCGTTTCGAGCCAACGATTAGAGACGATGAGAGCGGCGGTGGTGAAATCTCTAAAATACCCTTGAAAAGGTGTAGTGCAACTAATCCACATTACAATTAAAATGAAGTGAAGTGTATTCTGAAACCTCGTGTCATTATTGTTTTCGCTTGTGCTTCGCTACACCAAGCTACATTATATACAAGATTAAGCGTTCACTTAATAATCTCACTAACTTATCTCACATATTAACCGATATATACATATGATATAAACCCCATCGGATTTTTGGAAACCTAATATTTAGTTTATTGGACCTAGAGAAAGTAATTACCTGATTTTTGGAACAGAGGCACACTAATGTAAGAAGCAACATTTGATATGGCCAACGTCCTCAGCATTATTAGCCTCAAAATTATTAGCTTATAACTCTGTAAAGCTCTTAGTGGATCGATGAGATTTAGATGGATTGACTTTTTTACGGCAAGTTTTCCAATCCACATATGCGACAACTTCTTTACCATAACCAGCGGGCCAAATACACTTTATCAAAAATATGCGTAAATATTAGTAGTTCCCAGACAACAAGAATGAGGACGCAAAAGTTATTCAATAATTTGGTTTCATTGTGCAAAGATGGTCAACACGATTTCGAGGTTGAGAAACTCATCAGGTTCCACAATGCTGTTCCATGTTCAAAATCTGTAACTTAGTTTATGCCTGTATACATACTACATAACTTATATAACACTAATCCTAATGAAAGTAAGTGAGTATTTGGGAACAATGGATGTAAATTATATCTAACTGAAATATTTATTCTTCGACCGCACCCGAACTGAGGCTCTCCTTACTTGCTTTTAGTCAATACCTACATATATTCACAACAAAATCAAAACAAAACAGAAATCGGTTCTTATCTTTGCCAACAACCACGTCATATACTTGTTCGGAGATGCAAACTGACTGTGTTTCACTTCCCACATTGCGGGACACAATATCATGGAGAGCATTCCACATTCAAAAATGTTGGTGAACGGTGCGCTCTTGGTGCTCTTCATGGGCACCGCCTGGACGGATGTAATATTGAACAAATCGGGAAGACTGAGATCTCTACCTTACAACTGTGTCGAGGCAGTGTGCGCCGCTGGTTCAGAGGCCAAAAGTGGCATCTACCAAATACGCTTACCGTTAGATGGTTGGGCGCATCGACCCTTCTACGTTTACTGTTTACTCGATGACAAAGGCGGTGACCCCTGGTTGTTGGTACAGCGTAGGCAAGACGGAGAAGTGAACTTCTATCGCAACTGGAATGATTACAAGGCTGGCTTTGGAAGCTTGGACACAAGTTTCTTCATCGGCTTGGACAAACTGCATGCACTCACACAGGTGCAACTGAATGAGCTACAAATCGTATTGCATGATTTCGACGATACCGTTAAGTACGCCAACTTTAAAAGCTTCGCTGTGGGCGACGAGAACGAAAAATATGCCTTGAATATATTAGGAGACTTTTCTGGAAGTGCGGGCAATGGCACGCTCTACTATAACAGTGGGCAAAAGTTCAGTACATACGATATGGTGAACAACTTTAAACCTGGGCGTGAAAATTGTGCGAAATATTACAAAGGGGCCTGGTGGTTCAGAGGCTGTTTTTGGAGGTAAAATTCTATTTGCAAGTTTCCTAAAATGCTGCGCCGAATTATTATTGCTCTATTCTATAGTCATCTAAATGGCGTGTATATTAATGGTACTATCCGTAATGGAGAGAAAGGCATCATCTGGAATACATGGCGAGGCGTCAACTATTCGTTGAAATATGCACACATGGCTATAAGGCCAATAGATAGTACAGAAATGCGGGTACATGGATGTAGGAAGAAGAGACATGAGAAACATCAATGCAGGAAGAGGAAAAATCGGGCACATAGCTATAAAAATACGACAAATAAAGACTAGTTAAAAAGTCATACCATATATGAATTGTATATTAATTGCTATTCGCTGCTTATAGTGATAAAGTAAGTCCGAAAGAGACTTTTTTTTCAGGACTTAGTTGTTGTAACCAATCCAGGAATGTTCTAGAAATAAATAAGCAATTCAAATGCGAAGTCGTGTGTTTTTCCTTTAAAGTATAAATTTGTAGATTTAATTACTTTTGTGGCCACCAAAGTCGATACATATTGTATAATTTGACTTTTGTTGCAAACGAGGCTTCAATCTCGGCACTCCTTCCATCGTCTCGAATTTCTTTCAAGTGATCATTATCTTTTCGTTCTCCATTAGTGATAAACTGGGTGGCACGTAACATCTATAGACAGTGATCTATCTGGCACCGGGCCCATAACACCACTTTTCCTGCGTTATCTGAGATACATGAACTCCACTAGGACCTAGACTCGTTCTATGTTCACGGGTAAAAGCAATGACAAATTCAGAGATATGAACTTTAACGTCAACTTGAGAAAGCGTAGCCGATTGTTCGCAAGTCAAGTTGAATAGCAAATTCGTTCTGTGAATGTAAACGAAAGCACTGCAAAATATCACTGATGGCAATGGTCGACTGCTTGTAACGACTATAATACCTTTGAAAAGGTGTAGTGGAACTAATCTTAATAACAATTAAAAAGATGTGAAACTGAACCGTGGAACCGAAATAGAGGCGATGTTGAGGATAATCATTGTTCGGTTTTGGCGATTTGTAAGTTCCGCGGCCAGACTAGCCATGTCACGGAACTCCTCCTAAACGGCTGGACCGATTTTATTGAAAATTTGGGTGTGTCTTCTTGGATTCGAGTTTGGTCGAGAATAATAATTCGGCCAAATTTAAATTGTTTATTTCATAAATTGTTTTAATAATAATAATTGAATGCTATCTTTATCGTTTTTTGCTGTGAAATATATTTTTTGCTTTGGTTATGGTGCCTATGGAAAATGTAGATCATATCCCTACTTTGGTTTCTTAGTAACTATATCCTGTAACTAATATTTATTATATAAAAAAAGCTTTCGAACTTCGAAATCAAATATTTCGATTTTGGAAAATCGGAGAATGCAATTGTTACTTGTATCTCAATCTCCGAAGCTGGTCCAATACCCAGACGAGTGTTGTACAGTGTAATGTATACATAAATTTTGTCTCCTTGGTTGATCACTCGCTATGAAAAATTATAAATTCTTCGGCTACACCCGAACTTAGGTCGTTCTTACTTGCTTATTCAAAATATTCATAACAAAATCAAAACAAAACAGAAAACGTTTCTTATCTCTGCCAACAACCACATTCCATACATGTTGGGGAGGCAAATGTTCCATGTCTCACTTCTCTCATTGCGAGATTCTAACGGGTGATTTTTTTGAGGTTAGGATTTTCATGCATTAGTATTTGACAGATCACGTGGGATTTCAGACATGGTGTCAAAGAGAAAGATGCTCAGTATGCTTTGACATTTCATCATGAATAGACTTACTAACGAGCAACGCTTGCAAATCATTGAATTTTATTACCAAAATCAGTGTTCGGTTCGAAAATTTTTTATCGACAAATTTTGTTCAGCGATGAGGCTCATTTCTGGTTGAATGGCTACGTAAATAAGCAAAATTGCCGCATTTGGGGTGAAGAGCAACCAGAAGCCGTTCAAGAACTGCCCATGCATCCCGAAAAATGCACTGTTTGGTGTGGTTTGTACGCTGGTGGAATCATTGGACCGTATTTTTTCAAAGATGCTGTTGGACGCAACGTTACGGTGAATGGCGATCGCTATCGTTCGATGCTAACAAACTTTTTGTTGCCAAAAATGGAAGAACTGAACTTGGTTGACATGTGGTTTCAACAAGATGGCGCTACATGCCACACAGCTCGCCATTCTATGGCCATTTTGAGGGAAAACTTCGGAGAACAATTCATCTCAAGAAATGGACCCGTAAGTTGGCCACCAAGATCATGCGATTTAACGCCTTTAGACTATTTTTTGTGGGGCTACGTCAAGTCTAAAGTCTACAGAAATAAGCCAGCAACTATTCCAGCTTTGGAAGACAACATTTCCGAAGAAATTCGGGCTATTCCGGCCGAAATGCTCGAAAAAGTTGCCCAAAATTGGACTTTCCGAATGGACCACCTAAGACGCAGCCGCGGTCAACATTTAAATGAAATTATCTTCAAAAAGTAAATGTCATGAACCAATCTAACGTTTCAAATAAAGAACCGATGAGATTTTGCAAATTTTATGCGTTTTTTTTTTTTAAAAGTTATCAAGCTCTTAAAAAATCACCCTTTATATCACAAGAGCTAGAGTATAAATACAGCTCCGTCTATATTCGAGCGATTAGTTCAACAAAAACATACGAGATGATACTTTCGTATAGACAAATGTTGGTGACCGCGGCGTTGTTGGTGATGGTTTTCTTGGGCAAAGCCTCGTCGGATATGCTATTGAACATATCGGGAAGTCTGAGGCATCTACCATCGAACTGTGTTGAGGCAGTGCGTTTGGAAGGTTCAGAGGCCAAAAGTGGCATCTACCAAATACAATTACCGTTAAAAGGTTGGGAAGATCGACCCTTCTACGTTTACTGTTTACTCGATCACAAAGACGGTGATCCTTGGTTGTTGGTGCAGCGTAGACAGGACAGATTCATAGACTTCAATCGCAACTGGACTGATTACAAGATTGGTTTCGGAAACTTGGCCACAAGTTTCTTCATTGGCCTGGACAAACTGCATGCGCTCACACAAGTGCAAATTAATGAGCTACAAATCAAATTGCGTGATTTCAACGATACCGTTAAGTACGCCAACTACGATAATTTCGCAGTGGGTGATGAGATCGGAAAATATCCATTGAATATTTTGGGAAAATATTCTGGAAGTGCAGGCGACTCCTTACTCGAACATCACAGTGGACAAAAGTTCAGTACATACGATCAGGATAACGACAATTCGTCTTCGAATTGTGCGCAAACTTTCAAAGGGGGTTGGTGGTTTCGAAACTGCCTCAACAGGTAAAATACAATTCCCCAATTTTAAAAAGTGTTACACTGATTATTATTGTACTTTTTAGTAACCTAAATGGCAAATATTTGAAAAGCACTGACGAAGAACAAAGGAAGGGCCTCATCTGGTTTTCATGGCATGGCTTCTCTAAATCGTTGAAATATGCGCATATGGCTATAAGGCCAAAAGATAGTGCAAAAATGCGGATACGTGGAATTAGGATGAGGACATCTAAAGGCCAGTTTAAAAGTCATCAAAATTAATATGCATCTATCATATACCATATCCAATTCATTTACGACAGTCCGAAAGAGATATATTTTTGCAGGACATATTTGTTGTTTTAACAGATCCAAGAATGTTCTTGAAATAAATCAGCAAATCAAATGCATAGTCGTGTTTTTTATTTTTTTCTTAAAACTATACATTGCTGCTTATGTACTTTCCTCTCTCTTAAGCATCCCTTTTTTTAACTTTCTAGATTTCATTACTTTTGTTGCCACCGAAGTCGATAGACCAATTACAGAGTTTCGTTTTTCTCACTTGCGATATCTTTTACTGAGATACTTCTTCTTCTTAACTGGCGTAGAAACCGCTTACGTTATAGCCGAGTCCACAACAGTGCGCCACGCATCTCTCCTTTTGGCGTTTTGGCGCCAATTGGTAATACCAAGTGAAGACAGGTCCTTCTCCACCTGGTCCTTCCACCGGAGTGGAGGTCTCCCTCTTCCTCGGCTTCCACCAGCGGGTACTGCATCGAAAACTTTCAGAGCTGGGGCACTTTCATCCATTCGAACAACATGACCCAGCCAGCGTAGCCGCTGTCTTTTTATTCGCTGGACTATGTCTATGTCGTCGAACAACACATACAGCTCATCATTCCATCTTCTGCGGTATTCGCCGTTGCCAATGTTTAAGGGACCGTAAATCTTCCGCAAAACCTTTCTCTCGAAAACTCCTAGTGCCGTCTCATCGGATGTTGACATCGTCCACGCTTCTGCACCATAAAATAGGACGGGAATGATGAGGGACTTGTAGAGTTTAGTTTTTGTTCGTCGAGAGAGGACTTTACTTTTCAATTGCCTACTCAGTCCATAGTAGCACCTGTTGGCAAGAGTGATTCTGCGTTGGATTTCAAGGCTGACATCATTATCGGTGTTAATGTTGGTTCCTAGGTATACGAAATTATCTACAACTTCAAAGTTATGACTGTCAACAGTGACGTGGGAGCCAGTGACTGAGATACTTATTTACTATGAAAATTAAGTAAAAGGACAACACGTAATATATGTATATATACATTTAGAGTAGGCGTATTGCTCTATTTGTGTTGGTCAAAGTCAGCTTACACAGCCGTATTAGTTTTGCAGAGATACCAAATTAATACAAAGCCGCATAGAGGCAGCTCCTTTTCGTGCTGTCGAAAGAAGCTTTGAAGTCGACAAAGGGGTGTGTGTCGATCCTCTTTTCACGGGCTTCTCCAAGATTTGGCGCATGGTGAATATCTGGTCAATTGTTGAATTTCCAGGTATCAAGCCACAATGATAAGGTCAAATCAGATTGTTGACGGGGGCTTTAGTTTTTCACACAGTACGCTCGAGAGAACCCTATAGGCGATATTGAGGACGCTTATCCCACGGTAATTGGCGCAGATTGTGGGGTTTCCAGGTGGATTGGGCAGAGTCACTTAGGTTCCAATAGTAGGGCATGCTTTCGTTCGACCATATTCTGCGAAGAAGCTGATGCATGTGCCTTATAAGTTATTCGCCACCATATTTGAATTGGTCGACCGGCAATCTTACAATTTTAAGAAGCAACGATCAAATGACAGTTAACAGTTAACAGTTAACTATTCACTTACTACTGGAAGTCCGTAGTCATAAGTTTCTTGGCAATATAAGAGGGAGAGAGTGAGAGAAAGAGAAGAAGAGCATATGAAACTTGATTTTCAATCCTCTACGAAAACGTCACTCTACGAAGATAGTTCAGGTGCCCAAGGGCCAGTACGAAAACGCTCGTTACACCTAATGTTTCTCCGCAACTGAGAAAGCGTAGCAGATTGTTTACAAGTCAAGTTGTAAAGCAAATTCGTTCTGCGAATGGAAATATAAATTTTTTTATAAATAAAGTTTAACAACCAGTTTATCGAGATTAGATTTCTCGACAACTATTAAAAAATGTTTATTCATACCCTTGTAAAGGTCTTAGTTGACCCAATAAACATAAACATTTCACAGGCAGGTTTTCCAATACTATTATATGTCAACATCTTTACTGAGATAACGATCAAACTACTCGGTTTCAGACAAAAACTCCATTCAGGAATGAGGACCAAAAAGTTGGTTAGTTGGAACGTAAGTGAGCATCTTTTTTTTACTTCTCCACAACCCGTATAATAATTCAGGTCTCTCTGAAATGGGCCTAGTTAATATATGAATTGTGTCTCCTTGATGGGTCACTCGCTTTAATAAATATAAATTCTGCGGCTATACGCGAACTTAGACTCACCTTACTTGCTAATATTCAATAGAATCAAAATAAAACAGAAAACCAAAATTAGGAGAGGCAAATTTTACATATCTCACTTCCCTTAATACGGGACCCAACATCCCGAAGAGCTAGAATATAAATACAGCTTCGTTTATATTCGAACGATTAGTCCAAAACATGTATACGAGGTGATCATTCCTAACAAAAAATGTTGGTAACCGCTGCGCTGTTGGTGCTCTTCTTGGGTATCGTCTCGACGGATATACTATTGAACAAATCGAGGAGGGTGAGGGCTCTACCCTACAACTGTGTCGAAGCAGTGCGCGCCGCTGGTTCAGAGGCCAAAAGTGGCATCTACCAAATACGCTTACCGTTAGATGGTTGGGCGCACCGACCCTTCTACGTTCACTGTCTACTCGATCGCAACGGTGGTGACCCTTGGTTGTTGATACAGCGTAGACAGGACGGAGGAATAACATTTCATCGCAAGTGGAATGATTACAAAACTGGCTTCGGAAATATAGAAAGAAGTTTCTGGATTGGTTTTGACATACTGCATGCGATCACACAGGTGCAAATTAATGAGCTACAAATCGAGCTGCATGATTTCAACGATACCGTTAAGTATGCCTACTACGAAAGCTTCGCTGTGGGTGATGAGAACGAAAAATATGCATTGAATATGTTGGGAAACTATTCTGGGAGTGCAGGCGATGGCTTGCTCTACTATAACAGTGGCCAAAAGTTTACTACTATCGATCGGGATAACGACGGTAATTATTGGAATTGTGCGGCGAAGTATAAAGGGGCATGGTGGTACGACGACTGTCACCACAGGTGAAATTGAAATCGCTTGTTTTCTAAAATGTTACGCCTAAATATCATTAATCTATTCTTTAGTTGCCTATTTGGCGAGTACCTTAATAACAATAACAAAGCAGAAGGTAAAGGCATCCTTTGGAGTACATGGCACGGGGTCTATTATTCATTGAAGTACACGCATATGGCCATAAGACCCAGAGATACTGTGGAAGTTCGGATACATGGTTGTAGGAAGAAGATAAATGAGGTACATGAACGTAGGAGGAGAAGAAGTGGGTCAAAACAAGGTGGGAATAAAAAAGACGGACAGAGATCTGAAAAGGGGAAAGACGTACAGAGACCTGAAAAGAGGAAAGACGGAAAGAGAAGTGACAACAGGAAAAATAAGTCAAAAAAATGTGAGGCTCACAATTGTAAGAAGAGGATAGAGGCAAAGAGATGTAAAACGAAGTTAAAGGGACGGAAATGTAAGAAGAAGATAAATAAGGCAAAGAGATGTAAAAAGAAGATAGGACGGAAATGTAAGAAGAGGATAAATAAGGCAAAGAGATGTAAGAAGAAATTAGAGGCAGAGAGGTGTAAGAAAACGATAAAAAGAGCAAAGAAATGTGGGAAGAAGTTGAAGGCAAAGAGATGTAAAACGAGGATATATAAGGCAAGGAGATGTAAAAAGAAGTTAAAGGGATGGAAATGTAAGAAGAGGATAACTAAGACAAAGCGATGTAAAACGAAGTTAAAGGGACGGAAATGTAAGAAGAAGTTGAATAAGACAAAAAGATGTAAAACGAGGATAAATAAGGCAAAGAGATGTAAAAAGAAGTTAAAGGGATGGAAATGTAAGAAGAGGATAACTAAGACAAAGCGATGTAAAACGAAGTTAAAGGGACGGAAATGTAAGAAGAAGTTGAATAAGACAAAAAGATGTAAAACGAGGATAAATAAGACAAAGAGATGTAAAAAGAAGTTAAAGGGATGGAAATGTAAGAAGAGGATAACTAAGACAAAGCGATGTAAAACGAAGTTAAAGGGACGGAAATGTAAGAAGAAGATAAATAAGGCAAAGAGATGTAAAACGAGGATAAATAAGGCAAAGCGATGTAAAAAGAAGTTAAAGGGATGGAAATGTAAGAAGAGGATATATAAGACAAAGCGATGTAAAACGAAGTTAAAGGGACGGAAATGTAAGAAGAAGTTGAATAAGACAAAAAGATGTAAAACGAGGATAAATAAGACAAAGAGATGTAAAAAGAAGTTAAAGGGATGGAAATGTAAGAAGAGGATAACTAAGACAAAGCGATGTAAAACGAAGTTAAAGGGACGGAAATGTAAGAAGAAGATAAATAAGACAAAGAGATGTAAAACGAGGATAAATAAGGCAAGGAGATGTAAAAAGAAGTTAAAGGGATGGAAATGTAAGAAGAGGATAACTAAGACAAAGCGATGTAAAACGAAGTTAAAGGGACGGAAATGTAAGAAGAAGTTGAATAAGACAAAAATATGTAAAACGAGGATAAATAAGGCAAAGAGATGTAAAAAGAAGTTAAAGGGATGGAAATGTAAGAAGAGGATAACTAAGACAAAGCGATGTAAAACGAAGTTAAAGGGACGGAAATGTAAGAAGAAGATAAATAAGACAAAAAGATGTAAAACGAGGATAAATAAGGCAAAGCGATGTAAAAAGAAGTTAAAGGGATGGAAATGTAAGAAGAGGATAAATAAGACAAAGCGATGTAAAACGAGGATAAATAAGGCAAAGCGATGTAAAAAGAAGTTAAAGGGATGGAAATGTAAGAAGAAGTTGAATAAGACAAAAAGATGTAAAACGAGGATAAATAAGACAAAGAGATGTAAAAAGAAGTTAAAGGGATGGAAATGTAAGAAGAGGATAACTAAGACAAAGCGATGTAAAACGAAGTTAAAGGGACGGAAATGTAAGAAGAAGTTGAATAAGACAAAGAGATGTAAAACGAGGATATATAAGGCAAGGAGATGTAAAAAGAAGTTAAAGGGATGGAAATGTAAGAAGAGGATAACTAAGACAAAGCGATGTAAAACGAAGTTAAAGGGACGGAAATGTAAGAAGAAGTTGAATAAGACAAAAAGATGTAAAACGAGGATAAATAAGACAAAGAGATGTAAAAAGAAGTTAAAGGGATGGAAATGTAAGCAGAGGATAACTAAGACAAAGCGATGTAAAACGAAGTTAAAGGGACGGAAATGTAAGAAGAATTTGAATAAGACAAAGAGATGTGAAACGAGGATAAAGAAGGCAAAGAGATGTAAAAAGAAGTTAAAGGGATGGAAATGTAAGAAGAGGATAAATAAGACAAAGCGATGTAAAACGAAGTTACAGGGACGGAAATGTAAGAAGAAGATGAATAAGACAAAGAGATGTAAAACGAGGATAAATAAGGCAAAGAGATGTAAAAAGAAGTTAAAGGGATGGAAATGTAAGAAGAGGATAACTAAGACAAAGCGATGTGAAACGAAGTTAAAGGGACGGAAATGTAAGAAGAAGATGAATAAGACAAAGAGATGTAAAACGAGGATAAATAAGGCAAAGAGATGTAAAAAGAAGTTAAAGGGATGGAAATGTAAGAAGAGGATAACTAAGACAAAGCGATGTAAAACGAAGTTAAAGGGACGGAAATGTAAGAAGAAGATGAATAAGACAAAGAGATGTAAAACGAGGATAAATAAGGCAAAGAGATGTAAAAAGAAGTTAAAGGGATGGAAATGTAAGAAGAGGATAACTAAGACAAAGCGATGTGAAACGAAGTTAAAGGGACGGAAATGTAAGAAGAAGATGAATAAGACAAAGAGATGTAAAACGAGGATAAATAAGGCAAAGAGATGTAAAAAGAAGTTAAAGGGATGGAAATGTAAGAAGAGGATAACTAAGACAAAGCGATGTAAAACGAAGTTAAAGGGACGGAAATGTAAGAAGAAGATGAATAAGACAAAGAGATGTAAAACGAGGATAAATAAGGCAAAGAGATGTAAAAGAAGTTAAAGGGATGGAAATGTAAGAAGAGGATAACTAAGACAAAGCGATGTGAAACGAAGTTAAAGGGACGGAAATGTAAGAAGAAGATGAATAAGACAAAGAGATGTAAAACGAGGATAAATAAGGCAAAGAGATGTAAAAAGAAGTTAAAGGGATGGAAATGTAAGAAGAGGATAACTAAGACAAAGCGATGTAAAACGAAGTTAAAGGGACGGAAATGTAAGAAGAAGATAAATAAGGCAAAGAGATGTAAAAAGAAGTTAAAGGGATAGGAATGTAAGAAGAGGATAACTAAGACAAATCGATGTAAAACGAAGTTAAAGGGACGGAAATGTAAGAAGAAGATGAATAAGACAAAGAGATGTAAAACGAGGATAAATAAGGCAAAGAGATGTAAAAAGAAGTTAAAGGGATAGGAATGTAAGAAGAGGATAACTAAGACAAATCGATGTAAAACGAAGTTAAAGGGACGGAAATGTAAGAAGAAGATGAATAAGACAAAGAGATGTAAAACGAGGATAAATAAGGCAAAGAGATGTAAAACGAAGTTAAAGGGACGGAAATGTAAGAAGAAGATAAATAAGGCAAAGAGATGTAAAAAGAAGTTAAAGGGATGGAAATGTAAGAAGAGGATAACTAAGACAAAGCGATGTAAAACGAAGTTAAAGGGACGGAAATGTAAGAAGAAGATGAATAAGACAAAGAGATGTAAAACGAAGTTAAAGGGACGGAAATGTAAGAAGAAGATAAATAAGGCAAAGAGATGTAAAAAGAAGGTAAAGGGACGAAAATGTAAGAAAAGGATAAAAAAGGCAAAGAGATGTGAAAAGAAGTTAAAAGGACGGAAATGTAAGAAGGAGTTAAAGGGAAAGAGATGTAAGAAGAAGTTAGAGGCAGAGAGGTGTAAGAAAAGGATAAAAGGGGCAAATAAATGTGGGAAGAAGTTGAAGGCAAAGAGATGTAAAAAGAAGTTAAAGGGACGGAAATGTAAGAAGTGTCTGACACACAGATTGAAGATGTACCATATATAATGTTGTACCGTTTATAATGAAGATAAATGAAATAAATGAATATACATTTTTGGATAAATTCCGGTTTTCATTCATTCTCTGTCTCTTTCAAAGATCTAGGCAGAAAAGTCGCCGAAAATCTATGTGACGATGTTTTTAAAGTGGTAATGATGAGACGCGAATGTGGCAAAGCTTGCTGACGTGATTCGAGCAGTACTGTTTGGTATTACCGGAACAACATCCACACCTGGTATCCCAATAAGACCTTAAAGATTTCATCTACCACAATATGAGACTTTCATTGAATTGTTAACGCGTTACATACAAAAATGTGGCTTCCTCATTATCTGGTAAAAGCACCGACTAGTCCAATTCCAAAAGCTAAATAAAATAATCGGCTTGTCGTGCTCAAACCGACTACTTTGCATGCTGGAGACTAAATTGTCTTCGCTTGGAGGTCCATTTGGGAAAGAAACACCGCGATCTCTCTGATGACCAATATGGATTTCTGATCCATGGAATTAAAAAGCTTACAAAACAGTAGAAGAACAGAACACAAAGGAGAGGGATGTAACATCTAATATTTCTCTGCAACTGAGAAAGCGTAGCAGATTTTTTGCTGGTAAAGCGTGGTAAAGCAAATTCGTTCTGCGAATGTATACGAAAGCAACACCGTCGCTGCTGACGGTGGTCGCCTGCGTGTAACGGATATAATACCCTTGAAAAAGTGTAACTCATCTTAATAACGGTTAAAAAGAAGTGTTACAACGTAATTTAGAATGGAAGTAAGTTAGCCGCGCACCTTTAGAACTGCAACAGAGGCGATGTTGAAGGCAATCATTGAGCGGTTTTGGCGATTTTTGCGCTGCAGGACTTTCTTTATTAATTAGTATTTTATAAAGAAAGTTCAACAACGGGTGGGTCACTCGCTATTTAAAAATATAAATTCTGCGGCTACACCCGAAGTTACGCACTCCTTACTTGCTTGTATTATATATATATTGATAACAAAAGCAAAACAAAACAAATTATATACTTGTTAGGAGAGGCAAATTGTCTGTCTTCCACTTCCCACATTACGGGACACAATATCATGGAGAGCTGGACTATAAATAAAGCTTCGTTTAAATTCGAGCGATTAGTCTAAAACAAGTAAGCTAGATGATCATTCCACACATAAAAATGTTGGTGAACAGTGCGGTCTTGGTGCTCTTTTTGAGCATCACCTCGTCGGATATACTATTAAACAAATCGAGGAGGGCGAGGACTATACCTTACAACTGTATCGAGGCAGTGCGCGCCGCTGGTTCAAAGGCCAAAAGTGGCATCTACCAAATACAATTACCGTTAGAGGGTTGGACGCATCGACCCTTCTACGTTTACTGCCTACTTGATGGCAACGGTGGTGACCCTTGGTTGTTGCTACAGCGTAGGCAAGATAAAGACATCAACTTCTATCGCAACTGGACTGATTACAAGATTGGCTTTGGCAATTTGGAAACAAGCTTCTTCATTGGTCTGGACTTGCTACATGCGCTCACGCAGATGCAATTTAATGAGCTGCAAATCGAATTGCATGATTTCAACGATACCGTTATGTACGCTAACTACGATAGTTTCGCTGTGGGTGACGAGTATGAAAAATATGTATTGAATATTGTGGGAAAATACTCTGGAAGCGCGGGCGATGGTGCCTTCCACTATCACAGGGGCCAAAGTTTCTCAACATACGATCGGGATAACGACCGTTGGTGGGATGGTAATTGTGCTGGAAAGTATAAAGGGGGCTGGTGGTACAACACCTGCCACTGGAGGTAAAAATCAAATTGCATGTTTTCTAAAATGAAACACATAAAAATGATTGCCCTATTCTTTAGTTGCCTAAATGGCGAGTATATTATTGGTACTAACAACGAAGAAGGGAAAGGCATCATATGGAAAACATGGCACGGCGGCTTCTACTCGTTGAAATATACACACATGGCTATAAGACCAATATATAGTGCAGAAATGCGAGAACATGGCGGTAGGAAGAGGACAAATGAGGCACACTGGTGTAAGAAGAGGACACACAGATGTAAGAAGAGGATAAATAAAGGCTAGTTAAAAAGTCGTAAGTCACGTATAAAATACCTTGAAAAGAAATAAAAAATAATACACTTATAAACCATTCGCTGTTTATTTATGTCAGTCTGATAATGACACCTTTTTCATCAGCACTTATTGATTGTTCTAACAGATTTCAGAATGTTCTAGAAATAAATAAGCAAATCAAATACTAAGTCGTGCTTTTTTCTTTAATTATTAAGCTATGCATTGCTGCATATATCTTTCTGACACTCTCTCTTTAACCTCAAGTTAAGCTTGTAGATTTAATTACTTTTTTTGCCACCGAAGCCGATACACCAATTACAGCGTATTTCCAACTATTTGTTGTACAACGCTTCGTTAAGTTTTGTGTTGCAAAAGAGACTTCAAGCTCGACAATACTTTAATGGCGTCGAATTTCTTTCCAATGATCATTCTCGTTAAGAAGTTGCCGCTCCTTTACAATTAAGTTCTCTCTCACTCTATCTCTCTCTATTTCTATTTAACATATTTTATTATTAGTTAAATGACGATCTGTAGTTGAGTTAAAGATACGCTTAAATTACTTCGAAAGAAAAACCTAGACAAGATATGATTTATGAGAAGATGAGATAAAACATCGGTATTTCGAAATTATCAAGATTTTTACAAAAGCCTATTTCAATACTGTGAGTTTGAAGGAGTTCTTTAAGCAACTTAATATATGCCTATTTGTATACTCAATCATTCTATCTCGCTTTCTCTCTCTCTATCTTCTAGATCCCTTTCTCTTTTTCAGTGCTAGATTTTCATATAAGCAAATGACGAGAATGCCAAGAATATCATAGGCTCATACAAGGAGAACTACATGTGTTTCTGCAACAGATGGTACAAAAGAGACTTTGACTTTGACACGCAAGGTCAGCAACAACGAAATGGGTTTAAAATTTGAAGAATTGTCTTTACTAATAAGACTTATTTGTTCTACATGTGTAAAGCACAACAATGGGCCAGTAAAGTCAAAGATTGGACGTCACATAAGTAATACAAAAGAACTATTCACTTCAAATGAAAGCCAAAAACTTATGGATGTTCGAAAATGTTCGAAAAGTTCGACAATCCCAACAACTGACTTACGAGGTCACCAAATTGCCGCGCGCTTGGACCGAAGGTGTTGGCATTTAATTGCCGTTGGCTTCTTTGCGCTGCACGTAAATTTAAATTAACAGACCAGCGGTGATTTTCACTCAATGACACTACATGAATGAACATGCATGCACACACTCACTCACACATATCACACGGCACTGTCGGCTGCGCCTTTTGACCTTAAGCGTTAATTCATTTTAGCAGTTTTTGCAATTCGTGCAGCGAACTTTTCCCGTTCGGGTGCTTTCAGCCAAACTTTATTAGCAATTCTCACTTTTTCCACACTTGTGAAACTGTGAAAACGTGCGCCGCGGCCACAAACCCGCATCCGCAAGCGCGCCACCACCACAAAAATGCTGAAAACTATGTAAAAGCAAGGTAACGAAATTTTCAAAATAAATTAAAGAGAAAATCGAAAAAAAAAGAAATTATTAAAAAGTCAAGCGAAATAGTCGAAACGTGTCCTTTTAATGAGTTCCACACCATAGCAACACACACACACACAGACTGAGCTTGAAAATATGTATGTATTATGTATTAATTGTGGTTATGAAGCAGACGAACGAACCTCGCTTGATTGTTTTTGCTTTTGCTAGTCGGTCCATAAGTCGGTCAGCGCTTCGATTTGCCGTTTTATATGTATGTCTGTATGTTTGCGCCCCCCTGCATTTAGTTGCACGAGTGCTTTTAATACCTCGCATGATTTATGTAACGAATTTTTAATCATTGTACAATGTTCGGTTACTCTTCTTTGTACGAAACTTATTTCTTTTAATTTTTATTTTAAACTTTTTTTTTCGTTTTCACTTTTTTGCATTCACACCGAACTGTTGGAGCGCACAGTGCGCAGGATATGCATTGAACTGCTGTGCCAATCGGAAATTATGCCTTCAAAGCGTGTGGCCAAGTTATGAAAATTGTGAAATATTGCGATTGAGATTGTTGTATCGGCTACGTGGTCGGTGGCACGTCTGATGGCTGTTGAAAAGCGTGAATTTGCTTTGAATCCAAGCCGGTGCGCAGGTACTGCTTAATTGCGACCATTAATTGCTGATACTATTGAAACAAGGTGACCGGCTGGTTGCCAGAGAGAGTGTAGAAATTTGCTCAAGACTCAAACAGGGTACGTAATCGTAAAAAAAGTGAAAAAGCAAAAACAAACTAATATTCCTTAAGAAGACTTGGGAATTTCCAAAATGGTTCCTTTTTTTATAGAATCACAAAACCATTCCGAAAAACTTGTTTCGTTTTACGAACAATTCGATACCTGTTGTATTCAGACCCTAGTATAGTATCTCGAGTTCTTAATGTTTTTAGAAATGTTCCGGTCTCTTGTACCAGTTTTTAGTTTAAATTGTAATAAAATCGAACTCATGAGGCTCATAAGCCTAAAATATTTTGAATGCACTGTAATTCTTTTGACTCTTGAGATGAGTCGAAAGACAGGCAGTCGCATAACAATTTAACGACGTCACCAATCAAAGGTACATTTCCTACAAATTGACAAGTGTCATAATTCTGTGTCAATGTTTTCAACGCATTTTTTTCTTTGCAGACACACCTCTATCTTATATACATATGGTATACCCAGGCTAAAAATAATACTTTCTTCTTTCTTCCTAGATTAGGATACGTTATGTATCCGAACAGATTTTAACACTCAAATTAGTTGTCATTGAAGGAAGGTCAAATGCACAATACAATCCAATTTACAATTGTCATTTTCCGTATTAAAGCCGATGCTTCGACGCACACATCTACACAACACATCTACACAGAGAGCACAGAGCACAAAAAGATGGGCTCATAACAATATAGACAGCTGCTATTGCTTCATTTCCAAAAATAAGGTACAAAAATAACATTATCATAAACGCATTATTATGCCCAGATTACGATGGAGAGTGTGTGACCGTTCGAGCTGATAGTTGGCAGGATGGCGACAGTGACGCCGACAAAAGTCAACGATCACAAAAGGAAGAACAAAACGGGGAAAAACACCGAAAAGTCAAAGCTTGACATAGTAGAACGGGCAGGTGGTTGAAATAGACGGCAATCAGCGCCAAATCAAAATCGATAAAGCCAATAGTCAACGTATAATACCGAGCAAGCTCCAGAGAGTTCACAGTTGTACCGTTATGTGTGCACTGTGTTGGGCTAGAAATGGTAGTAGTCATTTCGACAGCAACAGCAGCACTCAACCTTTATTAGTGTCAAACGGAAAAGGGCGCGCAACCTTCGACCCTCGTTTGTGCATAATATTTTCATATTAAAAAAGAGAGACTACAATTTTGTTGTGGATTGGGTAGATGCCGTTATTGTGTGTAGTTGTTGAAGTGTTGTTTCTAAAGTAGTGATCAGTGTCATATTAGGCGGCTTTATCCATTCATTTTTTTGCTCTACAGCCCGCCAACTCATGGGACTGCGACTGCGACTGCACGAGTAGTAAAGGTAGACTGAGCAACAATAAATTTGATTCCACTTTCAAGAATATGTTTACCCATTTTGAAGTAAAATCTTGCGAAATTATAAATATAGGCTTATAAAAGATTGCATTTGAAGACAAATATTCATATCTACCAAGATTATGTGAAAATATACAAAATGTATTTTGATAGGTTTGTGCAAACTACTGCAGCAAAAGTTCAGTTGGTTCTAGTTAACTCTTCAAAACCTCACCTGATGAGCACTGCTTCTCAATATCCACTGAATCGTTCGAGGAGTTCACGAGTTGCGATAGGCAAATTCGACAAAGGAGGGTTTCGAGACAATATTTAGGTATTAAGTTGAACCTTATGATTCGGAATTCATTCCTATCATTTATTGGATATTAGAGCAGATATAATCGAGTAGTAGAACTAACCCTATTCCCCACGTGCCCACGATAGTCGATCCTACGTAATCGGAACGGAGCCGGATTTTTAATCGGCCAAGGACTGTCAAATCGCCAGCAGTCTTAGACATTATTTGAATAATGTTTTATGCCACTACAACAACAACAACAACAACAACTAGTGTTTACAATCGTTTTTTTTGTATTTTTATTTTGCAATTTACTCAACGCTTTTGCTCTAAATTATGATGCCTTTGCAATCGTGCGCCCCGCTTCTTTGGCTATGTGCGAAAATGCAAAATTTATGCGCCAAATATTATGCAACAAATTTCTGCCACTTAACTATGCTCGTATTTGAGCAACTGCCGCTGGAGCAACTGAATTTTGCATTTTACTGTGCGCACACACACACCGGCGCGCTCAAGTATGTACGTCCTTTATGTAACATCCGCGCTGCAAAATCGGCATGCGAGCGCCTTTATTATGCAAATTTCGTGATATCAAGTATTTCGTTTCGTTCGTCGATTCGATTCGACAATAAAATGAGTGAAATGTGTAAAGAAAGAAATTTAACTTTACCTTTGCTGCAGTGCCCGCCCGCACGGCCCGCGCTGTGCCACCAATGGCAGATTTGGTACAGGCGGTCGCGGCTAGTGCATACTTCACAGCCAGCAACTATTCATAATGTGACTTACTTAGTTACCCACTAAGCTGCCACTTTCGGCCGCCTTTTGTGGCTCCAGCGTCGACGGCGGCTGCTGCGGCGCTTACCTTTTTCAGTCGCTTTATTTGCCCTGCGGAATTCACTAAGCAGCTGAGCTGAGAAAGCGAAATATTTGTGATAGTCCAAAATAAAAAAAAAACAAAATCGAAAAAAATGCGAGAAAAACTGCAAAACCAAGCCAAGTTGTAGGCGCCAACAACACTTTGCTATGAAATATGCACGTGTAAGGGCAATAATGGCGCGCTTGTGCGTTTGCCATGGCATTTTTGCACTTTTATGTGTTTTTCTTCACTTTTTTTCACTTACTCTCTCATCGGCGCTTGTGAACATTTCTCGCATAACATAGATTTTCAAGCCACTGATAGACACACCAGTTCATCTACATAATTCTTCTGCAAAAGATATATATATGAATGGGTGTGTGTGGCTGCTTACCGAGCCCGTCAGCCAGCCTACTTTACGACTCTTTCATAGTGCTGACAAAAATGAGATTCTTTCGCATTTTTATTTCTGCGACTTCATTGCCGACGTGTGTGTGTGTGGCAGGTACAGCTGTAAGTCTTATTTTGCACAGGCGTTGGAATAAGTTGGCATTTGTGCTAGAAATTTGCATACGCCTTGCCGCAGCCGCTGCACGTAGCAGCCTTTCAGGCGCGCGCACCTTCGCTACGCCTACTGGCATCTTCGTGCGAGTATTGCCCGTATTATGGCGCAAGTATATTTCCAATAATACACCTGTGCTCGTGTGTGTTCCCCATCAATTGTGTATATATTTAGGAATTATTTGCATTTTATTTGTGCATAGTTTCTTCGCTTTGGCCTCGTGCAACATATTTGCATGCCTGCAACGCCTACGTTTTCACACCAAGCCAAGTAAACCAGTAAGCAGAAATTGTATGACCTGCAGTTAGAGCTTTTTTGACACTCAATTTTAGATAATTTGTTCGTGCAACAGCATCGCAGTATGTTCAGTACAATACTAAATTGCTTCTACGAGGAAAGAATGGCGACTTGCCACATTTTTGAAAAATTAAAAATTTTGTTTAATGAAGATAGGATTTAGAAAATTAAATTAAATTAATATGTTCGCAAAACATGATAGCTTAAAATGTTGTGTGGGTAGGGTTGCCACCCGTCACAAAATTGTGGTAAATATTGCCAGCTGTGAAAAATTAAATTAAACTTCTTCTTCTTGACTGGCGTAGACACCGCTTACGCGGTTATAACCGAGTCCAAAACAGCGCGCCACGCATCCCTCCTTCTGGCAGTTTGGCGCCAATTGGTTATTCCAAGCGAAGCCAGGTCCCTCTCCACCTGGTCCTTCCATCGGAGTGGAGGTCTCCCTCTTCCTCTGCTTCCACCAGCGGGTACTGCATCGAATACTTTCAGAGCTGGAGCACTTTCATCCATTCGGACAACATGACCTAGCCAGCGTAGCCGCTGTTTTTTTATTCGCTGGACTATGTCTATGTCGTCGAATAACACATACAGCTCATCGTTCCATCGTTGCGGTATTCGCCGTTGCCAATTTTTAAGGGACCATAAATCTTCCGCAAAACCTTTCTCTCGAAAACTCCTAGTGCCGTCTCATCGGATGTTGACATCGTCCACGCTTCTGCACCATAAAGTAGGACGGGAATGATGAGAGACTTGTAGAGTTTGGTTTTTGTTCGTCGAGAGAGGACTTTACTTTTCAATTGCCTACTTAGTCCATAGTAGTACCTGTTGGCAAGAGTGATTCTGCGTTGGATTTCCAGGCTGACATTGTTATTGGTGTTAATGCTGGTTCCCAGGTAGACGAAATTATCTACAACTTCAAAGTTATGACTGTCAACAGTGACGTGGGGGCCAAGACGCGAATGCGCTGACTGTTTGTTTGACGACAGGAGATATTTTGTCTTGTCCTCGTTCACCACCAGACCCATACGCTTCGCTTCCTTATCCAGTCTGGAGAAAGCAGAACTAACGGCGCGGGTGTTGTTTCCGATGATATCGATATCATCGGCGTACGCCAGTAGCTGTACACTCTTATAGAAGATTGTACCTTCTCGATTTAGCTCTGCAGCTCGTATTATTTTCTCCAGCATCAGGTTAAAGAAATCACACGAGAGTGAGTCACCTTGTCTGAAACCTCGTCTGGTATCGAACGGCTCGGAGAGGTCCTTCCCGATCCTGACGGAGCTTTTGGTGTCGCTCAACGTCAGCTTACACAGCCGTATTAGTTTTGCGGGGATACCAAATTCAGACATCGCGGCATAAAGGCAGCTCCTTTTCGTGCTGTCGAAAGCAGCTTTAAAGTCGACAAAGAGATGGTGTGTGTCGATCCTATTTTCACGGGTCTTCTCCAAAATTTGGCGCATGGTGAATATCTGGTCTGTTGTTGATTTTCCAGGTCTAAAGCCACACTGATAAGGTCCAATCAGTTTGTTGACGGTGGGCTTTAGTCTTTCCCACAATACGCTCGACAGAACCTTATACGCGATGTTGAGGAGGCTTATCCCACGGTAATTGGCGCAAATTGTTGGGTCTCCCTTCTTGTGTATTGGGCAGAGTACACTGAGATTCCAATCGTCAGGCATGCTTTCTTCCGACCATATTCTGCAAAGAAGCTGATGCAAGCACCTTATCAGCTCTTCGCCGCCGTATTTGAATAGCAATTAAACTTAATTAACTTAATTAATAATAACTTAATAGGATTAAAAAATATTTTGTGGGTGGCAACCCGTCTCAAAATTTTTTATTCAAAAAATCGAATTAAAACAAGATGGCTATAGTGCAAAAGTAAAATAGTATAATGAGTAAAATTACAATTGCAAATATGTTCTAGCAGGGTTGCCAGCTCTTTGTTTAAAAAATTCAAATACTTAAATTTAGAAATTATAACTAACTAGATTAAAAAATTGTATGTTAATAACTTAAAAGTATAAAATAAACAAAAATTTTGACTCTAACGAGTTTCATCAAGAATTTGGTTTGTTGGGTGGTTCGCACTGCATCGCCGCCGCCCTAGTAGTCTAATGCAAAATTTATGCACATCCGAAACTTTCGACATGAAATTCGATATATTTTTCTTTGGCGTGATATATGCGATATTCAACCTACACTTCAACCTGCAAGTAAAACAACAACAGCAGCAGCAAGTGCATAACTTGCTGCCAATGCTTGGGAGAAGTCGCAACTGTACACCCCACCCGTGTCCCACTAACTCAAACGCCTTTGCATTTTATTACTTTGTCGTCGCTCCACAACTTCCTACGACAGCACAGCACATCAATATTCCGTTGTATTTCATTAAATGCACACGCTGTCGTATTGTCGTTGTTGTTGTTGTGTTGTGTCGCAACTAATTTGCATTTCTTCATTTGCGCCGTGCGACAATTAGAACGCAGCAGCAGCAGCAGCAACAACAACAACTGATGAATGCGACTGCACGGCATTCGATTGCATACACATTACACCGTACTCAGTTGCAAGTTGCTGATAAATGTTGCAAGTTCGCCAGCAGTTCGGCAGACTGCGTTCGGAAGTGCTGCGCGACAGTTGACTGCATTTGCATTCGGAAAGTAACAGTTAATTTCATAGGAAAATTTCTGCTTCAACTTTTCCGTTCGTATCAAATAATTACAATTAAAATAAATGCTATTCTACAACTTTGACTTTGTTTGCGCACATTTCAGTTACTCCCCTGCGGAGCGAGATGCGAGACGAAGGTGAAATTACGACTCCGTGCAAGATGTTGCAAGAAGTTTTGCAACTAATTTATTACTGTGAATTTATTTACTTTCAGCAATAAAATACATGTAATTGGCCAGTTATTTGCTGGTGAGTACTTGAATTGATAAAACGAAATTATATGTAGTGAAAAGCTGGAGGGAGATATTCCTAGCTATTGTTGCGGTGTTAAGGACAACAAGTGTCTCAGATATGCAAAACAAAAAACAACAAAACTCTGAAATCGAAGCAAATATTTACGACTTGCCAACGTAGTCAGTAAAACTTGAAGGCTGCTGCAACTTTCCAACACCAGACTCAGCAAACACCTTCCAAGCAGATTGATGGAGATTTGAGAAATGTTGCGGAAGCAAATGTTTCCAATAACCAGGTGGTTTAGTAGCAAACAGCTGTTGAAGTCAATCGCTGATAACACAACGGCTATTTTATTAGATGCCTTGGCGCTTCGACCGTATAGAAAGCAAGAGATCATGCGTATACGACTCTTTTCTAAACAGTTGTGTTTTCTACTTAATGATAAAACCCACAAAGATAATCGATTACCAATATGTTGAGAACCCTTCACTTTTAAGATGGCACAATAATAAAAGTCCTTATTTTTCTATACTCACTCTCAGAAGATTTTCATACATAATACATATAATCTAACAGCTCAGCTATAACTACTCAAAAGACTACAAAAAGGGATTAGTATTTCCATTTCCTTAACCAACTCTCCTTATAACCGTTATTTTGAAACACAAACTTCCATATGCAGCACAAGCCTGTCAGCAAACCAAACAAAACCGACTGTAATTGTAATTTCAATTACTCGACTCCGGCACTCAATGCGACTACACAGTCGCACACTTCATTACAAATCCGATAATATCTGTGACGGCGCTAAGTAGTGAACGAGCTTTAGCCGAGCTGAGTAAACAACGCCGGTGAGCCTCGTCACTCCCATCCTCAAAGCTGGATTACACTAGGCTACACAAAGCGCGCTCTCTAGCGGCTCACCCCGTTGACAGCACCAGCAGCTGGCCGGGCATTGTCGCTGTCTGTCATTAATTTCAATTCAATTTATCTTCGTCGGCGGTGTGTCGTCTACTACACTGGATGCTGCAGTTGTTGTTTTTGTTCGACTCGCACAACCAACCAACGGCAATTGTTGCTTTGCATTCGCTATTGTTCTTGTTCGCTTCTTTTCCTTTTGCACACCGTATGAGCAATCGTCTGTTCGGAGGTTGTGAACAGACGAACGCGGAAGCATACAATCGCCGGCAGTGATTCCCTTGTGAAGCCAAAGGTGAATGAGTTCGATGAAATTTGCTGCCTGGACGAGTGCCCTTACTGTATAACTGTGTGTGCGGCTGAGATTTTCGTTGTGACTAAACAGCAGGTGGCGGCGGCAACTTGAGTTTTGGCAAACTTGGCCGTTGCTCATTTCATTGCACGCTGCTCTCTCTACAGCTGACTGCTCATTGCCCGTTGCTCATTGCTGTCTGCGCTCGAAACCAAAGTCAATTGTGTACAGCGCAAACATGCGAACAATTAATCAAGTCAACCTTTGCCACAAACACTTCAACATTTCCACTGCCAATTTCAAAGCGACCGAACAGCATTCCGACGAAGTAGCCAAGTCGACCCACCGCACAGACAGCCGGACAGCCAGCCAGTCAGACAAACCAGTAAGCAAGCCAAATCAGGCACTACAATGCTGCACACTCGAGTGCTTTCTTCCTGTGCTCTACCTCCTGCGCTCTCTGTCTCTCCTTCTATCTCCCTTTCGCTCCTTCGTTGCGCACACCGCGCCGCCGCCGGCACTGCGAGTGTGGAGCTCCTCTGCACAGCGAAGCGATTTGAATCGCCTTTACGATTCGATCAGCTGCAGATGTGCTTTGTGTTGTTCTTGTTGTTGTTGCCGCTATTGTTTTTGCGTTTGTTAAGTAGCAGTTAGTTCGTTGTTGTTGTTATTGTAATTAAAACAACATACAACAAACACTCAACATGACAGCTAACAGCAAAATCAAATAATGCAACGGCGTTGGAGTTGAAGACTGCCAGGAGGAGGGTAGGATGCCTGTATTAAGGCAAGCAGAGTTGCCAAATTGTTTGTGGATCTAAGATTTATTGATTTCACCTCTCTCTTCTCACCTCGGTAGAGTAGTTTATGCATATCGTCATTGAGCAAAGTAAATGCCGATAAAAAGTCTTATCCCAGACCCTTCTGTAAATTCTGTAAATCGATTCCAGGATTACAAAAAATGGGTGTATTAAGGGGTGGAAGACTTTTAAGTATGAATTCCGGAATATTGGGCATCTTAACATCGATAAAGACATAAAGATTTAGAAAATTCATTTCCTTAATTTAAAATTCAAAACAAAAAAATTTCAATCACATTGGCAACCCTAGCCAGTAGTGACCATAGCTGGCGTGACATGACTCCAATGCGCCTCAGCGCACAACCCACCCACGCACAATCATTAATTTGCTAGCAAATTGTGTGCGTATCTGTTCGATTGCAACTCGAGATTTCCATTGTTTCCGCGAGCAGTAAACATAACTAACCGACGGCACGTGTGAGCTGCTTACCGTCACAAACACAGGCGTGGTATAATCAGCTTTGTTCGCCTTGCCGCACAAGCCGAACGCTGTATACCGGAGTTTACGTACACGAAGTTATAAGTTTTTGTTTGCCCTCGCACCATTTTTTGCGTTGCTCCCTCGTGCAACTTACAAAGGCATTTGTTGAAGTGATTTTCCTTGTTTACCATCAACTCGCTTTTATTTATTCCTTCTCGCATTTGCTTCAGCACACTTAACGGTTTGCTGTGCGCTCGCTCGCCACATTTATAAGCATAATTGACAATTGAAATTAATTAGATTGTTTTTGTTGCATTCGCAGCTCAGCATCACTTAAGAGTTGGAGTCGCGCTTTTTGTTGCCTACTCTTAAGCGCCTTAACTCTGTACCTACTCAGTTCGCTAGGGTTTCAACTAAGACTGAAGTTTTTGTTTATTACGCTACTCAACTTCCTTGTTTAGGGTTTTTCGTGAGAAATTTTTTTGGTTTTTGTTGCTACTTTCCTCTCTCCCTTTTTGTCTCTTCTACATCTCTTCATATTAATGATAGCGAGTTGTTAGTCATTTGTAACGTCTGCATGTCTTCCTACTAATAGCCGGGCACTCATTAGATAGAACCTGGTAAAGAAATTAATTGAGAGAAACGGTGAAAAACTTTGTTTTCAATTCTTTTTTATTATTATAACTGAAGTTGAGCTATTTGCGCAATTTTATGAAATATGGCAACTATTTGTAGGAAGAACCCCTTTAAGACTAAATTAATGCTCTTGAATGTGTAAAAAAATCTTTGACAGCTCGTGGTGGTTTTCACAAAGACTAGCTGGTCTTCTATCAAGTGCCTTTTTCGATCTTGCCGAGATCGTTCACAAGCTCATTTGTTTTATTGTATGTTCAACGATTCTCAGTTGGCCCCAAATAGCCTGCAACTAATTGACCCACTTCAAATTACATCAATGCTCATTTCTTCTATCAAAGATACTAGGAGTTCTGCTTGTTGTGAGATATTCCACTCAAGCTCCCAAGATTTTTCTCCGTCAAGTAGCTGATATCGTTGACTATTCAGAATGGAATAGTATATTTATATTATAATCTGAAAAATTTTTATACTCTCGCAACAACAAAGTTGCTAGAGAGTATTATAGTTTTGTTCACATAACGGTTGTTTGTAACACCCAAAACTAAACGAGTTAGATATAGAGTCATATATACCAAAGTGATCAGGGTGACGAGTAGGTTTGAAATCCGGATGCCTGTCCGTCTGTGCAAGCTGTAACTTGAGTAAAAATTAAGATATCTTGACGAAACTTGGCACAAATATTCCTTGGCACCATAAGAAGATCAAGTTCGAAAATGGGCAGAATCGGACCATTGCCACGCCCACAAAATGGCGAAAACCAAAAACACATAAAGGGTCATAACTAAGCCATAAATGAAGTTATAAAAGTACAATTTGGAATAAAGGATCACACTAGGAGGGGGCATATTTGGAAGTAATTTTTTTGGGGAAGTGGGCGTGGCCCCGCCCACAAATCGGTTATTTGTATTTAACTCGCAAACCAATAAAGCTATATAAACCAAACTTTCTGCAGTCAGTTCTCTTATGTACCCCACCACACACCATGAAAATAGTTGAAATCGGATAATAACCACGCCCACCGACCATACAAAGGTTAGGTTGAAAATTACTAAAAGTAGGTTAACTAACTAACGAAAAACGTCAGAAACACTAAATTTTGCAGAAGAAATAGCAGAAGGGAGCTGTACTCAGATTTTTTTACAAAACGGAAAATGGGCGTGGCATCGCCCACTTATGGGTCAAAAACCATATCTCAGGAACTACTCGACCGATTCGAATGAAATTCTGTATATAATATTTTCTTGACACCCTGATAACACGGACAAAAAATGGGCGAAATCGGTTTACAACCACGACTACTTTCCTTATAACTCAATTTTTAATTCCATCTTATTCCCTTACTTTATAATGCAAACATAAGGAACCAATAAAAATAGCGGAATAAAACTTTACACAAATAGTGCATATCATCTCTGGCTTCACTTGCGAAAAAATTGTCGAAAACGGATCATAACTTTTCAATGCCCCAGATATCGAACATGTTGAACTCAGCGCCTAAGGATAAATTTTAACAGAAAATATGGGTAAATCTCTCAGATATCTCAATTTAATTCAGAAGAAATTGTTTTCTTCTAATAGTGTGTCTCTTTTCCAAAAATTATTAAAATCGGGTCATAACATCTCCATATACCTCATTGTAGGTTTTTCAAAAGTATCTTCTCCTAGCTCCCATATACCTAATTATAGGTTTTTCAAAAATACGGTGAGCTTTATTCCGCATATATGTATTGGTTAATATGTGAGCTATCTTAGCAAAATTAATTGAGCGTATCGTCTTGGATATAGTGTACCTTGCTGATGAAAATGAATGAAATCGGTTCAGGAATTATCTCAGCCCTCATATACTATATATGACGATTTATGTGTTAATTTGTATATTATCTTAATAAAATTTCTTCAATAAATTGCGAGAGTATAAAATGTTCGGTTGCACCCGAACTTAGCCTTTCCTTACTTGTTTCTATAAAGTTTCTTTGCAGAAAGTTGATAACCCTTTGGCTTCTAGGTTATTCTTATTTGATCGAAGAATTTTCAATTTTCGAATTTTTCGAAATTCTTTCGAGTTTTACTATATAGAAATGCAGATTTTTTCCAGTCACAAGCATATGACTCTGGGGAAGCTGATTCTTACAACGTCACACAGGGTGCTATCATCAGATTGAACTGCTGAAATCGGTCTAAAATACTTTTTGCTTCATGTGAAGTATATCAAACAGTTAGACTTCCGTGGCGTCAATACGAAGTTGTCTTCTCCTACTAACTGAGATTTAATTTTAGAATTAATAGAAATTCTTCATTTTCAACAATGTTGAATCAACTGCTTGTCTTAAATTATATTTTATGAATATGTTCCCTCAAGCAAACGCTTCTACTTAACTTCCTCCTCCAGCAACTCATAGTATATTACTCATACGACATGTTGTACCAGATACTGCATCTACTGCATATATACTAGTACAAGTACGAGCAGCAAGCAATATGAAGAAAAACTTTTGCAAATACTTGCAAATCATTTCGTTGCTCACGTGTAACTGAGCCGTGCGTGAATCACGTGAGCACTGAACTTCCACTCAAACACTCCTCACAGAGAATTAATACGCAAAGCGTGACTAAACATACAAATGCAGTGCGAGTGAGAGATAAGTCTGTGTGTGTGTGTGTGCGCCAGCATCAGCCGGCGCTCGACAACGAGCTGAATTAAATTATACTTGAAGCAATTCGCTAAGCAAAGATAAATTTTGTATATATCACCTCCCATTTGTTGAACACCTTCCGGCGGATATTAGCAAATACAACATTTATTTAATCAAATTTAGATGGCAAGTCGAGTTCGTCGTTTGTCAAACAGCATGCATGCAGTACGAGTCGAGTACACTTCAAGTACAGAAGTGTTTGTGTGAGTACGTGGGAACTACACTTGTGTTAAACGTAGTATGTAAGCCAATGCAAGACATATGTGTCATGCCACTAACAAGCTATAGACGCTGGCTCGTGTGTGTGTGTGTGTGTGTGTGCGTGTGTTTGTGAGCTCTCGTTGTAAGTTATTTGCATTTCGATTCGATTTGAGCACGCCTTTCAATTTGAGAATCACTCAGACGTGTCCTGTCACCCAATCGTTGACTCTGCCACTACGTGCATGACATTGGTAGAGTAGCTAGCATAACAACAACAATGGCAATAACAAAAACAACAATATCAACAATAATAATACTAACAACAACAACAATCATGGCAACATGAATAATAACAGTAACAACAACAACAATAAACGATTCCAACAACAACACCAAAAATGGCTGCAATAATAACAACAACAACAATAAACTATTCCAACAACAACATCATTAATAATACGAATTGCAGCGCAAACATCCTGCATATCAAATGCAAAAAATGCAAAGCACTCTACACATATATCGCCAGCATATCTCGCATTCTTGCAACACACACACACAGAGTAGCGGCACTTCATAAACACAGCTTACATTAAGTCTACGTAAAAACGTACAAAACTGTTGTTGCATGCAAATCTTTGCTTTTGCCATATTCTGAGCACCGATAATCACGATCAACAAAGTTATGAGTGCTGAAGAATGTCGCACTCTCGCTATCCCTCTTCCCCTCTCTCTTTCCCTCTCTCACAGCGTATCATTTGCATATTGCCGACATGTAATCGATATCAGCTTGCTATAACGGTTGGTAATAATTAAACGCGTTGCCGTAACTTAATGATTGCGTGCACAACGTGCAACATTATGTGGCACTAAAAGTAATTCGCACTCTCTCGCACCTACATACATACATACACACACCTCAAATGCATAAAATACTCATTATACTAAATACTTAATGGTCGGCCGTATAATTTCTCTGTTACCAACCTAAAGCCGCTGCCTCAAATGACGCACAAAAGTCGTAAAAAGCATCTAAGAATTTATGGAAATATGGTTGGGCGATGACGACGGTACCAACATCACCTCCCCTCACTCTGCGCGCTGGTGGACCTTTATTTTAATAGACGAGCAAAAGTATTGGCAGGGACACAGTCACACGGTGCAGGGCGTATAAATAAGAGTGCAGTAATGCCATCTAATGTTGGCAATGACCGTTAAATTGCGAATTATTGACGATTGATGGCTGTGGTCGGTCGTCAACTGGCGGACGGTGTGTTGTTGGTGTGTGTGTGTGCGTGTTAATTCCACGTATTTAATACTAAGGCCGATTGTGTGGTCCATTAAATGACCGCCAACACTTAGCTGCATTCTATGGCTGCTTAAAGCATTTAACGCTCACGCTCAATAACAACAGCAACACACGCACACGCACACACATTAACAGTTATAATTGTTTGTCGTTAAAAATTTGGAATGTAAAACGCCTAAAAATGCGCTATTATGGAATTTTTAATGGCAATTTCCATTCAACTGGCAATTTATGCGGGCATTTACTACATGCTTGCCACTTGCGGTGCCAGCTGCCGTTATTTCGAAATACTTGCAAAATAATTAAAATCTAACAAAAAATGTCAATGAAAATGTTGCAGCGGAAGTACTTAAGTAATACCGTTAATTTTGCAGTATTCAATTAAATCGCATCTGACAAAAATATTAAAGCGCACTATATTTTATATTCAACGCGTTATGCTCTTTCAAGGTTAGCCATAACGGCATGCACATAAATCTTCATTGCTGTGTGTTAACCTTCGTGTTGTTCGTAGACACGAAGACACTTAGAGGCGCCCATGAGTGAAAGCGCTGAAAACAGTGGGCACACTGGCACATACAATTGAAAATAACTTACTTTCATTATGTCTTAATCGTCTTATCTTGAAAAGGAAGAGAGTCTCCGGAAAATAGGCCATAATTAATTACGAAAGCATTTTAAAACACAATTTGCCTTTTTTGCACTCTACATTGGTGTTGACTTCTCTTTAGCGAACTTTCTTTCTGTAGTTCTAAGAAAAAGTAAAAGTTGAAAGGCGTCTGATTCGAAGAATGTGTACAGATTAAAGTGCTCAATAATTCATGGATCAAGATTTCTTATTTGTAAAATGTTTGATTCACCCTGTACAACAATAGTATACTCGCACAGAGTACGATAGTGCGATATTTTGGATAGAAAATGGGCGAAATCCGTTTACCACCACGCCTACTTCTCATATAACACAACTTGAATATCCAACTGATCCGTTAAGGGGTTATATACAGTTAGAATTTTCAAAAAATCGTTTTTTTTTTATTTCATTTACTTAATGTACATATATTTAAGAATACACACAGAAAATTTCATATCGTTCCGGTCAATATTTTCAAAGTTACAAGCAAATGAAAAATTTTAAAAGGCGTTTCAGAGTGCTTGGAAGTACAAGGTCCAAACTTTAAACGCGTTTTTCTCAAAATGGTGTTTTCAAAGTCGGTGACCTACATTACTCGAAAACGGCTAGACCGATTAGTCTCAAATTTTAACACGACCTTCTTAAATATATTGTTTAGTAATTAATCGAAGATTTTTTTTCTCCGATATATATTTTTTTATAAACAATTTAAGGCCGAAATTTCGGTGAAGAATCGATTTTTTTTTTTTTGAGAAACAGCCATTTTGTCAAAAAATTTTATTTTGCTTATTCCTTTGATTAATTACTAGATTTAACATTATTTTAACGAAATCTGTTTGGTTTTTTAATTTCGGATGATCCAGTTCCGAGATATAGTGGTCACCGCAAAACGTCTTTTTTGAGAGGAGCTCCTGGAGATCAGCTGTAGCTCTTTTTCAAATAAATATTTTTACTATGAAAACTGTTGACGGTCAGTTGTGTGCGACGTATCGTGAAGCATGTCAGCGATTGCATTTGTTAGAAGATTATATGCATTGGGACACCGCACTTCATGACGCATCACTCACATCTCATCCAAACCAAATACGCGTACTATTCGCCATAATAATATCAACATGCCTTCCGTCAAATCCGCAAGAACTGTGGAATAAGTACAAAACTGCATGACCGAGGAATTATTAATTTTGGCGCGTAATTGAGCATCGGACGCAGACTTGCTATATACATTACAAATGTATAATGATGCTTTGATAATGGTTGAAGATCTGTGCCTTACAATTGCGAATAAGGCATTAGCGCAACTTGGCATAACTGCGCCCAATCGTTTAGCGATTAATATGCTTGACCATGAGCTCTAACGTGAACAACAATACGATTGCAATGAATTGCGTGCTTTCATACAAGCTAACATTACCAAATTGAATATTCAGCAGAAAAATGATAAGATTATACGAGCGGTTGACAATAACGGCGGTGGATTCTACTTACTGGATGCGCCCGATGGTACAGGGAAAACGTTTCAGATCTCTTTGATTCTTGCTACTATACGGTCACAGCAGAAAATTGCGCTGGCAATTGCTTTGTCAGGCATCGCTACTTGACGGCGGTCGAACAGCACATTGAAATTACCGTTGAACATCCAAGTCGTTGAAACACCAACGTGCAACATATCGAGGAATTCAGCAATGGCAAAAGTTTTGCGAGGAGCTGGAATAGTTCTATGGGATGAGTGCGAAATGGCTAACAAAAAGTCATTAGAAGCTTTCAATAGAACAATGCAAGATTTACGCCAAAGGCAACAACTTTTTTGGGGAGCATTAGTCTTATTATCCGGCGATTTTTGGCAAACTTTGCCAGTCATTCCTCGATTTCCGAATATTGTTCAACGCTATCAACGCCACGATTATTTAAGTGAACGCGCAATATTGGCACCGAAAAATGTACACGTCAACGAAATCTATTTTGCCATTCAAGAAAAACTGCCAGGTGAAGCTACAACATATACAACATGTACATCGATTGATAGCGTTTTGAATCAAGATGAAATAGTCAATTATCCAACTGAATTCTTGAATTCTTTGGATCCCCCCGGTCTGCCTCCGCATCGTTTATTCCTGAAAGTCGGTTCACCCATTATGTATGTGATTGGCGTTCAACCGTTTAGCCGGTTATAGCCGGCTACCCATTATACTTCTACGAAATCTGAAGCCACCGACTTTGTGTAATGGCACAAGACTTTCAGTCAAAAAATTGTGGCCAAATTTGATTGAAGCAACAATACTAAATGGCAAGGGAGCAGGTGAAATTATACTCTTACCACGCATTCCCATGATTCCAACGGACATGCCGTTTGAATTTAAGCGCTTGCAGTTCCCAGTGCGATGACCATCAACAAATCGCAAGGGCAAACGTTTCAAGTGTGCGACGTCAATTTGGAAGAACCGTGCTTCTCCCACGGCCAATTGTTCGTCGAATGCTCGAGAGGTGCTTATTCATTTACGCGCCAGGTGGAAAAACCAAAAATGTTGTATACCAATATGTTTTATAAATGTCTTATAAATAAGTAACAGTTTTACAACAATAAATAAAACACAAAGTAAAAAACCCTTAAGAGTTTTAATCGATTTAGGTGTAGCGAAGCGCACAGGGTAACAGTAGTATGTGTATAAATTTTTGGATCAATGAATTCAAAAGTTAAAAGAAAAAATTCTAGAAAATTCACTTTTTTTCGGCCGTCTAACTGTATATAACCCCTTAACTCTACAATAAATAAACCTATAACCATTATATATTGATATCTAAAATTTTTTCAAATCGGACTATAACTTTTCAAGGCCCCAGATATCGAACACAAGGCTCTGAGTGCTAATTAAAAAATTTTAACTGAAAATACCGGTAAATCTCACATTTGTTTCATAGAAATTCAAAAGAAAAATGTTCCTCATTCTTGGTGCCAAAAATGGGTAAAATCGGGTCAAAACTTCCTCTAACTTCATCATTTTAGTGTACTTTATGGCGCATACATATTTGGGTCTAATTGTGTAATATCTTCGCCAAGTAAAATTTCGAGAGTATACAATTTTCGTTTACATCGAGGTCCTCTACATTACTTGCAACTTCGTTTAAAAAATTTAGATTCCCCTGTGAAACTATATTTTCCCGTTTTTAAATCACATTTTTATAATGTCATAATTCTCAGGTCTTGCTGCCTTAAAAGAACTTCTACATGCGTTCTCGAAAACTCTAACCAATATGATCACTAAAATAATTTCCCGTTTTATTGCTCGCTTGGGACACTGTGCAGCAATAATATTGCAATTGCAAGAAAGGAGATGATGTGCCAGCAAATTTATATTCTAACGAAACGCAACTCAATTTAGCAGAACCTTCACCAAACAAGACACACAACATTTGCCCCAAAAAGCACACGAAAGCCACACGCCACACAAACATGCAAGTACGACAAAGCGACTCACGAAATAAGAATGGAAATTAAGCTGCAACTGAACATGCAACGGTAAATTTGGCTACTCTGCTTGCTACAACGTTGCACCTTGGAGATTTCCATTGCGGCAAGCAAACGAAGTGCGAAGCGAAGAAGAAGAAAATAAGAAAAGTGCGATGTGAAATCTTTGTGGGACTTAACGGTAAAGCTCGAAATTTATTTGAGGAAATCCTTATCGCCGTTTGTATTACTGCAGCGCTGGGCAAGCAATCGAATGATGCAAAAAAAGAAGAAAACAAAAACAAAAAGAAAGACTCGACGGTCATCAGTGGAGCGTGAAAATAATAGTGTAACCCTTTGTTGTGCTGCCGCAGCCGACACGAGCACGTAAGCGAAGCGCAAACGAAGGCGCCAATAAAACAGCATTCAATGGATATTGCTGTGGAAAACGCTCACATTGACCTTCGCGTTTATGTTTCGGTTTCACTTTGCGCTGCGAAATGTCTGGCTGCTTTTATTTTAAACACAGCTGTTACAAAGGAACTTGGGTGTTGCATGCGATTTCAGCAGCAACGAATTTGGTGTTAACACGCTTGGCATGTGAGTATGCACGCTGCTGTGCAGGCTGAAGGCCACAAATCGAAGCGTTTGATTTATGATGTGCGCGAAATTAAGCGAATCATTGCACGAAAGTGATGAAATGAAGGCGCTGAACGCTTTGAAAGTCAGTGGTCCTGTGGTCTATATAAATGCAGGACTAATAAGGCACATTTTTCCATGAAAAGACATATTTTCCTTGAAAATTTATTTTTTAATTTTAACAATAAAATCGACGGAGACGAACGAACTGCTATAAAGTATATATATAAATGATCAGTATGTTGAACTGAGTCGATTTAGCCATGTCCGTCTGTCTGTCTGTATATATACGAACTAGTCCTTCAGTTTTTAAGATATCGTTTTGAAATTTTGCAGATGTCATTTTCTCTTCAAGAAGCTGCTCATTTGTCGGAACTGCCGATATCGGACCACTATATCATATAGCTGCCATACAAACTGAACGTTCGGAATCAAGTGCTTGTATGGAAAACTTCCGCATTTTACTACATATCTTCACGAAATTTGGTGTGAGTTATTGTTCATAGAAATAATTTAATCTCCGAAAAAATCGTTCAGATCGGTTCACTATATCATATAGCTGCCATACAAACCGAACGATCGGAATCAATGGCTTGTATGGAAAATTTTCGCATTTGACGTGGTATCTTCACGAAATTTGACATGAATTACTGCTTAAGGTAATAATATAATCTCCGAAGAAATTGTTCAGATCGGTTAACTACATATATAACCTTAATTTTTCTAGCAAACAACCCGGCTAAAAAGAATTAGTGAAATGTTTTCTTTTTTTTATTTACTTCTTCTTACGTCTTTAGATTTGCTTAGACACATAGTTACTAAAAGAAATGTACCTGTGAAGGTATATTAGCTTCGGTACAGCCGAAGTTAACGTTTTTTCTTGTTTTCTTTTAAAAATTATATTACCAACATGATCCCGATCTCAAAAATTGTTTAATATTTCTATGCTTCAAATACAGCTTGACAGTTAGACCAGCTTAAGTGGGTTTCAGGTCTCTCACACGCTCTTCCATTGCCGCATAAGGCTGTGTATCGACCGTGCTTACAATGATTCCAATTGGAAATCGAAATATTCACACTAATTTAACGCCCTCGTGTAGGCTTCACAATCATATTTATTATTTATTATTCAGCTGAATCGCTTATTCGAATTCATAAGCTGCGTTTAAATGCAAAATCACGCTAATCAGCCATTAGCAGATCCAACTAAACGCACTGAGCTGAGAGCACACCCCTGCGTATAAGTAACCTTGGCCACTACCCAACTGAACAAATATGCGAGATTTTCTTTGCAAAAATCACCAAAAAAAAAACAAACATTGGAATTAACGATGGAAAAGGTGAACGAACATAAATTTCCCTACACCTACGCGCTGCCAAACTTATTTAGTAATGGCCAAATAACAACCGATAATGTGTGCGCATATTTATAAGGGTGTTGCATATATGTGTTTGTGTGTGTGTGCTGAGCACAGGCAAAATAAAATACTGCTCAATAATAACCACAATTCACCAAAGAGTTCATACTTGCGCAACAAATGCCACATATTTGGGCCATTGATTGTGCAATAAACAAATTTTAAGCAGAGCTCAAGCAGAGATACACATGTACTTAGGCGCCGGTGATATCCTTGTTCGAAGCAGCGACGTCTTGCCGTCTTGCATTATTTACTGCTACTGCCACTGTTGCTTCCCACACACATACACACACACACGTACACTGGTAAATCCAAAAAAGTACAGTAATAAGTTGTTACAACTGGTGTGTTAGTTGTCTACGGCAGACATGAGTCGGCGTTTGTGTGTGAACAATCCGCACGCAATGTGGCCATTATGTGCTCATTTTATACGTCTTATTACATACGATTATGTCGCAAGCATTGCGTTGGCAAGACTAAACGGACGCAGCAGTTGTATAACAGCATATGAGGGGGCGTGGCGGGTCAAGGAATGACCTGTAGGGCTTATGATGACGCTGCAAATGGATTTCGTTAAGCACACTGCCATGACATATATATGTGTTATATATATATATATATATAGTATATACACCCATGTAGACACATACATATTTATGTATTTCTACACACACACACACGTACAAATGTTGCAAGCAGCAGCACACAGCATGCATGCGCATAATCCTTGTGTGCGCTGCTTTCCCCATTTGTGTGTGGATCGTTCGCCAGATACCCAATAAATAATCCTTTGCGGCCAAATGGCGCTACACAACCCCTCCCAACCACACACCCTCTCGCCATCTCGCCCTCAACACGTGCCACACTCAGCATGCTGCTTTCGTTTTCATTCAGTGAAATTCGCATTTTTCGGATTTTTTCGATAATTTACGTATTGATACGACAATTGGTTATGCTTGTTGTTACTGTTGTATTATTATGCGATTGCTGTAACACTTCTCACACATGGCACACAAACAACACAGAAACTTCTAGTACTCCGCTGCAACTCTGGTCGGTCGTTTTTGCATGTGTCTGTGGGTATGCGTCTGGTAGATTCTTAGCCCAAGCATTTGCCGTATTTGCAGCTTTTGCGTAATAAATTTTTATTTTTCCACAATCGTCCTTGTTAATGCGGTGGCCAAAGAGCATGTGACTGTCATCTGTTGTTGATGTGCATATATATATATACATATATATATATCTATTAGATGGCTACGCTCGTGGCTAAGCATAGTATCAACAGCTGTACTCCTCCATCTCGTATAAGCGTTCATATGAGTCTTCTGATTTGATTACTCAGAGAGGAGTAAACCAGCGTTTTCTTGTGTTTTCTAGTAACCCTAAGCGCTGAGTAGCAATTGAGGTAGTTTTCATGCCAAAAACAGCGCAAAGCTACTGACCGCAACTCCAAAGCATTTCACTGTAGAAGCGGCCAAACCAGCACTAACTGACAAAGCCAAGCCGCCAACCGCCGAGTCGCCGTGGCGTTTGCATAACCTCAGTTTTCTTGTGGAACTGCCGCTGCTGTCAGCAGCACTTGGACGCAAACACACAAACAAATTTCGCACGCAGACACAAGCGAAATGGCGCATACTGCTCTTGAGCCGAGCTTAAGATGAGCAGCTGAGTGCGCGCGCCATTTGTAGTAGCTGTCAACGCTGGGCCCAGGCTGCTATATGCCGTTATGCGGTCGGATGTTGCGGCGTGTGCGGCACATGTAGTATGCTCGGTGTCAGCAGCAGCATGAGGTCAGTGGCCAAGTCGAGCAACATGTCATCGTCATCATCATCGTCATACATGGCACTTACTTGTGCGCCTCTGTGTGGCTGTGTGAATGTGTGTAAATATTTGGTTCGGTAAATATTGTGCGCACATCTGTACTTGTTCGCATGTCTTCATAAATAACAACAACACACATGCGCGGCGGAAGTTGTGGAAAGTGTCAGCGCCGGTGCTGTGTGTTTTGCAATTTGAATTTGCTGCAGGCGCACTTAAGAATTGGTGCTTAAGAGAGAGAGAGAAAGAGAAATTTGTATGCAACCAACGAATAGTTCGAAAGTAAAACACGATTATGCATTTGATTTTGTTATTTATTTCTTGAATATTATCGGATCTGCTATAAAAACAAATAGTTAATAATAATGAACAGCGAATAGTTTACCATATATGTTTATATAATTAACGAAACGAAAACGAAACCTTCTAGAATCCTTGAATTAGTTTTAATTTATCCAGTCAAAATCTTTATACCCCTATTTTCGCACTATCTCTTGGCCTTATAGCCATGTGCGCATATTTCAACGAATAAAAAGGGCCATGCCATGCACTCCAAATGATGCCTTTTCCTTTCACTGTGTTAGTATCATTAAGATACTCGCCATTTAGGTTACTAAAGAAGACAATAATATTTAGGCAAAATACTTTAGAAAACTTGCGAATTGATTTTTACCTGTAGTGGCATTTGTTGTACCACCAGGCACCTTTGAAATACTCCGCACAATTCCCAGTTGAACCATCGTTATCCTGATCGTATGTGCTGAACATTTCCCCATCATGATAGTTGAGCAAGGAATCACCTGCACTCCCAGAATATTTTCCCAAAATATTCAACGCGTATTTTTCGTTTTCACCCCCTATAGCGAACTTTTCATAGTTAGCGTACTTAACGGTGTCGTTGAAATCATGCAGCTCGATTTGTAGCTCATTGAATTGCACTTGCGTGAGCGCATGCAGTTTGTCAAGGCCAATCCAGAAATTTTTCTCCAAGTTTCCGAAGCCTGTCTTGTAATTGTTCCAGTTGCGATAGAAGTCGATGTTGCCGTCCTGTCTACGCTGTATCAACAACCAGGGGTCACCGCCTTTGTGATCGAGTAAACAGTAAACGTAGAAGGGTCGATCCTCCCAACCCTTTAACGGTAAGCGGATTTGGTAGATGTCGCTTTTAGCGTTCGAACCAGCAAAGCGCACTGCCTCCACACAGTTGGAAGGTAGATGGCTCAGACTCATCGAATCGCTTAATAACTGCGGTGAGGCGATGCTCAAGAAGAGCACCAACAACGTAGCTTCCACCAAAAATATTTTATTTGGAATGTTCATCTCTCAAGCTTGTTTTGAACTAGTAACTCGAATATAAACGCATCTCTATTTATACTCTAGCACTGCTCTTCCTACGTGATTCAAAGAGACATGAACTATATTGGAGAACTATATTCTCCGAATAATGGTGCTGTGACAGCTTGAACTCAAAGTGTGATAACAAGTGTGGAATTTTTAAACTTGCTCCCAAATCACTTGTGTAAGGTTTCTTAGAATTAGGTTTCTTTGAATTTGAGCTATATTTTAGAAATCGTCGGCACTGAGTTAAATATTTAGTTTGATTGCAGCATAATTAAAAATGTACAAATATTTCAGTGTTTCACTGAGCGACAAGCACGTGCAACTGTGTGTGTATGTAGATTTGTGTATGGTAATTCCAACAATTCGAACCTAAATCCCTCACGATCGCTTTGAGCTTAGCTTCTTCGCGCTTATCGCTTATCGCGCTGTGCCATGCCGAAATTAGAAACCTGATTGCCTTAATCACTGTTTTGTTGTGATCATGCGTGTTCATTTGTAGCATTGTTGTCAGAGAACGTAATATATAATATAATCCATATACAGTATACTCTCGAAAAGTAAATTCTCAGAAAGTAAATAATCGCGGAAAAGTTAATCACCTTTAAGATTACACATGCACCTCGAAAAAGTAAATTTTTTAATTTACTTTTCAGAGAGTGTGATAAAAAATTCGAAACGAAGCAAGCAGCGTTTTTTACGATGTTGCAAAAACACTTACTCTCTTGTTTATCGCGTCTTTTTAGTAAATAAACTCTCCTACTTGATCCACTGGTTTAAAAATGAAAACGATGCAAATCAGTTGTCAGACTTTTTGAATTGTCGTACAAAAATGGTCAGAAAATATATTGCAAAGAAAAAAAAAACAAAAGAATATTCAAGATTTTTTCTCTTCATAGTAAATACATATGTATGTATGTAAATGTAAATATGTTTTTCATGTAAATCCATATGTTTTATTGAAGCAAATAAATGAATGAATTTTTAAGTTTTTAAGTTTAAAAATGCATTTAATATTATAAAAACAGATAATTTATGTATATATTTGGAAAAGTAAATTATTCGAAAAAGTAAATTACCCAAAATACCAATCGATTTACTTTTCGAGAGTATACTGTACGTTCTTTGCAATCGATCGTTGAAACTTTTAAATACTAGCTGCATACTTTTAGGCGCAACATTTTTCGGTGCTACTCAAACTATTGATCGCATTGTTACAGTGTCTCTCAAATATTCCAAGTTTCAGACGCCATTTCAGTCACTAAAAAACATTAAAATATATATAGAAATATTATATATAGAATCTTTTGAAAAATGCTTAAAATCCCCTTGTTTTGAAAGACATACATTTGTATGATCGGATGCATACGTTTAATTAATTATATTGTCAAACAAACAGAGGAATTCTTAGCTCCTAAATGAGGCTTTATCAGCAGTAAATGCTGAAAATTTTACTCTAAGGTAAAAACTGAAAGAAGTGGTATATTACTGCATTCAGTTCCATCTTTCAGAAGCAAGTAATGTAGATATATCTATAAATACCTTCCGACTTGAGAGCTTTTTCGTTTGATAAAAGCTAGAGCGAAACTTCGGAACCATCCTTCAGATTGGACTGAAATATTAAAATGGTAGCATACTTTAGACGTTATCATGTCGCTTTTGATTCAATCGCAACAAGTAGGGAACCGAGTGAAAGAATGGACGGCTATAATTCTAATAAAGCTAAGCAGAAATTATTAGAGGCGGATGTAGTGCGAGAAATAGACCAAATACAAATGGGTGTAGAACCAATGCCAGTCTCTGGTGGACATCCTGTATCGCAAAACACACAAGGTTCAAAAGTAGCTAGGCGTAATCTTTAATGAGGAGCTTACAATCAAACTTTAATGTCTACATGTAAAATGTTCTGAAACGTAATGAGAGTGAGAGCGAGAAAGAGAAAGTGAGATGGATATTAAACCGGATCGGAAGTAGGGCGAGATGATACAGCAATAGGAACAACGTACTAAATGTATAACAATTCAGACCAACACAAACACAGAACCGAACAATGCCAAACTCTGTCAAAATGGCTTTAAAGATCATGAAATTTATAAAATTTAGAAAGTCTTCTTAAGACAGCAATACAAACAGTTCAGTAAACAAGTAAAACAAGACTATGTATTTGATTTGCTGATTTATTTCTAGAACGGGCATTCTCAGTTCTGTTACAAAAACAAGTCATAAATGAACAGCGAATAGTTTATATGTAAATTGTTGATTTATTTCCATTCCTTTTCATTTCATGCTCTTGGCCTGATTGCCATGTGCGCATATTTCAAGGAATAATGTTCACCGTGCCATGAATCCCAGATGATACCTCTCCCGTCATTATCTTTGTTAGTACCATTGAGATACTCGCCATTTAGATTACTAAAGAATAGAACAATAAGATTTAGGTGTTATACATTAGAAAGTTAGCCTATTTACCTCTGATGACATTGGCTGAACCACCAACCGCTTTTAAGGTCGTCCGCACAATTCCCATTCCATTTGTCGTTATCCACATCGTATGTACTGAACTTTTCCCCATCATGAATGCCAAGCAAGGAATCGCCTGCACTCCCAGAATATGAATCCAAAATATCTATTGCGTATTGTTCGTTATCATCCCCTATAGCAAACTTTTCATAGTTAGCGTACTTAATGGTATCTTTGAAATCATGCAATTCGATTTGTAGCTCATGGAGTTGCACTTGCGTGAGCGCATTCAGTTTCTCCAGGCCAATCCAGAAGCTTGTAGCCAAGTTTCCGAAGCCAGTCGTGTAATCGTTCCAGGTGCGATAGAAGTCGATGGAATCGTTCTGCCTACGCTGCACCAACAACCAAGGATCGCCGCCATTGCGATCGAGTAAGCAGTAAACGTAGAAGGGTCGATGCGTCCAACCTTCTAACGGTAACCGTATTTGGTAGATGCCGCTTTTTGCCCCGGTACCTGCGAAGCTCACTGCCTCGACGCAGTTGGAAGGTAGAGGCTTCACTTTCCTCGTTTTGTTCACTCCATCCGTCGAAGCGGTGCCCAAGAAGAGCACCCACAACGCAGCTTTCATCAACATATTTTTATTTAGAATGTTCATCTCGTATGCTGGTTTTGCACTACTAATTCGAATATAAACGCATCTCTATTTATACTCCAGCGCTTCTTGATGAAGATTATTGAAATTCGGGCAGTGAGCCATAGAACATACATATATGTCATTGCAAGCAATTATCTCTAACTTGCGCGCCAAAGATAAGAAACGCGATTATGCAATGACTAAATAAACAAAAGTAATTTTCGTTCACCTTAACCGTAGTCTACAACATAAAAACCGTTTTCAAACGCACAGTCGACTACGCCGCAGGCTGATACCAAATGTGACCTACGAACTGCTTTGCCGCGTCGCCACTATCTGCACTTAACAAAAGCAAAAGCAACAAAAATCAATCTGACACATGAAATAAGCAAATAAGAGGCGGACACATGAGCCCACAATAACCGAAGAGTATTTAAATGTGTGTCTTGTTATGGAAATTAAAAGCAAACACACACACAGTAGAACCACCAGCGGTCCGACCGACCGGCTAGCAGGTGCAGTGTGAAGGTCAGACGAGATATGATTTTGCGTCTTTTGTGTCTTTTGTGTGATGGTATGTGTGAGTAACGCGCGTTGAAGGGCTGCAGCAGACGCTGATGACGGACGTGACACTTGCACAATGAACGAAAATGAAAGCACAGACCGTGCGACCCACAAACGAAAGTATGATTTACTCCAGGGGCGAACGCAGGGGGGGTTTTGGGGTGTTAAAACCCCCCCCCCAAAGTAATTGAATTTTTAAATAATAGAATTTAATTCTACATAGTCATTTGAAAAATTGTAATTTGTTGTTTTCAAAGCAATCTTTCTGCCGACGATGTATGAATATGTAAAATAAATGAATACATTAGTCACTAACAGCGTTGCCGTTTTGATACAATTGTATCTTTTTTGATACTTTTTTTTCTAAATTTAGTGATTTGTTACTTTTTTGTTCACAAACGGCCTATTTTGATACTTTTCTGCTGATAGAATTTAATTTTTTGAAACTATGAAAATGTTAAACTAAAAACAAACCTATTGTATCTGGATAGTATTAAAAAGTTGTGGGAATGTAGGCCAATTAAAAAACCCAGAAAAATATAAAAACTACAGAGACATTTTTTTAATTTGCTTCAAAGTAATGAGTTTGCCTTATAACTCTGTGGCTGCTGAAATGGATTTTTTTAGATTTAAGGGCGAATTAAGGCGAAACGGCAAACTAATCGCGACAATTATGAAGGCGAACCGGAAGAATATTACCGCAGATCAATTTATATACTGTTTTTAGATCATTTTTTGGACCAAATCAATGAACCATTTTTAAAACATCGGAAGCTGCTTTCCAAATTGAAAACATTTTGCCAAATAAATGCATAAATCTTGACGTTATTGAGATGCAGGAGACTCTTAGTGTTTTAGAAAAGCAATGGTCCGCTGATGTAGAAGATCCCGATGATTTCGTTCCTGAATTTAGAATGTGGAAAATGTTAAAAATCTCTTCTTCAGATTATATTTTCTAACTAAAATTTTGAATATATTTTCAGGAACTGGTTAAATCAAACAAAGAGATCCAAAACTTTTTTAGACGCGTTGAATTGTTGCGATGCAAAAATTTTCAAAACAGTGCATAGCTTTTTAATGATTGGAGCAACAATCCCTATATCTGTCGCTTCAAGTGAACGCTCGTTTTCCTCACTTCGCAGGCTTAAAACATATTTAAGAAATAAAACTGGAGAAGCACGCCTGAAAGGAATGGCTCTCTTGAATATCCAGAGAGATATAGACGTGACGGAGGAAGAGATTTTAAATGGCCCAAAATAAAAGACGATTAGACTTCAATTTGTGAATAAAATAATGAAACATTGTCTTTTTACCTAAAAACAACCCCCCTCCACCCCCCATATTTTTTCCCTGCGTTCGCCACTGATTTACTCTATATACAAGTGAGAGGGTGCTTCGTTTTGGAATCGCTGAAAATGAATATTAAGATCAATTCGTAATCTACAGACAGTTTATTTCACGATAATCAGTATTTGTTTTGACCGTCCTTTCAAGGTTCTACTGCGCGATCCAATATTCACGAACTTTATATCAAAGAAATCGCAAAAGATGAGGCTGACCCATGAAGATGTGGTTGCGCCACAAATAATGGCGGCGATTCCCGAGCATCCCGAATATCATGCTCGCATTGGAACACCTCGCAGACATTTCATAGCATTTTAACAGCGACATTTGAATTGCAACCCTGCGTTTTAGCGGTCATGAACGGCTCCAGTGTACGGTTGTCAGCAGTTGCCGTTAGTGGTTTAACAAATGATTTTATTTGAGTGTAACACACCACTGTTTGCCCCGAAATACATACGAATGTTGATGGGAGCTCGGGTGGTGTGCCTTTATTACACACATGTGGTACATATGTTAGCTGCGTGTTGCTCAAAAAGCCCATTTGCCAATGCTTTTACCCTCATCTATCCACCTCCTCTCCCCGTAACGTATCTACTATACACTTCAACGTCCCTTTTCTACACACAACTTTGGCCCACTGAATGTAACACATTTCGAGTGAGTTAACTTTCCCGCGCGTTGGTCCACATCCACATTTTTGTGCTTGTTGTATTCGCATTTTTTTTTTGCTCTGGTCCTTTTGAAGTTTTTGCCCAGTACGCAAGGACCACAGGTGGTCATGGCGAATTGATGTCAAGAATTACAATTACCGAAAGTCAAGAGCGTGCAGTGGAAATTAATGAATACGGCGGCACATGGGCCAAGCGGCCATGATTAATGAAATGCCAGTTTGGGTTGGGTGTTTGTGGGGGATGCAGTGTGGCACGAATATGACAGGTTATGCAAGGCAAATCATGTTTCGGTTCATAAAGCGCAAACAAGAAAATGGCAAAAGTGTGTTTTTGCATTCTGACAGCCGTCGTTTGTCTAACGACATTTAAATGTTTTTTTCATAACTTGATTTAAAAAAATACGAGAACACAAGGCCAAATGACTATGATATTAAGTTGTACTTGGACGCCATAGAAACTTACACACCTGCTTTCATTGCTGTTATTTTTTTCGTTCTAGTTACTTCCTAAGGGTATACGAGTTTTTAATTTGCGCGTACTTTAGAAGTTTTAGGAGAGAGTGAAGAAGTTTAATGTATTTTTAACCATGATATAATCGACATATACTCAGCTAAGGTCTTCGAACGTGAAACCAACTTGTAGCACCTGCAAACTCGTAACCTCGAAATCGCGATGACCACACAACTCTTTCCACAATGACATCAAGTGATTGAAGAGCTTTTGGATCCTTATTCCTATATATAATCAACGGCTGGTGGATAGGTCTTTTTCTGAAAAAGCATATTTTGAGCGCTATCTCGGTAAAGTAGTTGTTGTATATGTGGATTGGAAAACCTACCACCGAACGTAGAAAAGTCAATCCATCTATATCTAATCGATTAACTAAAAGCTTTACAGAGGTATACGTTAAAATGTGTATTGTTGTTGAGCGCCTAAGCCATATTTAATGTTGCCTGGAACCTAATAACTCTAGTTCATAAAATAGAGCGAAAAGCCCTGTCTAAGATCTCGAAATGATAAGAGAAGAGTAGGCGCTATTACGAAATCAACTGAAGCAACCACACAAAGTGTGATAAGCGTGAACTAGATTTTTAACCTTTCTCCGGAATTATTTCTGAGAAATTGTTGCCTATTATCTGTGCATAGAATATAAAGAATGCCATTAGTGGAACAGAAAATAGACGATAACAAATGTAGAAATAAGTTAGTGTTTCACTGAGTGATTTGTACATTTATATATGTATGTGTGGATGTGTACCAAATTCCAGGAATTTATTTAATTCTTCCTACTAAAGCATAAAGAAAGCGGATGAGATGCTTTTAATTGTTTTTCATACAGATCATCAGGGTGACTGAGCACATTCAGATGTGTGTGTGTGTAGATATGTACCAAATTTCAGGAATTTTATTATTTTCTTCAAACTGTTCGATTACATTATTCTGGCTTTTATAATAAATAGAGAGATTATACCAAAAATGTGATGTATATTTTTAATAACTGTAATTAAAATAATTTCTTTTTATTGTGCAGTTAAATTCTTTTTTAGAGAATTTGATTCGGAGACGAGAACTTAAACACTTTAGAAAGGTAACCCTTTGACCTTGGTCGCTATACACTATCTTAGGTTTGCTAAATTCTACGAAGATTTTCTCGAAGCGTCTAATGAGAAGCGTATTTTGTGTTATTTCAGTATAACATCAATTGAGGGTGGTAGATCTTGACGGTTTATTGCGACCTTAAATAAATTCACGTTCTATCTCATTTATTGGCATAGGCTGACTTACTTTCACTTAGCTCTTAGCTGAAATGCAGACTTGCTCTCGCATTAAATTTTGAAAAACAATTTTTTTTTTTTTATAAAAAGAGTTTTTCCATTTTCCTGCTACGAAAATGTACTAGCTTGATATTTTATGCCAATGTGCGCAATCTAAAATGATGTGGTGCCCATTTGCCGCACTGCAGCCATTAGTTACGTTCGCAGGCACACGCACATGCAAATAACTCTTCCAAATACAAGCAAGGATGGAAGTCGACAACGGCTTACACAAACAAATTCGAACATTAATATTTCAACTCGGCAACCAGCAATCGATTGAGTGGCGGTGTCTGCATTTATCGAATCTCTCCGGAATATGAGAAAGTATACAGTCGTGGTAGCCGCACTATTAGGCTCAATAAAGGATCTGTGGCTTGTAAGGAATTGCATGCATTTGAAATATTGAAAGAACATAAATTCTAATTTCAAATATAGCGCTTGGGCAAGTGGAAAGGCATGAGCGCTGAGATTGTAGGAATGTCTATAGAAAGCTGATTAACTGGTTACTGGAGAAACTTATATTCAACAAGTCCATATTACTAGTTTGACTACCTCATAGCATCTCTTTCATACGTTTGGACCCCGAAAAGTTGACGAAAAGGAATTCTCAAGCTTATTTGGTATTTCATTTGCTGTAGAAATTAGACCCACACTGAGAAGAAGAGAATTCCAATAAAAATTAGCTGTTAGCTGCGAACAGACAGACTGTCCTTGTACCTATTATAATAAATATATATATATATATATATATCTAAATATATTCCAGCGAAGGAAAAAATCGCATATAGATTAGTTCAGCTCTTTAAACCCTTCAGACTTTAAGCCAAACTAACAAACAAACAAAAAACAGATAAGAGATTAGACATATGATCCTTATTGTTGTGTGTAATTGAATTAAGTGCTTAGTCCTAAGTGCTCTCGGCAGACGCTCCAATAGTGCGTGCGCCAAATGACCAAGAGCTTAAAGTCGAACTTGAATGTCAACATGTAAAATGTTTTAAAACTTCAACTAACACTTTGCTTTCTGCCAAAAGCTAAACTATGACAAACGAAAACGAAGAAGAGGACGAGAGTGAGAATGAGAATGAGACCCCCCAGTCAAATTCAAGGCAAGCAAACGAGAGCGCTGACATAAAGTTCACACAAGCTGAAAGGAAAGAAAGGGGCTACCATTTTGAAATATCAAACGAACTAATCACTTTATTGAAAAGTTCTGCTGTAAGAGCATGTCACAAACAAGTCCATAAACCAGTGGCAAAACCAACACACACAGAAAGAGAAGTGAGGTGTAGAAATGGATATGCTAGTGTGAATTGTACTTTTAGTTACAAAGAAAGCGAGAGTACAACAACAACAAGCACAACATTTGTGTAAATGGAGAACCCACAAATAGTGCAAAAGTAAAACAAGTCAATGCATCCGATTTGCTGATTTATTTCTAGAATCTTTGTTAGTACCATTGAGATATTCGCCATTTAGATTACTAAAGAATAGAACAATAATATTTAGGTGTTACACTTTAGACAGTTAGCTTATTTACCTCTGATGACATTGGCTGAGCCACCAACCGCCTTTAAGATCGTCCGCACAATTCAAATTCCATTTGTCGTTATCCACATCGTATGTATTGAACTTTTCCCCATCATGATGGCCAAGCAAGGAATCGCCTGCACTTCCAGAATAGTTCCAGTTGCGATTGAAGTCGATGAATCCGTCCTCTCTCCGCACCAACAACCAAGGGTCACCGCCGTTGCGATCGAGTGAGCAGTAAACGTAGAACGGTCGATTCGCCCGTCCATCTAACGGTAAGCGTATTTGGTAGATGCCACTTTTGGCCTTTGAACCAGCAGAGCGCACTGCCTCGACACAGTTAAAAGGTAGAGGGTACCTACTGAACTTCTTGTACAATGTATAAGTCGAGGCGTAATTTTGTGTGCCGTTCTTGTAGCTTTTCATGATATCGGCACTCTCAATAAGGGAAATGAAACATCGAATTTTCCCTTTTGTAACAAGTTTATAAGTTGTTGTAAGGTTGTCGACAAAGATAAGAAACACTTTCTGTTTTGGTTTGATTTTGCTATAATTATGTGGAATATAAGGAAGACCTAAGTTCGGGTGTAACCGCAGAATTTATTTCCTTTTTTTATGGTGGGGGGAATATCGGTAATTTCATTGCCAAACCTATGAAAGTAACAAACTCATATTCAATGCTGATGAAGATCCCGAAGAGATAAGAGAAGAGTGTGAGGTACTAAATAATAATAATTGAGCATATAAATAATATTATAAAATATAAAAAATAAGTTTCGCTTAAAACTTCTAATTTAAACACAAGCTTCCGAATGTATGAGGTTTATTTTCACATGACTCTAACCTCATGTATGTATGTATGTATGTTCTCCATATAATAACAACAACGCAAAGTACGATAAGAAGCGTGAAATAGCTTTTTAACCTTCTCCCGGGGTTATCTCTGCGAAATTGTTGCTATTTTCTGTGTCCAAAATATAAAGAATGCATTAGTGGCCTTTGACGTGCATTGTGCAAAATAAAAATATAAAACTATTTACCCTAAGGCAGAAAATAGACGCGAGCATAATTGCTTGATGTGTACATATGGATGCGCAAGTGTTTCGCCGAGTGATAAACCTATATATAGTACTTGTATGTTTGTATATTTTTATTGATTTACTTTGAATATTATATATCAGCATGTGCAGTGTGATTGCATCATAATAAATTAGAGTGCTCATATATATATTAAAAATTCCAATAAGTTTATTTAATTCCAGGAATTTTATTTGATTGTCCCTACTAAGGCTGGAATCTAACACTTTTATGCTACCACTCTAACAGCATGACTTCATATTCTGTAACAAGAAATTACCATTCTCAGAAAGTAATACGCTCTCAGTTGGGATTCCAATCACTTTACTTTACTTACTTTTGATTTATGCGCCTCAAAAATATTGAAAATCCGTATCTGAATTTTGCGTTTTTATTATTTATTTCTTTAAAAAATTATTTATAAAATAAAAAAAACTTAATTGTATGAATGAAGTACGTTAATTAATTAGTAATATATTTAACTTAATGGAAAAGTACAACATTCTACAGACACACACACAGATACATACATATATAAACATGAATATATTACAATTTTTTTAGAGCAAATTTATTGCGCGTCATTTATGATTTATAAACCAGAGCAGCAAAAAGTCGGTTCAAACGCATACAATACAAACACAAACACACAAGAGCTACTATGCTATTATACAATGATAATATCGGTCATAAAGCGAGCGACATACATATACATATATATATATATAAAGTTTTAACAATTTTTGGCACATAACTGACTATGTTACTTCGTTGAGTTTCCCCATTCAAAGTAGAAATGGTTTGTACAAGCTTTAAGTTTTTTCTTTTATATAAATTCATTAACATTTTTACAGCTTAATTTATTTACAATTTCCTATTTGTTAAATATTTACTTTTCAATAAACAAATTACAAATACTTAGAAATCTCTATTTTATTTGTCTCAAGCGTCTTAGAAGTCTTTGCACGCATCTTTACCTAGTAAAAATGGCAAAAACTCATTTACACATCAAGTATTATCCACAGCTCCGTTTGTAATACTGAGCGCACCCACCTCCCTGTCATGGCGTGCGCATACGCGGCAGCCAATCGACGCTACATGCGCGACTCGGTCTCAAAAATGTGTCTGATTCGGTAAAACACAAGCGTTGATTGTATTAACGGAACTGGCGTCTGTTGAACCGAGGAGTCAGCACTTCTGCGGCCTCCTGCCCCGAGGCGCTCAAACCCCCAAGCGTCCAACGTGCAACATGCAATTGCAACTATGTTGCATGCAACCAACAGCCGCTCAGACGAAACTCTCCTGACGTGTCAAATTGAATTTGAGGTCGCCTTTGCCACTCGCTCCACCACCGCCAACCTGTTCGGCAGCTAGTTCCTGCTTTTGCGCCTGCAGCAGTTGGCGCGCCAATGCCGAGATGTCTCTGCCGTGGCTACCGTCCAAGGACCATGCACCGTCCGCGCCACCACCGCCGCTGCCAATGGACATCGCCTGCCGGAAGAAGGCGGGTACGCGATGCTGCTCTAGCAGTTCAATGCCCAGACTGGACTCGTGCACCAAGTGTGTCAGCGTGTGCAGCACGGCTTTGATGGTGCGGCGCTGTGCATCGCTTTCGGCGCGCGATTTGTAGCTTTTATAGAACTCCGTTTGGTATGCGCACGTTATGAAATTTATGATGACGCCATTGGCCAAGTGACTGTGGCACTTCTTGTTCGCCGACATGTTGTGTAACATCGCAACGATTTGTTCCTATAATCAAGAAGAAGAAGAAGAATAAGAATGAATTAGGATAAGTCCAAATAGCTGATTGCAAATATACACGGAAACAACTAAATACGCATAAGATTTCACTCGTACACACACACACTCTCTTAAATGCGCACAAAAGGCTTAGAGCCTCCGTCGCCTGCCGCAACATTGAAAGTGAAGAATTAGGTTGTGCCACAAAACAAAATGAGAAATCCATTTTGTTCTAAAAGCAAAACGTAGGCTGAAGAAAAATTGCTTTACAAATTCGGAAATAAATTTCACCAACCCCGATAACTTCCCCACACACACACTCAGTTGGTAACTGGCAGCGGCACCAGCGTTGCCGTCCACAACCACCCAGCTGCCAAAATGCTCATCGGTGTCGGCACGGAGTTAAAGCATTTTGTCATTTCGAATCTCTGCACGCGCCACGTGTAGCTCAGCTAGTTTGCCTGCCAACTCATGCCCCGCTTCCGAGCGCTTGTGGTTGCTTTCTTCGCCCAACAGCCACTTTAATATACCATTTGAGGAAATGTTATTTGAAAAGCTTTCAATAAAATTAGAAATTGCATTTTTAGTAGCGTCTGACTGACTGAGTGATTTATATACTCCAATCGACCGACGCAGCCTACAGCTGTGAAGACCTCACGCTCCGCGCGGCTCGGCATCGATTCGTGTCATTCGTCAGTTCAATGTCCCCACACAGCACACATTTGGCACGAATCGTTGGACGATTTACGAGATTTTTTAGTTCTTTCTTTCTTTCATATCACTGCTCATTGAGAATTCAAACTGCTCGCCCTTCTTATCGCAACCCAGTCTACATCACTTCAGTGGCTCATAAAATACACATTCTAATAGTAAATTGATTTCGCCTTTTGTTTTTGTTTTTGTTTTTCTCTCTTTGAACTTGTGTTCTTTTTGCTGATAATAAATGATGTCATGTCCTGTTGAATTGGGTGTTTCATTCCGTCACGCTTTGCAAAGGAATGGTTGGGGAAGGAGGCTTTGAATGGATATTTGTTTTTCCATTGACAATTCGGAGGCTCACATTTTTACTTACGAAAATTTAAATATTTTAAAACAAAAACTCTACAAGAGCGATTGGATAAATCAGACTTCAAGATTAAGATATCTTCATTGATCTATTATACTATTTCTTGTACAACTAGAAGGTTATCAAAGCATCAAGAAAAGGTGACGACGGCGACGACATTTTCGTTCGGTCGAGATTTCTTATCACCGTAAAATTTAAAGAGTCACAGAAGACCTAGTCAGACAATTCTTCTAATTTGTCTTTAGTCTTCTTTGAATAATTCAAGATGTTGAATTCCAAGCTCCACAATTTTCTAAACTTTCCACATATCATACAACCACACACACATTTAGCAAGTTCTCTGAGTCTCAAATACTTACATAAAGGAAAATGGATGCCTCTTCGCCACGCGTCTGCACCACCTCGATCAACTTGAATATGGCCTCGTTGGACATTATCGAGTAATGTGACGTCACCTCGATACGACTGAGATTATTCAAAGCAGCGGCACATAACAACAGCGTCTGTGCGCACGCAGTGCTTGTTATCAACTGTGTCAGCCCCTCCACAATGATCTCGGCACAAGCCTTGAGGCCGTCAACGCGATGTTCCGGGCCGTGCCAAGCAGCAGTGATTTGTGTGAGCAGCGAGACCGCCTCGCGTCGCTCAATATCGCCGCGCTTCAATTCGCCTTTGCGCTCCTTACCAGGCACCTGTATAATGTCGCGCACTATTTCGATGCCGCCACAAGCGCCCAGCTGCGCGATCGCCGCGGGTGAGCAGCAAACTGTAGCGAGTGCACGCAAAGCTTGCGCGCGCACCGACGACAACTTACTCTCGAGACAGACGATGAGTAAGGCACGTACGGCTTCGTTCTGCACGAAGGCATCCGTGAGTGAGGCGAAGCCCTCGTAATCGATGTTCATCAGCGTCGCAATCATGTTGATGTTAGCACGCAGCATGAGATCACACTGACCCTGTTCGACACTCTGTACGATGACGCGCACCATCTTTTCGAACAGCTGACGCAGACTAATCAGCAGGTAGCGCTTCAGCACGTGCAAGTCATCCAACAGCGACTCTAGATTGATGTAGTGTTGGCGCTCGAGTGAGTAGCGCGTGTCTTTTGTTATTATACGTATCTGCTCAATATTCTCGTCATAGCGCTTGCGATCGGCACGCGACTCATTGAAGAAGACGGCACGCCGTTCGAGCACCTGTGTAAATTCGGCGACATTCTCCACCAACTGTTCAGCGCTAGAGAGCGCCGCGTGCAGTGTGGCCTCTTGTGTGCCGGATAATATACGCTCCACTCGCTCGAAATCCGACTGCATTGAGAGCGCGCGCTGCTGCAACTGCCGTATCAATTTGGCGACGGTGTTCGTTGTTATCGTCAGATTCTTGAAGGCCTCCTGCGCTATAGACTTCGTCTGCAGTGTGGACATCACTTCGTGTTCATACGATGAACGCAAGTCATGCAGCCAATGCTGCAAGTCCGGTGCGTGACCATTCAACAATGGATTATCATACTCATGTGTGACATGGCGGAAAGACATTTGCGTCCACGGCTTCGCGTTACTCTGTTGTGCGGCTTTCGGTGTGCTCGTACTGCCCAGGAAGCGTCGCTGTTCGTTGCCTTTCAGTGGCGACAATGTGTTATCCATATCGAGCGCATCATACTTAAGCGTATTGTTGTTGCTATCTTCATTGGCAGCGCTCGTAATTTCACCACCGGCGCCCAGCACAACCGTCTCATTGTTGTATGGCTTTGCGGTGGGCGTTGTGGTGGCCACACCAAGATAGACAGTTTCATTGTTGTAATCTGGCACAACATGCAAGCGAGTACGCGAACGATTTTGTTCCGCTGAACGGTCAAGCTCATCAAATGAATTGCTGTCTTTCACTACGCTGCCGGCGTCGCGCTCCTCATCGCTGTTATCAGTGTCGTCGAGTAGAGTGCGACGCTTGGTGGGCGACAATGGTTTCGTGAGCTGACGTATGATGCGGCGACGTCGTTTCGGTTGTTGTTGCTGCGCTTGTTGCGGTGCGGCCACGGCCAGTCCACCGCTCGCATTGGCATCGTCGAAATTCAATTTCTTCGCAGCACTCACAGCCTCATCCATCAGCAGTTCATCGGCAGTCAGGCATGCCGGCAATTGTGTCGTTGTTGAGTCTTGTTTCGCGGCTAAGGCGGCATCCAGTGCGGCCGTTGTGGCAGGTGAACCGGAAAATGATATACGGCGCGATACGTTCACCAGCGGTGAATAGAATTCCGATTTGCCTACGCGTCGGATGACGGTGGGAGGCGTCTCAACCGCCACCGAGCGCACCGAACTCGGCGAGCTGATCGCGCTGTGTGCGCTGCCCGTCGATTTGGCGCTGGGCGAGGAGGGTTTCGACGAACGTCCGCCGAGACTGCGACCACTGTGCGACTCATCATTGTCAGAGAAACCGGAATCCTGCAAATATATGCGAAACATGGAAATGTGTGCTGAGATTAGTAACAACGAATGTGTGAAGCTTTTTGGTTTAGACTACAAGAGACTTATTTGCAATGGCGTACATCTTATGATGACATTTCACTCACCTGACTGCGTAGACTGCCAGGACTGTCACGTTTGCCCCACGACAAGCGCGAACTGTTGTGCTCGTCCTCGACTTCCTGTATACGCGACAAATTGCCGATGTGCGAACGAAAGCTGCCCGTATCCAGCGAATGATAACCGCCGCTGTGGTTGTTGTAATGCGTACGCTGCGCACTCAGTGGTTGGGTCTTTTGTGTGAAGTAAGAGCCGTAGTAGAAGCCACCGCTTGTGAAACTGGTGCCGTTGCCGATGGAGGATGCGCCGCCAGCGGCTGAGGACAATGCCAAGGATGAGGGTAACTGTTGATTATCGGAGCCCCACCACACCTTGCTGTAGCTGCGTTGGAAAGCCATTGTTTTGTTTGTTTTAACGTTGATTCTGCAAGCAAGAGAGGAAGTAAGAGTTAGTGTGGCTCTAGTGAGTATAGGAGTTTATAAGGGGGGTAAAGTGTTCAAAATTTTTGCATTAAAATAAAATTAAAATTGATATGGCATCACAATTAGCTCATTTTATGCTCTCTATAAGTATTAGTGTAACTATGTACAACGACACTGCCAATTAAATGCGCAAATATAACGTTATTTGCCGAAGTACTTATAAGCGAATGTGTATTACACAGACAAACCCGTGCGCGCTGAGTGCATTTACAAATACTCCCGTTACACCTGAATGACCGTAACAACTACGCACACACCCACACACTCATACAAGCCACAGTTACAAGTATAACTTACAGTTACACTATTGATGTTGCAACAGTTTTACAAGCACTCCACAACACTGCACTACACTCAACTTCAATTCCACATAAATGCACAAACACATACATACAAACACTCAGAAACCCACTCACACATTTGCAGCGCAAGCGTCAGCAACTGCGGCAATCGCTGTTATTTAACGGGAATTACTGCAAAAATTGGCATTTTATTGGTTTCCACTATGCACTGTTTCGCTTGCCAGCGGATGGAGTGGCAAACGGCAAGCCGATGATGGTCGGCGTAACGGTTGTGTGTGTGTGTGTAAACAACCGAAATCGACTGCGGCAGCCACAAGAGTGAGGAGCAACATTTGTATGTGTGTGTGTGTGGGTGTGTGTGTGCCTAGGCAGCGCTATTACGCAGTAGACATGGCACATTGATTGCTGCCATTTACGAGTATGAGCAGTTGAAAGAGGTCAACTCAGGTGTTTGACTTCTAACGGTGCTTTATAACTGTATACCTGAGCCGATTTAGAGCTGGAGTGCGCTCATTATAAGTGGAATGTAGCAGTTATTTTATTTTTGGTGTTTACGGGACACTTACTGTGTTGTTCGATGTTGTAAAATATAATTGAGCAGTATTTTGTAGGGGTTGCAACCCGTTTAAAAATGTTATTTGAAAAATTTTAAATGAAAATAAATTCTTTAATATTCTAACAGACTGAAGGGATTTCAGATTAAAAAAAAAAATAAGTAGAGTTGCCACCTATTTAAAATATTAAAAGAAGGAGTTCTCATAAAAAGAAATATAGACAGACATTACATTCAAAGAAATTTATTAATATCCTAAGAAACAGAAGATAGTTCCTAAAAAATTTTGGCGTAGTGTTGCCACCCGTTTGAATTTTTTTCCTAATTTAATTTATTAAGTAAATTGAATACTGCTAATGCTATAAATGTAAAATACAGCAAAAAAATGTTTTCATGGAAAAGAGTTGCCACCTGTTTAAAAAAGTGTTGCCTATGACAAAAATAAAAACAGACATACAAAACAAGATTTAATATAGTTGACACTAAGCAACTTAGTCAGCTCAAAATTAAAAATTTCATTAAAAAATGTTGAGTTCTTTCATGTCTTTTTAATTTAATTTTTTTCTGTTATACACAATATTAAATATAATTAAAATCTATTTGCAAAACACGTGTTAAAATTCTAACTACACTGAGCAACATTAAATTGTCCATTTAACAATTTAATAATTTCAATTTCCTCCATTTCCTCAGCTTTGTGCATTGCATTTTAAGCAACAAAAACATTAAAATATTATGAAAAAGAAACTGCACACCAAGCAATCACAATATCAATTTTATTATGCTATTGTGCACACAAACCTATTTTTTATATAGCAACGCATTTTATTTGCCAAGTGTGTATGGGCAAAGAGCTTAAGCGCTTTTTTTGCGCCGCTCGCCAACACGTGTGCATTCTGTGTATACTTTTTAATTTGTAATATATTTTAAACAACATTGAATGTAGCGCAATGTAACAATGTAACAATGTAACAATGCATAACCGCATAAACAAACATCGGTTGTATTTGTGTGTTACAACACATCAGTTACACAAGTACGGCAGTACTAGTACGAGTACGAGTGCGAGTATGGAGATTGGCGTTACGTATACGCCATGGTGTACATGATGCGCGCGTACCAAAGGTTGGCTAGCCCAAAAGGCACACACATAAATACCAACGATTGTGTGTGTATTTACAATAACAACAACAACAACAATGCACAACGCTGATTGTTGCCATATTGAAATATGACACAATTTTAATTTCCGCAAGAAAAAATTAAATTTCCGCTTTTGCGTTGGCATTTTGTTGTCTCTTTGGGCAATATGAATAAATAATAAAATTATTTTAAAGTGTAAGCAATAAGCAAAAAGTAGTGGCCGAGCATTGTATGCCATATAATGTAAAAAAAAGTAAAAGCATTAAACGTAATCAATGAACAATGCGCGAGTGTTTATATGTATTTATTTATTTTTTATTAGCCTTTTGTGCGTACACAAACACATCAATTTATAAATATATGTATGTGTGTATATATATAATAAAGGTTGCGCGTGCACATTGCCAGCGCGCTGAGGTCAACGCTAAAGCTCTTATTTTTCCAACTAATGCGCGCGCATATGCCGCATTGTATTTGTTGTTGGCAAATATTACAATGTTTTATATTTAAACGCGAAATCAATGTCAGTCAGTGCGCAAACAAAAGCGAAAACAACAAAATTTCAGCGGAAAATAATTTTCTTTAGGCTGTTTGTATGAAAAAAAACCTGTAATATTTCCAAGCGATTGCGAGCAGATTTTTTTAATAAAAATTAATATAATTTTATAGTAGTGATAAGCAAGTGAAAAACATACTTTATTGTACTGTAACAAGAGTTTATATATAATTTAAAATTTTACTTAAAAACCTCTTAAGCATCTGGCAACCACACGTTTTTATAACTGTTAATCTTTCAAACAAATTTCAACTTGCATTTAACACAGATTGCAATAATTAAGTACATCTTCATTGCCGAAAATTTCACAAAATCACAATACAAGCAAGTTCTGTGTGCAGCACTGCGTATACGTAACATTTCAGGCAAAGCCGTCGTCATTGCACAACTTCAACAAAATCAATTGTAATTCAAGACAAAAGCATATGTGACACGCACATAACGGTGTTAGCACTTAGCACATATGCAGAGAATATGCGAAACATAAATATTGTAAATAAATACTTATTTATTCGACTGCTGACTTGACTGCAAGCAAACAGATATATGTGTGTGCGCCAGAGCCTGTTTAAAGCATTAAGTTGCCGCAAATTCGAAAGGCACTCAATGAATCTTCGAAATGCCGACAAAGTCACTGTGGCGAAATTGTGTGAAAATCCCAGCAGAGCAAATGCTCATAAGCAGCTTAAAGCGCATACCGGGCGTCATGCTTCTGGCAAATGGACAAGGCAAGCTTTGGCAGCTGGTTATAATTTAGAGTAAATAATTTTAAAAGCGATTGCAGAAACAGAATTTGGAATTTTAGGAACATATTTTTTAAATAAAAAATTAAAAATAAATATTCTTCCCATATAATTAAAATTTAAAACTATATTTTTAAATAAAAGCAAGATTCTACATTACATTGAAGAAAAAAATATTTATTTTTGAAGCAAACAAAATTGAATATTGAATTTAAATTTTTACCTCTTTAAGCATATTTTGGCCCTTCGCATCTATTTTTATGCCGAAGTGCAAACAAATCACATGCAATTATCTTCAGTTGGCATTTAAGTGGCGGTCGACATTTCACAACAGGAATTTCAATTTCAATTTAAATAAATAAAATTATCTCTCAATTGTAACAAATCAAATTAACGCCCAGTATTGGCAAACATTTAATTTCCATTTGGAATACATTCGACTTCTCACATTTGAAAGCAAAAATTATTACGTAATTGATCTAAAAGCACGTCCATATGTTTTGCACATATCAATTTATGCCAGGATGTGTGTGTGTGTGTGTTGTGGAAATCTGAGGAAATTAATTTCATTTGAAATTTAAGCTGCTGACCGCAAGCGGCAAACGCGCTCCTTTGAAGCCACTTTCAAATGTGTGTGTGTGCAAAGTGTATAATTCCGCAGCCACTTTAACTAAATAAGGCCTGCTTGTAAATTTAGTTGTTGCTTTATTGTTTGTTTAATATTTGATTAGGCATAATGCGGCTTAACACACAAATTTCGGCTTGTTCATGTAATTTGGCACAATCGAATAAGAAATTTTCATAATTAATGTGAACTGCCGACTAATCAACACACAACAGCTAACATTGAACACGCGCACAGACATACACACATGCATACATTAATATAAATCCATTTATGTGTTGTATGTATTGGCTGCCAAAAATGTGTTCATATTGATTTAGTTTAGAATTTGTGGCAGATTCCACAAATTGAATTACGGCAAATTATTCAAATTTTATATACAACTGTTAGTATGTATACGTCTTTATATGTGTGTGTTGGTGAATGAACATGTCTTTTGGTTGCGTTTAAATATTTGTTAAGATTTGCATAGATTATTAATAGGCTAAACTGAAATGTTGTCTCTTTGAGTGGAAGGTAATTATTGAAGACATCAAAAGTACCAGACAATTAATATTTTAAAGTAATTATTAAATTTAAATAACATGTTTAAATACCAAATACTGGATACCGGATACCGGATACCGGATACCACATAACAAATACAAAATATCCAATAATAACACCAAATACCGAATATGAAATACCAAATATCAAATATCAAATATCAAATATCAAATATCAAATATCAAATATCAAATATCAAATATCAAATATCAAATATCAAATATCAAATATCAAATATCAAATATCAAATATCAAATATCAAATATCAAATATCAAATATCAAATATCAAATATCAAATATCAAATATCAAATATCAAATATCAAATATCAAATATCAAATATCAAATATCAAATATCAAATATCAAATATCAAATATCAAATATCAAATATCAAATATCAAATATCAAATATCAAATATCAAATATCAAATATCAAATATCAAATATCAAATATCAAATATCAAATATCAAATATCAAATATCAAATATCAAATATCAAATATCAAATATCAAATATCAAATATCAAATATCAAATATCAAATATCAAATATCAAATATCAAATATCAAATATCAAATATCAAATATCAAATATCAAATATCAAATATCAAATATCAAATATCAAATATCAAATATCAAATATCAAATATCAAATATCAAATATCAAATATCAAATATCAAATATCAAATATCAAATATCAAATATCAAATATCAAATATCAAATATCAAATATCAAATATCAAATATCAAATATCAAATATCAAATATCAAATATCAAATATCAAATATCAAATATCAAATATCAAATATCAAATATCAAATATCAAATATCAAATATCAAATATCAAATATCAAATATCAAATATCAAATATCAAATATCAAATATCAAATATCAAATATCAAATATCAAATATCAAATATCAAATATCAAATATCAAATATCAAATATCAAATACCATATTCCGAATATCAAAATACCACATGCCCAGAATTACAAACGTAAAGTTCCTGGTTTAAAACATGAGCTATTACTATAAAAACTCCAAATGTAGCAAAAGGGCTGGTTCCAATTTAATGAAAACCCGTTTGAAATGTTAAAACAACTTGGATTGTGAAGAAAAAAGTGATTTTTTGCATTTTACACTAACAATTAACGTGGCAACGTGTGGACAGCGCCACAGTCAACTGGCAATCAGCATTTTGCCGACATTTCAGCGCATTTTTCATTCAATATCTTCATTTTTCGGCAACAGAAAAGAGTAACGCACACAAAACAACAACAAATGGCAAAAGTTGTTGAAAAAATACTTAAAATATATATTATATATTGAAAACATCAGACAAATATTTATATATGCGGCAGATGTGCGTGCAGATAAAGCCGTGTGTGTGTGGCAGACAGTGAAATGTAACGTGCCATTGGCATATGTACCGTTAACGCAAAAAACCGCTAACAGCAATCAAATTACCTTACATGTGTACAAACACAAAATCGAATACGACTGACAGGTGGAAAAAATATAGATTTACGGTTACACCGATATATTGGATGGCAGGCACATACACATACATACACACTTCATGTAGGCAGCTTTATGTGTGTTGCTATTGTTTTTATAGCCCCAAATGTCAAGTCTCATTCGCTATTAATTGACAGTCGAAGCAGAAAATATTACCAACAACCAGCCAGCCAGCTAACGAGCGGTAGTGGGGGGGCGGTATGGCGAAAAAATTGAGGCCAATGGCGGAACATATTTCCGTGTTTTTTTCCCTTAATTTATTAGCGCAAAGGTAAATGCGTGCAAAGAATCACATGTAACGATAATAAAGTTGATTGCTGTGAGTAAACAAGCATATGGTTTGTGCCCACAGCCATAGCTACTGAAAAAACTACCTATTCATATATGAAAGTGTGAATGTATGTGTGTGTATGTAAATAGTAGATTTCATTCGTGTTTTTGCATGTTTAATTTCTTCAATTTCCATTTTCAATATTTTGATTATTTCGCGCCGCTTTTTCTTGGCTGCCATGAATTGTAGAAACGAAGAGCTCATCGCTCTCTCGCTTCATGAGAGCGTCATGCAATTATCTGCACAAAATCGCGAGATTAATGCAATCATGGCGATAACAGACAACAGATACAACGTTTCTTTAAGCATGAAAGGAATAGTAAATATTTTTAAACAAATTTATTTTAATTATTTTTATTTATCTGTATCAGTTCAATCACCATGCATACCAACCGCATCAAAATAAAATCACAAATTTTTCGATTTGTCGCAACAAAGAAAGTATGCCAACAACAACAAAAAGCAAATCTGCGTAGATTTCTTTTATTTTGCCAATCAAATAACTATAATAAATCCGCTCTTATTACTCAGTTTGTGTGTGGGAAATTGCAATGTGTTTCTGCTTCTTTTATTTTGTAGCAGTTTGCATTCAACCGAATCGAATTGCTGACATACTTTTGCCGCACACGGTAAATACCATACAGCAATGGCATAGCTGTATTTTTAAGAGCACTTTGTTATGCATATTTGCATTTGCATGCTGCAACATATGCGCTCTTAAATTTATACAAATTTGTTGAAAATATAAATATTTTCGATGTGGTCTATATACTATACAAAGGGGATAAAAGGTATGAGTTGTTGGTGGTTTTTCTTGTTATTCAACAGTGTGATGTATTTGTATTTGTTTTCTTTTTTTATCTGCGAATGTGTGCAACAAACCTGGAAACCTGAAACGAGCAAAGTTGAGTTTTTACTTTAAATGGAATTTATCGATTTAAATACCGAATATCAAATACAATACTAAATATCAAATACCGAATATCAAATACTGAACACCAAACCTCAATTACTGAATACCAAATACCGAATATTAAATACCGAATATCAAATATCAAATACCAAATACTGAAAATCAAATACCAAATACCAAAAATCAAATACCGAATATCAAATACTGAACACCAAACCTCAATTACTGAATACCAAATACCGAATATTAAATACCGAATATCAAATACCGAATACCAAATACCGAATATCAATTACCAAATCCTGAAAATAAATTACCGTAAACTAAATATCAAATACCGAATTTTAAATTATGTATCAACCACTTAGACGTTATGCCTTTGTGGCCTGGCAGTCAGTTAGCTGTACACTTAAAAAGAAAAGGATGTTGCAACACAAGTATAAACAAGCAACAATAACAACAAACAAACAAGTAGAAACACATAAAATCTCATAAACGCCGTAAATCATAACGAAACGATGAAGTCAATGGGGCATTTCAACGAGCCACAGCTCCCGCTTGCAGCGTGTGCGCGGCAAGATTAATTAAGATTTCAACACTGTTATTGGCATGTGTTGAATGGTAGTCGAAACACGCTCGGCGGTCAATGAGGTGTAATCACCAGCGTTTGTACTCTTCCGATATGTGCGATGCCACAACATAAGATAGGCGAGAATTCATTGCAAAGCTGAAACGTACACAATAAATAAGGCATTGATACTGCAGCTGCTGTTTGTATATGTGTGTATGTATGTGTGTGTAGTGTATGTATGTTGTTTTTGTACGCTTTAACAGCAGTTGTTATTCGGTTGCACGTGGCAGGCTTGTTGTGGTCGCCGCGCCTACAACCATATATATGAGCGACAACGAAAGCGCCGTGGCCAGTTATCATGCCGCCAGTCGCACGCAACATCAGCAGCAACAAGGATAACCGTAATAACATATACCGTTATATACTACGTACTGCCAAATTATAACGGATTTTATTATCGAAGAAGAATAAAATGGCAAAGGGATGGGGAAATGCGAAAATCAATGTTTTATCGCAACAACAACTATACATACTGACTCAAACTCACTCACACACACCCACATCCATCCGTGTCTTACTTTCTACTTTGCCACTTTTCAATTAATATTTACCGCTCTATTATGCTTAATGATTATTGCGCTGGCAACCAGTTGTACAAAAGCAATATCAATCGGCCACTCAGCGCAGCAGCCACACACACACACACACAAGCAAATGCGCTTGAGCATGAGTATGTTGAAAACGCCATTAATTTTGTTGATTTCACGCAGAAATCAGCCGATATTATATGCCGCAAAGTAGTTAAGCGTTCGCGTCAGTGTGTGTGTGTGACGTACGAAATACTACAAATTACAGTCTGCACGCGTTGCCAGCGTGCGCGTGTGTGCATGCATGAGGTCGTCGTGCGACTGGGCGTATGAGTAACATGTAAAATAATTTATGCGCGCGGCCCACATACACCGCCACAGCGCACACGCGCGTCCATGCAGGCATGCAATTTGCAACTGTCGGTTCGCATAATATTTTCCACTTTTCGCTTGAGTCTCAACACAATGCCACTTATTATTGAGTTTCCTCAATTACAAATATAAAAGTGTGAGAGGGGGGGGCGGTGCTGAGAAATGTGTGAGCAAAACGAAAAAAATGCTGAATGAACGCGTTGAAGGAAAATAAAATAGTTTCGTTGAATGCGGCTGACCGACACATAAGCACACAGTTTACACAGCTTTATGGCGAAGCCATATCCTTTACAGTTGCGTTTGTGTAAAAGCAACGCTTAAGCGCGAGCGTAAGCGCGTCGCTGCAATATGGCTTTGCCGGATATGCGGCAATAATAATAATATATTTTTTTCTTAATTCACTGTAAACAATTGCATAAGAAATAATGCAATAATAATAAAATAATAACGCCCAACAATTGAGTGGAAACAAACTGGCGATAACTCAGCCAACAATACCGAAATGCGTACATATATATTTATGAGTAACAGTAAAAATGCGCAATTTTTTATCGGTTTTTTTTTTGTTTTTTGTGTGAAAAATTACATTCATTTATTTATAGCATATGTATGTACATAAAAATATAAAGTTTGCGTTTCATGTCGGTTCGCTGTGTTGTGTAATACTATGTTCATAGTAGACTCTTAATCTTGCTTTACGAAACAGCATGTGAAATACATTATAAATAATTAATATTAGAACTAAAAGTTGATAAGTGTAAAGTAGTTAGTTTATCTCTAATACCAGTGGTTAATCCGTTAGGTAACTTTAACGAACGCCTTGCAAGCGAAAAGTCATTTGAAAACGTTCTCCAATAACAGAACTCTGTATCACCGCAACAATTAAAATATATATATAGATATGCATTTTTCCTTCTAATATACGCAGTTCCACTGCGCTTTCGCCTTAAATAAGTATGTAACGGTATATATTTAATTATCATTATAAACGCTCGCATTGGTCAATAGTTCTATGAAATTAAGGTCAACGAAAAGTAAACGCTCAAGTAATATCAGTGATAGCCACACATAACCGCATAAAGTAAATAAAGCAAATATTGAAATTAATACTCAAGAAAATATATATAAAGCTTAGAAGTAGTTTGCGTTTTTTTTTCGAATCTCGAATCGTAAGGCAGCAAGCACCAATTTTCGACAACTCAAATCATTAGCCGAGTTTTTCAAGCAAATTGAAACGAGTGGCTTCCTCGATCGAACAACAGTTATCACTGCTCGCGCTTGACGGCTGCGGACTTTGCGTACATTTAAGAGCTAGCATAGCATTAATTCTAATAAATAAGCGATTATTTAGAGTAATATTAAGCGCACTTGGTATATGATGGCTGCCATTGGCGCATGCCACGCTCAACGACCCCCCTCTAGACGGTGGACATTTGTTCGTTTAATTGCAATTTGTATATTTTAAATCATATCTTTCCTAATCACACTGCCATTCTCCTCACTACATGTACTTGCAGCAGAGCCGCCCCAAGCGCGCTGAACTCAAACGCTCCGATTTGCACTCATCTGACATCGTTCAACACGAGGGTGGTCGTGTAGGTTTGCGATTGCACCGCCTTCACGAGTGTTGTCTTTCGCGTCATTTGCTGTGTACCGTTAGCGTTGATTTCCTCGGTACTACTCATGAGCACACCCGTCTTGGTGTTGACCAGGATGCCATTGTTGTCGCCGTCGTGCACGTGCACTGGCGCGTCTTCAATGCAACCGACGGTGGTCACCTGCACGTCGGTTTTGGAGAGTCGCGGTGATCGTGCACGTCGTATGGGCGAACGCGCGCCACTGCTGGACGCTACCTCATCGTCGCTGTAGTCGTCGGTGGCGCTGCTGATCGCGCTGCGATTTGAACTCAGGTAGGAGGGTTGCGGCGCCAAGTATGGACGTCCGCCACTCATCGCCGAGTTGCGATACATGCCGCCCGTGGTGGAGGGTGTCGCGGTAATATCCTCTTCAGAGATATCATCGAAGGCCGGTGGCGGCGTCGATGAACCGGACAGCAGCGGTGGACGTGTATGCGAGGCTAAATTCTGTGATGGCGTGCGTTGCGGTGTGCGCAGCGTGGTCGAGCTCTTTCGCTTCGACGGGGAATGTTTCAGCGGAAAGGTGGGCGTCTTCTTGAACACAGTTTTACCCATGAAATTTTGGAAGCGTTGCGCGTAGAAAGACGGTCGGCACACCGACACCGTGTCACCGTTGTAAATGATGCTCTTGAAGGTGTGTTCGAGTTTCTTCTCCAAACGGTACGATTGTAAGATATCGATTATACCGATGTAGAGAATCAGACGTTCATCGTTCTCCGAACGTGCAGGTATACCGCCGGCTGGCACATCTTCGTCCTCCTCCATGGGTATGTCCATGTCGGCGGTGATCGATTCGAGTGCCGTAGAATGTGCCACCAAGCGCTGACGATTCATGCTGCGCGAGCGATTCAGTGCGGCACCAGCCGACTGCAGCGCTGTGGTTGAGCCCGCATTCATGGTTTGATCGAAGTCGGGCGGCTCCGGTGCCTCGCGCACCTCGTCGGAGCGTTGCAATTTGGCGCGTGCATTTCGTATGCGCTCCTCACGTTTTTCTTTTTGCGCCAAGTCCAGATTGTGTATGCCCACCAACAGCGAGTAGTCCATTATCTGGAAACTCTCCAAAACCATGCAATCTCGCTGAATTGTCTTTATGAGCGCATTATATTTGTCTGTTTCTAGAAAAATGCCATTCGGATGATGTTCCATGAAGTCCAAGTCTTTGAAGGTGGGACTGGCTTTTTGGCGTTCGGTTTTCGACGCCTTACGACGAAAAGTGGAGCCTTTTAAATCATATTTCGCGTGCATTTTAATATCTGAAGGCAACAAATTGTTCATCGCCACCAGACGCACATTCTTCGCATTGTAATGGAAGCAGTAAAGGCCGAAGAACTTTGGCAGTAGAGTGCGCGGATTCTGCGACAGATTCATGTAGTAGCCCGGCAATAGTTTTTGTAAAAATTCACATTCTTTCTTTTGCACTGTCTTTATGATGAACTCGTCGTCGTCGGTCAAATAGAATATTGAGCCGGATGCGCCGGGATTCGATAATTGGCGCAACGGTGAAGCACACATCGACATCAGAAAATCGTCGGGTGCTATGCCAAACAAATCGCGAAAGTAACGAAAAGCAATTGGCGCATAAACTTTGAAACGAAATTCGCTGTAATGATGAGCTGGCGTTATGGATGAACCATCTGGTGGGAAGGCTATTGTTTCCATTTCCCAAAAGTCTTTCATGAGCAGGTCCCGTTTAGGTTTGCTAGCCAAACTGCCAACCGTGTGTTGTATGCCCAGCTGAATGGAGCCCATTATTTGCTTAGATTGTATGCGTTTGTACGTCACTTCGCCACCTTCGTCAACGCGCCGATGTCCAATTTTCTTCTCATGTTTACCAGCCGCCGACGGGTTTCTCGATATGCTGGCATCCAGTGTAGAACTGGCACTACGTAGACGCTGCTGCTGTGCCGCAGTGATTGCCATTTCGGCCTGCATCAGTCGTGTAGACTCATCGCCGCCATGCTCCGCCGCTGCTTCACTATAAAAGTTGCGTGACGTCGATGGCGTCGCAGGTAATATACTATTTACGGTATTCGTGCTTTGATGCACGTCCTGCAGTTGCGTTAAGGTTTCATCAGTAGACAATTTCTTCTCCGGCGTGACAAGGGGCGTTATGGTGACGGTGTTGACAACAAGAGGTGGCGGTGGTGTGGAGGGTTTCGATGTTGTAGGCGAGACACTGGCAACTTCGTCAACTGTCGTCGGTACAGTGGAATTTTGTGGATTTACCGTTTCCATTTCAATGGCATCCGCTGTCTCACCGGTTGCCATAATGCTGAGTATATGTTTTGTGTTGTACACGTGTTGCTGGTCTCTGTGTTGCTACAGAGCGTCAGTTATAGGTCTGAAAATTCGTAAGAGAAAGTCAAAATTGGCAAACCTACTTTGCAGTAAATTCAAAAGCAGGCAAAAAAGTTGCAACATTTATATCAAATTTTATTCTATTAAACTTTTAGCCGAAACACTAAACCTTCCTCAAAAACAAATAAGTATGACGAAACTACTGACCGAGAAGCAAAACATTTGGGTATTGTCTGCCAGTGGAGAGGTCACGTATTCAACCGGTTGCACATGCATGCATCTGTGCACAGCCGAATTCGATCGCTACCATGTCACCAGACAAGCCAATGAAGCATCACAAGCAAGCACAACTACTTTTGTTGCGCATTTCTCTTTCAACTCGAAAACTCATGGAGTACATGGGAAGCAACAAAATTGCAAAGGAAAATATTCAGCTTAAAATGCTAGACGCGTACAAGTGCAATGTCGTTGCACCGTTTATGGATGTATGGTAAGGTGTGGTCGAAGCATTGTCAATATCGTGCGCACTCACCCACTTCATTGCCCGTCTGTTGGATGAACAACTGTTTGCAATCACAATTGAAATCGATAATGTGTCATCATTGATTATTGAAATAAAGTTCTAAACTCGTATATAAAATATTTTAACGAATGAGGTCCAGTTGGAATTAATGCATATATAAAAGCGAAATTAAACATTTTAAATGAAAACTATTGGCCCTCATCTTGCCAACGCAGAAACAAATTAAGTATAAATAAAAACAAATACAAAGGTTATGCCTATGATATGTATGTATTTACATAAGTGTGACAGTTTTTCTGTGCAGTCGCTCTAAACATGAGTATATATAACACTTGTTTTGGAGCACAAGTATAGCAACCATATTTTTAAATGTTCATTTTAAATGCTTTTGTCAAAACAGAACGCTGGCATTGTACATGGAAACAGACAACGCTACGTAAGAGCCCAAAAGCTATTTTTACGCACAGTTGGCGTTTCAAGTGATCAACATCTGAATTGGCTGTGAATCAGATGGAGAAATTTCTGATTATTATATAAAAAACAAATATGTTTGTATGACTATGATAGCCAGTGGTTCGGGAACATTTATGTAAGGCATAACAAAAACGTGCTACAGTAGATTATCTACTCAATTGAAGGAGGAATGAATTGCAGTCAATTAGCGTTGTGTACTTACACATATGATTATTGTGCTGATTTATATATATGTACATATGTAAGCTATGAAGAGCATTAAAGCATACAAATATTTTTTTTTATTGAACATTCTTATCATAATAGCTAGGTAGAGGTAGTCGTACGTCAATAGCACTAATCTATCTTCCTGCTTGACTTATCAGTATTTTCTGTGCATTCCTCTTACGTAGCAGATATTTTATCTTTAATTACTAGTCGCCTATCTCACTACATGACATTCGTCTGTACATCAAGGCAGCACTGTATGGACTTTTGCCACTTAAATTCTGTTTTGAGTTGCTCACTAAACATTGAAATTACAATAAATATATTACAATTAAGAGTAATAAAAAAAGTTGGTAAAAAAAAGTGTCGCTTTAGCTTTGTAGTTAGCTACAAACGCTTTGAGCTTTCAATAAACTGGGCTTATGCACAACTTTGCTTAGCACATACATTGGCATTGGAAGTATGTCGTCATTTCGTCGCATTTTTATGGAATTCACAAGTTTTCACCTTGACTAGCGCTCGGTGTATTGACACAAAAGCAAACAGCTGATATGATTTTAGCATAAGCGTTTGCAATTGAAACACATACAAATAGAGAAACAAGTGTGTATATATATCACGAAGATAATGATTAATTAAAATATCAATTGTATTAATCATCCGTCAAAAATACGCTTGAAGATCGAATAAACAAGATGATTAAATGTTGCAACTTTTTCGTACTGTTTTCAACGCTACTCACAATGTGAAAATATTCCAAAAGTATCCGTAATTTCAACATATAAGTGGTTTCCAAATGAAAAAACACACTTTCTGACGCCCACAAACGTAAAGAAATTCAAACGCGAACAGTTGAGGATCGAGCAATGCGTTCACTGTAGATTTTTATTTATTTAAAATTTTTCCGGCCTCTTACAACAGAGAAATCAGCGTAATGCGCGTACCACCATCTGTTCCGACACGTACACAGCAGCAAACTCATACGGTTGTGCTCCAGCACCAATTCCCAATTTAGCACATATTTCACACAATTTTACTGCACATTAATAATTCCAACATTAATTTTCGCAAGTAAAAATTAAAAGAATTTTTCTCCACCTCTTTTGCATATAATTTTATCCGCAAAATCAATCCGACACTTATTCACTTCTTATTCTATTCCAAAGTCGTCTGCGCTGATGAATTTTCATACAATTGTCAACGCGAATAGTCAACGAAGTGTAAACGAAAAGACATGACTGACATTCGCATCGGCCGAAGGCGGTGCGAGTGAGAGAGCTGGCACTACTTACACTGTAGTAATATGAATCATAGACGCAACTACTGTGGAGAGCGACCTCACACGGCGATAATTAGCGATCAGCTTACATTTCACATTTCCAGACAGGGTGATGACTCCACAAATACTTAATTATTCGCGAAACTAATTGAAGAGATTGTCGGTGGTTCACATGTGTACAAGTACTCAGAATGTATATGGCGTTATATTTATATATAAATATATGTGTATTAATAATATATGTATTAATATATGTATTAAATGCTAAATTATAGACGCTGGCTATTTTTATAACTCCAAACCCCATTTCTTCCACCATACTAATAAGGAATATGGCAGCTCTACACAAATTTGAAGTTAGCGGAACTTCCGTAAAAAAATCCTTTTTGGTATTAAGTGGCAGCATCCTCTGCATCCATCTTTATAAATTCGCGATTGTTTCACATTTGCAAATCCCTTCAAAATTGTATTAACTGGAAGTGTATTATGTTATAAATAAAGTGTTTGTTATAAATTCAACCTCATCAAATTGTCATATTTCAATTATCCAAGGGAAATGGCTTCATATACATGCTTACACTATCAACTAATATACTTGCGCACGGTAAATCCAACGGCAAGTCTTCGCTGCCATTTTCATTTTAGTCCAAAGAAAGCGTAGAACGTGCACTAAGTAAAAGCAATTAGAAAATAAGAAGGTGCTGAGTGACCTTTCTAAATTACGCCACACTCGTATTGATGTCATTAGTAGCAACACTTGGGTGTTGTTTTTTGTGGTCGTTTGTGCTTTGTGGTTTAATGACTCGCTGACCATAAAAAAACCTGCAGCCAGTACTTACAACTAAACACGGCGACTGCGCTTGCTACCGTTACTGCAAATACGGCACACTGCCATAGCACTAGCTGTAGTACTATGAGCGAATATTAATTGGATATTGGCAGGCACTTGAAGCTCCAACGATTACACGAACGCTCTTTAGCTTGGTAATCCACAAAGCCGCTAAGGAACAGACGACCTAAATACTCAAGTGTTTGTTGGTTGGGCGAACAAACTTCTTAATTAAAATTCGATGGGCATGCGCATTAACCAAATTAGTTATATTTTGCGTTTAAGTGTACTTGAATAGCGGAAAAAATAATCTAATAGATTTTAGTTTTTATTTTGTTGTTGTTTTTTTTTAATTTTTGCTTTCAGCATTTTTAATTTCCACGGCTAAGTACGCAATTACTGCGGAAAAAAATCGTACGACCATGCTTACTTGTTTGGTAGCTACTGCTCGTCCTCGGCTTGTTATTAACATTGTTGTCATTGACCACTCGAATATCTGCCAGCTCATCTACACGACAAGTGCGTAAATTCGCAATTACCACAAGCTAATTTGCAAATATCCGTATTTTTTAAATTAGTAACAAAATTATAAAATTCAATTATTTCAGTTCCTCATTGCCCCGCAGCTCAAAAACAGGTTCTGTATGGCAAAGAACTTTGTACATCACCGCGCAATGAAGCACATCTCCGCCAATGAATATTATGGTGGCTGTGATGATTAAGCTATATTTAGTGTGAAACAACTGGTTGCTGTAACCACAGAGATATGCAGTGAGTGTCTACCGAAGTGGTTACTTATTGCACGCTGAGGGGGAGCAAGTGATTGCAGCTGAGTGACCGCATTCGGTACGCCGAGTGTGTCATCCCGTACAGCTACTACAGAAACAACAACTGAATATACAGTAAATATTTATTGGATGTTTACATAATTGTCACCTCCAATCGCCTTGTTTCACTATTTCTAGGTATTTGCATTCCGTTCTCGTACACTTGCTCATACACATTGGCAGATCACGTTTGCAGTAGCAGTGCTATGATATTTATTGCTTCAAAGCTGACTACCGCTGTTACCTTTGTTATTGTTGTTGTCGTTTATCTCCTTTTTGCGCTGCTGCCATCTTTGCTGTTCTGTGTATGTGTGTGTGTGTCAGTAAGATTTTGCATTTACATAAATTGTTTTGCGCTTGAATGACTGAATTATATTAAGCTTTAATTGCGCTTCTGCTGGCATTTTGTAAGCTATTGAGATTTTAATTATTGTCGATTTATAATTATTGCAGCTCTGAGGCGCTGCAAGCATTGAAAGCACGAGTAGTATTAGCTGTAAGATATTTATGGAAAACCCTACGTGTTGATTGTCGCAGGTGTGCCTAAGCGAAATGCACATTGATACTCATATATAGATATCTATTACTGAGTAATCCGTAATTATCGAACGTATAGAACCCAATTGGACATTTGAATTCTTAAAAAATATATGATTTCTAATTTCTTTATTCTTTTCAGATGAATTACATATATACCACAAACTGCCTATGGTATTAGACCCAATGCAAAGCTTAGTAAATATAGAAGTTATAGCTAAAGCCAATGTACTCGTATGCTGATAGACTTATCGTGAAATACTTTAGAACTGCCCCATGAGGGGTATTTATTTAATGGTATACAATTTGTATGTTTAATTGAGTCACTAGCGTCTGCATATGTACAATATATTCTTTTTAGACACATGCTTACATAAATATCTGACATTATATAACAATGTATGGCGTCGACTGCACGTGTTTAATGGAGATAGCGCTGAGTATAGAAACTCAATTGAAGTGGAAAAAGTTAATACACTTTAAAGTGCAGCTGATAAAACAAAAAATACAAGAAATAAAAAGAAAAAAATCACCAATACATAAGCAAGTACGCAGCCGAAAGTTGTCACTTAAAGTTAAAAAATCATTAAAAATGGTTCTTACGCTGTTTATTGGTTTAGCAACGATGAATAATGAAAGACCGACGACATCTATGGGTATTTGTTCTAAAATCGGTTTCAACTTTTTGTATTTAAAAAACTTAAAATGACTTAATTATATCAGATAACTTGTTGCTAAAATCACTGCGGTCCTTTATAGACCCATTTTTTATATAGTTTACTTATTTTTAATGGAATGACAAGAGCAGAGAAAATATTTTCTGTTTAGGCATTCTCTACAGACCAAAATTGCTGCTGCATCAAATTGTGGTTTACGTTTTTACAGAAAAGCCCAGCTGAATATTTTTTTATTATTTTATTTTACTTTCGGTGACACATTCGGTGCGACGTACAATTCACTGCTGCGTTGGAATTGTGTTTTCTTTTATTCATTTATTTTTCACATGCCGAAAATGGCCGAAATAGATACACAAATGTTTCTATTTGAATTGCTTTAGACTTTTGGTCAGCAACAATTCCAAACTATCAGTTGGAGTTCGTAAATGTCATTTAAGCACCACAAACGCCAAGAAAAAAAGACCAAAAATACCTCAGAGCAATTAGTTTATATTTTATTACTTGCAGATAACTAAAATAGACACATTTCAAAGTACGAACATTTGTTGCGATAAATTGGATACGGTAAACTTATTTTAGAAATAACAATAACTGACATAGAACAGAACAGTAGCGAAAATGGCAGAGAAGAAAGTGGCAAAGCGGGTAGAAAATGCTACACAACAGCGGATTGTTGGGGCTTATGGCAAAAGCGCTAAAACAAAAAAAAACGAATGTCGTCCGTTGGGTCATTGGCTTCGTGTAGCGCACTGCTGACCAGTTCATATTCAAGTTAGACAAAAATCAGCAACAAAAGTTGAGTTTAAATACGCCGAGGTGTCAGCGTTATTTGAGTGCGCACTGAATGGTGGCACTGACCGTGCGCTTTCAAACGTCAGCTGCATAGAGTACCGTTGCATGTAGCTTTGGCTTCTGTCCATGAGCCCGCAATCTGTTGCTGCTACATTTCCAACAATTATGCGCTAACTGTACCGCATTTGGACACATAATGACACTAATCATAATGACAAAAGCTTGTCAAGACGACGTTAATAAAGCCATCACCAATTGTTGTTGACTGCTGTCTGATACATCAGCTGCTGATTATGCGTCAACTGAAGTCCATTACAGCTGCTCCACACTTGAGGAGTGAGCTACTTGCTTAGTTAAAGAAAATTCCGAGCAAACGCATTTAACGGTGTTAGAGAGCTGCTTCAGAGACGGTAAGCGTTCCGGGTGGAGAGGGGTGGGCGAAGTGTACACTATATTCGCTTTTGGTAGTGATTGGTCAGCACGTCAGGCATGTTGGTCAGCGTTGACAGTTATGGCCAATCGTCACTGCAATTGTCGTGCTCGTAAATGCGTATCAATGCGCACACAATTGTCCATTAACTTTAGTTGCTGCCATAAGTCTAATTGAATTGAAATAGCATTTGCGCTTGTAAATCTCCACAAAATTATCGCCACTTCGTCATAAATGCAATTCAATGAGTCAATGAGTGTCGTTTAAACGCTACCGAAATGGTCACGATAATGTAAACGCTGTCGCATTTAACTTGCCACAGTTCGCACCGTTTCAATGGAAAACTAAATGGCGGTTGGATTTTATTAAATTATTGTGTGCTTTTTTATCATTTCTGCTTTATTGTTATTGTTGTGTGTGGATTTGCAGGAAATCGCATTTATTTAGTAGTTGGTATTTGTTGAGGCCATTTGTGTAATATATAATGTTGTGCGCGTTGTTGTTGTTGTGCTTGGTGTAAAATAAGTGTTGCAATAATTGTGTCAATCGTTAACACTTTTCCGCGCTTTATGGCACTTGTGATCAGACAAATGTATACACATTAGGGTGGCTCTTCGAATTAATGAAATCATATTTTATTTAATCTTCTCAAGATACATAGTCGTTACAAATGTTGTTGGATTTTGTAGAAGGTTAATAATGTTGGTCCAAGATCAGATTTTTCTGATTGCTGTAGCGCCTCCTCTATTTCATAAAAATATATGTTGAATGTGTTCGAGCTTCAGAGATCCTCATCGAGAATAATGATGAATCCTACTTTATATCGTCAAAAATTATAATATTTTTGATTTGCCGAGTCTGTAGTCATAATTCTGTATTTGACACACCTTAACCCTTAAGTACTACTTTAGTACAAATATATGCGCTTACATTAGTTTAAGTGTTATGCATGATTTTTACGATTTTGCTTTCATTATTAAAAATACTGCATTATTTACCGCATAATTACGGCTTAATTGCTCTGCTTACTTCATGCCAATAATTAATAACGGCATTTTTATATTGCGTAATTTTAAAGCGTCGTATTTCAATAGATTTCCAATTAGCAAACAAATATAAATTTATTTTTAAAGCTCACTAAGGTTATGAAACTATTAATTCCGGAATTAAATTGATGTATATATATGATGAAATTCAATTTTTTCTTATATAATTTATAATAGTTTAATAATAAAAAATATTAGCCTCCCAAAAATATGAAATAAATATTAATAAATGTTGTGCTATATATATTTTAATTAAGAATTTTCACTTTTACTTGTAATATAAGTATAGTAAACAGACGTAATGGTTCAACTATCAAATTGGATATAAGTTTCATAATATATATCTATATATATTATATAATTTATATAATTTCTTACAATCCAATAGTCAATAATTTCTTAATCATTCTCTTCCTACAGATGTTTTATGAATGCTTATGTATTGGAGACTTGTATGTATGTATGTATGTGTAAAGTACAAATGAACGGAGAATCCGCGTTCTGTGGCGCTTACGCATACCCATAGCTACATAATTAAGAAATGTGTATTTCCAGCAAAGTCAGAAATGAGTCACAAGTGATAGTGATAATCCAAAAGTCAGGAACACAACACAAACAACATCACTTATGCGCACACAAAGAACTTCAGGAATGTCGCACAGACCCCAGCACACAAAGAAGACTACAAAGCGGGGCGTGTAATTACCAATAATTACTAAGTCTAACAATGTTAGCAAAAATATGCGCCCACAATTTTCGTCACTCAACAAGTAAGTAGAACAATTTGCATTATGAATTTATTTTGACAAATTGACAGTGCCAATTAAGCCATAAATTATAGACAAGTCAAAGTAACCAGGTAGTTATTGTTTGTTAGTATGTACATATGTACTTATTATAGTCAAGGCTTTTGGCATTTCATACTTTTATCACGCACGTAAGGTACCATTACTTTTGTTCGGAAACTTTCTCAATTAGTACTTTCTTTTGTTTGATTTTTAAGTACTCGCATTTGTAGAAAGAGATAAGCAAAATAAAGCTTAAAACAATGGACACTCACACGTTGGCAAAGGCAGGCAAATTGATAAGGTTTAGAAGTATTTATTGAGGAGAATTATGATGTATTTGTACAGCGGTGGGCATGCAAATGAGGTAAATTTTAAGTGGCTTTTTAAAATTTTCATCTAAAATTTAAGAACATTATTTTTCTGACTCAGAGTGCTGTCAGAAGCTCAAAATGATGGCAAAATACTTTACTACAGAGCCGCCGAAGCCCAAAAAAGAGCGCGTCTTAAACACACAAAACTCTCAAAAATTCCATAAATTTGTTTAATTCGATATAACAAGTATTAAATGTGGAAAAATATGTTACGGAAAAGCAAATCTAAATAACTGATGTTCACTTCTTCTGAGTTCCAAACTTCAACTTCAAAAATTGTCAACAAATTTTAAATTAATTTTTTGTGAATTTCCAATTAAAAACATAAATAAATGTGCGGTCAACGATTTCCGCTGTCTTTAAGCCGTTAACAGCCAAAGCTCACTTACCTAAATTGCTTCCACAGGCGTTGCACTCTTGTAGAACACAGTGGAACTGTAATGAGTATACGTAATCCAAATATGTTTGTATTCAAAATCGATGTATCGTTTCGTAAACCGTAAAAGGCGGCGTGTATCCGGTGAAAAAATGTCAGTAGCCAAAATTATTGGCACTTGCGGTTAAGAATGTCTGCTGTTACAAAGTCAAAAGCTTTGTTTTCTTTCGTACACTTTTTAGACGCTTTCGTTTGTTTATTTTTTTAATTTTTTCAGAATTCCACTCACTTCTTTGTAGTATTTTGTTTTGAACTGTGTTTTTTGCTTTGTATTGGCTTTCTTATTCAAAACACGCACCAAACGAATTGTTGTCAACTGTGATTTCCTGCTGCTGTTCCGATGTTTATTGTTGTGTTTTCATGTCACACCACAATTACTACACTCGTTAGCAACAATTAGTAAGTTCCACTTTGACTTGAAGCTTTAATAGCTGAGACACTACTTTTGTTCAGTTTTTGTTTTTTATTATTTTTCGACACAAAGCACACTTTTCAGTTTAAACACGAAAATTTGTTTAATATAGTAAATAATGCTTTGAGGTTTAGAGCGCGATACTATTTTTGATGATAATTTCTAAAATAAAACTGTTCCAATACTTATTCACTTTCATTCATAAACACTCCGTTTTGATGTTATTTTCTATTTTTATTTTCGCTTAGAGTTCAGTTTTATTAACAAATTTTGTTTACTTCGTTAAACCCCCACACGTCATCTGTTCGCGCCCGTCTCTACCCAACTACTGCCGTTAACTGATATTCACGTCTTAAACGCCACGATCATTCTGTGTCTCTCTGCGCGCTGCACATAAATATGCTGTCTACGTTGCGGTGCGAGTCAAACGCGTTTGTTGTCAACAATTCAGAAAAGACTGCCAATAGGCCACAGGTAAACAATTTACAGCTGCGCGCTCACCGTGAGCGCTCTCGCATGAGTCAAAGCAGTGAAAATGAGTCGAAGTACTCAAAAGTATGCTTGCTTTGAGTAGCCATGCTATCGCATGAGTCATAGCGCGCTTCTAGTGACTAAGCACCGGCAGCTGAGCAGTTAGCATTCCTCACTCGAGCTCCGTGCGCTCACTGAGTCGTTTGCACGCTTAGCCAGCCCTTAGTTACTCAAGATTACTTAGTAACCACTTTGAGTGCCGGCTTTATCACCCAGTCATCACGCTAAACAGCTGTGCATGAATAACTGAGAGAAAGAGAGAAGAGCAGTCAAGAAGAAACAATACTGCACACCGGTCGCTCCGGTTGGACTGGCGGTAAGCGGCGCGTTCCTTACCGGTTGCGTCTTTGGCCGATATTGGTAGGTGCTGTATGTGCTAGTTTCTATGGCGTGTGTTCAAAGTCGTGCAGCTGTCGTTTTGTGCCGTCAGACATTAATGCGCTTCCTACTCGCCGCACTGCAACCCCCTTATGCTGTGCCGTGGCTGTGTACATTTGTCCATAAGTGACTCGTTCCACATAATGCACCGCATTGTTACATCGTGTTATATTTGCTATACGAATATATATGTATGTATGTATGTATTTATATTCGCGTGTGTGTGTGGCACATAAATTCCATTTAGTCGCCGGTATTTTTATTGCTCTTTCATATGAGCATTGTTGTAAGTTGTTGTTGGACACCGCGCAGTAGCGCCAAAATAACACAACTGCCGTTTTACGCTTGTTTGTTTTGGGTTTGTTGAGTTTGCGCACGCGCTCTTCCCCGGCCCAAACATCCCTCGTGGCGAGAGCGTTGCACTCAGCGCCGATTTGACACCTTTGCCGGAGCGCCGCTAGCCCGCATCTGCTGCAAACAGTAACGTTCACCAGATGCTCAGCGCGCACAAACGCACACCCATCAGAGCCATTATCCACCGATGTCTGTATGGATTGATCATACTATTTGACAGCCACCGGTGCGCATGCGTCATTACCGTTGCTTTGTTGGGTGTCCCGCACGAAGGGAGGGGTAGCTCATGCTGGTGTTGACGAGCAGCCGTAGCCACGAAGGGTGCTTTGTGTTTAACGTTTATTTTGTTTTTGTGGCGACGCAGATGAATCAGTGGTTGCTATAATCCAATTGCTTAGAATTCTGCTGCTGGGCTGCTGTAAATCGTGTTTTGATTCTTATACATACATATGTACATATACATACATGTATGTGGCAAAATTAAAAAAAAAAATAGTTCACTCATTAGGTTCCAAATTTTAATGTACTCCAAAGTAGACATAAAACATTCACTCTCAAACTCCACCAAAATTCTTTTGTGAATGCAGAAATGAAGAAACTTGAGCTTGTGTTACTTTACATAACCAGTTCGCGTCTTATGCATAGACACATTTCTTGTGGTATTTTTAAAAGCATTCTTCTTTGTCTGTACAAATACCGTTATGCCTATTTTAAAGAAACTTGTCACGTTTCTTTCAACAAAAGCGCTTTTAAAGCAGGTTTTATGGAAACTTTTGGTCAGCATAGATGGCTAGGAAGCTTTTCAATGTTGTTAAACTCGATTTAGATGCTTTGTCTATCTTCTCCAAGATGTAATGTTTCTCGAAAATTTCATATATATTTTGCCTTGTTAGTCGAACTTATGTGAACATACGTGACCCGAAGTCAGGAACTCAATACACTCAATAAGCCTTTGAAGTTTCTAAGCTGCAGTGATCTGATTTGTTTGATCCTGCTCTCTCAAAACTTGAGCCAACATCCAAATTCGATGGGTTCTGGCCGGGATTAATTCAACGAGGTTTTCTGTGTAACTACAAACTCTTCTATAAAATTGAAATATTATCGGGAAACGACTAATTTCTATTATTATTAGTTGACCTTGTTCTGCCCTCAAAAATAAATTTACTAAATTCTTATAAGCCCCTTGTAACTTGAACTTTTTGTAGCGTCCAATCATAAGTCCGTTACTAAGTTTAACTAAAACTCACACAATTTATTCATAACCAAATAAAATTATTATTCTTATCACCTTCATTTGGAGTTAACAATTTGGCATTGACCTAAAACACCACCCTTTCCCATTTATTGTTTTAATGAACTTATCGGTTTTTGTGGCGGTTCTGTCGCTCGTCGGCGCTTTAGTGGCAAAAGTCGATTGCCGTGTTTCATCACCCCAATGGAATTTTGGTTTGATGCATTTTTTACTTTCAAAAAAGATAAGCAACGATGTTGAGTAACTTACACTTGAGCAAATAGAAACAGTTATGCGTGTATTTGCATTGTGATAAGATAACTGTTGTTGTTATATATTGTTAGTGTTATGTTGGCAACTCACGCACAAAAGCTCAAATAGTTGTTGGGGTATTGAAAGTGAAATATTGATTTCGTTAAATTGACGAAATTACTCGGAAGTGTTCTATATTGGGGATAATTTCAAACAAATCGCTTACTACACACATACAAATATGTATTTATAGTGATAAGATTGTAAATCTATTATCTTGTATGTTTTGAAGGGGATAGTTTCACAATCGACGACGGAAGGTCTGCATTTTTCGATATTTCGTGCTTTAAGAAATGAATTTTTGTTAGGTAATGATGGTTAGGACTGTCGTAAGAGGGAGATAGAGGGAGTTCCAATAGAGCTTAAACTCATAAGCAATAAAAAAACACCAGGAACGCACTGAATTGCTTGATTAACCACATCAAATCTCCCAACAAATATATTTCCTAAAAAATTCTAAGAGATAAGTTTGATTCGAAAGCCTAAGCTACGTCCTAAGATACGTCCCCAAAGAAATTCTTGTCAATTTTGTATAAATTTAGAATCATTTCCAGCAATCAGTTAATATATAAGAGGGACTATGGAAATCCTGAACACATAAATTCTTATCTACAAAAATATCTCAATTTTATTCAAAAATTCAAATTTATAATAATTACGGTAAATTTCAGAACTTTCTTTCAAACCTAACCAATTACTGACCAATATTTTTATTTAAAATATGATTTTATGTGAGAAATTAAGTCTTCATCAACATGTCGTTTATTAAATTCAACACACACGCAGCAAATAAACTAACTGCATTTAGCATATTTTAAGGCGTTCGAACGCAGAGCACCACTACTTTGCTTCGCCATGCGTGGCACTGCATTTGACTATTTTGTATGCAACTATACAGATGAATGTATAGGTAAATATTTAAATAATTTTGCATTCAAATAACATTGTAGAGAGTCAACTCGATGACGAATGTAAGGATTTGTCGACAGTGCCGGGTGAGTTATCCACTGAGTGGAGCGAGCATAAATCTATAAAAATCGCTCCGGATTCGCAGGGCATGTGCATGCAGAGCATTACAAGTCAGCAAATCATTGTGAACACTAAAGTGTTTGTAGATTGATGCACTGCTTTAATCCCTGCCAAACATTCCACACACACACACAGACGCTCTCGGGATCTGTGCCACATGCACATTTGTATTGATGCTGTGATGCGTTCATACATACTTACTTGGAAACGATGCTATGCCACTGAATGTGATGCTTCAGCATGATTCGAACCGCACGGCGTTACACATAAAATCCATAAAAGCGAAAATAAAAAATGATTTATGTAGTTCAAGTGTTAGGCAGTGTTGGGTAGCCAACATGCCAGCGAAGAAACAGCGGTTGAGAATTGTTGCGCTTTGGGTGCAGTTATGCCAACACTGGTTCACGTTCGGTTTCTTTGTGGTGGAAAAGGAAATATGTGATTTTTTAATACAAATTTTGTACTAAATTGTTTTCAAAATAAAATTTTAAAAATTTTTTTTTGAAACAAAGAAAAACAGTTAGAATTTAACATTGAACGGTCTGCGACTTTGCTAAAAATTGCTATATAGGCAATGATTTTGTTTGAACACAAAAGGAAAGAGAGAGAGATAGCAATAATTCAATGCACTCTCATTATTTTCTATGATTGTAGACTGACTAAGTTTACATACTGAGAGCTCAAGATTTGTACTGTAGGTCTCAGCAAGCCTCTAAAGCACTAACGAAGTATATTTTAGGCTATTTACGCTCTTCCTCGGGTAATAAATAAAATAAGGTTTTCCTAATATTAGTCTGCAAGTTCTGCAATCTCTTTTCAAGCTGGAATTCAAGTTCGTGATTCTCTTTGGAGGTTATTCACCCGAAGTGAGTGCTTCATAGCATCTTGAGTGTTAAAATCCGAAAGTTTTTTTTTTAATTCAAGCTCTATGGCAGTTTATGGTCACACAGCGTGCTGAATCCGTTACTTTTGAAGCGATCTGCAGACCAGAGTTTCCATATTGAGTTACTAGATTACTCCTCGATTGTTTTACTAGTCATATTCGCATTTTCACTGCAAAGTAGTCAGCCATTTAGCAACCTCACATCTATATGTATGTGTGCATATGAGTGGGGCTGTATTTGAGGTATCCACTCAGATGCATTCAAATCGGGCATTGCTGCGACAGCTTTCGTGAAGCTAGCAAGCGGATTGACACAGTTAAACTGCCGCACACGCACTCACCCACTCACACAAAGAGAGGCATGCGTATGCAGCTCTTTGCTAGCTTTGCAAAGCTTGGCAAGTGAGTATAAATAAATAGTGAATGCGAACACGTACGATTGCATATTTGTAAAAACCATAAATACAAATTTTGTAAAAGATATAAGGACATCAGATAAGCAGTGCGCTGAGGAGCGCCGACGAGGAGTGAGGCGGAGTGGAGTGGGCGATGTTTGCACGAGCAGTGAATTTGTGCCACAACAAAGTGCAGTGCATGCAAACTCATTGGTGATATGTCAGCGCAATAAATTTATATAGAAAACGAGAAGACTAATGGACGCTGAAGTAAATGAAAATTCGCAAAAATAAAAAAAAAATATAAAAAACAAAATATAAAATCAAACAACAACAAGTACATGCAACCAATCGCGTTCTTGTTCCTGTTGTTGTTGTTGTTGTACACATTAAGCTTCAAATAAAATGTAACGAATGTAAACTCATAAAAAAGGCACAAATAAAATAAATGTACTAAAAGGATATGAAATAAATATAATGGCGCGCAGCGACAGCGGCAGAGGTTCACGCGAGGCGCGGAAGCAGCGTTGATATCCAGCTCATAGGTATTCATAGACGACGACAGGAATTATGTGCCCGCGAACATACTTTTTTATATGTTCTGGGCATGTTCTTGTTGTTGCCACTTGGCGCAGCTGTGGCAGCTTGACGACAAGAAATATGGGCGAGCAAGTCGTGATTGGACGCGACTGGCATTCCTAATTTCTAAGTGGCGCTCGATATATGCAGCGAACAAGCAGAAATTTACTGACTGTTGTAACTGTTATTGTTGTTCTTATTGTTGTTGTTGACAACATTCAATGCAATGCGGATAAGGACAAGGCCGGGCGCATTGGCAAGCGCTGAACGTGAAGATGTTGCAGCACTGAATGCACCGTTGAACATACACACACATGCAGACAGATATCACAACAAAAGCGCCAAATAAACAGACTAATGAAAAAGCCGAAAGGACGACGGCTGAAGCAGCTGCATTCAGCAGCATTCCAATGCGCCTAAGGATGATGCCAAGGAAAAAGTAGCATTTCTTCACATATGAGTTGTCAGACTGCCGGCATGAATGCTCGAGTGAATGTGTGTGCGCGTGAGTGAATGAGTGGCTGACTGACGGGGTGACTTATTTGACTGGCTGCTTGCTCGTACAAGGCACCGTTGCCAAGCAGCGGCAGCAGAAATCAAGATTGTTAGGTAAGCCGTCCTTTGGTATGAATTTGAACATCCCGAGTTTTTTCTTCTTCTTCTTCTTCGCTTACTCTGTTTCTTATTAGATCCTCAGCGCCGGCTGCCAACAAGGAGGGCGCTCACTGGGCTCTATATGAGTACATAAATAGGTACAACGGCATAATTTATGTGTTACGCGAGACACGTCGGAGACGTTGATGATGACGGCGCGTCCCCCGGAAACGCGCAGCGCTGACATGGAGGCAATGCCTCGCTGTAGCTGCAGCTCTGATTGTCGCTCTCAGTTGGTTAGTAGTGGCAGCGGAATGTATGGCACTGTTGTGTTTAACAATGGCAGCGCGATTTTCTCATGTAATTGCATACCTTCGTACAAGCATTCATACATACATACATACATACATACATATATATTTATTTACAAACATTTTATTCACAAGACGTTCGTAATTTAAGAACACGAAGCACGAAATTGCAAGCGATTTTAGCATGAAAAGAAATATATATGCTAGTATACAATGACACAATGCTGAGGTCATTCAACTAATAAACTCGCGTTTCACCCTGTGATCAGCGTAATAACAGTTTTCCATTATGAATATTGCTGTGTGACGGTTTTAATATTTTAAATTGCGCTTTTAGTGTTGTAAACAAATGTTGATTTATGGTTTAAAAAAAAATAATGCACTCTAAAAAGAAAATATGTACATTCCTAATTGTACAGGGTGTGTCAGCATTTATTTGTATATAGTGTATATAGAAATTTGACTTTTACTTACTAATAATCGGGTTTGGAAATCACAATTTAAATGAAGAATGCCAAAAATTTCAAACAAAATAATATAGACGATGTAAATTGATATCGATAAATATTGCCACATCATATCAAATGAAAGAATAAGGTCTCGTGAGGGTACTAGTTTCAACAAGGTGGTGTCCCATATCGCACTATTTATGAAACTATTTCAATATTATTGCAGAAACCAACGAAAAAAGAATCTCCAGATTTTACGCTTATAAATAGCCCAAAATATAAATATAAAAATATTTCAAAAGATATTTTTTATTCAATATTTTCATAGCTATATAAAAGATAGCACACCCTGTACATGCATATTAGATGGTGGTCAATATAGTTTGAGAAATTAGCGCTCCCTTAAAATATATTTTTATATTCTTAAGTGAGCTATTCAAATACGGCGGCGAAGAGCTGATAAGGTGCTTGCATCAGCTTCTTTGCAGAATATGGTCGGAAGAAAGCATGCCTGACGATTGGAATCTCAGTGTACTCTGCCCAATACACAAAAAGGGAGACCCCACAATTTGCGCCAATTACCGTGGGATAAGCCTCCTCAACATCGCGTATAAGGTTCTGTCGAGCGTATTGTGTGAAAGACTAAAGCCCACCGTCAACAAACTGATTGGACCTTATCAGTGTGGCTTTAGACCTGGAAAATCAACAACAGACCAGATATTCACCATGCGCCAAATTCTGGAGAAGACCCGTGAAAATAGGATCGACACACACCATCTCTTTGTCGACTTTAAAGCTGCTTTCGACAGCACGAAAAGGAGCTGCCTTTATGCCGCGATGTCTGAATTTGGTATCCCCGCAAAACTAATACGGCTGTGTAAGCTGACGTTGAGCAACACCAAAAGCTCCGTCAGGATCGGGAAGGACCTCCCCGAGCCGTTCGATACCAGACGAGGTTTCAGACAAGGTGACTCACTCTCGTGTGATTTCTTTAACCTGATGCTGGAGAAAATAATACGAGCTGCAGAGCTAAATCGAGAAGGTACAATCTTCTATAAGGCTAGGTCATGTTGTCCGAATGGATGAAAGTGCTCCATCTCTGAAAGTATTCGATGCAGTACCCGCTGGTGGAAGCAGAGGAAGAGGGAGACCTCCACTCCGATGGAAGGACCAGGTGGAGAGGGACCTGGCTTCGCTTGGAATAACCAATTGGCGCCAAACTGCCAGAAGGAGGGATGCGTGGCGCGCTGTTTTGGACTCGGCTATAACCGCGTAAGCGGTGTCTACGCCAGTCAAGAAGAAGAAGATTCTTAAGTGAAAAATAAATTTTTGAAATGAACTGAAAAAATAATAATTGAGACAGTTCAATTTCCCTTACTCGAATTACCATAATCCACAAGAAAACTTTGAGTTAAAGAGACTTCCGAGTTACAAAAAAACTGGTTGGCCTTGGACTGCATTGGAAAACTCAATAGAGTGTGCAGCAACAACAAACTGACACTGTTCTGGGTACCGGGGCACAGAGAAATACAAGGCAACGAACTCGCAGACCAGCTAGCTAGGAAAGCCTCGGCAACCAGACCGGTGGGGCCAGAGCCCTTCATTGCGGTTGGTCCGCAAGCTCTGAGAAATGGACTACTCGAAGGCGAATTAGAAAGTAGGAATCGCTACTGTATTCGGCTGCAGGGACTTCGCCACTCGAAACTGCTCCTAGGGGGGTACAACCGCAAAAGATTCAAGCAACTTATTGCGCTCCCAAGAAACAAAATGAGACAACTAGTGGCACTCTACACTGGCCACTGCAGACTAAGGTGTCATCTGAACAAACTCGGGATCTGCTCTACAGACCTGTGCAGATTCTGTGATTTGAAAGCGGAAACACCTGAGCACCTACTCCTGGAATGTCACGAGATTGCGGGTTTAAGGAGGAAGGAAATGGAGTCTCTATATCCCCAAAGGGAAAGTATCGCGACCACCAGCCCTGCAGCGTTGCTAAGTTTTCTTAGAGCTACAGGACTGGACGGTATTCTGTGATAAATAGGAGAGGGCACAATAGACCGTAGGTCGCAATGCGATCCTCTAATAAATCTAATCTAATCTACGGAAGATTATTTGTATGAAATTTTACTTTTATTGCCATTTCAAGAGTTCGAGTTATGAAAGTTCAACTGTATATACATTTATCAGTCTAAAGAAGCACTTACTTTACCGATCTGGTAACCTTCACAGTTATTATATTTCATAACTTGCTTAGGTCGAATTCTAATATGCTTAACTGCGATATGTGTCAGGAGCTTAGAACACAGATCAATGAACGCCATTCGAATAATATTTATTTCCCGTTATTGATAGCAGTTCTTTATATTATGCAAGATGTTTGTATATATATATTTCAAATCCAATCATTCCGCTAAACGCCGCCACCAACTATGAGTCAGCCAAAAAACAATGCACAGGAAGTGCTGCTGATTGGATTTATGGCCGCGTTTTAATTTATTATTTGCAATTCAGCAATTTATGTAATGCATATACACATAAATCTATAGCATACAAGCAGAGTGCACTGATAAAAAAAGTATTAAAGTAAAAAGAAAAAAAAAGTATTTGCGCGCATCGATGTCTATGTGTTTTGTAAATATTTATGCAACTGAACTTGACACCTTTTTTATGGGCGCCTTTTTGCCATAAGTAGCGTATTCAATTTAACTTTGCGGGTTTAAAAAAAAAAGAAAACAATTAAATTCGCATTCAGCAATTTGCTGCAAACACCAAAACGGCAACTGAACCATTTCACTTCCAATTGAGGGTTGCCAATTTTGGCGCTGTCATCAATTGCTTGAGCGTTTTTGCCCAAATATGGCTTTGTAGCTTCAAAAGCTGCCTACGGTCAATGTCGGGCGCTTAAAAGTAGCTTGTAACCAGTTAATTGTGCTTTATTTCTCTCTTCATACTTTCACTGGGCACTTGTTCGTCGATGAAAAAAATGTCAAGAAGTAATATAATTGACCTGATATTTCAACTTAAAAACATGCATATGTATTCCCCGACTTGGCCAATTCAATGATTTAAAAATTAGATTCTTTATAAAATTGTATCTGTTTTAAACTTACCCTGACAGACTTTCAAGAAAAAATCTAAATTTAAACAAAAAACTTGAGTCCAATATTCCAAAAGCTTTATGGAATTCACATTAGTCAAAAGTTTTCACGCGTCACACCTTATCAAAATGCTCTTCCTTATTGTCTACAGCACACTTAAGGTATAATTAAATACACACAATCCAAAACCTAAGCGATTTTACTTTTCAGACGATAATTGCCTCTGTAGGCTTGACAATCTACATTCAGATCTCAAATGTTCGCTTCAAAAGCAACAAAGTAAAACAACAACAATCGCTGATGACCAACAAATAAATCACTTTTATTTCACTTTTTTATCTCGGATATAATATTTATAAGCATTCGTAGAGTCTTAGAGTCATACTGGAGTTGCTCTAGCTGGACAAGTCGGTAAGCAAAGAGTAGGAGGGAAGACAGAGGCCGCAAAAGTAGGAGTGTTTATTTCGTTGAGGTTTTGTTTTATTTTTGTGGCATCATAATTCATTATTCATCAGCGGCGGTGGCTAGCGATTACGCGTCACAACTGATATACTCGTAAACAAAGAAAATAATAAAACCAAAAGACGCCAGAAGAAGCATTCTTAGTAGGACCAACGCTTGGACTAAAAGTAAGAGCAAAATTTATGTAGATAAGCAGCAGAAGAATGACAAACAGCAATGCATATAATTATATTAACCGGACGGAATATCTCTCTTATATACATATGTATATAGCAACGTACATATGTAAATATACATACATATATACCGCTCGCAATTGTATCTGAGTCATATTTCTTAGCAAATAATCTGCGTTTTAAACTCATACCGGGGTCTAGTAATTAGCTTGTATGGAAATAAACTAGAAAAACATTGCCTTTGTGATGAGAATATTATGTGCTCACTTACATATGGGGTATATTGGGAAGCCTAATTTGAGGTTTACTCACCTAACCTAAAAATTCGTCTTAAAGAACCACGGCACATATTAGGGTCACATACTGATAGCAAAGTGATTCCGAAAGAATTCTCTATCCAAGGAAACTCTTTGTCCATAGTTTCAATCAAATATTCAATAAGCTCCTCTCAAAGTAAGGATTCACTCTAGCGCCATCTATCGAATTATCAATATTTTGCAATGATTATACTAGATAAACTTTAGGAGAATGCATGCTTTAATAAACCGAATATTGCATAAATTTTCTTTTTAAATCTAACTATTTGGATAATATCAAATTTCGTGATATTAAATACCCCTTCGCTCCAGGCCTTTTACTATTATTATTGTAAGTAAGTGCTTTGCGCAATTGCAATAGAAACCGGTGAGCAAGTCGAAGCATTATCATTCAATATCTATGTACTTACAATCACGTGTGAGTGGCATGTGGACAATAAAACTGAAATCGATAAAAGCAACAACAACTAATGAAGAATTAAACAAAATGCGCCGTAGATACAGTTAACAAATAAGTGTTGCAAGTGGAGCGGCCCACCAAAGACGAATGTTCACATTTTATTTCTAACGGCAACAAGTACGCACTCTCCTCCCCCACACCGTGGAAACCAGTGAGTAGCCGTCAAACGCCAATCACCTCTGAATTGGAAATAAAAACATGAAATTAACAGAGCGCAGACGAAACACAGCCGACAATGTGGCAAAAACAGCAGACAGCCCCCACCCACCGCACAAACTCACTTTTTGTATTTTCGACTTTTTTGCGCTTGAATTACACGAAACGCGCCAATGTCCGAAGTGCGAAGCTGCTGTCGATGCAGCCGTCAAAGCGAGGACGTGGGCAAGTCGGGGCTGACTGACTGGGCGGGGCAACGCGCAAAAAGGGGGCGAACGCGTCAAATTAGATTAGATAAAAAATACCTGAGTGCTGTAGCTGGTCGAGAAGAAGTAGCCACCGACACTTGAGTGGGTTAAGCGCTGGCGCTTTGGCAGCATCACTCAAAATAAATAAATTGGGCTTGAATGCCGGTGATTTGGCTGACTTGCAACGGCCGGCCGCTTTAAGAAAATGCAATTCATTTTGTGTTGCTCTTGAATTTTTCGAGAGATAAAGAGATCTGTAGTTCTTAAAGCACATTTTTTCGTAGATTAATTTGAGTTCTTCAAGTTTTTCACTTTACTTTTTTTCCAAGAGACAAAGGCCTGCTAATTGCTAGCATTTTTCTCTCACATGCTTTCGTACAAATTTACGCTTTGCTGAGCGCTTTAAGTTTAAGGCTTTTGCTGATTCACAGCATTGCTCATTGTTATGGCCAAGGCTGTGTGCTAACTTAGTTGGTTAAATAACCGAGACGCAGTCATGAATGTTCACATGTGCGACAATTTCAGAACACATTGACATACGAGCATATTTAATTCATGGATACACAGCAGCATATCATTGAAGACAAGGTCAAGAACACAAAAATTCTAATGAAGGCGTCTTTATTTTATGTTGCAATCTCTTGAGAGCTGAGTAATATGCATTGAGAGAGAGGCAATTCAGAAAAATTATAGTGATAAACTTTAGAAAAATCAAACAGCAATTCCTTTCGCTGTCTATAATTATAGTAACTTTGATGCTCTTTTAAAATGTTTCTGAAGATCTGTTCAGTTTCTTTCAAATTGGAGAAGTTGCATGTAAAGCTTTGTTGTAACAGCAACTGTAGTTCTGGAACCCAATTAATTTTTAAAAGTGCTATAGAGTTGACTGGCCTTGGCCGGATAAAAATCAGTGTATCTTCCGATTACGTAGACTGGACGTGGGCCAAGCTCATAATATATGTAGGCTCTCATTGACCACCTCAAATTTAATCTTTAACAAGTATGGAAGGGCTAAGTTCGGGTGTAACCGAACATTTTATACTCTCGCAATTTATTTATTTAACTTTATTTATATTATATAATACACAATTTGACCCACATATTCGTCATATATATTGTATAAAGTCCATTGAAAGTTGGAAACCATAATATTAGGTTAGGAGCACCGGGTCTTCGTGTTCGATATATGGAGCCTTAAAAACCTATGGTCCGATTTATAGAATGCGGCTGCTACACTATTAACATAGTATTTGTGAAAAGTTCTGCACCATATCTTCACTAGCGCTTACTTTATATATTGAAAAGTAAACGATTCCGAACGTCTTCAAAGTTCTGGTATATAGGAAGTAGGCGTGGTTGTGAAGCGATTTGGCCTATTTTCACAACATATCATTAGGATGTAAGGAAACTATTACAAACCAAGTTTCATTGAAATCGGTCGAGTAGTTCCTGAGATATGGTTTTTGACCCATAAGTAGGCGACGCCACGCCTATTTTTCATTTTGTAAAAAAATCTGAGTGCAGCTTTCATCTGCCATTTCTTATGTAAAATTTAGTGTTTCTTACGTTTTTCGCTAGTGAGTTAACCCACTTTTAGTAATTTTCAACCTAACTTTTGTATGGGAGGTGAGCGTGGTTATTATCCGATTTCTTTCATTTTTGGACTGTATTAGGAAGTGGTTAAAAAAACGACTGGTTTATATAGCTCTATTGGTTTGCGAGATATGTACAAAAAACTTATTAGGGGGCGAGGCCACGCCCACTTCCCAAAAAAAATTACATCCAAATATGCCCCTTCATAGTGCGATCCTTCATACCAAATTTTATTTCCATAGCTTTATTTATGGCTTAGTTATGGCACTTTATGTGTTTTCGGTTTTCGCCATTTTGTGGGCGTGGCAGTGGTCCGATTTTGCTCAACCTTCCTATGGTGCCAAGAAATAAGTGTGCCAAGTTTCATCAAGATATCTTAATTTTTACTCAAGTTACAGCTTGCACAAACGGAAGAAGTAATGCTGCAGAGACTTTTCAGAAAAAGTAACTGTCACATTACCGTTAATGGTGAGCACTAAAGGCCATTTGGCGTTCGATCGCCGATTGGAATATGGCTCAGTCAGTTGGTCCATGAGTTCATTGATTTTGCTTCAATAAGTTTTTACTCTTCCAAATGGAAGAATTAATTGTAATATTTGTAAAACACTGTCACTAGTCAATATTGTTCTAGACATCCAAAAAGCACCGCTACAGTAATACCCTGGCATGTAATTTTCTGCTTTTATGCCCCACTATGCAAGAAGAACATCTAGCACGTGGCTTACTGCATTTTAAAGAAGCATTAGCAAGCTGCAGTTAAAACTAAACTATATACACACATGTCTCCTTGTGTAGCCCGCATAACAGCAACTTTCGGCGAGTCAGCTGTATTTACCTCGCTCCCAAGCGCCGCATCGCAAGACGTAAGCGGAACTTGTAGCACACACACACCCAAATGTATGTGTTTGCTGCAAGAAAACTCACATACCACCAGCAGAAGTCGAAGAAATTCGTTGCAGCATTTTAATACTTCTGTATAAGTATTCTTGCGATTGCGGCGCTCTCTGCCACGGCTTTCACAGTTGATTGCACCGCATTCCAAAGTTGCATTGTGACAAGACTAACGGCAGTTAGCTGAGCGCTTGTTGCGCATGTGCTGTCTGGCATATTGTTGCGCGCCGAGGCCAACCACCCCTTAATTTCGTTTAATTTATAGCGCGAAGAAGTAAATGTCGGAGCAACTTGAGGAGCTGCCTGAGGGGATGTACATTTAGTACTGCGATAAGCAATGTGTGTATGTGCCTGTGTTTCAGCGCATTATGGCATTTAAATGCATATGAGCCAACGGCGCTTAGAAAACTTCATTTCACTATGAGTTCCAGGCAAGTAATATCAATTCAAATGTATGAAACATACACACATATATATATATAGTATATGATGAGTCAGTGTGTGAGTATCTGAGCGCGCAGTTGCTTTTTACCTGGCGAACAGTATAAAATGCTACATTTAACTCCATACTGATAATTTTTGCCAAGTCTTACGAAGGGTGTGTATTGCTTTCGATGACTACCTGGTCATACCTGGAGGTACAGGGTGTGTATGCAAGCGAATTTTAAATGTTACTATTACTACTGCACAGAATATAGCAGTGAAAAATCAACTGGTGACGTCACTTTAGCGATTACTTACAACAAATACATAATTATAACTCTACGTACTCGGTAACAAGTTTCGACTAATTTTTTCTTCCCTCATAACTTATGGATAAATCTATCAAATTGCATAACACTTTTCAATTTTATTCATAGACAAATTCCGTTCATTCGCATTAAACTCATAAACACGGCTGTCAACACCACTGCAAAACCAACAACAATGCTATCAATGGTACTTAAACGAACTTGCGCCGAAATCAATGGTGGCTTGTGACCATAATGCAGTACCGTGAACATGCCGTGGCTTGTCGGTATTGTTAACCTATCCGATTGGTCGAAACACAGATCCATTAAATCAGCCAAATATTGCAGGCCGAAATTGAAACAATGAAACAGTTTTGGCTTCATTTTAATCAGTTTTGTTTTGGCGCATGTCATCGTCATATTCCTATTGATATCGATCATAGCGCAGTCGTGCATGTCTGACTTGAAGAAGGTGATGAGATAATCATGTTTTGCCTGGCTCATAATCTTGTAGGGCGTTCCGACTTTGGTCAATTGATCTTTGTATTTGATTTTTATATCTTTCGTTATAATTCCATTGCACACATTCACCCAGGTTGAGTTCAGCAGAGACTCACAGCCTTCCCGGAGTTTTGCCGTATGTGTCAGCCGGCACAGACCGCAGGTAATAAGCAGGAAATATGCGATGCCACTATTCATTTGGCCGTTGGGTCTGCTCTTCATAAATAAAAAATAAAAAATGAAGAAAATGAATATTTCGTGTTGGAAACTGAACTTTTGTCAATGATTTGAAGCAAACAATGTGGGTATGGGTATATAAATTTACGGAAAAAGTGCTTTTTCTATTACCTTTGCTCCCACGGTCGTCGAATCTCCTTAGTGAGAGCAAACTCGGATTTATAACCGAACAAGAACAGTGAATATATTTTGAAGTAATTCGTTAGAGAGATACGCCAAAACCTTAGTAAACACATAAAAAGTGTCTTTGAGGTATTTGAGTTAAAGAAGAAGAAAGGAATTATTGATTTGAAGTTCTAGTCCGGCCCGGACCGCTATATTTCATAAGACTATGATCCTAAGTTCTTCAAATTCAAGTTCCTTATATCATTATAATTCCAGTTTGAGGAGTTTAAAAGTCAAATAAACAGCTTTTGGTTATATAGTTAAAGGCGATCAAAGCCGTCTAAAATAATGAGTTCATTTTTAATCAAAAGTGAGGATATTTTGTACTACCGCATTCTCATATATTATTGAAACCACAATTAAAATTCTGCATAGCGAAAACCCTGTATATCTGTGAGTGATCTCACACACTCAACCAAACATTTTTATTAGATTCATTGATTTATTTACATACACATATGTATATATATATATATGATTGTCAAGTCATCCACACCAGCATAGCGACGATTACATAAAGCAGCCATGTCGGAGTTATATCGAGGGCAATTGAGCCCCCTTCAAGTGGTGGCGTGTATGCATAGTGCAGTGCCACAAATTTAAAAGGTATTGTAAGTAAATTGAAATCCGCTGGGTCAAAGCATACTTCCATCAATTCAGTAACATAATATAGCAAATAATTAAAACAGTAAACCATGGAAGGCTTTATAGTATAGTTGCCGTTTTTGGCACACGTGGCCACCGAATTCTTGTCAATACGAAGCGTTCTACAAGTTAACAGAAATGAATCATAGAAAGTCACCAGGAAGCCCGGGATACTCGTTGAGACCAGTACTTTGAAGGGCGTTCCAATGCTTGTCATTTGATCTTTGTACTTGAGCTTGATCTCGCTTGTTATAGTCCCATGGCACACATCAGTCCACTCAGTATTTATCAACTGCGAACAACTCTTATCCAGTTCTTCACGCGCCCCCGAAGACAGCACATTTAAGAGTATTATGTTGTAGAACGTAATTATATTTCGCATTTCGTCGTCTCTAAAGTATTTTATATTTCAATTTGGCTGTCTTCTTTTTATGATATTGAAAACGAATTCTTAAATGAAAAGCAATGACAAAGTGTTTTACTTGAGGATCCAAGTTGTCGTAAAGTTTAGAGCTGACTTTTTTGGATTCACATTTAAGATGGTTGGCAACATGTTTAAAGCACCTTGGTGGTCCAAATATGTCACCATATAGCCGAATCCAAAGATTGAGAATGGTTTTGGGGAAAGATGAATATCGATTTTTGGTAAATAGACCCTAAAATATGCTTTAAATGTTCGAGGCTACTAGAGTAGTATCGTCTTAGGCTGACTGGAACACCTTTTTAAAAAGTAAATACTTTTACCCTCCGGTCCGCTGACTTCGTTGAGGAAAGTTAAAAATCGACAATTCAAACTGTACCTTCTCCTCCCTTCGCTCCCACAATCGGCGAGTCTACCTAGTGAGAGCAGACTCGGATTTATATCCTACCAAGAACAGTTGGAAACCTAAAGAATACACTTTGAGGTAAAATCATCTATCACATTCATTAGAGAGATATGCAGACATCTTTGTAAGAATATAAAGGGTATGTTTGAGAAATTTGAGCTAAATATATATATTATATATTTGCAGTTTAATTTCAGTCTGTCCTCCGTATGTTTCATACGACTAAGATCCTAAGTTGCAGTCTTTGCTGAATGAAAGGTGTAGAAATTTAACTTGAAGAATCTAAATTTAAAATTAAGCTTCTTAATTCATAATAACTCTTGTTTGGAGAGTTTAAAAGCCAACTGAGCAATATTCGGTTATACAGTTAAAGACGATCAAAATCGGCTTGATTAAAGGGTACATTTTTAACCAAAATCTCAACTCGCGATCTCATTATTCTTTCTTGATACCACAATTAAAATTCTGAATAGGAAATACCCTGTATATTTGCGAACGATTTCACACACAAATAAATATTTTATGTCATCAATTGTTTTATGTATATATATATATGTAAATATATATGTATATATTATTGTCAAGTTTGTTTACATCACCCACACCAGCATAGTGACGAATATATAAAGCAGCCACTTTGGAGTTATATCTAAGGCAATTTTGCCCCCTTCAAGCGGTGGCGTGTAGGCATAGTGCAGTGCCATAAATCTGGCCGGTAATACGACCGTATTGTAATACGCCGGGTAAAAGCATACCTCCATCAATTCAGTTACATAATATAGAGGATACTCAAAACAGTAAACCATAGAAGGCTTTATCGTATAGTTGCCCTTTTTGGCACACGTGACCACCGAATTCTTGTCAATATGAAGCGTTCTACAAGTGAACAGAAATGAATCATAGAAAGTCACTAGTAAGGCCGGGGCTTCTTCCTTTGAGGACAGTACTTTGAAGGGCGTTCCAATGCTTGTCATTTGATCTTTGTACTTGAGTTTGATCTCGCTTGTTACAGTTCCACGGCACACATCAGCCCACTGAACATTTTTCAATTTCTGACACCTCCTACCCAGTTCTTCACACACGCCTGAAGACAGCATATTTAAGAATAATATGATCTTGACCGTAATAATATTTCGCATTTCGTTGTCTCTAACACATTTTACATTTCGAGTTGGCTGCTTTCTATTTATGATATTGGAAACGAATTTCTATATGAAAAGCAATGACAAAGTGATTCACTTGGGGCTCCAAGTTGTCGTAAAGTTTAGGGCTGATTTTTTTCGGATTCACATTTAAGATGATTGGCAACATGTTTCAAGCACCTAAAGGTTAAATTAGAGGTGCCATATCTCACGCCATACTACATTCCTATTGTCTTAACTGTAACAGTATTTACTATACTTGATTATTGGTGTCATAACATAACATAACCATCACATCCTTTAATTTTTATACTCTCGCAACATATTTGCTTAAGAGAGTATTATAGTTTTGTTCACATAACGGTTGTTTGTAACACCCAAAACTAAACGAGTTAGATATAGGGTTATATACATATACCAAAGTGATCAGGGTGAAGAGTGGAGTTCGAATGTATGTCCGTCCGTCTGTGCAAGTTGTAACTTGAGTAAAAATTAAGATATCTTGATGAAACTTGGAACACTTCTTTCTTGGCACAAAGGTTGGTTGCTTTCCAAGATGAGCAAAATCGGACCACTGCCACGCCCACAAAATGGCGAAAACCGAAAACACATAAAGTACCATAACTAAGCCATAAATAAAGCTATGGAAATAAAATTTGGTACAAAGGATTGTTCGAGGAAGGGGCATATTGGGGCATGGCCCCACCCCTACAAAGTTTGTTTTACATATATCGTAAACTATTAAAGCTATATTATCGAAATTCTCAGGAGTCGTTTTTTTTCAGATATTTCCTTATATAGTCCAAAAATGGAGGATATCGGATTATAACCACGCCCACCTCCCATACAAAGGTTATGTTGAAAACGACTAAAAATGCTTTAATTCTGTAAGGGAAAACACCAGAAACCTTAAATTCCATTATAAAGAAGGTACCCAGATTGTTAAAATTTTAAGTGGATGTGGCTCCGCCCACTTATGGGTGAAAAACCATATCTCCGAAACTACTCGACCAATATCAATGAAATTTGGTTTGTAATATTTTTCTTGCATCTCAATGATATGTTGTGAAAATAGGCGAAATCGGTTCACAACCACGCCTACTTAATATATATAACAGAACTTTGAAGTCGATCTGAATCGTTTACTTTACAATATATAAAGTAAGCACTAGTGAAGATATCGGTGCAAAACTTTGCACAAATACTGTATTTATAGTGTGGCAGCCCATTTCTAAAAATCGATGAAATCGGACAATAGGTTTCAAGACCCCATATAGCGAACATGAGGACTTCGGTGCTTCCAACCTAATATTAGAGATGAAGAGATGCTCTCAATGTTCAAGCTTATGGTTGGCTGGAACATCTTTTTAGAAAGTAAATACTCTTGCTCTCCGGCCCGCTGTTTCAATACCAAGTATTGCTTTATTCCGTGGGTTCTATTTCAACGCTGTTGGTTCCTCAATATGTGTTGCCAAAATTTCTCTGGTAGAAGTGTCTTATTTTCTCTGGTCTCAGGGGTTCATAGGATACTTCACGACTTCAAAGAGTCACACATTTGTCTAAAACTTCATGTTCTTCATGACTCAAAAGCCGATTTATGGAGAGCCATAAAGAGTTGAACCGTTATATATGTCAGCAGGTGGGCATAGTTTTCCTTAAAAGTACAGCATTCCTCAAAATAGTTTACCACGCCAGACATAAAAGACTGTGTCTGCGTAAAAACCTAATTGTCGGTTGTATGTATGTCAAAATGTATATACGAGTATATATGAGTCAAAGTAGCAGCCGCATAAATGTAGTGCAAAATATTCGCCAGACGTGGCATGTGTTGTCAGTGGCATGCCACAATGTGCTGCTCGCATTTTCGCATTTTCTGTTCGTGCAGATAGCAAAGGAAAGCCCACATCTGTAGAGCACATACACACACACGCACGAGAAAAGGTTGAGTCGGAGCATTCCAAAGCGCCGATTTGTGATGTAGGTGTGGTTGGTTGGGCGGGCGCCTGCTGTTATGCACTGTGTTCATTGCCTTGTAAGCATGCGGCCAACACTGCCACACGCACATGCCCATGTGAAAAAGCCTTATAAATGAGGAGCAAAAAGAGCAATGCTTTGCCCGACATTCCTTTACCGCGCTCGTTTGCCAGCGTTTTTCTTTTCGTTTCTTCTTTTTTTTTTGTTTGCACTTCATATCTCAACTTTGCTTCGCAAGTTCGTGCGTATACGCTTTGCTCACTTTTTGGCGCGCGTTTTTACAAAATGTTACTCTAGCGGTTTTGTGCGCCAAGTTGCACGCACACTCACACACACATATACAGCTGCAGCAGCCGAGGCAAAGACATTGAAAATGGCCAAAGTAATGCGTGTAAAATAGTAAATTATGACGTTGAGCAAGCTTAAAATGTAAGCATACTTTTGTGGGCCATGCGAAAGCCACATGTGTAAACAAGTAAGCTAACGGTGCGAGTATGCATGTGTGTGTGTGTTTGTTAAAAGTGGAACATACCCAGCTGCTTGCGCGCCCAACTACTATTTTGGACTACTATTCGGCCACACGTGAGTAGTTAGCAAGAAGCAGGGTGTCACACTAGATAAAAAATTATGAAAATCAGTATAAATCAAAATCATCAAGGTCACCTAAAAGGAAGAGAGTGCAGAGAGAGTAAAATTAAATTTTTATTGAAAATGGAGGTTATAAGAAATATTTTAAATTTTTAAAGAGCTGTTATACTAAAAACTACAACTGGGTAGCCGTAAAGTACCGCAACTTCACAGCAAAGTCGCTAATTCGCCACTGCAATAACTTGTACTTTGCTTAAGTTTCGTACAACCCAAGCAGCGCACCGCAAGAATTCACCATAACCTGCTCCGGAAAACTTAAAGTTCCTTGCACCGTTCAGCAGACTTACTTATGCGCATATTTGCTCGGCATAAATAAATAGGCAAACCACTGCTTTGCTTGTTAGTTTGCAAATAAGCATGAAATGCCATTATTATGGCAAAATATGTAGTGCTTTCGGTTGTGGCGCCTAAATATATGCTACGCGCACGCAATAAAACGTAAAATTCATAACTGCGAATGTAAATTCTATCAAATGTACGAGTACTATGGAACTGCATCCGTTTTCAGCAACCGGCAACTCGGACTCGCACTCTCCAACACACATACATATACACATTTTATACTTCTATGTGTCCACGAATGTGAATAAGCTCAAAACGAATGCACAAATCCAGTAGAAATGCAATTTCAGCGCGCTCATATGTTAAATTAGTGTAAGCGCTTTAACGGCGAAATGCATACGAAAAATGGCACCAACACGCTCTGGCCCTTGGCAGTGAAGTGGCAGAAATTTTTCGGTGTGGAGCATAGACGAAGCTGATTCCAATTTTTTGACTGAGTGGTTATTATTTCTCTATCTCTTTATATCTCCCCGTCGCACGTATGAAAAGTATTCAAAAATGATTTGTCCCGATGAAAGCTCATTGTAGAAAGCTTAAAAAAGCTCCATTAAAATAAGCTTTCATTAGTTAGCTTAATATTTGTTTTATAATCTACAAAATAATCATAGACCTTGCTTAAGATCCACTTAGGTTCGGTTTTAGGTTAAGTTCAGCTTGATCATACAATTTGTAAAATAATTAAGGAAGACCTAAGCAGGCAAGAAAACATAGTTAAGGAATAATTTTTCAAGAGGAACGAAGGTTATTCCATTAAAATAATCTTCTAGTGATAATATTGCCACAACTAATGACATATTTGTGGTTCCTTTTTACCGTAATTTCGGTCTTATAGATCTTATAAACTTCCCATACTCTTTTAAAATTCCCCTCATATAAATGCCCTCGATTTCAAGATAATCTCACTGGCGGCTGAGAGAAAAAACTTTCTGTTGTGCTTCTAGAAGTCAACGACGTAAAGTGTAAACTTGGACTCTGCGACCTGATCCTTGTTGAAAGTTCCCCTAATATTTGTAATATAGAAAACATCGCTGTTTGTCTGAATCATTTTCTGAGCACATAAAATATTTTTATCCTCCTAAAGAACGCTGTAATATATCTATGTGGCTTGTGGAAATCCGCTTTACCCCCTCATATTATTACCATAAACAACTGCAGCTTATGTTACCGCTAACTGCCATGTATATTGTGTGACCACAAGCCTTAAAAGCAAGGCTTGTTTGTGTGTCTGTGTGTGTGTGTGTTGGAGAGAGAGCTCGCTATGCTCCACATGGTCCGTGCAGTTGGTGCATCTAGATGTGTCCTGTCGTTGCGTTGCCTCACATTTCATTTCATAGCGCAGATTATCTCAACTTCCTCGTGTTGGCACTACACCTAGTTTGTGCGAATTAGTGTGTGCGAAATGCAACTAAATTCATTAGACATTTTTGCTAAAATTTGAAATTATCCCCAGCATTTATTCCGCAATGAAAATTCTACAAACGATTATAATTTTCCGGGCTGTCGTAATGTGCTGCATATTTGCCCACTTGCCCACACTGGCATAGCGCCATGAGTGTGTTGCAGCCATACAAATGCTAAGTTTATTTGCTTCTGGTTGTACATATCATGTTGGCTGGTTGGCAAAAGTTGCGTTTAACGAGCTAAAATACATTAAAGTTTGTGCGACTTTGTTGACGTGGAAAGGTCCGCTAACTGAATTAGTGTGTTAGGCAAAGTATTTGTTCAGCACCTTTGTAGTGGGGAAGGGGCATGGTAGAGACTCTTATTGGCTTTTTGCATTTAAAAATTTAAAATGCTTGCTGCAAGAATGACAAATGCGGCGTTTGAAAACGGCTGGTGAAGGTAAATAGTTTTGAGGCAGGGCACGATAGAAAGTTTCACTACCGCTCTAATTGGACTCTCTCCGTTTTTTGTTGTGCTTAAGCTCCACTCAACCTTACAATATTCTCAGTAGAAAGGCATTACCAACCGTATGAAAACTGCAAAGCAAGAATTCAGCGTCCTCAATGTGACCTGGAGCCTCTCCAACATTATGCGACATACCAAAAAAAAAAATATTCAATTCCAATGTTAACTCAACTCTTCTATACGGTTGCGAAACATGGAATCTTGCAGTCTCCGACATCTCTAACAGCTGCAAGTTTTTATAAGCCGACATTTGACGTATTTTCTGGCCTGTCACCGTCTCTAACACGGACTTAATGTCACGTACAAACCAAACATTTCAGTGATCCGAAATTCTCAAGAGAAAGTAGGTTTAGTTCGGGCATATTCCGAGAAGAAATCCAAATACAATCACCCGTAACGCTATAGACACAAATCCACAAGTCAGCAGAAGAAAGGACAATCCGTTCCAACCCGGCGAAAAAAATTGGACATTGAAATACCTAAGGTCCAAAAAAGATGAGCAAAAAGAGTCAAACCCCAAGGTCGAAATAGATGGAGGAATCTCATTGTTCCCCCGCGGAGCAATAGGATAATATATATATATTTATATATACATATATATGTATATGCCTCAGAACTAGTCGCAGGAAACATTTCTCTCATGCTCTCACACAGAGATAGCTTGTCACGCTCTAATCTTTCTCATACGAGAGTTTTGGGATCTCGGTATACTGTTATATATATCTGTATCATATGCTTTATATATTGAGTTGCTAAAACCCCAGAAATATTGTTTTCTAATAATCTCTAGACAGAGTTAAGCATATCTGCATTCAATTCTTTTTAATTGTATTAGAAAACGAAAAAACACCAAATGTTATTCCCGTATAGCCTTTTAGGTTATGTTATATATATAAATATATGAGTATGGTAAATTTATTATCGAAAGCTGCAAAATGGCAACAAAAACAAACAAACACCTTCAGCCGCACGTGTAACTGTAGATGCGCTTATTTGTAATCAAATATTGTAATAAATTCTTTGATTCCCCCACAACAGGAACGCAATGTGCGCTTTGATAAGAAAGTTGAGTTTATCTTTCCAGGTAACTGAACTCCCCGCTTTAGTTTTCAAGTGGCAATAATAGCATTACGTATTCAAGCAACAACAACAACAACAACGAGGGGAATGGCATGAGAAAATATATTTATAAAGTTTTATGCCACAAAATATTTTATTTGCTTTCATCGGTTGCATGGCGATAGGGTGGAAGGAAAACGTGTTAATGTGGAGCGTGTGTGAGCTGTGCCTTTTTGTTTACTTTGCGATATCACAATGAAAAGTTTAGTTTATTTCAGAATTCTATTGCGGTGAGGTTCTAAAAACTTAGGTGTGATTATTTGTATTGCAACTTATTTGGTCAAATGACCGGAATACTTGTGAGAAACTATGTTTACTGTTGGAAAATGTGCTCTCTCTCTCTCTCTTTGGTGGTGCTCTAGTTACACTGCACTTTTCAATTGCATCACGTGTGGGAAATGAAATGTGGGTGTGCATTTTCGTATTCCATTTAAAAGGTGTGTTTATACAAATATAAAAATAAATAAACATATGTGAGGAAGCTTAATGCGAATTATAGATGAGTATTTAATATGCATTTGTGGGTGTGTCTGCCGTAAAGTGATATCACTTAAGAAAGAAATTAAAGAGAAATTGTAAATATTTCTGGAACTGATAGGGACATATTTGGCGGCTGCTTATCGAACACTTAGACCTGGGAAACAAGGCTTTAAAAGTAACACATGTTTTGAAAATTGATTAATGTCAGATTCTGTGCTCAGAATAGACTTTTCAAATCTGTTTGAAGCTTAAGTTATTATGGAAAACAGAAGTAGTAATGTTCATACATAACCTTAGCTCTTAACTCGAAGGAATGTATGTAAAAAAATTGAATTTGGTAATTGTTTGCTAACAAAATGTTTCAGAGCGTCTCAAGATTTGCTATATTTTTTCATAAGAGGCTTCCGTCCATTTAAAATAGACCTGTAAACCAATAATATTATAATTATTGGGATGAGTTTAATCTTATATAGATTCATAAAAAAGCTCTACAAGCGCATATGCAACTTCCTTCAGAGAGAGAGAGAGAGCATTCACCCAGATATCAGAACGGCAATACTGTCAAGAAGTGGCCGGTCTCTTTATCGGTAAGCTAAAGCTATTTCGATATCCGACTTGTCGGACTTATATCGGAACATCCGGAAACTGCAATGCCAATGAGCTAGCTATAGCGGGCACCCTTACCACAGATCCACACAGATGAGAACGAATATGTACTGTCCTTCAGGATTGCAAGCGATGAGGCTAAAAACCTCAAATTTCCAAAGTCGTATGGAGGAAGGCGAGGAGCACAAACTAAAACCTTGCGAACTGACTGGAATTGATATTAGCCATCTTAAAAGATTGGCAAGCACTTCGTCGATATATGAAATCTTTCAAACCCTATCTTGGGGTTTTTAGCGCTTACGCGGCTGAAGACGGCGGCATTATCATTGCAATGGGAACTTTTGAACTACATCTAAAATAATGAAATAATATGCCGCTCACTTGGGTCCCTTTAGACGACTTGTGGGCATACAAAGAAAGTTACTCAGCCAACTTCCATTGTATAATTCAATAAAAGAGGGGTCCTTTAAATTTATTTCAAGTTTCTATGTAATTTCCGATCGCTCTCACTTGTATTCTTCTCGTGTATGTTCTTCATTCTTGCACACTCACGTGCCATAAAACCAACGCCGAGCCATACGGAGGCCGTCATTATTGCGGTAGACGCATAATAATGTGCAACACTTCTATAAATAACGGAAATATTCATAGTGCCACACCGGGCGGGTGAACACAACGGCACAACAATTCATCAAGTCGCATAAAATACTCACGCATATACACACACGCACTCAGATAAATGAAGAAGCGACACGTTTGCTGCCGCTGTGGTCATCCTCTGCTGTAGATCCTTGTCTCGCTGCTTGGTGCTTGGGTTCTTGGTGTTTCATTACAAACGTAATTCATTTCAAAGTCCGTTGCTTTTTTCGATTGCAACGCAGGGAGCCTAAACACAAACGAAACAGATACAACCAAGCAGGGAGGGAGAGTATGCAACACAACAAGCATACATTAGAAGGACATGCTCGAATGCGTTGCTCGTGTGAGTGTCTGCGAGTGTGTGTGTGTTTGTGTGGCGTTTCGCATAGTTCACTTTTCATTTCATTACATTTACTTTTTTTTTCCTTTTACGTGTCCTTTTGTGAGGCGCTGCTGTTCGGCGCTGCCACTGTCATGCCTGATGAATTACAGCGATAGCAAAGTAACTGAACAACAACAACAACATCACCAACATGGAATTGAATGAATGAAAAAAACGCACGGACATTAAACACAAAAAGGACACGCTGTCTGATTGAGCGCACTGAATAGGCACAGGATGAGTGGCCGCATTGAGTTGAGTTTATTAATATTTATACACTGTGTGGCATGTGCCACATGTCCATCACATCAAGCACACACACACACACGCACGCTCCCATTTAAGTTCCGAAAATTGCTGCGGTGAGCGCGACGAGCGACAACAAAAGGAAATTACAAATAAAATTAAAATATTCGTGTGTCCGAAAAAGGGACCATCATTGGCGCTGAAAAAGGAGAAAACCAAAAAACACACACACTCACACGCCTTTGAAATGTTGCCACGCGGTGGGGCAGCGTGTGTGTGGCAGCAAAAACCCATGCTGGCAAAAAATCTAAAAGTTTTTCCGTCTAACCCCCATCAGCGCTTGACAGCAGCTTTTTGCTGGCGCAGTTTAGTCTGTAAAACCGAAAATCAACTCGAGTTGCGAGCGCCAACGGTGCATTAAAATGAGCAAAAAGCCGCAACTTCAAAGTAACTAAATTAATGAACGGAAATGAGTAGCATGCGAAAGGAGAACAGAGGAGACAAATAATGCAGAAGCGTGCCACTAAAAAGTTGGGATCACCTTTTTTTCACTGTCATGGCGTTCGTCATGTGTATTAAGTGCTGTTGAGTGCATTAAGTGCAAGAGTGCCTTTGTTTTTGTTGTTGTAAATATTGTTGGTGGTAATCGAAAAATATTCTTTCTTTGGGTCCCAAAGACGAGGATATTATTTTATTAATTAAGTATCGAGTACTTTTGGTTTTGACCTTTTCAGAAGTATTTGGCTTTTAAGGTGATTAAAAAATTTTGGAGAAGCTTTTTTTTATTTTGGGATTTGAGCTATAGATTCTACTGCTATTTGCGTAGAACCAAGAGATCGGTAATACCAATTTCTTATATTGACATTGCAAATATATTCGATATAACTCAAGTGATCGTTGAGCTTCACAGCAGCGAGCTTCGATATTAGGAACAAGGGTGTATGAGGAATGTTTTCAGTAACTGGTGTAGACACCGCTTACGCGGTTATAGCCGAGTCCACAGTTGGCAGTTTGCCGCCAATTGGTAATACCAAGTGAAGCCAAGTCCTTCTCCTTATGATCCTTTCATCGGAGTGGAGGTCTCCCTCTTCCTCGGCTTCCACCAGCGGGAACTGCATCGAAAACTTTCAGAGCTGGAGCACTTTCGTCCAATCGAACAACATGACCTAGCCAGCGTAGCCGTGAGGGATGTGTAGAGTTTGGTTTTCAATTGCCTACTCAGTCCATAGTAGTACCTGTTGGCAAGAGTGATTCTGCGTCGGATTTCAAAGCTGACAATATTATTGGAGTTGATGCTGGTGCCTAGGATATACGAAATTATCTACACTTTCAAAGATATGATATATAAATATGCACAATAGGTTTTCTATAAACGATGAGCTTTCATTAAAATGTTAACAACATTCAATGCTTTCTATGCTTTCGCATTGTAAAAAGTAACTGATTTATAAATTCTCCTTTAGGTCATTCATTTTATATTTACTATTGGCGCACTCTCTGCTCATGTTACGTACGACCTTTAATCCATTGGTTTATGGCATTATCTAAATGTGTTGTAGAAAAGCTTCGATTAAATGTGCTGACTGTCAGCGGCTATCAATGTACTCACCACTAATGCATCCGACCTCAATAAGTTCATCTACTACACTATATTAGTGCGATTATAGTCTGCTTTTAGGCGTAGTGGCTTTCAATTTTTAATGAACCCCAGTCAACGCTGATTGGCTTGTTGCGCTCACTTTACGACACTCTTTGCACACACAGAGTTTATGAAACTTTAATAAACAACACACATTGTCTGCTTTTAAGGATGTTCGAATTGAATATGCGCCTAAATGTATGCGCTGTAATGTGTGTGGTTGTGCCTTGTTTCGTTACATATATTGTGTGTTTTGTGCTTTTCGCATAATCGTATGCGGGTCACTTGTGGCTTTTGCCTACTCGTGTTTTCTTTTGCTTTAGGAACACTGTGAAAGCCGAAGCCGAGTGGTTCGGGTGCGTGACCAACACTCGTTGGATTGTGGTTCGTGGCTTGATTCAACATTACCGCACTCAATAAGAAGCAGCTGAAGTAAAGCAGTCATTTATATATTCGAATTGCTGATGAAGACTAAAAGTCTTTATGTCCGTTTGATTATCGGGAAGCATATATCGGTGCGCCAGAAATTCAAAGCGAAGTTCGGCCTCAGCTCGCCAGCGTCATTTCATTATTTATTCATCAATGCGCGCGTTTGTTTCGAAGAAGGTCTACCTAAAAGGTGCTTTTTGTATTTCTGCATTAGCTTAACCGATATCGCATACACTTTCGCTGGCTTACTTTGTTCTTGTTGTTTCTCGCGTTATCTTTGCGGCTCGACTTTCTTTTTGTTCTGCTATTTATCTATTATTTGCGAGTTTCAAAGGTCTGGCTGACAGCCATCGCTGCCCACTACCCATCCACCAGCTCACTACCGCTTCCAAGCTCCGCCGCCGGTTGCGGTCAGTTATGCGGAGCCACTAATGCACACTGTGTTATTTACGCTCGAGTACCTCCATACATATGCATACCGTTATATTATTTATGTATGCATACATACATATGTACACAGTATGCATGCGAATGAGCGCGCCTTTGTTGCGGCAAAGCCGTCGGCTTTTTGGCTGTTGCTCGCAATGTGACCTAATCAGGCGTAGCCGGGCGCTGTCAATGAGGCAGAAATTTTTGATTTTACACTTTTGATTAATGGTGAGCGGCAAACGGTGCTTTCTACTCAATACTTTTCAGTATTGTTGTTTTTGCATCCTTGTTATTGTAAATATTTTTGCGTTTTATAAAAGCCAAACAGGCTTTTCAATGGCATTTGCACTGCCTTACCACGCCATGTATTGTACGCCATTTAGTTAAAGGATTATTTATAACGGTCGTACATATGCCTAGATGCTCAGGTGGGATGATGTGCCTGCGACTAGATAATCTCGCACTTGATTGAGCATTTAAAATGCCAATCATTCACCATTCAGGTGTATTTGCCTGAAATGATGGATTTCGCTGATAAGTGCACCACGATAACTGTAAAAGTATGAGAAATAGAAACATTTTGAAAGCATTATTATGTAGTAGGGTCTTTAAGATGTGTCTTGCATGCTTTAATAATTTACTAGAAATATATACAAAGCAATTTCAAAAGCTCCAAAGAATATTTAATCAAATCCACAATTGGTTTATTTTAGTTGTTGATTTCAATGCTTCAGATTCACTTTAAATGCAAGACTGACACGATCTTCAATTCCTTTCAAAATTGTACACGAATCACTTTCATTAAAAAAAGTTTTAAAAAACTTAACTGTGAATTTAATCAAACTAAACGTGGTTTCATAGGTTTCAGGAACCAACAAAAGGTTCTATGTAATAAACTGTTTCATATATATCTTGGTTTAACTTTGAGTTTCTTATAAAACCACCACATAAAAGCCAGTTTGTCATCACCAAAACTGAATAAGTTTGTATACATCAAGATCGAGATCAAACAAATGATGCATCTAACCACTATCTGAAATTAACGAACTCGCTTCAAATGTTTTATGTCAATAGGAACCTCAACACGAAACGGATAAATAATTTTTATGGAGCTCCTCATCAATGAGGCTCCTTTTATTATTCCAGAAGAATGCCATTTTCTCAGTGATGGTATCTGATGAAACGGGTTTAAGTCCTTAATATGTAAGAATCGAATTCGGAGAGTTAATTTCATATGATTTTCAGACTTTTTATGGTGGACTTTGAAATTTTGAAATATATTTTTGATAAAAACAACCTAACTATGGTATTTGTATTCAGAAATATCACTATTTTTGAACGCTTGTCTTCACATGTGTATGTACCTATTATAAAATACATATTTATTCAACATATGACATCGTCTACCTAGTATTGCTACCCTAACGCCTCACTACAATATGGAAATACGCGTTTCATCCAAAAGCAATTACGTTCTAGTAACGTCTTCCCAACTGCGCCGAGCGCTTTAATTGAAGAGCGCAAACAAGTCTAACGAACGTTATGAATTTATCGGCACAGCCGGCTTCTAAACTAAATGCTATGCTTGCTATGTATTTATAAATACACTCACAAGGGTGCCGTTTCACCCCTCTCACAGCGCGAACGAGCGATTTTCAAACGCAACGTTTCCTAGCGCAGGAATCAACAGAGCAGATGTGGCTACAAGCTACATATGTATGTGATGTCGCCTCAGGAACAACAACAATACATTTTATTCACTAGCGAGGCGCTTCGTTGGCAACAACAACAACAACAACAACAACGTGGTGTAACACGCAGCTCAATCAGCGCGCATTATGCTTGTACAATATATGGAAATAATTATATTGCATATCCTGTGGAAATGGAAATGAGAAGTGCGCTTGCTCACCAACACACAGACACACACTTACATAAATACATACAAACATGCATTCTAATTGTGCGCTTCAGCTGTGCCGGGAAGACTGTTCATGCTCTTGCCACCCCTCTACTGTTGCTCTGCCTCTACGCGTATGTGTGTGTGTGTTTAGTTGCCGGTTCGCCACCCTTTTGCATTGAAATTACTTTGCTGTTCGGCGCTTTTGTTTAGCCTTGGCGGAAGTGCAGCGATTGTGTCATTTGTTGTTTGATTAAAGATTTGAAAGATTTGCGTGTCCTTTGTGGTCCTTTATGCACTTGCATAAGGCCGTTAGATGTCAGCACCATACAAGCGGCGTTTACTCTCTGTTTGTCTATGCAATTATGTATAAGCGCGAAGGTAAATTTGCTCGAAGCGTTTGCGCGGATGTGGGAAATGTAAAGTGCATGGTCTAAATTTCCGGTTGGAGATTTTTTTACTCACTTCTTTCCTTGCTTGAAACGGCATGTAAATTGAGTGACATTAAGCGCTCGCGTGGTATACCGAATATATGGCAATTATTTAGTAATGTGATATTCCCAACACATACAAGTACACACATTACAATTTTATTCTCGAAATGTATAGGATCGTCCTTTTAACCTGGATATAAAAGTATTATGCGAGGCTTAGAGCTATTTCTCATTAGATAATATTGCGTTTTGCTACAAAGTTTCCTACTTAGAAGAAGTTGAGTTCAATCAAAAATCATCCGGTATCTTTAGATATATTATTCCTAATGGTAGCTAAACCACAGTCAAGAATTTAATTTAATTTAATTGAAGAGAATCTATCGACTGATTTTGGGTATCAGTTGCACCCAGAGGACAGACGAGTATCGACAGCGATTTAATACGCGCTGGAAGTCGGTTCAAAACATTTTTTATGGAGTACAATGTTCCAAGATAATATTCTCTCATTCTTCTTCTTGACTGGCGTAGAAACAGCTTACGCGGTTATAGCCGAGTCCACAACACTCTCTCCTAAAGTGTAGACAGGTCCTTCTCCACCTGGTCCTTCCATCGGAGTGGAGGTCTCCCTCTTCTTCGGTTTCCACCAGCGGGTACTGCATCAAAAACTTTCAGAGCTGGGGCACTTTCGACCATTCGAACAACATGACCCAGCCAGCGTATCTGCTGTCTTTTTATTCGCTGGACTATGTCTATGTCGTCGAACAGCACATACAGCTCATCATTCCATCTTCTGCGGTATTCGCCGTTGCCAACGTTTAAGGGACCATAAATCTTTCGCAAAACCTTTCTCTCGAAAATTCTACGGGAAAACTATGACGGGAATGATAAGCGACTTGTAGAGTTTGATTTTGGTTCGCCGAGAGAGGACTTTACTGTTCAATTGCCTACTCAGTCCAAAGTAGGACCTGTTGGTAAGAGTGATTCTTCGCTGGATTTCGAGGCTGACATTGTTGATGCTGTTTCCTAGGTGTATAAAATTATCTACGACTTCAAAATTATGACTGTCAACAGTGACGTGGGAGCCAAGACGCGAATGTGCTGACTGTTTGTTTGATGACAGGAGATATTTCATCTTGTCCTCGTTCACCACCAGACCCATTCGCTTCGCTTCCTTATCCTGGCGGGAAAAAGCAGAACTAACGGCGCGGGTGTTGTTTCCAATGATATCGATATCATCGGCGTACGCCAGTAGCTGTACACTCTTATAAAAAATTGTACCTTCTCTGTTTAGCTCTGCGGCTCGAACTATTTTTTCCAGCACCAGGTTAAAGAAGTTACACGATAGAAAAGTCACCTTCTCTGAAACCTCGTTTGGTATCGAACGGCTCGGAGAGGTCTTTCCCAATCATGCCGGAGCTTTTGGTGTTGCTCAACGCCAGCTTACACAGTCGTATTAGTTTTGCGGGGATACCAAATTCAGACATCGCGGCATAAAGGCAGCTCCTTTTCGTGCTGTCGAAAGCAGCTTTAAAATCGACAAAAAGGTGGTGTGTGTCGATCCTCTTTTCACGGGTCTTCTCCAAAATTTGGCGCATGGTGAATATCTGGTCAGTTGTCGATTTTCCAGGTATAAAGCCACACTGATAAGGTCCAATCAGTTTGTTGACGGTGGGCTTTAGTCTTTCACACAGAATGCTCGATAGAACCTTATAAGCGATGTTAAGGAGGCTTATCCCACAATAGTTGGCGCAGATTGTGTGGTCTCCCTTTTTGTAGATTGGACATCTCATTGATTAAGAGATTTTTACTTCGATGTGGCAGTCAGACACTGATTAAATTTAAGAAAATATTAAGAATATATATGTATTCATACTATTGATTGGATTTTCACATATTCCCAAAGAAACTAATACCATTTCAATGTATGACAGGGATCTCTTGGATTGCTATGGTAAATATGAAATGGATTTTTAGGTTAGAATGAACTTAGAAAATAACCTGATATCAAGAATTTGTATGAGTTAAGATTTTGGAGCATCAAATAATTTATTTTCTAAATAAAGTGAATTTCCAACTTCAGTGATAATGTTTTTACTAAGCTTTAATCACTAATCACTTATATTTTGGATCACTTTCGCTTCATAATTTGCCTTAATTCTTCCTACATATTTGGTATACAATTAAAGCGATCACTGAAGCAAAATTCTAATAATTCTTTTTAAGTGTTGAGTAAAGCAAATCAATGTATCACACATTTAAAAATATGTGATACCTTCAGTTGTGCCACCGTCCAAGAGTTGAGTTGCATTGAGATTTTAGCATTCTTTATCAATGAACAAATTGAGTGCGCACATACATGCCAGCAGTTCACTATAGGCACAAATTGTATGCAAATAGTAAATGTAACGGTATTTGGCAATAGCCAAGTCCTCCATGCACTACAACAACAACTGCATATATAGCTTCTGGATATTTGGCAAACAAAGTAATACAAAGTGGCAACCACAATTCAACAAAACGCAAAACAAATTCCCTGAAATCTCTCGGGTGTACATCAACAAAGAGCACAGGAACACATTTTGAAGTTGCATGAAAAACAGCAGAGAAAAACGCACAAAAAGTAGAAGCTATTACCTTGGCAAAGAAGAGAGAGAGAGCAAATTCTTTTTGCCATCAAATTTACAAAGCTCTTCACACAACTTCGACAGCTCAACAGCGGCAGTGTGAGGCATACGAAGTTAAACCGATGCCGACATTGAACAGCAGTGCCACATTTAATCATTACCCAGGCTTGATTACTGCTGTATCAATTGGCTACCACTCACACATGCTTTTATTTGCTGATGTTTGCGCAACAATGCCACACGACTGCTCACCACACAACACAAATACTCGTGCAAACGTGTGTGTGAGTATGCAAATAGTAATGTGCCTATTTGTGAGTAAATATTTGAACTGTTGGCTACTCATACGCACTGTTGAATGCTCAAGAGACTCTGTGTGTGCATTTTTGACTTTGACTCGGAGGCATTTTGCATGCATTTTGTGGCAGCTTGCGAACAAAACCCGATATTGTTGCAATCGGAATAATATTGAGTTGCCATGCATTTGCTTGGACACTGCTGTTAATCAGCTGGAATGACAAGTGCAGTTATTGTGACTCATTGTCTGACGTATTGTTTACAAAATAGTAAAAAAATTAACCATTTTTGACAGAGTTGCCAGTGTTCATATACATATTTTGATATATGATTTATATGAGCCTGCTTTGTTATACAATTAATCATTTAATCAATTTTAACGAGCTTTTTATCCACATGTAGAGCTTTCAAGTGGAGGATGGAGTCATATGTAGAAGTTCACGCAAGTGAGGAAAGTTTCTGATTGTCATTCACTTGGGAGTGGCCAGGAACGATTCTTTTACATGTGGCTCAAGCAGCTCCCGACTTCCGGTCTTAGACCAAGTATCCTCTGGGTAGCCAACAGACATCCGTTTGGAGGCGAGCTAAAGTGAGAAGGTGAAACCCGCTTATGCGGTTGTGCGTTGGGTTTGGGACCCACCACATAAAAACACCCCCCAATGAAAACGACGAAACAGCCTCGGATGAGAAACCCCGATTTTGATGACGACCACTGCAAACGTTTAAAGGACTACGATTTAAGGGCATGCACCTGGAATGTCCGGACCCTTAATTGGGAAGGTGCCTCTGCCCAGCTGGTTGATGTCCTCGTAAGAGTAAAGGCTGACATCACCGCAATCCAAGAAATGCGATGGACGGGACAAGGACGGAAGAAGGTGGGTCCTTGTGACATCTACTACCGCGGCCATATAAAGGAGCGCAAATTCGGTGTAGGATTCGTGGTGGGAGAGAGACTCCGTCGTCGAGGCCTGGCATTCACTCCGTTGGATGAACGTCTAGCCACAATCCGCATCAAAGCGAGGTTCTTCAACATATCGCTGATTTGCGCCCACTCCCCGACGGAAGAGAAAGACGAAGTGATCAAAGATACCTTCTATGAGCGCCTAGAACGTACCTATGAGCGCTGCCCCCGCCACGATGTAAAAATCGTGCTTGGCGATTTCAACGCTAGGGTGGGTAAAGAAGGTGTCTTTGGCACAACAGTCGGAAAATTCAGCCTCCATGACGAAACATCACCAAACGGTCTGAGGCTGATCGACTTCGCCGGGGCCCGAAATATGGTCGTCTGTAGTACTAGATTCCAGCATAAGAAAATCCATCAAGCTACTTGGCTGTCCCCGGATCGAATCACTCGCAACCAGATCGATCATGTTGTGATAGATGGACGACATGTCTCCAGTGTCTTTGATGTGCGTACGCTTCGTGGTCCCAACATCGACTCGGACCATTACCTTGTAGCAGCTAAGATACGCACCCGCCTCTGTGTAGATAAGCGCACACGTCAACAAACACAAGGAAGGTTCGACATCGAGAAGCTGCAATCACAACCGACAGCTGAACGATTTTCTACTCGACTTGCACTCCTGCTCTCTGAGAGCACTCATCAGCATCTCGGTATAAGGGAGCTGTGGGACGGCATATCAAACTCCTTACGTACAGCTGCAACCGAAACCATTGGTTTTCGGAAAAGCCAAAAAAACAGCTGGTATGACGAGGATTGTTGTCTCGCAGTGGAGAGAAAACAGACTGCCTACCTCGCAATGTTGCGATCGACCGCAACACGAGCGGGATGGGAAAGATACCGAGAGCTGAAGAGGGACGCGAGACGCATTTGCAGACAAAAAAAGAAAGAGGCCGAAATGCGTGAGTATGAAGAGCTTGACAAGCTGGCCGACAGGGGTAATGCTCGAAAATTTTACGAAAAGATCCGGCGACTAACTGAAGGTTTCAAGACCGGAGCGCACTCCTGTAGGACCCCCAGAGGTGATCTAGTTATTGATGACCAGAGTATACTGAGTTTGTGGAGGGAACACTTCTCCAGCCTGCTGAATGGCAGTGAAAGTACAACACCAGGAGATGGCGAACCCGATTCCCCAATCGACGACGATGGAGCAGATGTTCCATTGCCCGACTGTGAAGAAATTCGAATAGCAATTACCCGCTTGAAGAACAACAAAGCAGCGGGGGCCGATAGATTACCGGCCGAGCTATTCAAATACGGCGGCGAAGAGCTGATAAGGTGCTTGCATCAGCTTCTTTGCAGAATATGGTCGGAAGAAAGCATGCCTGACGATTGGAATCTCAGTGTACTCTGCCCAATACACAAAAAGGGAGACCCCACAATTTGCGCCAATTACCGTGGGATAAGCCTCCTCAACATCGCGTATAAGGTTCTGTCGAGCGTATTGTGTGAAAGACTAAAGCCCACCGTCAACAAACTGATTGGACCTTATCAGTGTGGCTTTAGACCTGGAAAATCAACAACAGACCAGATATTCACCATGCGCCAAATTTTGGAGAAGACCCGTGAAAATAGGATCGACACACACCATCTCTTTGTCGACTTTAAAGCATGAAAAGGAGCTGCCTTTATGCCGCGATGTCTGAATTTGGTATCCCCGCAAAACTAATACGGCTGTGTAAGCTGACGTTGAGCAACACCAAAAGCTCCGTCAGGATCGGGAAGGACCTCTCCGAGCCGTTCGATACCAAACGAGGTTTCAGACAAGGTGACTCACTCTCGTGTGATTTCTTTAACCTGATGCTGGAGAAAATAATACGAGCTGCAGAGCTAAATCGAGAAGGTACAATCTTCTATAAGAGTGTACAGCTACTGGCGTACGCCGATGATATCGATATCATCGGAAACAACACCCGCGCCGTTAGTTCTGCTTTCTCCAGACTGGATAAGGAAGCGAAGCGTATGGGTCTGGTGGTGAACGAGGACAAGACGAAATATCTCCTGTCGTCAAACAAACAGTCAGCGCATTCGCGTCTTGGCTCCCACGTCACTGTTGACAGTCATAACTTTGAAGTTGTAGATAATTTCGTCTACCTGGGAACCAGCATTAACAGCAATAACAATGTCAGCCTGGAAATCCAACGCAGAATCACTCTTGCCAACAGGTGCTACTATGGACTAAGTAGGCAATTGAAAAGTAAAGTCCTCTCTCGACGAACAAAAACCAAACTCTACAAGTCTCTCATCATTCCCGTCCTACTTTACGGTGCAGAAGCGTGGACGATGTCAACATCCGATGAGGATGAGACGGCACTAGGAGTTTTCGAGAGAAAGGTTTTGCGGAAGATTTATGGTCCCTTAAGAATTGGCAACGGCGAATACCGCAGACGATGGAACGATGAGCTGTATGTGTTATTCGACGACATAGACATAGTCCAGCGAATAAAAAAACAGCGGCTACGCTGGCTAGGTCATGTTGTCCGAATGGATGAAGGTGCTCCAGCTCTGAAAGTATTCGATACAGTACCCGCTGGTGGAAGCAGAGGAAGAGGGAGACCTCCACTCCGATGGAAGGACCAGGTGGAGAGGGACCTGGCTTCGCTTGGAATAACCAATTGGCGCCAAACTGGCAGAAGGAGGGATGCGTGGCGCGCTGTTTTGGACTCGGCTATAACCGCGTAAGCGGTGTCTACGCCAGTCAAGAAGAAGAAGAAGAGCTTTCAAGTTCTAAGTGGTTTATGATGTCCAAAGTACGCAACGAGTACGCCAGTGACTCAAGTCGACCATTATATGATTTGATTTATATTTAAGAGCTTTCAGAGTTCTCCGTTATTCCATCAAACAATTTAATTTTAATAGAGCTTTAGTCGAGCTTTTTATTCACATGTAGAGTTTTGTGGTCCACGATGTCGAGAATGCTTAATAAAGAGAGAATCCAAGATAGTTAATTATGACCCAAGTTGGCCTAGATTTATAGGTCTGCTACCACCGACCTCGATATTGAGACTTTTGTCGAGCTTTTAATCCACATGTAGAGCTTTCAAGTGCGAAGTGGTCTCCAATGTCCAGAATTCGCAATAGAAAGAGAACCGATAGAATATAATTCCTTCTAATATAAGACAGACATCCTAGATTTCTAGAATTAAATTGAGCTTAAAATATATCTCCTATCTGTCATTAGTTAAAAAAGCTAAAGATAACAATGAATCTGTACTGCTGCCATCATAACATCTCTTTGCGCATTTATTTATTTAATACCGTCGGAATTGTTGTTTTACAGTGGCGTATGAAAAGTTACTTCTCAAGACAAACAGTAATAACTGACAGCGAACTTAAAAAGTTGTTCATTAACTCAACTTTTCACAATTTCGGAACTAATTAGCCCAAAAATTTAATCTCACTTGAGCTACTCCCTCACATATGCTCTATGACATTAAAAGAAGTTTAAGGAAATTACCGTTGTACTGCAGCCGACAATGTGTGCAACTGCGCTCATATAAACACGAGCAGCTCTACTCACACATATACACTCACACACACACCCACAGGCACAGTGATTGCGCTGCAAGTGAAAAGTGAAACGCATTAATTAATGCCATTACGCGTTGCTCGTGCAAAATTCAAGAGCACCCAAAATATACACTAACACACACACACACGCTGTTACACAAGAGTGCAAAAGTGTCGGCGCTTGCTGGCGAAATAAACAGCCAACGGCAAATGTGCAACCTTCAAAAGCGACCGCAACGATAGACAGACTAACCGACTGACAGACTGACAGACAGCCAAAAAGCTCAGTTCACTAGCGCTAGCACGGAGCAAGCAGCCACACCAGCCATGCCCCGCGCCTCCTGGGTATAACCGCAATTTACTACTTTACTTAATTAAGTCAGCGTTTAAAGGGAAATGCGGGAAATGGAATCACTCACTGCCCTGCCACTGCTCCATGCCTCATTGTGACTGCCACCTCCTGGTGCAGTGGCTCCAACATGTATTCGGTGTGAAACTGCAGCTCCGAGCTGCGCTGTGCAACAAATGTGCAATGAGTCGTGTGCTTTCAACTCATGCATTCATGGGGTGTCTAATGAGCGGAGGCAATAATGGAAATTTCATCTGCGTCGAGTAAAGAGTTTTATAAAAAATGTAGTCACAATGCATTTTCGTAGGTTCTTCGCATTAAGGACATGAGAAGTTCCGATTCCGTCAAATCCAACATGAAATAATATTGTCAGCGACATCTAAGGGATCTATCTTCAACCAGAATATAAAAAAGTTACTCCGGTTTTCCACTGAAAACTCAAATTCAAACCGCAGTTGCCAACTTTAACCTCACTTTTATATGCAACTCCATATATGACATACCTTTGCCTTATATGTAAATAGCATCAATGAACCTGCGGATTTCACCACTTAGTTTGCGGCACACGAAAGGGTTAAAAAGTATTAAAGCTTCCCGCAGCATCATGTTCTCGACATGTCGCACACACACACACACACCCGAGCATCGCACTTCCGCGCTCACAAAAGAGCTCTCGTTTGCAGCTCCATAACACAGCGCTGCTGCTCATTTTCTTTGGCGTGTTTTCGTAATGATTGAATTTTTAAAATTTAATTAGCTTTGCGTGCACTTTGACGCCTCCTCGCAACGTCTTCGGTTGCTCCTTTGTATGATGCGTGTCGTAGTGTTGCCATGACGATGATAAAAAACTATTATTTGGTCTATAATGTTGTTGAGGAGTTCGTAAATTTATTAAGCAAAATATTTTCTCTTCCCTTGCGCCCAAAATATGTATACTTGGAAAGCAAGTTTTTTTTAATAAAAATCTTAAAAGTTTCATTTTTTGCTCATATCATTTCGTGGTGCGGACGAGTCTTATCATTATCATTTTTGAGTTACCTCGAGTGTTTCCAAATGGTTAAGCTTTAAATGTGAGGTTAGAATCTCTTCAGCAATATATCTTCAAATGAAGACATTCTTTTGGGTTTGCAAAGTCATTGGTGAGAAATTTGAATTTTTCCATTCTATAACATAATTCTTTAGATAAATTATCTTCAATATGGTCTGAAAGACCAAGATTCGTGATTAATTGTAAGATTCGTTCTAGTCCACTAACCCAAACTCAGTTTTATCACGTGGTTCTCGTTAGTTGAAGAAATATTGGGACCTTAAATCATTTTTAAACGGATTCTGACTGCATCCTCGGCACTCTCACTTAAACACCCATTATAGGGTTCACTTTTTCTGAACTTATTAATATTATTTATATAATATATGGCAACTCTGTTAGATAATTACTTAATAAGCGCAAAAACCTGAGGTGAGTCTGCTCCCGTGCGTCGCAACTCTTAAGCTTGTACACAGTGTTGGACGGCATGAGAAGCTGTTTTAACGAAAGAGCGCTCATGCCTTTGAGTTTCGTTTCAAAAACCAATATTCCATATTGCCAAGGGGTGGATATGGTTCGCATTTACGGCTTAAATTGGCTTTTAACAATTTAATTTCTTCTAAAGAATAAAAATTTATATTTTTAAATTAAGAGAAATGGTGAGGATACAATGATCCGAAGTCGACTTTGTTGCGTATATTAATATTTATTTTATTTTATGATTTGTTTTCTATTAAGTCAAAGTCTGTTATCATTAAATCGCCAATTATAAATCTGGTTCCTCCTGGAAAATTCCTCATCCTTTAAACTCTCTTCTCCTAGCACATCGCTCTTCAATTAATCACGAGCACAAAATATAGAGATTTTCTCCAATTCATTACAGTTTCGTTTCGAAGAATGCAAATATTAATTAATGCAATATGTAATTGACAGGCGCAAATTGGGCGCCACGCACCGCCTGCTGCGACATTAAAGTCCGACATTAATCACCAATTCAATTTGCAGATTTCAGTGCGAAAATAAATCATAAATTTCAATTTAATTGTCTCAAATCGCTTGAGCGGACGCACAACTCATAACTCATGCAGAGCCAGCTACCGAGCAACAAGTGTGAGCGCAATGCCGACCACTTGCAACGAAGGCGAGTCCTGACCAAACGCGACCAAATGCACATTGCCTGCTAAACAATTCATTGCCGTCGTGTTGGTGCTGTTGGTTTTGGTTTTGGTGTTGGCAGTCGAAAATTAGTTTGAATTACTTTCTATGTGTGCGCCGGTCAACTCCACGCTCGTCCATTTGTCTCTATGGGCATTTGTCATCCAGCGAATGCTGTGTTTCATTGCAACGCATGAGGGCCGTTCGTGGCGCACAGCTTAATGACCACAACGACGGAAAGTCGCCGCGTCACATGTGGAACGGTGGTGGAATGGAGGAAGGAATGGAATGTAAGTACATATGTGGCGTGCGGCAACCTCAGGCACAGTTATGCTTGTGTGTGTGTAGCAGGAGACTCACCTCTGCTTACTTAGTATTACACGTGGCGCGTCGCTCAAAGTTATGAGTTAATTAAAATCCACTTACTAGGAACACTTGCAAATAATAAATGACGCACACTTCTAGAACACGCGCTTTTGACACTGCTCAAATTCACTCTCTTTTGCCACTGCTCTTACACTCGTTTACATACAGACAAGCGTACTTTTGTACTTGCCAAATTTGGAAGTATGGGTTTGTAGGTATTCCGATTTGTTTTGAGTACTGAAGGAACGTTACCTGAGTTCCCGTATAATAGATGATTTGATGGTCCCGATTTTGAATTACAGATATTTAATGTGCCTTAAATCATTTGTCAGACAAGCTTTGACCTTCACAATACGACTTTGAAAACACATAATTATTCTTTATTGTAGACAGCCAACTTTAAAGTAAAATTCTGTTAAAACGTGAGCTTTCTAAGCGGTAAAAGAACTAAAAACTAATTTATGTGTGATCACATTTTCTGTATAAGAAAACCCGCATTATTTGGAAAGTATTGTGATTTCGCTATTGCAAATCTTACTGTTCTCGGCTCACTCTGTGGACCGTAGTGGATCTAAACCAATAATAAGATAATGCTCTCAATGGCAACATTAACCCTCTAGTCAAACAATTTAATTCGAATGAGTCTTAAAGCTCCATTTATTTTCGCAAAACGTCTAAGTTATAAGATTGACGGTTCTTTTATTTAAAAACCACAAATATACTCTCTGGAGCCACCTAGTATTTACACTCTCTTACCGACTTATGACGCTTTGGTATAGGTATATAATAAAAAGGGATACAAGCTTTCATTAAAGCACACAGCTTTCACATTTCTTTGCTCTCTCCATAAGTTTCCTACTTATTCTCTTGTGATTGAGTCATTTGGTACTAGATACTTATGAATGAAGTTACATCAGTTTTTAAAATAACATCTCCAGTATTCATCTTGATTTGACTCCCAAAAGATTTTAAAGTATTTAAAAGTGCTCGAGCCCTTTCAAAGGTTTCTAATAATTTCTTCGAAACTAAGACTGTTGGAACATAATTTATTCCTCATTAGCAGTCTTATTCGAAATAATTTGGGTAGAACTTTAGAAACAAACTCATTTGTATAAAAAGCTTTTGGTGGCAAGTGCTCTCGTAGTCTTTAAATATTGATTACTCTCCCACAGCTACAATAAAGTTTATGTGGCATTATTTTGACTACTAGAACTTTTTACTGTTCTATTTTGGCGTTACTCAACACTTAATTACCAGCTACTAAGTATATCACATTCTAATCAAAGTTCTGCAATCTCATGTTGCCACATGGCGTAAACAGATTTCATAGCCATTCGACGACGCTTAGCACATATCCCGGATGCCATAAAAATTTAATTAATTATCCAACTCACACACAAACACGCCAACAACAACAGCAACACTAACTAGTTGAAAAACTGCCGAAAGTACTTATGTACTTTTGCCCAATGCAAACACAAAATGCAAAGCCATCAAAGATATGCGCGAAGAACAACAGTGAAAGCAAAAACAATAACAATTATAATTAAATAAGCGAAATGGCACAGGAGAGCATGAGTGCGTGTGTGTGTGGGTACGGTGCGGTGAGGAGCGGGAGCGCGTAAAACTTTTTAGCAACTTTTATTCGACGACGGTTTACGAGCTCGTTAAACACCGCGTAATCTCCGTCAGAAACTATGCGCAAATCTCCGCAATTAACAATGAAATTTAGCCAGTGCCCGAGCAGCGGCAGACACGCGGGTGAGCAGCCAGTGAAATAGTTAAGATGCGACAATCTGGCATGCGCTGGACTACTGAACCGCGGCGTTGTCCCGACGACGCTCCAGGCGCGCCTGCTATGAATATAAACAGCATGTCACGCTTTCCGCCCAAAGCGGCGCTATAATTAACCGCAATTACACAAACGCGCCGACATACAGACTCATTCAAACAAACTCATTCAGCGGCATACAATAGTACTATGCCTTGCGGCAATTTGACCCACTAACCGAGCTAGCAGCGAATGAAGTTTAATATGCGGAGCGTTACTTTTTGGCTGCCTCAGCGGAGGAGAAGTCGCGCTTTCGTTGGGCGAAAGTGTTCTTGTGACGTTGCGGTTAGCTGTGGCGTGAAAGGTTTAACATCCGCTTCCGTTTCCGTTTTCCAACGCAACCGGAAGCAGCGCAACGGGTGTTGAGCGCTGGTTTGTGGTTTACCCGCCAACAAATGTGTGCTCTTTAACTTCGCCTGGTTGGTCAGCACCAACTGGGAAAACTTTCACTGCCGTGCGCCGGGCTGAATAGTCAGGCGGCAAAAAAATTACTTAATTAAAATGATTGACTGACAGCAAAGTTTTTCAGTAGCGTTGGTGGCGATTTTTCGCAAAACGCTGTTTTTCCACTGGCGCGCTCTCCTGTTCTCCAGCCGCCAACGCCGTTTTTATCGCTATGCCTCATCGCTGTCGGATATTTTAATTCTTCACGCCTGCAGTGTAATCCTTTTATTTATAATTGTTACTGCTGTTGTTGGTCGTTACGTGTAAGTAGTTGTTTACAAATTAGCCGCAACAGCGGGTGGCGGCAAAATATTTTTACTTTCGCTACGCTCGTCCAAAATAGTATTTGTGGCATGTTGCTGATGAAGTGATAAAGAAATTAGGAAAAAATTGTTTTTTTTTTTTGCTTCGCGCGATTATCTTCAAGAAAATCGTACTCACTGTCGGTAAGTACTGCAAATGTAAACACTTGAGCTTCTTTTCCACAGAACGCGTCCTCAAAAAATGTTACCACCGGATATTTTAAATTTTTTTGGTGATATGACATCACTTTAGCCAGTGGAAATTCTTAGAGAAAAATTAGAAAAATTTAAAATATTCACAAAAAGGAATGAAGAAAGCTGAAAGCAGTTCTTGGCTAGATAAAAAAAACTGGGTTTTGATATGTTACGTAGGCCTGATCTTCGTGGGAACTTTTAGTTGTTTTTACTTCAGATTGGCTGTAACCTCAACCCGAGTACTTTAGAGCTGGTCGGGTTAATTTTCTTCTCTAAATATCAATGAAATAGAGATATCAATTCAGACATCTCTCTCCACATAGACCGAGTAGCAAAAATATGTATACCTTGATACCAAAGGTTAACGACATCAGTTCGGATCCTAACGACGCCATAACTGGTTCTATAAGATTAAAACTATTTTCATGTCTTCGTAAAGTATGCTCAAGATCCTCTCTTGTTTTTTCTTAAGTTAGAAATTTCTACCAACTTTAATGCAGTTCTTTACGTAACTTTAACGAACTGTGTTTTTATACTCTCGCAACAAATGTTGCTAAAGAGAGTATTATAGTTTTGTTCACATAACGGTTGTTTGTAACACCCAAAACTAAACGAGTTAGATATAGGGTTATATATACCAAAGTGATCAGGGTGAAGAGTGGAGTTCAAATTCGAATGTCTGTCTGTCCGTCCGTCCGTCCGTCCGTCTGTGCAAGCTGTAACTTGAGTAAAAATTAAGATATCTTGATGAAACTTGGCACACTTATTTCTTGGCACCATAGGAAGGTTGCTTTCGAAAATGAGCAAAATCGGACCACTGCCACGCCCACAAAATGGCGAAAACCGAAAACACATAAAGTGCCATAACTAAGCCATAAATAAAGCTATGGAAATAAAATTTGGGATGAAGGATCGTACTATGAAGGGGCATATTTGGATGTAATTTTTTTTGGGAAGTGGGCGTAGCCCCGCCCCCTACTAAGTTTTTTGTACATATCTCGCAAACCAATAGAGCTATATAAACCAAACTTTCTGCAGTCGTTTTTTTTTAGCCACTTCCTAATACAGTCCAAAAATGGAGGAAATCGGATTGTAACCACGCCCACCTCCCATACAAAGGTTATGTTGAAAACTACTAAAAGTGGGTTAACTCAATAACGAAAAACGCTAGAAACACTAAATTTCACATAAGAAATGACAGATAGAATCTGCACTCAGATTTTTTTTACAAAATGGAAAATCTGCGTGGCGTCGCCCACTTATGGGTCAAAAACCATATCTCAGGAACTACTCGACCGATTTCAATGAAACTTGGTTTGTAATAGTTTCCTCACCTCCCAATAATATGTTGTGTTGTTGGCCAAATCGCTTCACAACCACGCCTACTTCCTATATACCAGAACTTAGAAGATGATCTGAATCGTTTACTTTACAATATATATAGTAAGCATTTGTGAAGATATCGGTGCAAAACTTTGCACAAATACTGTATTTATAGTGTGGCAGCCCATTTCTAAAAATCGCCGAAATCGGACCATAGGTTTTCAAGGCCCCATATATCGAACATGAGGACCTCGGTGCTTCTAACCTAATATTAGGGTTTCCAACTTTCAATGGACTTTATACAATATATATGACGAATATGTAGGTCAAATTGTGTATTATATAATATTAATTAAGTTAAATAAATAAATTGCGAGAGTATAAAATGTTCGGTTACACCCGAACTTAGCCCTTCCTTACTTGTTTCATCTTTAATTTCTCACAATGAAAACTTTTGCGGGTTATGCGATATGCACATAACCGTTAGTACTCAGAAAGTACCACAATAGTAGCAAATAACACACACAAAAGACTATCCATAACGCAGTGTTAGAAAATAATGAAAACGTGCAACGCTGCGAAAAGGAGGAGCGTAACGGTTTCAGTTATAATGTTCGAACGGAAAAAACTGTGAGTAAATTGTGCGGTCATTTTTGTGCGCGTATTTTTTCAGCAAAGCAAACTTTTTTCTCCCTCTCTTTCCCCCTACTTTTTCCCTCTACTCTTTGCCACTTTCATTTTGTATTTTACACTTTATTTTCATTTTCTTTTGGTTTCTTTGCTGGCACTTACCGTGCACTTCGTTCTCGGCTGTCATGTCCTGCCATGTTTTGTGTGTCCATTCTAACTGTTTGCTTGTTTTCGCTGTGTTAGTTCTCGGTTAAAGTTGCGTTTCTCTTTTACTGACAACTGAAATTGTTGACAGAGCTTTTTGTTGTTGTTGTATGCTGCTACGTGTTGTTATGCCTTGACGGCGTTTACATTGTTGTTGTTGTCGCTATTATGAATTAATTTATGTTTCCATTTGAAGAACAGTTTGCATAATCTTTTGAAAACTTACTCAAGTGCTTTCCAAGGAAATTAATATGAGAGAGTCTGCTTTCCGCTTCACTGGCGTTTGTTGCATAGTGAAAGTTGAGCTTTGGGAAGGGAAAGCTTTGCACAGCTCCTGTTGGTGGTGCAGTAAAAATATGAAGAGTTGTCTTACCATAGATGTGTTTACCTATTTACGAATGACAACTGGCGTCGTCAGTGTTATGTAGCATCATAACGGAGATTATAAATTAATTAACGAATATAAATATGAACATGAAATTTCTAAGCTATGCTTGGTATTCCTACCTTTCTTAAGAAAACAAGCATGCTTTCATCTTCGCCTTGTCTTGAGAGAGCAGACTTCAAAACATTAAATTATATATTTTTGAATTCGCACCCATTCTAATAGTCATACATCAATAAATAGATTGAATTCAAAAAGGAACCGTTAGATGAAGCTCTAACCTCTCTGTAATTCTTTACGATCTTTGTTTTTATAAAACTTAGACACCTGATATACTGGAAAACATTTTGGGTAATAAACCTTACCTTAAATCTTTCCTGAAGACACTTCATATTGTTCTTTCAACAAACCTAACCTAATCGAACGTGGTAAACTATTAGACCTTAAATAACATATAAAATATGTTTGTCGAATTTTACGCGTAATATTGTCAAACGCTGTAATACCGCAGAAAAACACTGCACAATATCAGACCGACCACACAATAAAGCATACTTTTATGCGCGCACAACTCCATCTCTGTGTAATAGCATCCTGCATTGCATGAGATGCTCCCCAAACCTCACTCCCAAACTAACTCAACGTTCAGACGTCGCCAATCACCCAAGTTTCGTGCTTTCGTGGTGAAAGTCGTCGTCATCCGTGGACAACGTTGAATTATCGTTTGACTTTCGCAAAATCACAAAGTTGCAACATGTCCTGAATTTCGAAATTGATTCCTGAGCGCATCACGATTTCCCAACTAGCATTGTAAATGAAGCGTGCAACGCGTTGCAGTCAATCGCAGAGAAATCACGCAAAAAGAAAGCTGAAAGAGGAAATGTGAAAGCTGTCTTCTTCGAGTACCTGGAAATTATCACAGGTTGCATTCGTAAGACTTACGCGACGCGCAACTGTGGCAGATACGCAATATGCGGTCGACCAATTCAGTTGTCAGTGTGCGCGTGCGACAGTCAGTCGATTGACGCGTGTCACCCAGTCGGTTAGTCAGTGAATGAAACTAATGTCAGACGAAGCGGAGTGAAGGCATGACTAGACGAATACAAGCGAAATGAAAGGAAATGTCTTACAAATCGCTCTGAAATGTGGGTGGGAGGGGCAGGAAAAGTTTCTTGCGAGCAGATGTGTGGCAAGTTTGGCAACTGATATTCTCTGAAATAAGCGCTGGTTGGTGTATGATGAATGTGCTTCACTGTGTATGTGTGTGTGTCGGTGTCGATATGTAATTCGAGTTTGATATCTCATGGGAAGTGCCGTTACACAAGCACCGCCAACAAGTTGTAATACATAAGTGAAGTTTTTGTGCTATTTTATGGATAAAATAAAGTTTGCATTCAAGGGGCAAGTTATGGCATTAAAATAGTTTAACCACGAAGCATAAAAACGCGATAAGATGGATATGCGCGTTGACCTATAAACTCGCATATAATCGTACTTCCCAGCATGTACGCATTTTTTGTGCACTTCTGCCAATATGTTTTCATAAATTGATAATTTCGAATTTATTAGTGCGTAATGTGGCAGCACTGTCAACTAAATATATGTGTGGGGTCTAGGCGACTACTATTGGGTAGATACATAGATCTATTTTTCGTGGAAAGCTTGTTGTATACTAATACTAATAGTTTCAGATATGCTACTGCCGCTAGATAGAATCCTGGGCTCCTTTATTGATTAGTAAAGGTGAAAAGCTTACGCTCGATCTCCATCGTGATTTGAACATGTCTTCAGAATAAAATAATTATGTCTTTAAAGAAATCAAAACTAACAAGGACAAGAACTCCCTAAAATTATGGAAAAAAACTTGTAGGAACTAATCTTAAAATGAAGATATAGTTTAGTCCTGTCGAACAGCTAGTAAGAGCAGAATTAGTAGTTCGAAAGATGTAGTAGCCAGGAACGAAGCCTAGTGACGCGATATTCTTTTCAAGACTTCTATAGAATATATTGTCGATATTTACTATTAGATCTACTAGAACCCATTCTAGATCTGTTATGAACTTATCCTAGGATTCGTAGTTGATCTAGATCTATTGTGAATATAATCTAAGTCTCGCGGTTTTAAGTTTTTCAAATCATTGCCGGACTATAACTCTTAAAAATTTATATCGAACAAAGTCTGAGCATCCGTAGTACAAAAATAGATAATCATACCGCGATCCAAGGAGTTTGAAGTAGAGTGAGTACCTTGATTTGATTAAGGATGATTCTTAAAGTCAAAAGCACTACTGATCACTATCTATATTCGTGAACCCTTCACTACTGATCACTCTATGTATCCGTGAACCCTTCCGGCAAAAAATCTTGATGCGTTTAAATCGTGACATTATTTCATTTGTTAATTCTCCAATTTAACTGTACAAATATTTGCTGTGTGGCAACTATGTAGCGTTATCTCCATATACATCTATATACATAGTTTCGATACGGAAAATGTTCGCACAACCGAAACACCATCAACAGAGAATCCATCTTCGACAAAGTGCCGTAATAGAATTCGCTTGTCGCCCGTCTGTATAAATAAGATTGTGAATTTTAGATTTAGATTTTCAGACACGAACTTAATCAGCGAATGTAATGAATTTCAAACGAAATTGAAACAAAATCGCAAAATAAATACCAACGATGATGCAATCGATTTGACACAGACACTTTGTGCGCTCGCCAAAGGAATTAATGAGAGGTGGCGATGGTGGCTTGAGTAAATGGCTGGACGGTTGAATGGGCGACTGAATCGGAATTGATAAAATGTTAAATGGCTGTCGCTTGGCCAGAAGAGCACATCGTCCGGTCTCGGGGTTGCCACTTAGTATGCGCACAGTCAATTACATGTCGCAATAGGGGAATTGCAAGCAATTTGTTGTCAACATCAGTCTGTGCAACTCTGTATTGCAGCTCGAAATACGCACAAATAGTTGGTGAGGAAATTGGTATGTATTTTCTGATTGATTGTAGTGAAGACGGATTGTTAAAGGCGATTGTCAGTAGTAAATATATTTTCGAGGTTGCGATGTGTATCGGATAACGTAGTGGGTTTAGGAACTTTGCAGTTAACCACAACTGTTTGGACTACAATTTATGAGATAATTAATATTACAGAAACAACAATTTAATAATCTTGAAATTTTTTGCAATTCTTTTTTCAACAGTCCGTCAACAATTTGTGTCCTTTAATCGTTTACATCTACGCCTACTTTACTTAAATGCGGCTTATCAGCGGATTATGTCTGCTTGAGCAAATACATGCTCAAATGCATGGAGGGAAGTGTGATGAAAAATTTGTAATCCTTAAATAAACTCATTGGTTCCTGCAGTTTTTATGAAACATAACTTTCAGTACAAAAATTAATTTTTCTTTCTTCTTTCCAATAAACCAGGAACGGGTCTGGAGATATCCCTAACTCTATAATTATTATAAGAAAATAAAAACAACAAATTGCATTATTGTTGAGCAGTATCATTGATTTGCATGAAGCTTTGCAGGTTTTTACAATTAGTTAGTCCGGATTTTATTCCTCAAGGGATGTGCTTGCTGCAATCTTCCCTTGACCTTCGAGAAAAATAGTATTTTTTTAGATTTGTGAGTACGAGACCAACTCCATGCTGGGATAGAGTTCAGCTCGGGTCTGATTAATTATTCTCAATTATTGACCAGTCTACATATTATGTTGTCTGTGAGCCTAAGTATAGACCCACTATTTATGATAGAAACCCAAGGACGCTCAACTCATATATACATGAATCAAGGGTACTCAGTATAGGGAAGTTCTTTTTCAATATTTCACAATGGAATGTATCTTAAAGAAAGTATTACTAAGTTGTACAATTTTTATATATTTTTTTCAAACAATTTCTAATAGTTAATGAATGAATGACGATTCTCCGAATACTTAGTATGCAATACTATGTACCTAACCTAAAACAAAACATGGTCAAACAAAATTCAGAATTTGCCAATTTCTACACAAAAAGCTTTTGTATTTGGATTAATTTTAATTCGAAGATTTCAATGAGTTTGCGATCATTCATTAATATTCCAATCGGCTGTACGCACAGATTGCAAGCAAATCACTCTGCAAGTCACAGTTACTTGCAGTTTTCCAACTTGTCGACCCGTCACTTACCACATTTGTTGCGTGTGTGTGAGTGCGAGGAAGAGTTCTCGAAGTTATTACAAAGGTGTCGCAAATCCAGATGAACTCATTTGAATAGCAACACGGGTGTGAGTTTTCGCACCATTTAAGCAGCGACAATCGCATTCAGCAACGGTGTTGCAGCAAATGCGGTTAGTGTTGTAGCCAAAGGAGTGCTTAACCCAAATAGCAATCAGCTTAAATTAATAAAGGCAAACGCCCGAGCACAAATGTCGAAGACGAATGAATGAAGGATTGCGAATTGCATATGCATGAGGCGAGCGGCAACAACACACCGCCGTCGACGGATACGAAACGGGCACAACAACAACAAAACATTCAAGAGACACTTTGCACACGCGCCAAATGGTAGGGAACCGAAGGGAATTAATCTTACGAGCGTCCGTCCGTCGGTTTGCCCGCGCCTGCTTGCTTGCTTGCTTAGAGAGTGACGTTTAAGAATTTAATTTTTGTGTCAATTGAATTCGAAGAAGGTGTGGCTTAGATTTGCATTCATTAACACCTGACGGCGGCGCGCTGCAATAGCACAGCCAACAGCAACAACAAGCGCATTTAGCCAGCAGAAGCCACAGCATGAATGGAAGGATATGCAAAATATATACGAGTACAACTACAACTGAGCGGTTCGCAAACATGTACAAAAATAACGGTTGTATGAATGACAGAAGCAAGGGGAATGAATGGAATTAATCGTTGAATGGAAATGAAATGGAAAATAACACAATGTTTTGCAAAAATGGGTCATAAAGGAGGGAAACCATGTTAATCCCACTACCAACAACAACAACAGAGCAAAAACCTGTAAATAAATGCCATCAGTGATTAGTGCGGCAACGGCACAGGGTGTCCAGGTCGTTCGGTAAACATAAATGCATAAAACATAAGCAGCACAAAGTGTTGGGATTAGGATAACAATAACGGAGCAGAGGGCGCGGTGTGCTGTGTAGGTCGCTGCACAACAAATGAATAATTAAAAGCAAATATACTATGGCAACAACAACAACACTAGCTGTCGTGCCACTAGCGTGAAGATTATAGATAAAAAGCATGGAAAATGCAACAAACAACAACAAAAACTAGCAACGAACGAACGCATTTAAATTCAAATCTTAAATGCAAATTCTGCTAAGAATGCACAACTTGTGGGGGACAAAAGCGCATGAAGTTAAGCGAGAAATCATTGCAATGCAAGCTACGATACAATTTGTTTATGTTTTTATTTTTTTGTATGTTACCCTGTAGAAAAATCTTTGTGAAAAAGTATGAATTTGAAGAAGGGTTGCTAATTCTGAAAAATATATAAATATTTGTAGGTATGCAAATAAACTATCTGCTAATTATGTAACGAAAAGTGGGTTTTTTATTATTTAATTTAATTTTAGTTTATTTTATTTTAAATAAACAATCTGCTAATTATGTAACGAATAGTGGGATTTTTATTTTATTTTATTTTATTTTATTTTATTTTATTTTATTTTATTTTATTTTATTTTATTTTATTTTATTTTATTTTATTTTATTTTATATCATTTTATATTATTTTATTTTATTTTATTATTTTATTATTTTATTTTATTTTAGTTTATTTTATTTTATTTTAATTTATTTTATTTCATTTCATTTCATTTCATTTCATTTCATTTAATTTTTTTTTATTTTATTTTATTTTATTTTATTTTATTTTATTTTATTTTATTTTATTTTATTTTATTTTATTTTATTTTATTTTATTTTATTTTATTTTATTTTATTTTATTTTATTTTATTTTATTTTATTTTATTTTATTTTATTTTATTTTATTTTATTTTATTTTATTTTATTTTATTTTATTTTATTTTATTTTATTTTATTTTATTTTATTTTATTTTATTTTATTTTATTTTATTTTATTTTATTTTATATCATTTTAAATTAATAATTTTTTATTTTTATTTTATTTTTTTTTATCTATTTTAATGTATTTTATTTTATTTTAATTTATTTTATTTTATTTTATTTTATTTTATTTTATTTTATTTTATTTTATTTTATTTTATTTTATTTTATTTTATTTTATTTTATTTTATTTTATTTTATTTTATTTTATTTTATTTTATTTTATTTTATTTTATTTTATTTTATTTTATTTTATTTTATTTTATTTTTTTTTTATTTTTTTTTTTTTTCTCTCAAAATTTCCTACAGGGTGCACACACTTGCATGTCATTAAGAGAGCACGTGCAGACGTAGGTGTTGCCACGGGCCACACTGTATTCTCTGTATTTTTAATCGATGCGAAAAGGATTGCACTAAGCAATCCTATTATCCTTTATGCTTAGTCTTTAGATGCAATAGCTCAGAGGCTATGCAAGTAATGGTCAGAAAAAGTATCTAAATTGAAAAGCAACAAAAAGTGTAATTAAGTTTGTCTTCTTCCGGCAACTGAGCTGATTTCTGTTGTGGCTAACGGTTTATTTTGTTGTTGAACGGAACGGATTTGCATGCATTTTGCAACTCGAACTCACATTAGAGACTCGAAGACTTATTCAGAATGATTTGTGTATAGCATTGCATGGAGAAATGCTTTTTCTTAAACCGTATTTCTTTTATGAGTTCAAAACTGTTTTGAAATTTGCTTCTAGTACGAATTTTTCGAGACATTGTTATCAAAAACGTGTAAATTGAATTTTTAAATTATTTAGCATACATTTAGGGGTATACATATATATAATAATATACAAGTAGCAACCATTCAACCCACTTTACGCAAAAATTTTAAAACCGAAATCTCATTTCACTATAAAATATTTGCACCTCCTTAAAGCATAACGTTTCAAAATCCGTTAAAGACATTACTTTATATTTATTACATGCTGCATTTGCAGCAAGACTAAACCGATTAACGTATTGAATTTCGAAAATCAATTTAGCTCGTATGACAATGTTTTTGCTGCTCTCTCCCCATGTGCGATAAGCTGCCGATGTAAACCTACACACACACCTATGTATGTATGTGGCATGCATATTGCAGAGTTCCCTAAGCGTGGGTTAAACGCTGTCGTGCTTGTTTTCTGTTTGCGGCATTATCTATGCATGCATAATCCCGGCGGAGCAAACTGCTTACACATGCGAGATGCCATCGAGAGTTGAATGAAATAAAATAAAATCAAAGATACAGCAAGAACAAAAACGGATACCAAAGACACGTGTGTTTGTATGTGTGTGTCCTCATGTACGTAAGGATAATGCATATGCGTTATAGTTGTTATTGCTGTTGTTGCCATAAATGCAAGCGCATATAGAGAATAAAAGTAAGCCATAAGCCTTCAAGAGTTTTAACGCAAACACACACACACACACTCGCTTCCATACAACTACAAGCGACCTAAGTGAAGCGAAAGCGAAACCCGAAAACAATTTTTCAAATATGGATTTGCATTTTTCGCCCATTTATACGCAATTTGCATATGCCACAACCACAGCAACAACAACACCAACACCAATGCCACGGCACAACGCAATTTTCTGCATGGCGTTGCAAGTTGTATGCTGCCAAACGCAAACACACACACACGCGCGCACGCATTCAAATCCATAGACAAGTACTTGTTGTGAGTTAACAAACAAGTAAGATGATCTAGTTTTTATGCTTTTCTTCTTCTTCTTCTGCTTCTACTCGCTTCTTTTTTCCGCACACATTTGTATTTCTTCCGGTGCTTACCTGTTACAATGGCTTGCAACACGCTCACTCCACCGCTTGCCACATGCCGCATGCCGTGTAAGCCAGTATGTCTTTATTCAGCACACTTGTACACTAATGCCACCGTTAAGAAAACACACACACACACACACTGAGGCATACATGTGTAGCTGTAATTTGCATACCGTTGCTTGTGTTGGCCATGCGGCACGTGTGTTTTGCAGGTTTATTAATCCTTTGGCACATAAACAACCGAAACGGCTTCTTTAGAGCGCAGCTGTAGCTCGTTGTAGGCGTGTAAGTAAATTAAAATGAAGCTGAACCATCTGGGAAATTTGCAATTTTTCATTTTCTTTTCGCTTTGTAACATAAATTGTTGTTGTGTCGTTGTTGTTGCTTTTGTCGTTTCACCTCCATTGTTTTAGGTGTTGCTTAACTATCGAATTGTGCACAAGTGCATTGAGTGCGCACGTTCTTATTGATGGATGCTTGCAGTTTGGAAGTAGCTAGATATCAGGATCCCGACTTTTCGGTGCTGGAATTTATAGTTTTAAAATTTCAAAGAACAGAATTTTGAGACTGGCAATTTTATGTTTCGAGGTCCCGACTTTTTGGGACAAGAAGATTTATATTTAAAATTCAAAGAACATAATTTCTTAAATTTGAGATTTTTAAACTTCAGGATCTCAAATTTTTGGGACCAAGAATTATAGGTTTCATATTCAAGAACATAATTTCGACATCCACGATTGAGAATTTTGGGATTTAAATTTTGGGACTAGAAGTTATATTTTTCAAATTAAAAAAACAGAACTTCAAGATCCCCAATTTTCGGGAATAAAAGTTATAGTTTTAAAGAACAGAATTTCCAGATCCCAAATATTCTGGAATAAAGTTATGGGGTTCAAATTTTTGAGAACAGAGTTTCGGGATCCACGATTTCGGGATTGCCGAATTTCGGGACTAGAATTTATAGTTTTCAAATGTCAAAGAACAGAATTTCAGGATCTTGACTTTTCAGGACTAGAAGTTATATAATAAATTATTTAAAGAACAGCATTTTTGAGATCTTGACTTTTCGAGATTTCATTTAGATTTCATTTTTAAGGAACAGAATTTCGGGATTAGAGATTTTGAATTGCGGGATGAGACTAAAATTTTAAAGAACATAACTTTCTGGATTGTAAAAATTACATTTCGGATTACCGATTTTTCGGGACTAGAAATTTTCATATTTTAATGAAGTTCTTAGTGCAGAAGACAAAAATTAAAAAATTTTAATCCCGATTTTCTGGGATCCGACACAAGATTTCTAACACCCCTGTACTTTCATATAAATACATACATGCATATTAGAGCTCTTGGTATTCGACTAATCGAATAACCGAATTAACCGAATAGTGCATTATTCGAATAATAATGTTCAGTTTGCACTATTCGGATAATCGTCAGTCATCGACTATTCGATTAACCGCTCATTTTCGACTATTCGGTTAACCGTTCAACCGTCGACTATTCGAATAGTGAAAGTTCATTAAATTTCTATGTTTATTGAAAAATATGAAACTCATGAAAAATACGAACAATTGACATTTCACAAATAAAAACAAACAAAAATCAAAGGCTGCTTGGATTTCAAACAATTTTCATTTATTCAAATGCTGCCAGCGGAGCAACTATTCGAATAGTCGCAGCAAACTATTCGAATAACCGTAGTAGAACGATTATTCGAATAGTCGTAACATTAATTTTAAGAGCCCTAATACATATATACACACATGCATAGATGCACTTGAATACCCTCAGCTGCACCTCATTCATATGCTAAAACTGCCGAGATCCTATGAGCTCTGCCGTGTGTCGCACACTTCCTGCTTATCCGTCGCTTCATGAATGAATGCAAATCAATGGCATTTTTATAGTTTACTCATGCGGTTATGTTGTGTGCTTGTGTATACGTGTTTGTGTATGTGTGTGTGTAGCTAGTTTTTTTCGTATGGTTTAGTCAGAGTTTTAGTAGTTGTTAGTGTTAGTGGGATTTTCATTGCATCAGCAGTATCAGTGGAATGAAAGTGAAACCTCAGCGGCTTGCAGCTGGAGTGTTGCATTGAGCTGAGCTAAGCCACATTTAGTTGTTGGATATGCAAAATTATTTATGTTTGTTACGCCAAGATTAACAAATAAAAGCATAGGTAGGTAGGTAAGTCGGTAGCATGGAAAAATATCAAAGTTTACATAGACACAGGGAGATTGCTGGAAGGAAAGTGAACTACAAAACTGTATCAGAAATGAGTTTCAATTCTTTGGTACAAAGCAATCATAAGAAAATCTTTAATTTCAAATTTTAATTTTAATTGAATGGAGCTTTAAAGAATAGATATTCCCCACAAAATCTATGTAAATATTCCGTAATAATATCGTCGCGTAATCGAGAAGACAGTTGGAGTTAGAAGAACGCAAAAGATTTCCATCACAGATACCTTTCCATTCAATTACATCTATCTAATACCGCTCATCTAACACCATATATGATTAATAATTATCACAATCGTCTATATGATCTTGTCCTGAGATACTTTCTTATGTGTATAGTGAGTCTCTAAAGCAGTTCAGGAATTTTCATTTTTTTATATCTCACTGACCCAATACTTCTATGAGAAAACATATTGTCTTGACTGCCTTAACATAAATTCTACCATATATTTGCCTACAATTAGGGGCATACCGAGTATATTCTCAATAATAAAAAAGAAACAAATAATAATTGATATTAATATTAAAGTAATATTAAAATAAAAATATGCTGAAAATAATCATTTTGATAAGACATTTAGTGAAAACAGTTATCGACTAATCGAATAATATAGTATACCTTTTGGCTTTAATCGACAAATTATTATCAAGTCCTTTCTGAATTATTGTAAAATAACTTTAATAATATGGAGATGACATATGAGTGGCTATCATTGCTAAAACAACTTAAAAACAATTATTTTGACCGAAAATTCTCGAAACTCGTGAATTAAATTTCAACCACAATCACCTGAGCACCAGTCTGCGCCTTTAACAAACAAATACGCCCTTCACTTAGAATGCAACCTAAACACCACTCCCGTTTCTCACTTCGGTTTAATCAACGCGGCTAACTCCGCCCGCTTTTAGCTTCGGCTAAATGCTTAAAAGCCCACTTTGAGATCTGTAAGTGAATTAAATACACCATTACTACCAGTTTTGAGGCAGAGCGCCTGAGCATATACAACAACAAGCATTGCTTCCTGCAGAGGCAGCAACACAAAAGTGTTGTTGTCTGTTATGGAAAGAGGCTATCTAACACCCAGCGGCACTGTTGGAAGTAGTAACTAGAGTTAAAGCAATAACAAAAATAAAAACAAATGCAACGGAAAAAGGACACAGAACAACAGAAAAAATGGCAACAGCCTCTAAGCCGCCGGCAATTGCTGGAAAAACTAGGCAAGTCGCGGCAGCACTGACAACACGCGCGGCCAACAGCTGCGTCCGCGTTGCCATCGTGTAAAGCGCAACAGAGCAATGCAACAGTGTCAGCCGGAAAATGGCAAACGCAACAAAAACGCACAAATTTCGAAAAACCCGTTCAACGTAATGCTTTGCTTCTGCCACGTTCCAGACTCGGCAACAATAAAAAGTGGCAACAAAGCGAGCAGGTTTTAGCGTCGGTGCATGCAAATGAATGAATGGGATTTTAAGTGAACCGAAAATGTTCCGATGTACTTTTTTTCGTTTCCGATTTTTTTTTGTGTTCGCCGAAAAAAATCAACACCAAAGTCAAAGCAATAAGCGCGGCGCAATAGATGAGCGGACGGGGCGGCAGCTGCTGCCAGCATTGAGTGGGTGACAATGGCAACGCGAACCGGCTTTCGGTTTTCGTGCGAATTTAGTGCAGCCAACAACAGTAAAGATGTCGCAGCTCAATGGACAATGCAATGGAACATGTGGTTTTCGTCGAAATATTGCGTAAAAAATGCGACGCCAAAACAGCCAGTATGACTTCCTCAATCGTTAGACCGAGTAGTGGCCCACACAACCATAAATTGCGTCGGGCCAATGCACGAAAAACAGCTAAAAACAGCGCGCGCCTTCTGGGCCACGCTGGCACGACACAATTTTGTTAATGTGTGCGACGTTCCTAGCAGACAATTATTCAACGCGTATATGCATTTGGCCAGTGGGCTTAGTTGCTGTTATCTAGCCAACGCTTATTGACTTTATGGCGCGTGCGCTGAGGCCTTCGCAGCTGCGCTCACGCCACACGATGTTATCATTGCAGTACTGACCCTAAGGGGAATGTTTTCGCTAGTAAAAGATAAAGTTTGGTATTTTCTGTACACATTCTGTAGCCAGATTTAAGAGGATTTTTCCTGAATTTTTCACGCCGCTGTGACTTTTCATTGTTTAAATGAGAATCCTCATACTCATGCTTCATCTTTTCTAGCTTCTTAACAGATCTTACATTTAGTTCTCGGTTTGGAAATTCAGTATCAAACCCGAAGAGCCCTGATATCCTTATTTAACTTGTTCGACATACAGTTAGACGGTCGAAAAAAAATGAATTTTCCAGATTTTTTTCTTAGAAAACTTTTTAATTTATTGATCCAAAAATTTATACACATATTATGGTATCTTTTAACTGTATTTTAAGACTTAGTACTAGTAAAAATATTTATTTGAAAAAGAGCTACAACTGATCTCCAGAAGCTCCTCTCAAAAAAGACGTTTTGCGGTGACCACTATATCTCGGAACTGGATCATCCGAAATTAAAAAACCAAACAGATTTCGTTAAAATAATGTTAAATCTAGTAATTGATCGAAGGAATTAGCAAAATAAAATTTTTTGACAAAATGGCGGTTTCTCAAAAAAAAAATATTGATTTTTCACCGAAATTTCGGCCTTAAATTGTTTATAAAAAAAAAAATATTTATCGGAGAGAAAAAATCTACGATTAATTACTAAAAAATATATTTAAGTAGGTCGTGTTAAAATTTGAGACTAATCGGTCTAGCCGTTTTCGAGTAATGTTGGTCACCGACTTTGAAAACACCATTTTGAGAAAAACGCGTTTAAAGTTTGGACCTTGTACTTCCAAGCACTCTGAAACGCCTTTTAAAATTTTTCATTTGCTTGTAACTTTGAAAATATTCACCGGAACGATATGAAATTTTCTGTGTGTATTCTTAAATATATGTATGTACATTAAGAAAATGAAATAAAAAAAACGATTTTTTGAAAATTCTAACTGTATATAACCCCTTAAGCGAGTGTCAAACGAACGCTCCACTTAGATTTAACAATTCAATAAAGTATGATTTTCCTGCGGGGATATCACGCGTAATAACTACCGTTATACCAACACGTGACACACCTTCACTGCTGACCGCGCTCCGCGTTGCCTGGCGGTTTCACCGCTATTTGCTGTACTTACTCTAGTATTTGTCGCCTGTCGCGTGCCGATTGTAGTTCGGTGGTTGCATTTGCACTGACTCTCGCGGGTCTCCTAACGCTGTTTACCACCTGCGCCCAAAGTCGCCAACGCAGCGGTACACACCGGTCGCCGCACCTCGCCATGCACTCGACTCAAACTTTGTCACGGTCGACTGCGAATTGTTGTTGTTGCTGTTGCTGTGGCCGGCGCTGCCGCTGTCAACTCGCCTCCGGTGTGCTCCTAATGTGTGTGTGTGTGGCACGTTTCGTACGCGTGGCCATGCGGGCACACATGACGGCAGTGACGGTGGCAATTTCAAGCCCGCTGGCTGCGCGCGGGCCAACGGAAGCGCATGGCACGTTTTGTGAATTCACTTTTTAATTAATTTGTTGGAAATGTTTTCATGCAGGCGCTGCATTTTAGGACACAACTCAAAGCGACAACTCGCCGTACAAGCGTAATGAAGTTGTCAGGCGAGCATTTTCAAATTAAATACTTTGAAACCATTACGACCAAGCAATGGCAGCAGAAAGCAGCTTTAATAGCACGACACAAGCACATATATACTATACATTTGTATATACATATATATACTTTTCTGTAGCCGCTTTAACTCAATGTTGCAACACTTGCTTTTATAGATAAGTACACGCATCTATTCTTGGTCCGTGTGCAATAATTTATGGAAAGAGGTTAAAAATACACACGTGCTGCCATGACAACGTTTCTTTGACGCCAACAGCAATAACAATAACGATAGTACCCACATTCACATATCATCAATAAAACATACAATTTTCTATGGCGAAAATGCCAGAGGACAACAAATTTTTATTTTCTGCGAGCTGCTGCTTCTTCTTCCTCTTGTTTACCTTTGCTGCACAAGTTTTGCTGGTTTTGCCTTTTGATATTCAAGCAAATGTCAGAATGCACAAAAAAAATATTTGCACAACCTTTTGACTTCGAATACCATTTGTCACTCCCGCATTTGCACAGTGACAAGTGACAAGAGGATGAATCATTTCCAAGTAGCATACGAAACTTTGCTTTAACCTCTCTCTTACTCTGTCATTTGCAGTGAGTGGGTGAAATTGATTTAAGCCATTTCCAGGTTAAATTATTAAGAGTGCAATATACATATGCTCATGAATTGCAAAATTCAGTACTATTTGGTAGCGTTTTAGTTAAGAAGTGAATTTGGCTGACCTGAAGACTAACCTATTAATATACAGATATATGAGTGTTTCTCAACTGAAATATATTTAAGAGATTAATGAAGAATTTTTTACTATTTTCGTATACCGACTTCTGTCATATTTAGAAATAAAGAAGTTCGGAAGAACCGTGCATCAGTACTCTCTGAAAATGAAGGAATAAGAAAAGCAGTAAATACTTTCGTGGTAACTATTCGAATTATTTATAAGAGACCGTTACGGTAAGTTTTTGAAGTTTTTATTACGGTAAAATTCATAATACTTCATTCGACTAATACCACATATGGTAGAAAGGTGTTTTAAGACGGTGTTCCAATGGACTTAATTCTTGGAGTCATAAAGCTCTGTTTTTTCATTTGTAGTGATAACCTGATACAAAATTCATTACAACAAGTCTTCTGCTAGGGATTTTCATCGTTCGAAATTTGTAATCTTCACATGACCAAATTGAGGTTGATCCCAAACCTTTTTGAGTTGGCAACTGGACACTTTGAACGCCTTTGTCTCAAAACCGTATTTTTCAAACTTTCCTCCATCGCATCTCAAAAACGGGTTGGCCGAATGAAACAGATGTCTACCAAAAGTCCAGTTTTTGGTATATTCAATTAATCGTAGTGCTTTCCATGCATTTCAGGGGGGTAAGGTTTGACAACTTTTTTTTTCATTTTTTTATTTTATTTCTGAACTTTCAACATCTCAAGTATATTGTGTTTTATTGTTTTAGGTCATTCGGAGAAAAACTAACGAAGTTACAGCAGGTTGAATAACGGTACCTCCAGCTACCTGCGCTGAGTGTACAAAACTTTGAATCGATTTTCCCAAATATGTCATTTTTAACGTCGGTGACCAGGCATGACCTACTGCATCGATCGTTTTGAAATTTTGAACAAATATTCTACATATATATAGCTCTCGAATGACGTCGAGTTTTTCCAAAAATGTTATTATTAACAATTTTACAATAACAAATATGTAGGTCGATTTTTTCGTTTAAAATCGTCATTTTGGCTTGAAAATGGTACCAAAATTTTAAAATTGAAAAATTAAAAAAAAACTCGACGTCAATTGAGAGATAAACTAATAAACTAAAGAAAGCATTTTGATTTTTTGGTTTCGGATGATCCAGTGATGCTGTAGGCTGGTCACCGCACAAAAACTTCTTTTCGAGGTGCCTGCAGAGATCGACGATAAATCCGTTATTCCTCGCTATTTTTCAATAAGTATCCTTAAAATGTTGTACTTTCATATAATAATAAGTAAAATAAACCTACAGCAATAATTTTTTCTAAAAAAAATTCATGAAAAAAGGTCCTTACCTCCCCCTTAAGCTTACTTTTTTCTTTTTCGATAAGCCAATCAGCCGTTATCGTGGAGGAAGTGGGAGCCCATTTTTTCGAGGCGTGGCCTGTAACTCATGTTCTACACAATATTTTTAGCTCAAAATTCATATTTATACTGTCGAAATATATGTTAATAAATGATAATAAACTTAAGGTTCTATCTATTCTATTTACTGGTCGAAGAACAAAATTACAAAAATCACTAAAAATCAGACCGACCCCCTTAAATGAACTTATTATGTCAGAGTACAATTCTCATATATTCGTTTTACATAATAAAGAAAGAAAAATCATGTAAGATAAATAAACGAATTTCACTCCTAGATCATATTCAAGTGAAGCAATTTTCATCTCTTGAATATTTTTAAATTTATTGAGAAGAACTTAAATTAAAATACTTTAAAACTCTCCTTCGGCCGCACCTTAAATAAATTTGGGGCGATTGCACTACGCCACCTGCCGCTTAAAGTGTAGGAATTCAACGATTTTTCACATACTTAATTCATGCAAAAATTCAACACCGCCAAACTTGAATTTTCCCCTTATTCCTTCATAAAATTCAGTGTCTCGTAATAATTTAAAGAATCCTTACGGCATTCCTTTCATTTTTAATGAACTTAACTGCAAGTCAATTTTCATATTTTCATTTTTACAAGTGTCTGCCGCTGATTTTGGCAGCCAAATTTCAGACTCATAAAAATGCAGCTTTATGGCTTTGTTTGTACACTTTTGGCAGTTAAATCGTCAGTGGCAGTGGTGTGGGCGGTGTCCTTATTGAAATTTGGCAGAAAAGCAAAAAATTAGTGCCACTCACACAGACACACTTGTGTATATTAGCACTGACTGTGAGAAAATATACATATTTAATTTAATAAAATGCATAAAATATAGCCTCTCATCCGGAATGGCGACAACTGGTGATTCAGAACTTTTGTGTTTCATGCAACTTAAACGGTAACTAATCGGAACGTATAAATAAAAACAAATGCGTTGGGACGTTTGTGCCTATATATTTCTTTGGAGAAGCATTAAGCTTTGGGAACATTGAAACGTTGATTTGAACTTAGCAAATATAGTATAGCTAAGCTATACAACTGTGATCGCTCAATATTCTTCCCCTAATCCCTATAAAGTATTGAACTATAAAGAAGAGTTGGGCCTCCCGATGGAATTTCTATAATATACAACAGCGTTTGCCCTGCTGTTTCAGCTTTGGGACCTTTTCAGGCTCCTTAAAGTCGGTTGAAATAAAACAAAATTTACTTCAACAACTTCCACCACTTAAGAGGCATATAAAATGCGAAAACAATTACTTTTATGATGCCTATCAATTTATGCAAATGCATCGAGTAAATCCATGCTAAAACCTGCAGTCAATTTGATGTCCAATAAATGTCCGTAAAACATCCTTCAAAAACTTTTCCACTGTGAAATTGAATTTTCATATTTATTTACATGTTGCATCTTGCTTCCGCTTGCATAAACTAATTCGGACGCATGCAACAACAAGCGCACACTCAACCGAACAGGTGCACGAGCGCCATACTCGAGTTGGAGTACTCTCCAATACAGTGAGTTATTGAATATACAAGAGAGATCCTCGTGTGTGTGTGTGTGTGTGTGTGTAATAAATTGAAATTTTCTGCATATCATCTTTGCTGTTATGATGTCATAACTTATTTGCCGCACCATCAAAACAACCACTCACTCACCGAACGCGAGCGCTCATGTACTATTCAACAAGCCAGTAATGCCGTTATATCAAAAATGTTGCAACACAACGTATCGACGCACTTCAATGCGAAGTAGATGACTGCGCTTGCAACTATTAGAAAACTGCTGACGGAAATTGAATTCGGAACCGGCGCTGGACCAACTCAGCCAAAACACAGACGCACGCGGTTGCACATATGCAACGGCAAAACTTATTCACTTTGGTAAGTGCTTGAGCCCCAGTTTGCATCTTCCTCGTAAGCCTCCGCTGCAGTTGTTGCTGTGCGACGGACTTCAGCCACCAACGGTTCAAGCGTAGCGTAACGAAGTGTAAAAAGTCGTAGAAGAAACTTTCATCGCCTTCGCAGTTCAGCTTCCTTAGCGGCGCGTCTGTGTTGCCACTTCTACATATGCTATGGATTAAAATTACTTTTTCCACTTTGCAACTAGTTCTTACCGTTTACCCCTTGGCAGCTTTCACTTGACTTGGCGCTCTTCTCATTTCCAGCGGATGAGAAGAAAAAAACTTTGACTTAACTCTGCACGGGCAGTGAGACATCCAAGCGAAAGAATTATCAACTCAAAAAAATTAACTGAAAACTACTTCTTACAACAAATATGTGAGTTCCATGAGAATCGGTATGTCCAAAGTGAAGCAGATGCTCTAGGCATTTATTGGTATTTCACGTCGCACTTAACCTCAATTGTAAGAGCACTCCAACCTAAATCAATCAGCGGCCACCATCTAGAATTCGGATTGCATCTAATTTGGCCGGGTTCTTAATAAATCCCCAGTAGTTTCGCCGTTCCACAAGTAGCGGGCGAACCCAAGCGCTAAGTGTATACTTTATGCGCTTGATCTGTCCAGCGGTCGAGTAGTAGTATGGAACCATTGGAACCAAATATTCTTCTACAACTTTCCTCCCGAAAATCCTAATAACCATTTCAAAGACTGTTTTAGATATTAGTACTAGTCCAATGTCATGTACTCGTATATGAATTAGCTTGTCGGATATTATTTCATTTGGCACGAAACGATTTAATATATTCAAAGTACCACCAAAAACCTCTGTCGGGTAAGTGAATGAAGACTAATCTTCTGGAATAATGTGGTACTCATTTACACAATATCTAAAGTGAAATCTTTACTCAGGTTCGCTATTGAGTCCAAGCTGCACCAATATCAAAGAATGCTGAAAATTCTTTTTTTTAATCCGGGTTCAACGCAATCTTCTGAGATGTATACTGCGGCGCAAAGTGAGGTCATTCGCGGTACGCCTCTTCCCTTCAGGCCACAAAAGGAACATTAAACTTTTAAAGGCGAATTGAAATGAAGTTGCGAAATTGAAGAAAGACAATTTACGCTTTCTTTTACGATGACTTCAAACTGCAAGTAAGTTTGTTTCCATTGTAAAATATTTAATAAAATTAAATTTTCCAAATTTACACACCAACACACGTGACCTACTACAAGAATATCGAGGACTTCGGTAGCTTCCATTACTTTCGTACGACTTTTTTCATTTCCAACGGCGAGTGGTTTTAATTTTCTTTATTTATCAGCCAATCAATCAGCTCATTCAATCTCAGCGACATAAAACGTCAGCAAGTCTTACCGCCGCACAAATATATATACACACCGGAGAACTTTTACTCAAGCACTCCTTGAGTTTGAGCGCTGAAAGAGCCTCCTTGCTGACAGAATATACATATATTTATATGGTGGCATGCATGTGTGTAGCGGTAATTTGCAGCGTTCGTGTATCTGCGTGTGTGTGCTCCAAGGCAGCTCGAAGCAGTGTATGACACTCTTCAGCGCATCAAAGAGACGAATTTCATTCCTTCATAGTTAACTTTTGCAACAGCAAAAAAAATTAAAAAACAAAAAAAAAAGAATGCCGGCAAATTGAAAACGACAGACCAAGTTTGGCCCCTGTGAAAATCGCACAGCTTTTCGGGCAATTCAACTATTAAAAGTACATGAAGGTAATTTCTAGAAGCTCTGCTTTCACCTTCAGATACTGCCACACTTTATTATTCTTAGTTTTTCTCTCTTTTCTCCACAAAACTATCAGTTTGCTAGCTTCCGACTGACCGTATGCCTTCACCGCCTTCTTAATGCATATGAGTGTATGTGTCAGTGTATGAGTGGTGTGTGTGTGTGTATGTGAAGAGAAGCACTTTGTTATTTTGCCTCAGCGCTGACCTCTCCATTCAGGAAATGCTGCCAAGTTTGACATTTTACTTTTTGACATTCGAATTTGGGATTAAAGTCTTGCACCATTACTAACTGTATGCGTGTGTGTATATTTATGTGTGTGTGTGTGTGTGCATGCACAAATATTTTCATAAGACGCCTGAGGGTGTGCGCAGTGAAGTGCAGTGAGGTGAAGCTCGAGCAAATAGAGTGCAATTTTTGTAGTAAAATACAAACTCTTTCTTGGATGCAGTTTTCGGTTTCTTAACCCATTCATGGACATAAGAAAATTTTGTCATGGGCTTAATACCTTTGAGACTTTGCTCGAGTTGCTGTCACGTCGTCTGCTCTTTAGATAATAGAAAACCTGCAATGGTAGGAGATTTTATTATACTCGGTTTGATGTAAAAGAACCGTGAGCCTACTGAATGAGACTGTGGAGGGTTGAGGGACTCAGCGCTTTACTGTTAACTGAAAGGTAGTGAATTGAAACTAGGGTCCAGAGATTTTTTTTTTTTCGAAATAGAAAATTGTAATGCCAATCGTTTCACAGCGGTTACTGCCAATCCTTTTTTCTCACAAAAATCTCTCAGGTTCAGTGAGGTACTAAACTATTAAGACCGAATTTCTTCAAAAAGGAATGAAGTCCGACCAAACATCCAATAAAGTTGTAAGCAATAATTCTTTCAAAAACATAAAATCATTTATATTTTTCCGCTTATATCCTCCGATATTCCAAATCCGACGTGTTCTTCTGAGAGCACTAAGAGGTTAAATCACAGTTGGTACACCAAAGAAGCCAGTGGAGTGAAGCTTTGTCGAGTTTCTACATTATGTAGACGTCTCTTATACGCTTACATGTATTTACATCTAATCTGTATATTTGGAAGCAAATCCATTACAAGACAGTATTGCAACTTCATTGCTGCAACTCAAACTCAAAGTGAAATAAACTTTAATACATCGTTGTCGTTGTTGCAATATATATTTATTTTTGTTTTTGTTAGCGGTATTTTTTATGCATTCTTTTTCATATTATTGAATTGCATTAGCTTGGCTTGCAGTTGGTGTGGACAGCTGATTGCGGTTTGGGGTCAGAGTTGCCAACTGCATGCAAATCAGTTAACCACGAAGAGAGAAGAATTTTTTAAATTAAATTTCTTCGAGTGGTTTTAAATTAAATGAATTCGATGCGAGGTTGTTTTGGAAGGGCAAAAAAGTAAGTAAATATATAAAAATACTAGCTGACCCGGCGAACTTTGTACCGCCTAACAGTCAATGAATGTGGTGTTACAGATAAGCAGAACTTTATGATTTTTTGAAAGCAATACAATGAATACATATAATATTTATAGCGGCCCGGTACGTGCTTCGCTACGTATAAAGTGAAATATAAAATATAACTAATTTATAAAAAAAATATATTTAATTATTTGCTAGCTATCCAAAACATTTGGATAAACAATATTTTTTGTTTTTCCATTTTGATCATGAATAAACAAACGGCTGGGGGTACCGACTCTGGAACAGGCAACATAAAGTTGTCCATGTGAAAAACATGATTCCTCCAAATTCACACCACAAACGTTAAGTGTTTGCCCTTGAGCTTTGTTGATAGACATCGCAAATGATAAACGCACAGGATATTGTAATCGTTTGAATTCAAATGGCATATCAGTTGGAATCATAGGGATACGCGGTATTAAACAAACTTCTCCTTTTGATTTACCAGTTAAGATCGTAGCTCCAATCAAATTTGGCAATAAATTTTTCACTGCCATTCTGGTGCCATTACACAGTTTTGGTAGATTAATATTTCGCAATAATTCCACTTTCAGATTCAAGCAATGCGGTGGTATACCAGCCGGTTCTAATGAATTTAAAAATTCAGTTGGATAATTCATTGCCTCATTGCCATTTTTTGGCCTAGTTGGAAATTCGCTTTGCGCTATATTTATTTTTTTCACAAATTCACACAAACTTCAATAATTATTAAAAAAAAAAAATATAATAACTAATAATTTTGCACCGCGGTAATTTCGGACACTACTGAACGTATGGGGCCAAAGAAAACGCTCCGGCGATGTTTACACTCCAATGTCATATATTCTCCTAATTTGAATTTTCTTAATGCTAAGAGTCAAAGTTCTATATACATACATACAAAAAACAAAATATTCATGAATTTCTTTATGCAAAATAAATGCACCGTAATATAGTTCGATGTCTTTTCAAAGCCTACTTTGTTTGTCGATCTGCCTGCTACATACATACCTACATGTTGATATAAATATAATGCAGTTAGTTTGTAGGTGGGAATAATAAGTATGGTAGTTAAGACGAAAGTTCATAAATTTTGAGAGCGAAAGAGCGTAGCTAAGTAGGTAACAAATCGTTTAGTAAATGATTAAACTATTATTGATGTATGTATGCTAATATGAGCGCTTTTCAGCTTTCCAAGTAGGTACGAGTTAAATAAACAAAAATGTAACATATGTGTGGTGAATTTTTTGAAACATTTTGGCCGATATCTCGAGACCCTAGTCACGGAGCAGCATCAAAAATACTCTATACTATAGAAATCATCAACAGCTTCCATTTGCTACCCATATTGTACAAACACATCCTAGGGTTACCCGGGTCCACGTTTTGGCCTATTTCTCGAGACCCTGGTATCCGATTGATTGCCTGCTACATACGTACCTACATGTGTGGTGAAATATTTGAAACATTTTGGCCGATATCTCGAGACCCTAGTCACGGAGCGGCATCAAAAATACTCTACACTATAGAAATCATCAACAGCTTCCATTTGCTACCCATATTGTACAAACACATCCTAGGGTTACCCGGGTCCACGTTTTCGCCTATTTCTCGAGACCCTGGTATCCGATTGATTGCCTGGTATCCGATTGATTGCCTGCTACATACATACCTACATGTGTGGTGAAATTTTTGAAACATTTTGCCGATATCTCGAGACCCTAGTCACGGAGCGTCATCAAAAATACTCTATCCTATAGATATCATCAACAGCTTCCATTTGCTACCCATATTGTACAAACACATCCTAGGGTTACCCGGGTCCACGTTTTGGCCTATTTCTCGAGACCCTGGTATCCGATTCTTAAAATTTCAAAACACAAACCATCTACTGAATAGTCCAAACAAAGCCTAAAAATTTGGTTTGGATAGGTGAGCCCGTTCTTGAGTTATAAGATTACCAAGGAAATGTAACTTCTTTTTATATATATAGATAATGTGTGCGACAAATATACAGTGTATGGAAGGTTTTTCATAAGTCTAGATAGGGCTTATTTATTAATTTGAATCACACACTGGGCTGATATGATTGGTTAGTGATAACTGCAGTGGGGACCTGTTAAAAATATTTATTTCATTAATACAAAGAGAAGAAGGATACACATTTTTTACTATGAAAATTTAACATTTTATTTATTTAATTAAATTTTCCAAATGTCATGTTGATCATAACACCTCTGCATAACGGTGTTGATCAACAAACTCAAAAAGTTATAATTTCAACAACTTACAATCCATCCTCCCTCACTCCACTTTCTAATAAAGAAACAAACTTTCAAACAAAATTAATCACATTTTCCTACTTGGCTCCTGAAATTGCCACGAAACGCCACGAATTCTCGCAAAGTCTCAATAACATTTTGTAAATAATCGGACCGCAAACTGTCGGTAACCTCAAAACTTAAACTTTTTACATTCTAAATATATTTTCATTACCGGCATTACGAGAAGAGCATGCGTAAGTAGCAAAAACTCTACGAAAACGCTTGAAAGTACGAAGAAAGTTCCGCCCCAGCCGCTTCCGCTCAGCGCCGCAAGTTGCCAGGGCCGAGCTTTTTGCCTTGGCAACCGAAAGTGTGGAATTTTAATCTAAGTTCCTTCCAAGCCATTCAACGCTAAAACACATTCACGAAATGCATTTACCAAAATCGCAAACTTTTTCGCATTCACCCACAGTCAACTGCTCAAAACTCAAAACTCTGAAGTCGCATCAAGCCATCACAGACCATCTCAGGCAATCTCCAGCAAATCTCAAGCAGCGCAACTAACTTTTCCATCACGCAGTCGTTGACTAATGTCACAGGCACTCAGCGCAGCGCTGCAATTCAACATGTTTTCCGCCGGCCTTCGTTGAGAAGCCCGCGAAAGGGAATGTGGGGGTCAGCGCTAAGCAACGGCCGGGTCGGTCGGTGGTGCAACTATTATGCAAATATCAAAAATAATTTCTTTTCAATTTCCTCAAAGTAAATAGCTGAAAGCATAAATTTTCAATTCTGCATTTCACTTGAAGGTCCACAGGGCTCCGGCGCAGAGTCGCAGCAGCAACTGGGCAATGTTCGCGAGTTGTTGCAAACGGACACCGGCCATAATGCAAGCGCGCCTCAGCGACCCGCCGCCCCTCCATCAGCACCAGTGCTTATTAAGCGAGCGCCGCAGGGGTATTCAATTCGACTTAACCAACAACACCAATAAGCGATGGGAAAACAGTTGTGAAACTGCTGCAGCGCAAATAATAAATTTGCATAATTCTGTACAAACAAGCAATTTGTAGCCAAATGCACACACACACACACGTAAATGCATAATCGTGTCGCCATACGCGTCCTTGGACTCCCTTATCCGGCAGCGGCGCATTGAAAATGTCGAGTGGATTTCGCGTACTTTGCACGATTGCACGCTGTGGCATGGCGTGTTGCAAGCTATTGTTGTGACACTCGGCGAGTTGTACGTGCTGCTAACGCCCCCCGCGCCCCGAACTCCGTCGAGCGCTTACCCGTTAGCCGTGATTTTGTGACGTTGTCAGCCTGAAAATGTCATTTTCGTGCAAATTTTGTACTCAAACAACAGCAAAACAACAACAACAACGCGTGTTGCTAATTCAATTATGAGATTACGAATTTTCCCAAAAATTTTCAATAAATGCTGCACGCAAAGTCGTTACAACTATGTATTTATGACAGACGGGCAGTCTGTCCGGAGGGGGGTAAATTGTTATTCGTTTGTCATTAAAAATCACGTCCGACATTTCAACATCAAAATGCAAATTGCACTTGAGGGAGCGAGTGCAGCAGTAAAATACATTTCGCCCCAACTCGAAGCTTTTGCAAACCCTGCTTTGTTGGTAGAAACATTGCAAATGAAATGTCGGAGGAAATGTTTTGAAGCTTTTAGCGAATTTCCCGTTAAAAATGTGAGCATAAATCAACGAAATAAGATAGAATCCTTATCTGCGACATATTTTATGACACTTTAGCTTTGAAGACAGTTTTTTCGTTAAAAATCATTAATTTTCTTATAAAGGAAACCCGAGCGGTACCAGGCGAGTACTACTTTTTTAGAAGAAGTATCAGCATACTATTATGAATTTCTTAAGGAGTGATAGTTACAGCAGTCTCTACTACTTAAGCCTCAAAGTCTCTTTTCTATTTATGAGTATTGAGTTAAATTTGCTATTTAGTCCTGGACTCAAAGGTAAACTCTCGCACTCTTTCTTAAACTTACGGCTAGATATACATAAAGCTTCTAGTTCTCAATGCCAGATAAACGACTGCAACAACAGTGAAAGCCTCAGGAATTGAGTAATTTTCACTATCTTCTCCATGCTCTCCTAAGAACCAATTTATATAAGATCACCCGTGCTTTTAGTAAAAAATCCATCGCTTTCACTATCGAATCAGTTCGCATAAGATAGAAATATCTATTTTCTAAAACAAATTGAGCACCAACTACTAACTTTTTCGATTCTCTGTATCTACTTTTTCCTTCGATTCGCTTGGCGCGTTAAAAATCTCTTTCAAACGAAGAAATGCGACCTAAACGTGCAAAGTCTACTCCCATCTGCGCTAGATGCTATTGTTATCGCTCATTAATGCTCTTCTCGGCCATGTTACTCATTATTCGCCACATATAAATCATGTGCGTGTTATACAAAGTCTACTAAAGCCTAATAGAAATGAGTAAATTGGTCATAATCCTAAATTTAGCAAATCCTTTGCTATAAAATCATCGAGTTTAATTAAACTCATACAAAATATGACCCTTTATTCACATTTACTAAGCCAAGCATCTCATATATACATATATAAATGTATGAGTTAATGATAGCGGCTTAAATAAATGTGCAACCCAAAAATTTCCACGTAATCCCAGCAATCTAATGACCCAACTGGAAAGCAATGGTGGTGCGTTGTTTTATGGATAAAAAGAGAGTGGTGTAGAAAATTGGCGGGTATGATTTTATTAAAATAATATTTATAGAGTGGACTAGATTCTTTTGACTTTATCGTGTAATATTTTTCGGATTGGTGGGGTCTTCAATGATATATCCACTAAAAGTTTTATTAAACGTAATCTTGATTATAAGACTAGACATATGTATCTGTTCCAATCTCTATTGGGTATTTCTTAATGTGTTTTAATGAAATTGAAACAATGGATATTAGACATTAGGGTGACCCATATAAGAATTAAGCATCGGTCCCTCAGAATCGTTAGTGAACTAATAGAACAACATTCTAAATTTATATTCATTATTTGATTATCAATAAGAGCATAGGACTTTCATAAATGTAACAAAAATTACCAATAACGGTTGCCACAATATTCAGAGCTACGTAACTGGTATAGACCATGATTTTTAACTGTATGCGGGCCGCCACTTTGACATATTTCCGAAAGTATTTAAGAAATAGTTCATTTCTCCGATATTTCCACCGAGTTCATTCAGATATTGAGTTCCTTTGAGCTCCGCTTGGGACTGCGATAGTATAAATTTTAAAATTAAAAACCGATTTCTGCGGTCTGCTTTAAAGTATCTGCTCAAGCTACGAATAAAATATAGCAAAAAATCGAATCACCCTAATGTTTGCAAAACAGATGAGCTCAGCGCCTAAGCGCGTGTGTTCGCTCTAAAACTCGAGTGTTGCTAATAAAATCTGTTTAATGCGAAATATTAAATACATTTTCACCAACGCTGCACAACGAAGTGGGCGTGTGCCTATGACCGTTACTCGAAAGTGTGTGCGGCTCAAATTTTGTTGACACTACAGAGTGATTGCCAAAAATCTATGGCATAGTGGCAAAGCGGTTTTATGACAGCGCACTAAATATTTATGGAAAAATTAGGTAAACTAAGTGAAGTAGGCACGGCTATCGAGGTACTCTCTGGCCGCTTGATATACATTTGTAGTCGCATACACACACACACACATGCAGCAAAAGCCACATTTGGAGTGGCACTTGGCAAAAGCTTAAACAAAGGCTCGCTCGTTTGTATGTATGTATACTCCTATATGCGTTTATATAGTAAATTTTATATGGCAGCTACGCGCACACGCGCTGCGCCCATCATAAAACCAGCAATGTTGTGGCCATCAAAACCAAATAAAATATGCCAAAGAGCATGCCCACTTCCGGACGCCACAACAGCATAACCTCTGTGCCGCGTAGTCACTTCTTCTATATATGTACATATACATGCATATGTATGTATGCGTTGGTCGCCTGCCGCTCTTCAGCTGTTTGCTGACGCTTATTAAAATAGCAATAATGCATATTTATAAATTATGGAGTGCCTCAACCGGCGAGCGCCCCTCAACGCCTGTCGGCTGGCTGGCTAACTGTGCATATTAGTTGAATATTCATAATAGAAACTACTCAAATACACAGATATGAGGTGTGTCTAACTGTATATGTGTGCGGGGCGCTATTTTGTCTATGAAAATGAGAACATTAGAGAGTTCTCTCTATTGAGTCAAGTGTTTACATATGCAGATGTGTATGTGTGTGTGTGTGCAGTGTGGTGCAGAATATTTCGTAAATAATATTCATATGTAATTACGTAACGAACACAAGCTGGGGCTTTAAATTTATTAGGGACCATTAAAAGTTTTGCCAAAACAATGCAAGCGCCACAAACACACACACACACTCACACCGACACATAACGTCCTAGTGCCTGAATTTGGAATGGACGCTCAGCATGGGTGACGCTAAAAATCTGCTTTGGTCAGAATTACTTATTTATTTGAATTTACATAGTATATTGAGTATATTTGAGTGTGTATTTAGGACAATAAAGTTAACTTTATAAATAAGTATACTCATAAATATATTATACGCTGGTCGGGGTATCGACTTTTGTTTTGTGAGAGAGAGCACACTATTTCAAGTGGATAGAAAAACATATATGTGACCTGATCTACGGAAAGGGGGCTTAGGTGTCAAAAAATCAATGAGATAACGAGAAACTGACGAAACGAGTTGTTTATTTTTAACAGCTGTTTCCCAGAAAACTAGTTTTCGCACGTTAGCTCCCTTTTCGTAGACCAGGTCACATATATTCTTAAATATTACAGGAAAGCACAGTCGTACCACAATTGATCGAAGGTATATAAACTTAAAGCGAGAGATAAAGCTTCATTACGCGCTGATCAGAGAGAGCTTTGGTTTTTAGTGGTCTTCAGAGTCAAACTATTTTTTGTCAGCAGCGAAGAGTAAGTTTTCTTGGATCCAATTATATAGATGGATCCACTTTAGTGCTTGACCTAAAATCTCTGAGGTCTGACGCTAAAACCAACATGAATTAAATGTCACTAACATTTTACTTAGGTTCTGTTAATGCTTTTCGTAAGCCCCTGTATAAACAATTCCAGCCAATTAAGCGCTTTGAGAGCATTACGTAATAATCCGCAACATTTAGAGCTTTAAATCTTTTGCGCTTCGACAATTTCAGTTAATAATAACGGTATATAATTTCGCCTGTTGCAAGCACATGCCCCTTAATTTGCCGCCACTAGACGCAATTCGCAGCAGTCGGTCCATTGCAATCTGCGTGCTGGCTTCCTTCAATGCGGTTCGCAGCGCCTTTATTCTCCTTGCCGCTGACTAAAGCAAGCCAAAGAGCTTTTTGAGCGCGTGCTGTGGCACTTGAGCTCTTGGCGGCTGAATTTGGGCCAACGAAAACAAGCATTACTTGTAAATACTTACTCACATACATACGAACACGTGGAAGCCCGGCCGTTGCGTTGTGGCTGTTGCAGGAGCAACGACTTGGCCAACATTTTCGCAACACCAGTTCTTGGCGCGCGAAACACACATATTTGCGCCCGACACCACGAAAGAAACACAATGCACAACAGCTGAGGCAACAACAGCAAAAAGCTGCTCTGGTAACCATAAATTGAAGTACACGACGGCTTGCAAGGGCTTGCAGTGTGTAAGCATGTGCTAGGTAGATGCATGCAATAATAGTGGCAACTACCGGCAATATTTCGCCGTGCAACAAGGATGCAGTGTTGCCGCGCCAAATGCTGCACGTACAGAGAGCCAGCGCGGTGGCACGCCATTGACTACCGTCCCCCTCTCACCTCATGTAACAGGTGGTTGTGTTGGCTTTTACCCGCTGCGAACATTACCGTTATAACCAGAAGCGTCCGCAGTGCCACACACAACAACAACGGCTGGAGCGCCGCCACAATACAGCATTAAACAAGCTAGAAATTAAATTAAAATCCCCCGAAAATAAAAGGCTGCAGGAAAATATGAGCTGTCAAAAGTTAATTCATAGTAACAGGCGGTCAGTCGGTGTAACGCCAACCCAACCGCTGGAGGGGAGGTCAAGCCATGGTCTGTGTTTGCGGCAAAAGCAGCCAGCTCGTGCGGTGCGGTTGGTCGTTCACCCGCTGCATCAGACGAGTGGGCAAAGGCATCAAAGTTTGTGCAAATTTAAGTGCCTGAATTGTGAATCAAAAAGCTATGAGAAAGTTTGTATGAATTGAGCAGGGGACCGGTACTAAAAGGTGGCGCAATTGGGTTTTGTTCAGGTGTTCATCATTTCCGCATAAATGATACCTAACTCCATATAAAAAGGAACGTGTTACAAAACTATTCGATTGGAACCAAAAGTACAACGAAGAAAAATATTCATTGCATCAAATCTTTAGGGCTCCGAACCCACCGCCCAAAAAATTAATGGTTTTAAGGTTCATTAAACAAGGCAAAGCTTCCACAAACCTTATAGATCCTTGCATAACGTAATAAGTTATGAATGAATTGTACGTGTAGTAAATATTTCGCTGAAAGCAAGGTTCTTCAATTGGAAATGCTAGTTTTCCGAACCTTTTTCCGAAATTAAAATAGAAATGTGCTACTAATGTAATTCCTAGCTGAGTTCCATGTTTCTTGTTGCTTTGTATCGATATCTTCTTCTTAACTGCCGTAGACATCGCTTACGCGATTATAGCCAAGTTTTCCACAGCGCGTTCTTCCTTATCGCTGTTTGGCGCCAATTGGAAATCCCAAGTGCAGCCAAGTTCTTCTCCACCTGGTCTTTCCAACGGAGAGGAGGTATTCCTCCTCTTCTTCGGCTTCCACTAGCGGGTACAGCAGTGAACACTTTCACAACTGGTATAACCGTACAGCTCATCATTCCATCGTCTGCGGTATTCGCCGTTTTAATACTGAAGGGACCATATCTCATTCGCAAAACCTTTCTTTCGAATACTCCCAGTGCCGTCTCATCGGATGTCGTCATCGTCTACGTATCTGCACCAAAAAGCAGGACGAGAACTATGATGGGCTGATAGAGTTTGGTTTTTGCTCGCCGAGAGAGGACTTTACTTTCCAATAGCTCACTAAGTCTAAAGTTCTTAAGCAAGCAATATACTTACTCGGAACTTAGCCATTTTCTGGTCTCCGACTAAACAAAAAACGTCTGCAGTCGGGTTCACGAAATCGGAACGAATCTGGATTTATATTCATCGGCCAACTCGGTGACATTCACACGATTTTTTGGGAAATACTTCCAACTTGTCTAATGTTCATGAAATGAAATTTTGTATTTCACGAAGTGGTGTTTAGTTGTTATTTTTTCGCTAGTTATTTTTTGGTTTCACCAATTCGATCTCATTAATTGTTGTCAAAGTTTCGTTTGTGAAAATAATCAGAAATTAAAGGGAAAAGCTCAAATAACCTCTCTATGAAGCAGGCACAAAAATGCTAGTTAAAATAAAGTACTCATTGTACATGCTATATGCATATATATTTCCCTCACTTCACGACACTAGCCTTGGCTGGCTCCTGCGTCAGTTCATGGCCACAATACACACATCGCTTTTCGCTCAATGGAATGTCACTGGAAAGTAAAATCAAAAGGAAAAAAAAAGAAAAAGAACACTGCAAATATTTTACGGCTATAGAAATATCAATACTTCAATCTACCGTCGCACAAGAAGTATTTGATGGACAGCAACAACAGAACCAACTAAACGGATGTTGCACGTCAACACCGACGCCATTAGTTCGGCGCCAAAGTACACAAAGCAACACAAGTTAAGGGAAACACTTGCGAGGGACAGGAGTGAGGATTGCGATGCAATTGATTGAGTGGAAGTCAAGTCGAGCCGAGTCAAAGCCTGTCCATATAGCTCAGCCCTTTCGTGTTCTTTTACAAGTGCCAAAGCAGCTGGCTTCCGCTTCCAAGTGAAACCAGCAGCTGACATGGGTGTGTTGGTGACACCACAAAGTGGCAATCCTAACACTTTAATGACTTTCTAATATGCAACACGAGATGTACATAATTTAGTTGCACTTGGCAAGGCCCTACCTACCCCTTTACCCTTTTACGCTCAAACTCTTCCTCCTCCATACTTTTTAGCAACTTATTTACCGATCCACTGAAGTCACTGTGTGTTAGTCAACGCCCGAAGACGTGATGAGAATTTCAATGCCCCATTTGCCTTGTTGCAGTTGCATTCGGCAGAGGCCTCTCTCACTTGTGTGTGTGTTCTCTCTTTTAAGTATGTTCCTAACATTTGCCGTCCACTTGCTGCCTTGGGGAATTGCAAAGTGCGACACGAGCGTCAAGTTACTGCTCCGTAACACAGCACGTAAAGGCCGGGCAGTCAATACCTTTAAAGGCCTGTCGCAACTGTAGGCCCAACAACAAAACTCTGTATTTCGTATGTGTTTGTGTGGGGGAGAGACTGTGTGTGTGGGAGCGACTGTGTGTGTGCTGTTGTGGAGTCTGGTGACTATAATGAATAATTTACAAAGGTGTTTGGTGTTAATTTGTTAATTGCTCGAACGTCTACGTTAAATGTGGAAAATGGCAGATGGTAAGCAGCTCATTGTTTACTTAAACACCAGCAATCACATATATTTGCATTAGAACAAAGGATCCTCTCATTAATACGTTATTAGATTTTATTGACAAAAGACTTGCCACAAATCGTGTCAAGTAGTGCGAATAAAAGCGGTCAATATCGATTTGTAACTGCAGCAGGGGTTTTTTCTAACAGAAGAAGAAGTTCTTCCTAACCTATCATCTACAGAGGTAGTCAAAATTATTTACACATCGGACGTTTTTTTTCATGTTTCACAGAAAAAGCTTTCGCTTGTTGTTGTTGTTGTCGCAGGGTAACAAAATGCTATGTTGTTGTAAACCTTGATCTATTCCCGAGCGAATGAAGTCGGTTTGGCAAGAATAGCTAGAAATGTGGCGGAGAAATAAGCAAATGAACTGAAGACTCGGAGTAGTCAAAAGTATTTACACACATTTTTTTTGCGTCAAAAGTATTTACACACGGCGATTTAGCTTTTATCCTTGGATTTGATTTGAGAAAAAGTAGTAATTTGATTCTATTGCATTCTTAACAACCTAACTCAGCCTTAAAATATAAAAATTGGTAAATAAAATATCGAAAATAAAGGAATTATCGATTATTACTAGATTGGAGACTGTTACTAAGTTTAAGGCTCGGGTTTAGGCTTCGGAGTCAGTTAAAATTTATAGAATTTGATGGAATACTGTTTATAATGTTATTAAAAAGAAGGAAACGAAGTATTGCAAGGACAATTTAAAGATAATTGGGCGGAAACCTGTGATAACTCAAAGATAATGCAGAAGATTAGTAGAAACTGTCATACAAAATGCCACAATTAGTCCTCTTAATATTGCAGCATCATCGAATCAGCATATTGCATGAACAGCTAATGATGCTACACTGCTAAGGACATTTAAAAATAGTAACATAAATACATACGTTGTGTATAAAGTTGACCACTTCCGAAACCAAAAAAGCTTTATTTCCGAAACCAAAAAAGCGGTATGCCTCTCATTTGCCTTAAAATGCATCCTAAAGCCTGTCGTGGACAAATAAGGCTGTTTTTTTTGTTCCAGGGCTTCTTTAGTAAACACTTTATGCATTTACCACGTGAGAAGAAGAATAATGCAGCTTAGACGTTAAATAGAGTCGGGAGTGATGATTTGTGATTTTTTTTGATTCTTTGGGGAAATTTTACTTATTTCTGTTTTGGAGATTTGGTACTAATTTAGTGACCCTAAATCATCCGGATATATCAGAATTCGCATGATCATGCCATTGTAGTGGTCCGTCGGCCTTTTCCAACTATTGACTACATTTTACGACAGGACAATGCTCCATTTCATAAAGGATCGTTACCAACAAAACTTTTAAGTGAAGCAAATCAAGTTGACCTCCGCAGAGCCGCGACCTAAACTTTATTGAAAATATTTGGACATTCGTTAAATATCAGAGGACAATTGATATAATAACCGAAAACGCCAAAATTACCGACATTTGGTCTAAAATAACAGTTAACTAAGCGCACAATTGTGTTGAATCAATTTGGACCATAAAGCAGGCTGTTATTGAAGCCAAAGGCGGTGTAACCAACTATGAATTTATCGCCTTAGAATAGGAATTTATACTGAACATTAAAATTGAAAAAATGATCATTAAAAACTAACAGGATTTAGTTGTTGTGTGTAAATACTTTTGACTACTCCGAGTCTTCAGTTCATTTGCTTATTTCTCCGCCATATTTCTAGCTATTCTAGCCAAACCGACTTCATTCTCTCGGGAATAGATCAAGGTTTACAACAACATAGCATTTTGTTACCCTGCGACAACAACAACAACAAGCGAAAGCTTTTTCTGTGAAACATGAAAAAAAACGTCCGATGTGTAAATAATTTTGACTACCTCTGTATATAGAAAATAATATCACCAGGTCAAATTTATATTTTCGATAATTTATAATGGTTTTCGATAGAATAATAGGCGTGTTAAATTGAATTTGTGTTTGGAATCATTTATATATACCTATTAGGGTTATTTAACTTAGAGTTTGTTCGCACTGTTTGATGATCTGAAAGTGGTTGGAACAAAGCCAGGGATGGCATGAGGCTCTTTATATCCATGTAGGACTGTTTGAAGTTGCTCCAAACGAAGTTCTACAGCTAATTCTCGAGAACCCTCAAAGACAGCGGGAGTTCAAGTTTTAAAAGTCATACCAAGTTATCTCCTCGAAAAAGACATTCTCACTGTGAGGATTAACAAAAACTTTATCTTTCAATTCATGTAAGCTCTCAGTTGCATTGCAATTTTCAGCCGAGCAACTGTTTCATGTTCTAATAATCAGCTGAAAACCCGGCCCCTACTTTCTTTTCCCGAATTTTTTATTATTTCACTATATTTTGTAGCTGTAGTAATCTATAAGAACCAGTCCCAAACATGGAGAATCATGTTTCTTGAATCAAGCTCTTTCGCATTTCAAACTTGTATCTTAATGAGGAGCTTTCTGGGGCACAAGGACTTGAATGTGTTGTGTTCTACTGACTTACCTCTTTTTGGTACTTCTGCGTGACTTTCTAATTATTTAATCTATGTACTTCAATTAGATTTAGGTTTAAGTTTGCTCGTCCACTCTTTGTCTTCAATCTAAAGAGGTAGAAGAGCTTGACTATGTGGACCGAATTATATCTAGAATACTAGATAACTACAAATCTTATTAAATCATAACTCAATAATAGCTTTTCGCCCGGCATCAGCTCTAAAAACTACCAATATGCATAACTGTCAATGGAAGGAATACTTTTAATACCAACAGTGAGTGAGAAATATTGCATGATTTCATTTTCATTGCATATATTTATTAATAACGTGCATATAATTGACCGCAAAAGATTGTGGCAACAACTGGAATACACACACATCCGCATACCACAACCCCACAAGTGAAAAAAATAATAGAAACCAAGTGATATCCATGCAAATAGTTTCCACTCAATTAAGCGCAAGAAGAAAGCGGCAATAAAAGACTTCGAATGCACTTCAAATGTATCTGAAACGCAGCGACTGTCACACACCAACGGAGCGCCGCATACTACAATGCAGCAAGAAATGCCGCAGCAGAAGGGGCAGCCGAGGCGGAGCGACCAACAACTTCTTTGAGACAGAGAATCAATACATATACACATCGTCAGACAGTCGTACAACGTGATTTGTACTGCTACTTTGTTACGCTGCATACGCATGCGCATCCTGTCTAGCTGCGTCGGCACTGTGGCACTGGCACACAAAAGCTAAATACACCGTCTGGGCGCCCGTTGGCTTGCGAGGGTATTGTGTTTACATTTCACGCTTCGTTTCCCAGCGCAAATACACCGATACGCAAGCATACTTACGGGCGCGCACACTGCTTTTTGCCTTGTCCTTTTCGATTCGGTGCGATGTGTGTCGTTCTCGTCACATTTTAAATGCAACGTTAAATTTGCTTTTGAAATGAAATCGTTCGCATGCATCTTCAGCGCGCGCTCCAGCCCCCACCGTCGAAGACGCCTGTGGATTTTCGCTTATAGCCATGAGTCTCATTGCTCGAAATCGACGGTGACAAAGAACTTTCGATTATTTCTGATTGCCTGCACTCAAGGTGGCTCTTGGCATTGTTATGCCGTTCTGGGAGTTAGACATTTGGTTTGTGGTGTGTGTGATGTATGTAGATGTCACTTAGGAGAGGTGGTGAAGAGGTGAGGATTCCAGTATTTTTTGAAGATAGAGGTCAAAGGGTTAAAACTATATTGAAGTTGATGCTTTTAGATGTCGCTCAGCACATTTTGTATAAAACGCTCAGTACAGGAACATCGTCGCGTCATCAAGCTTAGCATTTGACGACACTTCCCCATATATACATATATATTTATATACATATACATATAGAACTCAAAGTGGATAAAAACATTAAATTTCTTGTAGCTCGTTTTCTGCCTTTACAACAACAACAATAACTGCAGCAGATTAGTCTTGGCCTATATCGATTCGACAAGTCTTGAAAAGCTTATTAGTTAGTGCACAAAATTAACACAATTTAATCGAAATACATGCCACCAATTACTCCCCTCCGAAGCGCTTGCAGCGAAATCATTAATTATCTTTCAAAAGCAAAGAACTCCTTAAATATTCACTTAAACTGGAATTTATCCGCGACCTCTGAACCCTTACATTTCTGGAACAAAAATCGGCATCATAACTCAGATGTCTGTTTTTGAATAAAAGCAATAACCTTTAAAATGGTCTTGAGGCCAAACTCGGAGCAGCAAACATCAACATACGTACGTGTGTATAGTGTGTCGGAAAACAATGCCAGTTTGCATAGCGAGGCGCAGCGGCAGATAAAAAAGACAAAAATGTGGAAATTCGCGCATGCCACAAGCGAAAATTCCGGTTTTGGCCTTTGATTTCCCAGCTGCTTTGATAAGCACTTCAAAGGATTAAGAGAAGGCTGCTGTTGCAACGCCTGTGTGGACGAGGCGAACAACGCACTTGCCCCACAGCCACATGATAAATTCTTCACGTGGCAGAGAGACATGAACATGGAGTCCGCCAGCTAAGTGGCCAATGTCTTACCAACAACACACGGATGGCTTCAAAGCCGCCTGGCATCTTGTTCCAACGCGGCGTGAGAGGTAGGCCAAGGCGGAAATGTTGCAGACACATTTTGAAAAGGAATTTGTGGCAGAACACACAAAAGGCTCCTCCAACTTTTGCAGAAGTGGATGTAGCTGAGCAATGGAGCTAATTCGCGGTGTCTGCGCAAAATCTGTTCTTCTTAGACTTGTATTAGCTTAAAGTTTATAGGAATGGCGGCTGGTGAGCACTGCCTTAGCAACCGCAGTTGAGCAATACAAATACATCGCACAGGAGCGGTTGGCAATCGTTCCTTAATTCGCAACGAAGCTGATTAAGCGATGCGAAGTAAGACCGCCATGTTTTCATATCCAATACCACTAATTAGAACAAGGTTCCAGTTCGATTTCGGATTGGTTTGCCTTTGCATAAATAATAATTTCCACGAAAATACAAATGATGCACAGCAACAACATTCTTCACATTATTTGCGCCCATGGTGCAACTTGAGAAATGCGCCCCTGTAAAACCGAGTTGTACACCTCCTACATACCGAAACTTTGCAATAACGGTTTATCTAAGACAGCATTCCTTGGTTACAACGCGAAGTTGAAGTTGAAACAGGACAAAGCAATTCAATGTGAACTGGTACTCGTAGTAATATTGAATTGGCAGCGAGGTTAATGTCGAAAGGAAATATACCAGACACAATTCTGGCCAACTGTTTTATCTGGTCAAGAGGAAATGAGCAAAAACACTGCATTGTGGCTGGGAGCAACGTCGGTTGTGGTTTCAGGAATGTTAAACTTTACAACTTCATACTTGGAGAACGTATGATAAAATATTCGAAGTTAATTGGACATTTGGATATCGAGATGTGAAGTTTACAAATTTCTTATGAAGTCGATAAACATCATAAAAAAATTAAATCTTTAACAGCTTGATGGTACTATCTCTAATTGGGTTTCTCAATATTGTATGCCATCTAAAATAAACGCTTACATCTGCGAACTTCACCAGCAGAAGCATCTACATATGTACATATATCACTTTTGTTGACAACTTGGTTATTGTAAAAACTCCCAAAGTCGAAAGTAAAAAGTCAAAAATAAATTACTTGAGTTAATAGAATTTAGCTGAAGATAAGCGACAAAGCTAACCTTAGCCGAATGTGCTTGTCTTTCCGTCTGACAAAAGTCTTTAACAGTGCTTTCTACAACAAAAACAATTGTGCGAATTCACAACAGCAACATCCTCTGCTTAAAAGATCAGTTTAAGAGAGAGTGCGCGAGAGAACGATATATACATTCCGCCAATAGTTCTAAACTAAAGGAAAACACGAATTTCCATTGGATTTGATTATGTATTTCTAGAACATTCTCGATCTGCTACAAAAACGAGCAATTCCTGAAACATGAAGTATTTTTCGGGCAGTCATAAATGAACAGCGAATAGTTTATATATACATATATATTAATTATTTGATTTAATTTCTGTTGAATGTTTAACGAAATGTATTTCGACTTCGGAACTAGTCTTAATTTATCCTGTCAACATCTTTGTACCCGTATGTCCGCACTATCTCTTGGTCTTATGGCCATGTGCGCATATTTCAACGAATAAAAGAAACCGTGCCATGTTTTCCAGATGATGCCGTCATCTTGTTTTTTGTCAGTAGTTTTAAGATATTTGCCGTTTAGATAACTAAAGAATAGAACATTCATTTTAGGTGTAAGATTTTAGAAAACTAGCAAATTGTAATTCACCTGTTGAGACAGTCTCGGAACCACCAACCTCCTCGGAAATATTGCGCACAATTCATAGTTGAATTATCGTTATCCTGATCGTATGTGCTGAACTTGTAGCCACTGTGATGTTCGAGCAAGGAATCACCTGCACTCCCAGAATATTTTCCCAAAATATTCATTGCGTATTTTTCGCTCTCATCCCCTACAGCGAAAGTGTCGTAGTTGGCGTACTTAACAGTATCGTTGAAATCACGCAATTCGATTTGTAGCTCATTAAGTTGCACTTGTGTGAGCGCATGCAGTTTGTCCAGACCAATCCAGAAATTTGTCTCCATATTTCCGAAGCCAGTCTTGTAATCAGCCCAGTTGCGATAGAAGTCGATGTTTCCGTCCTGTCTACGCTGCACCAACAACCAGGGGTAACCGCCTTTGTGATCGAGTAAACAGTAAACGTAGAAGGGTCGATCCTCCCAACCTTTTAATGGTAAACGTATTTGGTAGATTCCGCTTTTGGCCTTTGAACCCGCCGAACTCACTGCCTCAACACAGTTGGAAGGTAGAGGCCTCATACTATTCGATTCGCTTAATAGCTGCGGCGAGGCAATGCTCAAGAAGAGCAACAACGAAGCAGCGTTTATGAAAATTTTTGAATTTCGAATGATCATCTCGTATGCTTGTTTTGGACTAATCACTCGAATATAAAGGCATCTTTATTTATATTCCAGCTCTTGAAACTAATTCATACTCTCCAGCCTCTTCTAACGAGTATAGTTCACGCAAATGCTCGTAAGTTGATTGTTGGCAATGATAAGAAACGTTTTCTGTTTTTTTATTTTGATTATACGATTATATTGGAAATAAACAAGTAAAGAAGGACTAAGTTCACCGTTGTTAAAAAAATAATTAAAAATACATATTTTCTATATAGAGGCAAACATAGGTGCTGAGATGGGAATCTATCGAAAGTTATTATTGTTTAGCCTTACAAATAATTAAGTAATGATATTTTTTGGTGGTTGTTGAGGACCAAAGCTATGTCTAATGTCAATAGACTGGTAGGCATGTCATGTTTCTATATTGTTTCGAGTTCGGTATTTGTATTGCTAATCCTATGAACCTAAGAACTCCGAGCCATGGAATAGAATCAGAAATCCTGCTTGAGAAATCGAAAAGATAAGAGATGGGTGTGCACTACTGTGAAGACCATTGAAATAATCACATTATTGACATAATACATATAAATAAGTTTGTGAAATATAAAAAATAACTTTCGCTCAAAAATTTTAAAATTATAATTTATATACATAAGTACTATAACTCAGAATGAAATATGTTCTCCATGTAATAGTGTTGTGAAAGCAACAACACAAAGTGCGATAAGAACCGTGGAATAGCTTTTTAACCTTCCTCCGGGATTATCACTGCGAAATTGTTGCCTTTCACTATGCATATTGCATTTTGCTTTCTGCTGTGTTTTGTATTTTCGTCAATATTCTTATCAAAAATGCCTTTAGGGAAACTTTGAGGTACACTGACCAAAACAAAAGTCTGTACTTATATAGCTCTCAATAGAGGCTTTTATTTAAATCTGACACTAAAGCAGCTGCTACATAGCTCGCGTATCCGAATGCGAATGCGAAAGCGAAAAATTGCGCTTGACTGCGTATATCTCGAGCAACTCCATAAATGCGCTTTTGAATGCGTTGACAACTGTGTACAAGGTGATACACATACACACTTTTTATTTGCGAGTTTGAAAACGACCTAAGTAATATGGACGGCGATTTTAAATTTTTATTGATTTTTATAATCAGTGTACATAAAAAAACCAGAAATTAAGCAACGGAAGGAAAATTTAAACTGTCTACCTTGTTTATTAAAACTTCATCACCCCTAATCTTTAAAAATTAATTTAAATATTTGATAAATATATTGTTAATAAATTAATAAATATTATATTTCCCAAAATACTTATATTGTATCGAAGAAAACGAGCTTAAATAATTAAAACATACAAGATTGTAAGTAACATAATGTTGGTTGCTATTCTTAAGAATGTGAAGGTTGCTGTGTTAGCGCATGAAAGTTGAAAATTTTCAACTTCTGTGCGTTTTCGAATCCGAGTTCGAATTTCGGAGCGTTGGTTGCGAAAACATGCGAAAGCTATGTAGCTCATCTCATAAGAACATGTGTATTCAACTCAACTGTCAAACGTTCGCATTCGCATTCGCGAGCTATGTAGCAGCTGCTTAAGTCGAATAATTAGTATGATTGCAGCATTATTCAAAATGTAGAATTATAGATTGCGAATTATAATTGAAATTTAAACCATCTGATCTTAGATACATATATATAGATAATTCTATTCATATTTATGCATATTTCGGTAGAATATAACCCGTATAAATTGCCGAAATTATAAATATTCAATTAAGTTTCGAATAATTCTCACACATTTTATACTCTCGCAATTGCAAGGCTCAATGATATGGACCGATATTGGCTAGGAAAAATTCTATACCGGATTCTCGGATATGTTCCGACAAAATTTTATGTTATCTTTGACAAGTTATGGCCCAATTTCGACAATTTTTAGATGACCGAAATATTTAATTTTATTTGTAAGATAAAAACGACAACGGTAGTCACCCAATGAGTTAACAAAATACCCTGATTATTCTAAATGAGCGCCCTGTTTTATGTATATGCAACACAGCAGGCCTAAAAAAATTAAAATGTCATCACTGGTAAAAATACACCACGAAATTCACCACACTCAATGAGCGTCGAAGTGCCGGCAAACAGCTGACAAATGTAAACAAGTTAAAACAGCTGTAGACGACTTTTACTGAATTACAAATTGGAAATAAAATTTTCAGAAATAAGTGCTAAATAGTTTGCAATAAAAATATTACAGTGTATAAAAAACAACAAATAATTAATTAAGTTTTTATTTATATTTGTGAATAAATGTAATCTATAAATGTATGTGCTAAGAATTGATATAGTCAACACTTGTTGCTAGTGCTAATGAAGAAATTGTGCCATTGTTTTCTTATAAAGACCTATTAGAAATTAAGTAGCTTTTCGAATACTTCAAAACAGTGCAGACATAAATTATGTGCAAAATTATTTTGTTTTCAATGCATAAATTATGTGTTAAACCTTGTTACTCATTCACTACTCGTTGAAGTACTCAATTTAATTCAAGTTATTAATCGTACATTGCCCTAATAGTTGGAAGTGTGGCAAATAAAAAGTTGGATAAAAAATCGAAAAAAATACTGTTCCTTAATTTACAAACCACATTAAAACCAATACAGCGACCACACCGGCCGTCAATGCCACAGCCAATGTGAAGCAGTTACATCAACAAAAGCGCTTGAAAAGTTTACAACTTTCCTGCAATGGTAAATAGTAACGCTATACTAGTATAACGCTGTGTTCATCTGAACTTTTGCAAAATAGCTATAAAAAATAGCAAATAAAGGACAATTGCTTGGTTATGTGCAACTGCGTCTACAACAAACCTTGTGTACATTTCTACATATTGTATATGTATAGGATCAGCCATAAAATACGAGTAAAATGCAATTTGTAGGAAAGCTAAAAACTTTTATTTTGAATTAAACAAAATGGAGTTCACAAATATAAGCCGTACACAATCTGTGCAGTAGATTCCACAAGTGAGTTTCACTCAGTTTACCAGCTAGCAGTTGATATCGTATGTACAACTTTCAAGCTACTAACTATTTACTTGCATAATTTTAACTTTTATATACTGAATTTAAATTACTTCTCGGAAAATGTTTCTGCGCATTATTGTTGCCTCTTACCTATGTATATATGTACATGCATATAAACACTTAAAATGACTTTAAACATTTAAAGTTATAATTCGACAGTTGAAATTACCTTTACGTATTGCGCTTTAAAAATTAAGCGAAAAATATTTAATTACTGTAATATTTTATATGAAATTATTGGCAACATGACTTTTTAAACAGCGAACACAAACCGCCTGTCATTTTTTAAAGTTCTGTACTTCTGGCACCAATCGCCTCAAACATTCAGCGTAGTGGACTGCAATCCGAAGGGCACTTTACATAATTTGTCGGCAGACATGAATGCGCAATGCACACCATGTCCACCTAATCTGTTTATCTACAAGATAAGCTCTGGCTATGAATCTGACGCTTAATACAACAGTGTATAACAAGCCATACGAAAAATAGCAAGCAAAAGTAAAAAAAAGCGACAATAACAAAATTAAAACTTTCCAATCCGCACACAGACGAGTTGTTTTTTGACAAGTGATATAACTGCGGTTGCAGCTGACCAGCTTCTCCCTACTGTTCCGGCCATTCGCTTATCAACGGACATTCAGCTGGACAACTTTAACCGAGAACAGAGTGAAGAGCAACAAAAGATGGCAGCAAACACCAACATTGCCACAACCGACATCAACAAGCAGGGCGAGCGGCAACAGGACAGCACCCGCATGCCGTTTGTCGGCTCGCCATTGCTCCTGCCAGTTGCACCGTCATCGTCAACATCAGCAACACCACAACAAAAGCGACATCAAGAACAATGCTCTGCGAAAATATTGCAAGCGCTACTGGGTATTGTGGCGCAACCGCAAGAGGAGACACAATCTGGCGAGCCGGAATCGGAGGCAACGCTAAAGCAGCAGGAATTGAGCCAAATTGAGTTGATCTATCGCGCGGAGGGTAATGCAAATTTGGTGCTAGCATTGCCGCAATTTAAAAAAGTTTTGCGTCTGCCAAAAACGTCGACGCTGCCGACAACTAGCCATAGCAAAAGCAGCAAATATAACAAAATGAAAATTGGTGATACACAACAGCAAACGGATGCGAATGTGGTGAAGGGGCGGCAAGTGCCCGACAAAGAGTGGCAGCAACATCAACAGCATCAACAACAACAACAAAAACAGCAACAGCAAACTCAAGAAATGCAATTGCAACATCAACATCAGCCAGAACAGCAAAAACATCAGGAGGTAGTCCAAAGTGCTTCCGACCCGGCTGTAAATCAAAATGCAAAAGGTTAGTTTTTGTGGCAGGATATTATGTGGTGCGCTGCTGTGTCCTGATGGTGGCGGTATCGACCCGCACAACCAGCACAACGCCATCAACACCATCCGCATTGTTGTTATGCTAACAATATTGTTTGGGCAGCAACATACAGACATACATAGCTACATACACACAGCGAAATAAACAGCTCAGCACTACAGCATGCTGCGGCATTTGTTGCCTTACTGTTGTTTCTGTTGGTAACGTAGAAATGCTTGTTGGCAAAACTTGGCACGAATCCCTGACGAAATGTGTTTATTTCATTTATTTGTTATAAAATTCCATTGCATCGCCATTGGTAGCAGCTGTTAACCGTGCCAGATTTTGCCGTGCACCAAGCAATCTACATAAATACTTTGACTGTTGCTGCGCATAGTTTTCATTGCTGGTCATTTTATTGTTGGCTAATTTATTTCAAATTGTAACCACAATTGCAGACTTGACAATGGAGGATTTTGTAGCTTACATCGAGGTAATACGACAACTACTTGGAAGCGAGTATGTATTCGAGGCAGAGATTGTGCGGATAACGAAGGAGAAGGACATACGGTGGATAAATGAACGGATACGAGCGGATCGACCAGGTGAGTTCGAGGAGGAGGGATGATTGGCAATTGAGTAGAGACAAATAGAAAAGATAATAAATTGTATGGAGATTTGCTATGTACATACATACATATAACTAATATTAAGCGTTTCTATGCCTTTACATTTCTGAGTGTATAACGTAATATGAGTAGATTTGCCGTTTTTTTTTAGAATGACTTCATGTAGCAGATTTGTCGGAGTAAAGCTTCCGTGAGCGCCGCTAATACTCAAATTAAGGAGAAGCAGAAAAAGAGTATTGATTATTTTCCATGCATTTTCCTCTATTTAAACATGTTAATTTCGAAAAAAAACTCATAATATGTATGTTTTAAGATAGCACACAACAATATGTTATTGTGTCTCTTCAAGAATTTTGTGGAAGACAGACTGGCTTGACGGTCTTTCACCGTCCTTTGTGGATGCATACTCGACTGTAGTGGCAACGGTACAAAAAACTCTTAAATGTTGATTCTTATGAAAGTTCTCATCTCAATATCCTACCTACTGCACCATGATCGACTGCACCATTTAGAGCCATATTTACAGAAATTTAGCGCCTAAAACTATGCACACCTCAAAAACTGCATGTAGAGTTTATTTTTGCTTTCATAAAAAAATGAACTACGAAACATATATTGCACATATGCCATTCGTTATTGTTGGCCTTTTGCTGCATCATTCCAAAGCAATACTCTTTTCAATTTGCACAAAAGTGTTATGAGACCATACCATCGCCCCCCTAGTGTTGTATGCATTTCGCTGCACTTGCACATTTTATTGTGCGTCACTTGCCACACATTCCCCCCGACCGCCCGCCTGCTACTTTCTGACAGTCATTGGATTTCGGCTATTATTGCTGCAACAACCGATGCGCCAACCTCCCGGCGCCTTGCAACGGGCCATGCAATCGATCATAAACTTCTTCTATGCACTTCGGTACACCGACACGGGCTTCTGGATCATGAGCGCTCAATGCAGCGGAGTCACAGTGTGAATGATTGTGGCATTATTGCAGCTGCACATTGTAGCTTATTGTTGCCTCCCATTCGTTTCAATTTCATAAGGCATTCTTTACGACACAACACCGAACCGAACACTACGAGGGATAGAGACGCAAGTAAGAAAACGGAGGGAGAGGGAGGGATAGAGAGCTGGAGAATGGTGATAATGGTAGGTGCTGTTTGGGAGACGTTCGGTGCATTCCCAGCTGACTTATTAAGCGTTTTAGTACTCGCCAACCGAACAATGACAACGAACAGATGGTGTTGGGTGTGCCGCGCTGGTGGCTGGAGTGGCGCTCGAGATATACGGCCGTGCTGTGGCGTATGTAAGGAACGGCCATGCAGCTGAGTGACACACGCGGTTGCACACCTAATATTTCAACAATGTTAACTTTGTTGTGCTAATGCCACGCTGTGTTGGCCGTACACATACAGTCGGTTTAGCTGTAACCATAAAGTAAATGCGCCCATATTGTGCAATATCGTTGTAAAATGCCCATTTCCTCCCACAATGTTATGCATTTCAGCGTTTTCATCAATAGCATTTTTTACTATATTTTCTCTTTTATTTTCTTTTCTCTTTCATTTCGGTTTTTATATGCTTTTTTACCGGCGTCTTCCCTCGGCGCGTACAACTTCCCGTTGCACATCAACTCTTCTGGACCGGTTGCCGCCGCTGCCATTGGTGGCGCTTTTGCAGCTTATCGGCGTGATAAAGAATTTTGTGGGGAATTCGGTTTGTTGCTGCCAGATGCTACACGCTTACCAATAGCATTCGATATTTTACTTTCCAATTTGCAGGTGAGTTTGGCAGCGCTGCCATTAGATGAATTATTACACGGTGTTCAGGTGTAATGCTCCTGCATGGAATTCCTCACCACCCATACACAGACACACACTCCTCCTCCCCCATACATGCACATCTATGTAAATATATCAGCAGCACCGGCGCAGCTAGATTGCATCAGTGTTGCTGTGTTTGTTGGCGCTAGATCCACTCTCAGTGGATATTGATTATAAATACTGCTTTCAGATATATTTTTTGTTTGTTTGTTTGTTGGGATGTTCATGGAACAACACCAATTTCGGCTTCTTTATTGCGCCATTGGTGCAACGTGGTCGTGCAACAGTGGCAATAAATCATCGCACTTGTTCTTCTCTTTAAGCCGGAGTACAGCGGACCCAGTGGTTTATAGTTTGAAATTAAGAAAAAACAAAAACAACAACAAATAGGAAGCAAGATTTTTGTGCACACAAGTGATCGTTAACCTGGTTTAGAAGCGTACTTCGGTGCAACGAGCATTTTAGCAAATTTTTAATGGCTTTGCCGTGGAATGAGTTGGCATTTTATTACACTCCGGCTTAATTCTTTTTCACATAGTTCGGTGAAAACAAAAACTCACTTTATTGAGCGTTTATATGTTAGAATCTATAAAGTGGCAATTTATGGGCAAATCCAGCAATTTACCAAATTCCAGGTGAAGCATATTTGTGCACAACAATAAGGGCAACGAAACCAGCATTTTAAAATTTACTTGTACTCTCTCTGCATAGAGGCTCATGCAACAAGCACTTTGAGACTAATAATCAGTTCCAAATTATTCCTTTTTTATTTTTAAAAGATTTAGTACTTCAGAAAAAGGTCAATTATTTAAAATTTTATTTTTGAAAAAAAGTGAAATTATTTAATAAAAATTACTGTAATTCCGAGATAAATGGAATTGCGTAACATTTATTGTTATTGATATATATTGATATATTTCTTCATTTATCCTGTCAAGCCCTTTGCACCCGTATGCCCGCACTATCTCTTGGCCTTATAGCCATGTGCGTATATTTTAACGAATAATAAGGGCCATGCCATGAACTCCAGTTGATGCCTTTCCCTTTTTCTTTGTGAGTACCTTTCAGATACTCGCCATTTAGGTTACTAAAGAAGACAATAATATTTAGTGTAACACTTTAGAAAACTTGCGAATTGAATTTTACCTTGCGTGGCAGTTGTTGTACCACCAGGCACCTTTGAAATACTCCGCACAATTCGCCGTCACGCTATCGTTATCCTGATCGTATGTACTGAACTTATGGCCATCGTGATATCCGAGCAAAGAATCACCTGCACTCCCAGAATATGATCCCAAAATATTCAATGCGTATTTTTCGTTCTCATCCCCTATAGCGAAGTTTTCATAGTTAGCGTACTTAACGGTATCGTTGAAATCATGCAATTCGATTTGTAGCTCATTGAGTTGCACTTGTGTGAGCGCATGCAGTATGTCAAAACCAATCCAGAAACTTCTTTCTATATTTCCGAAGCCAATCTTGTAATCATTCCAGTTGCGAGTGAAGTTAATTTTTTCGTCCTGCCTACGCTGCACCAATAACCAAGGGTCACCGCCCTTGTGATCGAGTAAACAGTAAACGTAGAAGGGTCGATTCGTCCAACCATCTAACGGTAAGCGTATTTGATAGATGCCGCTTTTTGCTTTTGAATCCGCCCAGCGCACTGCCTCGACACAGTTGGAAGGTAGATGTCTCGTATTGGACTCCTCGTTCAATATATACATTGAGGCGGTGCCCAAGAAGAGCAGCAATAACGTAGCGTTCACCAACATTATTATGTGCCGAATGTTCAGCCCGTATGCCTTTTTCGCACTAATCACTCGAATATAAAGGCATCTTTATTTATGCATGAACTTTTGAAGCTAATTTATATTCTCTCGCCTTTTCTAAAAAGTGCATTGTACATACGTATGTATTTCATGAGGTAGGCCCAGATTCGTATGTAGCCGAATATTTGATACTATCGCAATTTGCAAGAATCAAAGGCGGGGATATACATATATTGGAGTTGTTTACAAAATTTTGTCGGAATAGTGAATTGATATTCATCATACTAGTGGTTATATGGGGTCTGGAGCAACTATAGGCACTGAGTTGAGAATCTAACGTAAGTTATAATTGTTTAGCGTTACGAGGAATTACGAAACCATATGTTTTGAGGTTGTGGGTAACCAAAGCTATGCCTAATGTCGATGGAGTCAGGTATTTGTTTTGCCAATCCTATGAAACTATGAACTCCGATACTTGGAATAGAACAAAAAGCCCTGCTTGAGATTTCGAATAGATAAGAGAAGAATGCGCCCTGTTGCATAATCAGTTGAAGTAAGATTATAAATTATAAACTATAAAAATTAACTTGAAAATCAAATATAAACAGTGGCGAGCAAAACCGTTCGGATGTTCGTCACTTTTGCATTTGAAGTGCTGTAATTTTTTTTATGACAGCTCCAATATTATAAAATTTTCAGGATAAGTTCATTAGTTATTGTATAATAAAATACCAATTGAAAACGAATCCATTAACTAGCACAAAAACAAACTCATTCAGTACAGTTTTGCTCGTAAAGAGTAAATGGCTTCAAATTACAGTTTTCAATATTTTGTGTGAAGAGCTTTGCGTTTATTTAAATGTTATAGACGTCTCGACATATTTTCAATTAAATTTTCAATTATTTCCTTTGGGATGCTTCTCCATTCGTCTTGTAATCTGCTCCATAGCTCCTCCATATTGTTTGGCTAGGTTCGGTAATTGTACAATCTCCTCTTTACAATACAATATACATGATATTGGAGTCAGCGAATAACAATTCTGGCAGTGTCCTTCGAATTGGTATATTCAAGTAGCCTTCTTTTTTCATAATTCCACAGATTTTGATATGTTATGTATGTTTGTATTTAATAAATTGGAAAGCTACATTCACCCCGAGTAACATAGGCTATATTTATTGCTAGAATCTCAACTTTATGGAAATAGTCCCCAGGTAAGGGTATCAAAAAGACTCCGTGATGGAGAATCTTAATCTGAAACTGAAAATCGTCTTGCAAGTCATTCTCTTCGCATCGCAATCGTGTGCCCGAGAGGCGAGTAATGAACACTCGCAGCTGCTGGCTGAACAAAATTTCAAACTCTGAGCGTTCCCAACGCCTTCATAATCAGAGAGAAATACAACGGACACAAGAGACTAGAGGTCGTAATTAAGTTTTAGCTTAGCCTAGACAACAAAGTGCTTTTATACAATGCGGTCATAAAGCCGATTTGGATGTACGACATTCAACTGTGGGGTACGACCTATGCTACTAATATAGATTTAATACAAAGGTTCCAATCGAAAATGCTTAGAACAATCACGTGCTCACCATGGTACATGCGCACTGATAATATCCATAAAGATCTTGGTAACCCTATGGTAAAGAAAGAAGTAGAGGACAGCAGATTGAAATTGGCTAATGCTTTAGTGCAATCCTGTAATCAATCAGTCTAAAAAGAAGAGATATGCCTGCATACTAAAGAGCAACGTTTCACCAAAACAACTCAATCACCTGGTTGAGCTTGTCTAGTTTTAAATAGTTTTAAGATTTTATAACTTATACTGTTGCGAACACAGTTTTTTCTGTCATTCATATATTTTTGCCTTTTTGTTTTTCTTTTTGCCAAGTGGAGCAAAAATGAAAAGTATGCAACAAATATACATTCTCCGTGATTATTGTTTTTCCTTGTATATTTCGGTTTTGCTATCTACTGTTCCTTTTTTACTGTTATATTGCAGAAATTAATTGTAAAATTTTTGAGAAGGCAGTATTCGTTATTCATATCAAGCATTTCATGGGTGGAACTTTGAGGTACACTGAAAATATAAAACTATCCACTGTAATAGATGCTTGTAACTATGTGCTTCGTGTTGGAGTGTTGATTTACTTTAAAATGGCATGTGCATAATAAAAATATGCAAATCTGTTATAAATAAGCTCTCGTCAATCACATTGTTTTAATGCAGCGTTATAGAAAATGTAAAAATAATACATGTTCCACTGACTGTTCAGCATATACAGTGCACTCGCGAAAACTCGATCCAATGACAACCATACTTGTTCGTGTTATCGAATTGTTCGAGTCGTCGAATTAATTTTAATTTATTTATTCGTTTTATCAGATTTTTTACTGTCGCAACAAAGTAGCTAAGAAAGTATAATAATAATGGGGGAATAAAACTTTACATAAATACTGTATATCATCTGTGGTTTCACGTTTGGAAAAATTGTCAAAATCGGACTATAACTTTTCAAGGCCCAAGCCTAATGATAATTTTTCAACGAAAATATCGTAAAATCTCTCAGATATGTTAATGTAATTCAGAGGGAATTTTGTTCTTCATATAGTTTGTCTATGTACCAAAAATCGGGTCATATCTTCGCTTAGCTCCCATATATGTACCTAATTATAGGTTTTTCAAAAATACTATGGGCCGAATATATCTGTTAATATGTGAGGTATCTTAGCAAAATCAAGTGAGCGTATAGGCTTGGATACAATGTGCTTTGCTGGTGAAAATGAGTGAAATCGGTTCAGGAATTACCTCAGCCCTCATATACTATGTATGATGATTTTCGTTATTCTATTAGGTTTTATGCCGAATATATTTATAAATAAATAGCGAGAGTATAAAATGTTCGGTTCCATTCGAACTTAGCCTTGCCTTTCCTTACTTGTTATGTAATGATTTGAACATATTTAGTACTTGAGATAAGGTCAATTATTTAAAATGTATAAGAAAAGAAAAAGATTGAAGTTATTAAATAAAAATTACTGTAATTCCGAGAGAAATGGAATTGTGTAACATTTATTGTTATTGATATAGTATATTTCTTCATTTATCCTATCTTTGCACCCGTATGTCCGCACTATCTCTTGGTCTTAGTGCCATGTGCGTATATTTCAACGAATAATAAGGGCCATGCCATGCACTCCATTCGATGCCTTTCCCTTCTGCTTTGTGAGTACCTTTCAGATATTCGCCATTTAGGTTACTAAAGAAGACAATAATATTTAGGCGAAATACTTTAGAAAACTTGGGAATTGAATTTTACCTGTGGTGGCATGTGTTGAACCACCAAGCACCTTTGTACTGCTCCGCACAATTTCTGGACCAATTGTCATTGTCCTGATCGTATGTACTGAACTTTTGTCCACTGTGATAGAGAAAAGAATCACCTGCACTTCCAGAATATTTTCCCAAAATATTCAATGCGTATTTTTCGCTCCCATCGCCCACAGCGAAAGTGTCGTAGTTGGCGTACTTAACGGTATCGTTGAAATCACGCAATTCGATTTGTAGCTCATTAAGTTGCACTTGTGTGAGCGCATGCAGTTTGTCCAGACCAATAAAGAAACTTGTTTCCAGGTTTCCGAAGCCATTCTTGTAATCATTCCAGTTGCGAGTGAAGTTAATTTGTTCGTCCTGTCTACGCTGCACCAACAACCAGGGGTCACCACCGCTGCCTTCGAGTAAACAGTAAACGTAGAAGGGTCTATCCTCCCAACCTTTTAATGGTAATCGTATATGGTAAATCCCGCTTTTGGCCTCTGAACCTGCAAAGCGCACTGCCTCCACACAATTGGAAGGTAGAGGTCTCGTATTGGATTCCCCGCACAATATATTCGTCGAAACGGTGCCCAAGAGGAAGAGGAGCAGCAACAGCACAGCATTCACCAACATTTTTTTTGTATGGAATTCGAATGCAATTTTGTACTAATCACTAGAATATAACCGCATCTTTATTTATATACGAGCTATCGGAAAGCTTAACGATACCCTTTTGACACTCTTTTAATAAGTTGTTTATAATTCACGCAAGTGATGGATGGCTTTGGCAAATAATTAAAATACAAAGTGTTTTTTATACTCTCGCAACAAAGTTGCTAGCGAGTATTATAGTTTTGTTCATATAATGGTTGTTTGTAACATCTACCAAAGTGATCAGGGTGACGAGAAAAGTTCAAATCCGGATGTCTGTCTGTCCGTCCGTCCGTCTATGCAAGCTGTAACTTGAGTAAAAATTAAGATATCTTGATGAAACTTGACACAGTTGTTTCTTGACACCATAGGAAGGTTGCATTCGAAGATGAGCAAAATCGGACCACTGCCACGCCCACAAAATGGCGAAAACCGAAAACACATAAAGTGCCATAACTAAGCCATAAATAAAGCTATGGAAGTGGGCGTAGCCTCGCCCCCAAATCGGTTATTTGTATATATCTCGCAAACCAATAAAGCTATATAAACCAAACTTTCTGCAGTCGGTTCTCCTACGTACCCCACCACTCACCATGAAAATAGTTGAAACCGGATAATAACCACGCCTATCTCCCATACAAAGGTTAGGTTGAAAATTACTAAAAGTGGGTTAACTCTCTAACGAAAAACGTCAGAAACAATAAATTTCACATAAGAAATGGCTATGATGCAAATGATGGAAGCTACACTCAGATTTTTTTACAAAAATGGAAAATGGGCGTGTCGTCGCCCACTTATGGGTCAAAAACCATATCTCAGGAACTACTTGACCGATTTCAATGAAACTTGGTTTGTAATAGTTTATTTACATCCTAATGATATGTTGTGAAAATTGGCTAAATCGCTTCACAACCACGCCTACTTCCTATATACCAGAACTTTGAAGACTATCTGAATCGTTAACTTTACAATATATAAAGTAAGCACTAGTGAAGATATCGGTGCAGAACTTTGCACAAATACTATGTTAATAGTGTGGCAGCCCCATTCTAAAAATCGACGAAATCGGACCATAGGTTTTTAAGGCCCCATATATCGAACACGAGGACCTCGGTGCTTCTAATCTAATATTATGGTTTCCAACTTTCAATGGACTTTATACAATATATATGACGAATATGTGGGTCAAATTGTGTATTATATAATATAAATAAAGTTAAATAAATAAATTGCGAGAGTATAAAATGTTCGGTTACACCCGAACTTAGCCCTTCCTTACTTGTTATTTTTTGCTGTAATTATGTTAAATATAAACAAGTAAGATAGACCCGGTTTCGGTTGTAGCCGCACATTTTATTCTATACGAATTTGCAAGAATCAAGGGCGATTTTGAACTATAGGCACTGAGGTGAGAATCTAAGGGGATTTATTTCTGGAATTACGGAAACAAGTATATACCGCCTATCTTATGAATCTGTGAACTCCGAATCATGAAGTAGAGGGAAAATCCCTCACTAAGATTAGAGAAGAATATGCTCTACTGCGCCGTAAATTGAAGTAATCACATTAATACAGATTCAATATACATATGTATGTATGTACCTATGTATAACATATAAATAAGTTTGTAAAATATAAAAAATAACTTTCGCTAAGAAATTTGAAACTTATAATTTATATAAAGCTTCGGGGTGTGTCGGGTTTATTTAAAAAAAAATTCACTGAAAATTCGCAGAATATACGAAAGTATAGACAAAGGGTGTGCTTCGTATTGGTGTGTTGATTCGCTTTACATGCCATGTGCATAATAAAAATATGCAAATATGTTATAAATAAAAACTCGTCATTAAGTCAATCACATTATTTCAGCATTTACAGTGCACTCGCGATAACTCAATCTAATGAAAACCATTCTTATTCGAGTTAACGAATTGTTCGAGTATTCGAATGTTATGTATGTATTTTAATTTATTTATTAATTTTATCACTTTTTATACATATTTACTGTTTAATGATGCATGAGTAGTTCATTCAAACATTTTTATTTCCATTTCCATAAAGAATAGAAGGAACATGTGTATGTAAAATGTTGGCTGTTTTCTAATTGCTGGAATTTATTGTTGATTTATTTTCGACCGAATTCATTGCGGTATTTTTAACTCATTCAGCAGTTGTCCATTGTTTAGCTTTGCTACGCATGAACTTATATACATAAGTTTGTTCATTTTCACCTTCAGCCTCTCTTTCCCAAATTCATTTTCAGAATTGCTTTTTTCAACGGATTTTTTTTCAATCAAGTAGTTGTATTTATACTGTAAAAGTAACCTAATACAAATTTATTGTTGTTGAACGGAACCTCATCTTCGTCATCATCTTTCAGGTTGGCTTAGTTTAAAATACTAGTCCAAGACCTTCACGAAAGTCTCTCGTTCCAACTTATTCCAAACTCTATTCAAAAATGTAACAGCATCTCTCAAGTAAATTTTTATCATTGATTCGACCAAATCGCATTCATCGGAGAGAATGGCTGCCAACAGAGAGAATTTCTATAATGTAACTTTGTTATGCTTATTGCGTTTTAATCCATTGGTTGGATTGGTTGGTTGGAGTAAAATTCGGCGGTAAAAACATCGCTATAATTGACCCATCTTCAGACTATAATTAATCCTCTTTTGGATGCGAAGGTGCGTTAGACATTTCGATCTCTTTAAAATAGGATTTCACCTAGTTAAAGAATAGATTTATTAGAGGGTACTCAGTTTGTAGTCTAGTGTAGTTGCCTGACCTGCGTTACAAACGAAAAGTGAAACTAATTTTTCAACTGAGTTAATGGCATCCAGGCTGACTTTGTATTTTTGTATTCCACTGGGCAGTTAAAATGTTTAAATAATCTAGAATGATCTGCTCTTCCAATTACAAGTAATTTAATTTTGTGCTTTCCAGTAGCATTGGCACACATCAAAAATATGTTACACTTCACTTTTTTCAGACTTGTTTCCTGGTGCCTGTTTTTTAATTCTAGAAGTGTATAGTTTTCCCGAAAGAAGCTTCCAATGTAGCCCGGATTCAGCTACGTTATAAATTTGTACAGGACATAGTCCATTTTTCTGAATTTTAGCATGTAGCTTAGTTTTGAACGGCTCCACTAGTACCGGTCGCGAAAATAATTTTTCCTCTGCCCTTGAAATAAGGCTTATTCCATGATGCTTTCGAAAGTTTTGAAGGCATCCATCGCTGGCTAAACACCTTCTTCTTCTGTTCTTACTTAAGTCGGCATGTAACTCCTAACGGAAGTTCTGAAGCACAGATCGTTTTACGTTTTCCAGGACCTGATAGCGTATTGTTAAAACATTTAATAATTTGTTTTTATTTTTATACACTTCTAATAGTGGACTTAGCAACGGATAGAGCTGTAACACCTTAATCTTATTTCAGGCTTTTATGCTAAGCTCGATTCCACTCCTATTGTCCATCCTTCTTGCAACAGAGGATTGGCAATATTAGTCGTTGGGAATGGAAATACCAGCACAAGAAGTAGTTTTCCCTTAAGTTGCGGTAAAAAACATTATTGCGGCACTATTGCTATAACTTTTATACTTCTCCAATATGCATATAGGATGTATGAGTATGTACGTCTTTTGTAAGGACGCAGGATAATAAAAAAGCTCCATTATCCCAGTTTTTTTTTATTATCCCTTATTCGATTGCGCATTAACATTTTGAGCGCCACCATCGTGTGCAGCCAATTGAAAGCATAATAATTATTTTCAATTTGAACTTGCCGGCACTGTGGTGCAGCGCGCCAGCAATGCGAACTTTTTTTCTCATATTTATGCGATAACTGAAATTTATGCTTTTCACGCATATGTGCTTGTGTACGGGTGTGTGTGTGTGGGTGTTCGCTCGTTTACTTTATGCATTTTATTGTTGATATTGTACTTTCCACCAGCAATTTTACATTTCACAGCAGACCTACAATGCGCGGCAATTAACAATATGTTGTTTATTCTTCTCCACTCTTTCTCATAAAAAAAAACACGGAACACATTGCAAACAACAACAACAACAACAAACAAATAACGCCATAAAAATGGGCATAAAATAAAACAACAAAAACAAAAAAAATGAACGCAATCGAAGGCGAAATGGATCGGCGACACATACGCCATCGAAATAAAACCGAAGCAAGGTTGGCTGCTGCCAACTGTGGTCGTCAACAATTTATTGGAGTTGCAGAAAAGGCCAGCGCCGGCTGAGCAGCAGCAGGAGCTCACGGGAGCGGAATGGAGGCAAGCGTCAGCTCACAGTCACCACAGCGCAAGGTGTCGCTTCTGTGCGATGCAATTTCTAAAGGTAAGGCGAAAGTGCCAACGACAAACGACAATTACAAAAAAAAAAAAAATAATAAAACAAAAAGTTGACGAGCAGCAACAACGAAAACAACAGCAGTTGAGGCAAAGTAATAACGGTTCAACAAAACACCGGCATACCGCAGCATTCCGTTTATTTCGCTTATTCCGTTTTTCATGGCGCGCGCGATTGCATTTGCACCGAACGCGCCGCGTGGTATGAGCAACATTGCGGCCGTCCGCCCGCGGCCGCTTTTGCGCCGGGCGAAATTGTCATTGAATGCGCTGTGCTTTATTGCGCCACTGTTACGGTTAGTTTGCGCTTCTGCTCCGCTGCCGCACAGCATTTCTTATGCAAATTCAGTCGTTGAACCGCAAACAGATTCCTGCATTTTTACTCCGCTCTTCCGCCGTATATTTTTATGCGCTTGCCTTTTGTTGTTGCCGGCGTGTGTTTGTGTGCTTTTAATATTGCTTTTGTTTTCCTCACTTTGCTGCTCGTTTTTATTGCCGCCAACATTTTTTGCTTTTGTTCTTATTTCGTCTCTCTCTGCCTCTCTCTTCCCTGCAGCTGCACACGGGCAAAATCAACAGGCGAACTTCTTATTGCCCGCTGGCGTTGTTTTCCGGGTAAGTTGTGCGGCATCTGTTGGATTTGTTTTCTTGTTTTCTTTTTTTTGTTTTTTTTTTCTTTTTTTCTTTTTTTTGAATTACCCATAAGCATTATGCGTAAATTCCGAAGTATTGAAGTATGTGCGTAAGCGGCTTTTGATTGTAAATTATGCCACAAACTTTTTGTTGCGCAAACTCTTCATGCATAGTTTACGTTGTTTCCATGTATATTTGCTATAATTGCAACTTCGCAACTGATTTCATTTGCAATTCGTTCACTAATCTCCGCTTGCTGCCTTATTTGTTTAAAGTGTTCCAGCGCAAATGGTTGCCGCAGTCGATGCTCTGCTCCGGTGTCCGCAAAATAATTTAAGAATATTTCGAAACGGTATTTTGGTATACGATGGCGAAAGACATTGCTACGAAGACTTGGTGCAGCAGATATTTCCTGGGTAAGTGCGATTCTTCTGTTTACCTATAATCTCATTATGATACAGGTAACTCATCTGTAACATTATAGCTTAAGATTTCTATAATTTCTTGCAACAAAACCAATGCGTTGAAATTTGGATTACATATTTATACAATAGTTACTATTACTATTACTATATTGTGGGTTTAAAGCGTCTAAAATGGGTTGAGATATTTGCTCGATGTATTTCAACAAGCAAAAGCTGTATGTGATGTATTTATCAATTTTAAAAAGAAGCAGATTTCAAGATTGTGGTCTGAAATTTAGGCTGGTTATTCAGAATTCTTCAATTCTATTTTTGGATCTCCCAAACCCTAAGTTTAGGCTTCGAAAACATTTCAGTTTGAAAACTATAAGAGCCGCTGAGCTAAATAGACAGGGTACAATTTTTTATATATGATATCGATATCATTGGCCTTAACAAATCATTGGCTATCTCCAGGCTTGTTAAGGAAGCGAAGCGAATGGGTCTGGTGGTGAATGAGGACAAGACGAAATGTCTCCTGTGATTAAACAAACAGTCAGCGCATTCGCATCTTCACTCTACTGTTACTATTGACAGTCATAACTTCGAACATGAACATTTCGTCTACCCAGGAACTACACTGAGTAGGCAATTGAAAAGTAAAGTCTTCTCTTCACGAACCAAAACCAAACTCTACAAGTCACTCATTATTCTCGTTCTGCTTAATGGTGCAGAAGTGTGGACGATGTCGACATCCGATGAGATGGCATAAAGAGCTTTCGAGAGAAAAGTTGTGCGCAAGATTTATGGTCCTCTAAACATTGGCAACGGCTTATACCGCAGACGATGGGAAGATGAGCTGCATGAGTTATACGACGACATCGCCATAGTTCAACGAATAAAAATAATAAAAGGAAAGGAAGACCTCCACTCCGTTGGAGAGCGATTTGGTTTCTCTTGGTATTTCCAGTTGGCGGCAAATTGCGAGACTATTATTGATTCGGTTATAATCGCATAAGCGGTGTCTACGAGACTTATCACCTTTTTGGGAAGCCGTTGTAAACCCTATATCTAACGCGATCTATTTCAATTGTCCAGTTCTGTCAACAATAACTAATGACCTTCCGTTAGCTGACGTCGATGACAACATCAGATTCCTAATACTAAATAGGGTTACCTCTGCAACAACAACAACAAAAGCGAACAGTAACTTAATGCAATCTGATCCTTACTTTCCTCTTAGACTGACTTTTTTCCAAAGAAACTTGAAATCAAAATTATTACTTAAGCAAATAAATATTTTAAATTCAGTAAAAGTTCATGGCATTGTTATAGTACCGTTAAAAGCGTGCAAACTGCCATCAATCAAAGCCATGTATTTTCACTTGCCACATATACATACATATATTTTGACACACATTGCCACATATTTGGCCTTTTTTGCGTATTTAAGTTGCAAATAAATGGAACAGCCATGGCGGCACAATTACATTTGCAGTTGAGTGCGCCCACAATGGACCGACTGCACACACACATTCCGTTGACCACTTTTGTTAGGTGCTCCATTTTTTGTTTCCATTTGCGCGCACTGTGTACGTTGCGCCAGAAAGAATTCAATAAATAACACAAACTAAACAATTCATTTATTTATTCAACCATTTTCAACCTCTCCACATTCTAAATAAATATTTTACAACATTTTTCGCTTTTGTACACTTCTACACACCACTACACTCGCGCTCTGTGTACTTCACCCGCGCCCCCTGCGCCGCCACTCGTGCAACATGCGGCGTTGGCCCCCGATGGAATGACAACACCTTTTCGCGCGCTGGTCCGACGCTGGCCGTCAACGTGGCACATCCATAACATAACATGACATTGCAATGAAAACTGCAATTCTGCAACACTAACAACAACGAAAGCAACAAAAACTCGCAATAAAATGTGAAAAATGCCGAAAAATGGCGAAAAATGTTCAACAGCAGCCAAATAGAGCTTTTAAAAGATTTGGTGGTGGCATGCCTGCTGCGGGACTACACTTCAAACACCAACAACAAGAACAACAAGAGCAGCCGTGACACCGAAGGTAGCAGCTGTAGCAGCGTTGACATTGTTGAAGTAGCCAAAGCTGCTGCTGGTCAGCCACACTTAAGCGCTGCTGCGGAACAAAGACCAACGACGGTGGGCCAACAGAGCGCGGACGAGGCGAAGAAGACCGAGTCGAAAGAAAGTAGCGTAATGCCAGCACAACTAACAGATGAGGCCCGTGGGGCGGCAGGCGTTGTAACGGCGGTGGCTGCTGCAGGTTCTCCGACGCCAATTCGTTCACGCAGCAAGACGACGACGACGATGACGACAAGGACTGACACTGTTGCACTGAAGACAACTTCGCAAGCACAAATCACCGAAGTGGAAACGCTGTGCTTACCGGAAAATTGTGTGCTGCAAAAAATTTTGCATCTACAATTGCTGGCCAAGGTGAGGAAACGTTCCGTTTAAGTGTGTGTGCATGTGTGTGTGTGACTTTATTTAAATTTGTTGATGTTGGTGCTGGTGTTGTATGTGCTTGGCACACCAGTGTGGAATTTACACACAACGAGTTGGTGATTTTTCAGCAAACCAAGTGATGAAAACAATGGGGGGGGAAGTGTAAAACAAAATAAAATTAAAAATGCCACCGAAATGAAGACCAACAATAAAAGCTACCGAATAAGAGACGAAAATATAAATAAAAATTAAAATGCAACATTGTTGGTAGACAGCACAGCACAGCATTGCATAGGCGGACAGTCAGAAAAACAGACAGGTTGGCATAAGGGGTATGACTTGTCGGTAAAAAATATATAACTAATAACACTGGTTCCTCTTACTTCCCACATTTCAACAGTACTAGCGTTTCTCTTCTCAACACACACTCACAGTTAAGCTCTTGAAAGCCTCTTGACAGACTTAAGATGGTAACTCAAATATCTACAATGAAACCCCTTGACACAATAATATCTGGCGGACGAAAGAAAAAATAACAAATTTTTCATTTTGAAATCTCCAAAATAGGGGCAGACAAAAAATTTCTCCGAGTTACTCAGTCTATTTCGAACGATTAACGCTGTCTCCTGTCTCATAACGGTATTTTTTTTTTTTTGATTATTTAGAGCTCCGTCCATCCAGTATTTTCTTACGTAATTTGTATTTTGCTTTCATAACAAAAACAAAACACTGAGAATGTTCGCTGAGTTTGCGCTGTGTAATTTTTGTTCAGAGCTCAGGACCAAAGCCTTAGTCATACCCCATAAAAAGGTACTTGTTTACCTGAGTTGTTCGCAAAACGACAAAATGCCACTCAAGTGGTTGGCCGAAAAGTGTGCAGCTAGTAATTTCCACTTGGATGCCGGCCAAGGTAATGGGAAATGAAAAGCCGCCACGACTTTGAGGCCACCACGACCAAATAAAACAAACGCTGGCACATGCTTACCACTGTACATACATACATACACATGTAGGTGTGTACACTGGTGTGCAATAGTACACATATACATAGGAGAGAAGTCATTGTCAGCACAGTCCGCTTATTCGGCGCTTTCGCACAGTCCGTGTTTGTTTGGACGGCTTGTCAGCTTCGTCTTCACGCTGTCGGTTGTTGGCTGACTGCCGCTGTCGCTGCCACAGTCTTTGTTTAAGTTATATTTAAGAGTGTCGTCAATACTTCCGCTTGCTTTCAAGTGACATTTTTATCGCATTTCTCACTCAATCCATCTTCCGTTCGCTGCCACTTCGCCGCCTCTGCATACCGCAGCATCACATGTCCGCCTTGCTTGCGGCCGGTTATGCGCGTAAGTCGGAAAAATCATACGACGCCTTAAAAGCCTTGTTGCAGCGCTCACAACAACAACAAATTGCGGGAAATGCATTGCAGGCCGTGGAAGCATACATGCTGGGCGCCACAGCGCTGGACTGCTCGATAATGCTGGCATTTCAGGAAATTTCAATGCGCGATCCTTCGCCTTCACAGTCGCCGTAAGTAGAATGTTAATCGTATGCAGCTGCCACCGCGTAATTAATGACATATTTAATTCACTTTTTTTTTGTTTTTGTGTGCGTTTCAGTGAAATGACAACAGCCGCCTGCTCGCTGCCGAGGCATTGCGTCGTAATGCCTCGCCATAAAAAAGCCTTCCTCACCAAAGTCACGCTGGTCGACTTGGATCCGAAGCCTGATAGTCACTTGTGTAAATACATTAAACAGACGTCTCAAGCCCTCAACTTATTTATGGCCAGCAGTTCCTGATGGCCAGCATGGGTGTGCGTGTGTGTGCGGCCACAAGACAAAAGGACACGTCGAATCCTGCAGTGAAAAATAAAAGAGAAATTCAGCATAAATTTAACGCTCCGGAATGTAAATACAAATATGTTAATATATTTTCGCTTTTGTATTAATGCATGCATCATAATAAATGCAGTGTTAAATTAAAAGATGCACTCCGCGCGAAACCTTGCGGAGTAACACATATACATACATACATACATCTGTACATTATTGCATTTCAATTTCATATAGAGACTCAATTCCTTTGTGCTAGTGCTGAAAAGATGCCGCGTGTATAAATTTAAGCGCGCTCTTTAGTTAACTTTGGGAAGGTGTTTGGTGCAGTTTTATTGCCGAAAGAACCATGCGAGAAGCCGTCATAACCTACATCGATTACAGGCTGTTTGATAAGTGAGCAACAAATAAGCTTTATAGTCACCTAAACTGGTCCGTTTTATATCATGAGTTTTAGTGATATCATTCAAATTCACCACTATGGTGAATTTCTATTTTTATTTGTTAACAATTAGGATATGATTATCAAAAATAATATTCGTGGTAAACAACGAATGACTGGTGCCATCTGGGCGCACCCTGAAATGAAAATGTATGCGAAGGTAACTCGCTTTACAAAAGAAATACATACATATATAGAATACTTACGGTTTAGTTACGGTCAAAACGAAATTTCAACACGCTTTCACGATCAAATTTCGAAATTTTCCGATCTTCGAAATTATTTTAAAATTTTGAAAATTTCCAATTTCGAAATTCTCCAATTTTAGAAATTATTTTCAATTTTTGTTCCGATCTTCAGAATTTTTTTTTTTAATTACGAAATTTTTGAATTTATTTTCATATTTTAAAATAAATTTATTGATTTCGAAATTTTCCAATCATCGAAATTATTTTAAAATTTCGAAATTTTTCAATAATTATTTTCCTATTTCGAAATTCTCCAATTTTAGAAATTATTTTAAATTTTTGTTCCGTATTTCAGAATTTTTTTTAAAAATTTCGAAATTTTTGAATTTATTTTCATATTTTAAAATAAATTTTTTTATTTCGAAATTTTCCAATCTTCGAAATTATTTTAATATTTCGAAATTTTCCAATTTTTCAATAATTATTTTCCTATTTCGAAATTTTCTAATTTTAGAAATTATTTTCAATTTTTGTTCCGTATTTCAGAATTTTTTTAAAAAATTTCGAAATTTTTGAATTTATTTTCATACTAGCAGACCCGGCCACACGTTTTTGTGGCAAGGTATATGTTAAAAAATATATTGATTACTCGAGGTCGATTTATGTTACGCAACAGGATGACAACTCACACTACTTTTAATTGTAAAGTGAGTGGTGATAGTAAGGCAATTTTATATAGTTTGGGATAATTGACTACGTCATCCTGGTTTGTAACTGTTTCAACTCTCTCGGACCGAAATTCTAAATTGTCGCATTAAGATCATCGATATCTTTTTTTTTTTTTACCACCAATATAGGTCATTCAATCAGTCATTTATGTTTATCATATTGAGGTTTCATGTCAGGAAAACTTCTCTTTCGAGTCAATGAAGTGACAGAAATCTGTTGGAAATGCTATTAATCCATCGAGGTGTCAACTGCCAACTACTTTTACAATCGCAATTTGATATTGTTGCAAAAACACTCATATGTTAGTTGTTAATTGGCGATACTTTATGTGTCGCCACAAATTAAATGACTTTAGGCATGCGATTAGCCCGTCAGTAACAGTTGATCCAGGAATAATTGGAAGAGTCTGGCGTAAATCACCTGCTAACAGAATCCTGGCTCCACCAAAAACGTTTATCGACATTTAAGATCTTTTAAAGTCCTGTGCAGTACCTCCAGCGACTTCTTGAATACGATATTTGGAAAATCTTCGTTATAGCGCTATTTTTGGCGATTTTGCCGACTGGCAAAAAATTTTTAACAAAGCAACAATGACAACCTTCAAAATATTATTTTTTTGTTTTCTCTTTTTATATTTTTCTTGTCAACTCGATAAAATTCTCATATTATTATCTTCCTCGCAATTTTTCCATATTTACTCACTATCTAATCTTTTCCTGGCCTTCCACGAATATTTCAAGACTAAAATTAGCCAGATCGGTTGGGCTGTTCTCGACTTTTTGCGAGACTAACGAACAGCAATTCATTTTTATATTATATTTATGTAACTGTAAATTAGAAATAAAACAAAATGTTAATTATTGATATCTCCTAACTAAATTTCATCAAAACACGTTCAGCCATTTAGGCATGATAGAGCAAAAGTCCCAACAAAAACGACTACAATTCACTAACTCAATTTAGTTATCTGCCTACTGCCTACCCCCTAAGAACGATGGCGTGATTATTTATAGCCTATGACCGTTTCTAGATTATCATCTATCATCATACCAAATTTCATCAAAATCCGTTCAGCCGTTTAGGCGTGAAAGAGTAACAGACAGACAGAGTTACTTTCGCATTTATAATATTAGTATGGATTAGTATGGATTTTAAAATAATTTTTTCTATTTCGAAATTTCCCAATTTTCTGAATTATTTTCAAATTTCGAAATTTTCCAATCTTCGAAGCTAATTTGAAATTTGGAAATTCTCCAATCTTCGAAATTTTTTTTCATATTTTGACGTGTAAAATTGTTTCAACTCATATTAAGTGAGAGTATCAAAAAATATGACACTCTTTCAACTTCATACTGATTGTAGGGTGAACAGCTGACTTGCTGCAGCTAACCTCAAAAAACCAAACAAACATACACACCACAGCACGTCAGTAAGGCACTCCTTAATTAATTTACATGTGCCTGCTGAGCTGAAAAAACGGCATAAATAACAAAACACCGATTGCCATGCAAAGTGTGAAAGTGCCGGGCCGTGCCCTGACAGGACAACACTAGAAAGTGGAACAGCCAACAGACAGCAGTCGCTTGTATGCTGAAGAGTCAACGCACGCGGAAAACTGCTGAGTTTGGAAAAATGTTTACAAACTTTTGCTATTCAGTAAGACAGTGGAAGTCAGCGCAGAAAGTTAAATTTACCCTGGACGATTGTTGTGTGATTTGAGATTTTGTTTCTCAAACGGCTGAGTTTTAGGTAACCAACAGATATTCAAATCGCTATGGGCAATAAAGTAGCCACATTCACCGAACAACAGTTGGATGACTATCAGGTGTGAATCTCTGAAATTAATAATGAAATTTGGAAAGAGAAAATAGCATTTTTAACTTCTTCTTTTCGATATATGCTTGCACGCTGGATATCCGAAGGACTGTACATTCTTCACGCGCAAGGAAATTTTACGGTGAGTTTAGCTTCATTTTGAAATGAAAGTCGTATACTCTAACTTTTAATGTTCAGACAACATATTAAGGACTTGGGAGAAAGTTTAAGGTACCTGATTTCAATTTCGGAAATTCGGGTTTCTCATATAGTGAACACGCAACCCTATCGCATGAGTAGAGTCTTTCTGTGAGCAGATTCTCCTACAAACTAATTTCGAAGTTCGTGATTATAACTCTCTACCATGTACAAGTGAGATTGTAGTATATAGTTTTCGAATATAAACGGAATATCCTCGGAAGTAGTCTATAATTAAATCTCCCAGAAACCTTGTTCTGAATTGGAATAAAATCGAGATAATCACAGAAAGAGCCTACTGTCGTCGTAAGAGTGGCTTCTTTCAGTGTTACTTAATACAATATCTTCTCTTTTCAACAACCGAATTGAAGTATGGTACTAGCTAGTGAAAACACGTTGTATTTATTCACTTAACAATTTGAAAATGAAATCGAGCTCATGATAGATAGATAGATAAGTTGCCAGGAGCTCAACTTCTATTGTATAAAAATTTAGCATTAAACTTACCAAAGACTTTAGTGGATCTAGCTCTAATTCACACAAAATCTTCAATGAAGTCCAAAGAAAACTTTAAATTTAAAGTAACCAGCTCTAAAATGCTCTGGCTGCCGGTAATATTGGCCGCCTACTTGCTACACCTATTACACAGCAAGGATAACTTTGCACTGACCTCAGCCATTGACAGCGAACTGCGCTCATAATTTTCACATTCACCATTGTTGGCGTGGCGCTGCATTGTACGACTTGCAACATTCCGAAACTCCTTTGTTGTTCACAATGTCCTCCTTCGCCTTGTTCGTGCATTTTTTTATTGCATGCAACATTTCGCATGCATTTACATTTCCGTGCCAGAAGTATCGCTTACATTCCAGAACATGCCGTCATTATGGTGGTCCTTAGCCGTGGCATGCTTATCGATTGCGTAGGCGCCGACCGGATGGAGTGTTGCCAAAAACGCGGTGTTGTTGTTTGTGTATAAATATGCTTTAACTAATCCGTATGATTTCTTTTCGCCACTCTTCCTCTCTGTCTTTTTGCACAGCGTTCACAAGCGTTTTCGCGAGCTGCGTCCGGATTTGGTACCGCGCCAAATGACCGAGGGACAGGCGTCCAGTGTCAAGGTGCCGTGCGAGTGCATCGAGAAGATGCCCGAGTTGCGCGAGAATCCCTTTCGACGACGCATCTGTGAGGCCTTTTCACGCGACGGTCAAGGCAATTTATCCTTCGAAGACTTCCTGGACGCATTGTCCGTGTTCAGCGAGCAGGCGCCGAGGGACATTAAGGTTTTTTATGCCTTCAAAATTTACGGTGAGTACGTGGAAGTGTGCGCATTCTTTTGTACACCCCCATTGTTGTTGTTTATTGTTTACGTCTGCGGCTTTGTTGCGCTAATGGTTAATACGCTTGTTTGTGTGTGTATGTGTGTCTGACAGCAAATTATGTGCAACAAAAGCAGTTAGTTGTTTGTTGTTGTTGTTGTTGTATATGGCATTTTGTCGTGTTTTGTTTAACCGCCATATTTGTGTTCGACCGCGCTTGCGGCCATTGTCTAACGTGTGCGCTTTTTTAACTTTGTTTTTGTTTGTGTTGGTGTAGTTGTGTATTTGTATGTGTGTGTGCGTGTGTTTATTGTCATTTGCGTTTTTTCGTCTAAAATCTGCTCACCACCACATGCTTACCGTAAACGCTGCGCCGTCAAGTGGGCGCGACGCGTCATTGTGTTCGGCACTCGGATTTTGGCAGTCGCTACACACCCACACACACAGAAACAAGCGTTTGATTGTATTATATGTTTTTGCGAAGCGTGTGTGTTTTTGACATTTGAATTCGCTTTGTTTGAAAGTCACAATTCACCGTTATTTGCTTTTTTTGTTTCTTGTTTTCTACAGCTCTTTTGGTTCTTCGTGACTTTCGTGCAGCAACTTTATCACAATCACGACCAGCACTAATATTTACCGCTCTAATTTCTTTCGTTTTATGTGCGCATCTTTGTTATAAACAACGGCACACACATTTATGATTGCAATTGTTTATACATATATACATATATCTATGCTCACACTCATATACATATATATATAATTTGTAGTTGTGTGTATGTGTATGTTGTCATAAAAATTTCGCTTTTGTCTGAGTTCAAGGATATTCTGCATATGCTTCAACTGAGCAACACGATGCAACACAATTTTTCATATCACACAAATAGCATTACAGTTATAGAGTGCGTCCGACAGGGCGTATGATGAACATGATAAATGTTGAGTCTACGAGACGTCCAATAAGCAGCTAAGAACAGTCAATTCCTTCGGATTTCTACAGAATTATTATAAAAATATTTTATACCACAACAACAACAATATAAATAAATAAAAAAGCAAAAGTATCTTCGTTTTCCATACAATTCTAGAAAAAGCATTTGAAGGTTAGGTTAGGTTTTTTTTTAATAGCAAGGACGATTTCGAAGCTCATTGCATGTGTTATATTTTTTAAATTAGAAAAACATGACTTCTTCTATTTTAGGGAAACCTCTTAAGGTGTTATGTACGTTTCAAATTTTCAAAATTTGCAAAAAAAAAATTTTTGTCCTCTTAAATAGTACAATTTGTCAGCCCGCGTAAAATTCTAAGAGATTTACCCATTGGAAGTTCCACCTATCAGGCCACGTCAGTACGAATGTAAAACTTTAAACGCATTTATCTCAAAAGTCAATTTTTCAAGTCGGTGGACACGATATCTCGAAAAGTTAAGAAGCGATTTTGTTAAAATTTCACACATCTTTGGAAGAACATTATCTAGTTAATGAACGCATTTTTATATCTCATTACAACTATCAATTTTTCGAGCTAATGTATACCGAATATTTGACCAGAAAAGTGAGTTGGTTGCTTGGTTGGAGTTGGTTACAAATCTGTCAAAAATACAAATTTTAATTTTTTTCTTTTTTTCTTCGTTCATGAACTTGATTTACCATGTGCTATAGAAATACTTTAGGTTTATTGATTTGATATCAAACAAAAATGAGTTATGATGTCCAGGGCAAGAGCGTTTCTGTTGGACATTTCATGAGAGATGAGATACCAACGGCTGAATTTTCAGAATATTTTAATAAAAATTCCATAAAATACTGTTTAAAAATGTATCTTTGATATGCTGAATAGTTTAAATAAAATATATCATTGTATATTAAAAAAAAAAAATTGTAAAAATACGCTTGTTTTCAGCCACTGGAACCCACCAAATTATTATCAAATCTCTGCAACATTCATATAATTATTAAGAAATTTAACAAAAACAAAAATATACCTCATGGCAGTTTAATTTTTATAGCACAGTGTTGCATGGACAGCATGGACCACTGCGCCCATAACATTTATACTTTTGCATATATACCGTTACGTCCATTCATCGTTGGTCATTCTGAAGACTATAAAAGTAGAATAATATCTTTTTGTAACAAGTGCAGTTGCTGCATTTTCAATGTGTTTTTTTGCTTTGCACTACTCTAGCGCCAGTGTGTTGTTGTTATGAGTTGAATCGGAATGAAAAATATACTCGTGGCATTGTGAATGCATAAGACAATCTGTGTCGCTAGCGTAAATATTTCATTGCGCAACAAAGTGCCAAGTGAATTTGAAAACAAAAGTTCAACCAAACGCACACAACGACATGCCGCTGCATGTGGCAACATATGCATGTATTTATGCTCTGCAACATGGCAACATGTTTTGAATGTTACTGAGATTTTAAAGATTAAATAGTTACTTGGCTTTAGCACAGTTTTGTGTTAGTGTTACGCATTTGTATAATATTTGCTGTTGTTGTAGTGCTGAAGTGCACAAATTGGGTTTAACAAGTTTTGGAATTGCTCTTGCCGAAAAAACCACAATAAAAAGGAATTATATTTGTGCATAAAACAGTATCGAAATTACTCGAAAAAATCTGGTTACTGCGAAACATCTTTCGAAAATATGCCATCTTAACTTTTCTACATACTTTTCACCACTTTTTAAAACAAAAAGTAACTTTTTAGAGCGTTAAAGCTGTTGAAATTATACAAATCTCTCAACTCTTTAGAGAAATGAGATTCTTATTTTTAAACAAAAAAACAGTCAAATTCCTTGGAAGACCTCCATCCCCATACAAACTCATCTCCAGCCCGCAAATCCTTTTCCATTTAGAGAAATGCATTTGAACATTTAACAAATCGGAAGAAACAAATTATTTATGCAGTTTGTTAAAGGCAATCAGTTTTTCGTTTGTTTTTGTTTTGCTTTAATCTGCTTTTGTAGTGCTTGTATATACATATCTGTGTGTGTCTGTGTGAATATTGGAATTTTCAATTTCCTCTTGTAATCACAACGTGCACAAATGCCGACAAAACCCATGTATTTTTAATATTAAACACCTAAAGCTAAATAAAGCAAAGCGCCACAAAACAATTTCACGGACTTAACGTACAAAAGCCACAATTAATTTGAAATCAAAGCCGACAACCAACCGACATCAATAAATTCCGGCAGACGGCAATAGCTTAGACCGAAAGCAAGTTAATAGCTTCAATGCTTACTATATGTATGTATGTATGTATATGTATGTATATATTTAATAATATTAATTTAAATTTACTATTTCCGTGTGTGTGTGTGTGCGTTTTGCATATGAAAAATATATTCGTTGTCATATTTGCATGGAGCGCAGTTGAAGATCTTGTCAATGCACTTTCTATTCAAATCTTTTCTCAGTTTTCACCTATAAATTCAATAAACACTTTGTCAAGTTAAGTTAAGTTATTGTTGTTGTGTTTTATACAATTGTATGGCATAGGTTTTGGTAATTGTTTGCAAAAGATATGCATTGAGAAAGTCAGTGTTCCCAAGCTGAAAGCCCTATTCTAAAATAGGTTTTTTTTACACGAAAAAGCTTTCATCTTTCAAAAAAAAATTTATGACTTTTTGTCATAAACTCCGAAATAAAAGAAAGTTGTAAAGCAATTGAAGATGTGAAGCGAAATATATGCCTTGATCTAAGGTTGTCATATAGTCCCTTCACGTGTAGGCCTCTGGGTATCTAGCGTAAACTTTTTCATAGTTGAACCAAAGAAAAGCTTAAAAAGCTCATTTCTCAATTATTTTAAGTTTGCGTGAGAGGTTTTACTACGATCCATAATTACGTCATCACACACAATTTTTGTAAAGTATGATCTTCATTCGACAGTAAAACTAAATATTTGTATGCCTGGTTAGTTCAGATTTGGTTGAAAGACTGATTCATGCTGCGACAAAAACCACAAGGGACCCAGATTGGCCAGCTAAATGGCCAGTCCTCATACTTTTAAATATATATCACAAAGATCCTCAAGAGTAGAGGAAGTGCTTTGAGCCAGTAACAAATTTGTTAAGAGCGTTAATTCGGCCCGTTTGCCCGGATTAGACCAGCTCAAAAAGCCGATATTTTAATTCAAACGAACCCGGCTAGATGCATAAAAGAAACGAAAATAAATTTCGGCACACTTCGACTAGTCACGAACTAGTTACTTCAGGACCATTGATCACTACAATATCAGTAAGAAATCATTTTTTTTTTCCAGATCTCTAAAATGTAGTAATTTCGAAATTAGATTTCGACAATGTAGTAATTTCGAAATTAGATTTCGACACATTTCGACTAGACTCGAACTAGTTACTTCAGGACCAGTGCAATTATGAATTTTCCAGAAAAGCGAATACAGCTCGAAGTGTATGAGCATTTCCATGTGTCCTATGTAATTTATTGTGAAAATAATCCGATTTCCTCAATGTGCTGTCGTTCATTTCGAAAGTGTCGGTGTGTTTATTTTAATTCAAATGTTATATGTATGTTAGCTCGTGCTGTGCACATCAGCTCATTTGTTTGTATTTCTTCATAAGATATTACAGTCTAATAAAATATGCATATTAAGCGGTAATGCAATTAAATAAAATTGAATAAACTTCCATACAGACACACTCGAGCGCTGCAAGCGCCTGCATGTAGGCTACACTTGCGCACACACTTTCATGCATAGAAGTAGCGAGTGGCACGTTGGTGCGAGGTCTGAGTACACTCGCCGAGCAATAAAACCTCATTGCTGCAGGTAATCACTACAAATTGTAATGCATGCTAGTAGGGGCAAGGAATGAAGAAGATTTTAATGAAAACGACGTTGCAGCTATCATGTGCCACTTTCCTGCTGCACAGCACAGCAGCACTACTTTGGATAGCAAGTCGCACAGGTCGATGAGCCGCAGTGAGACACAAACACACACACACAGGAATGCATGCTTGTTGTCACACACATTAGAATAAACATGCATACAATCATACTACCTCAAGCCTCCGCACTACTTAACTGCACTCCTAAGCTAACACGCACACACACACAGTTACAAATGCATAACCTCACATTTGGCTGAGCACAATTTCACCTGTTTGTTCCAATTCCAACATTCATTTCAACTTCCACTTCCTCCAACAGATTTCGATCAGGATGGCTTCATTGGTCACGGCGACCTCATGTCCTGCCTCACCACCATGACCAAGAACGAGCTGAGCCCGGAGGAGCATCAACAGATCGCCGATAAGGTGATGGAGGAGGCGGACGTCGATGGTGATGGGAAATTGTCATTTCTAGAATTCGAGCATGTCATTCTGCGCGCTCCGGACTTTCTCTCCACTTTTCGCATACGCATCTAAGACAACAATATAACAGATATGACTTGAAGACCTCTTTGCCTACAAATTTAAATAAGCATACACACACACACGTATATAATTTGCATACGTTGTTGTTTTTATTGCAATTTTCCACATTCTGTTCATAGCACACTCACTTACATATATGTATGTATATGTATATATGTATTGATGCATGCAAAGAAATAAAACTTCATGTGTCGTTGCTCTCAATTCAATTTGAGTACAATATGTGAAATTCTGAATTGAATGATTGACTTCGAATGGACGACAATGGCATAGGTGATATATTTATATTATACATGCTTATATAATTTATTATGGAAACTAGCTGACCCGGCGAACTTTGTACCGCCTAACAGTCAATGAATGTGGTGTTACAGATAAGCAGAACTTTATGATTTTTTGAAAGCAATACAATGAATATATAAAGTGAAAGTACATATAAAGTGAAATATTAAATCAAACTCATTTATAAAAAAAAATATATATTTAATTATTTGCTAGCTATCCAAAACATTTGGATAAACAATATTTTTTGTTTTTCCATTTTGAGCATGAATAAACAAACGGCTGGGGGTACCGACTCCGGAACAGGCAACATAAAGTTGGCCATGTGAAAAACATGATTCCTCCAAATTCACACCACAAACGTTAAGTGTTTGCCCTTGAGCTTTGTTGATGGACATCGCAAATGATAAACGAACAGGATATTGTAATCGTTAGAATTCAAATGGCATATCAGTTGGAATCATAGGGATACGCGGTATTAAACAAACTTCTCCTTTTGATTTACCAGTTAAGATCGTAGCTTCAATCAAATTTGGCAATAAATTTTTCACTGCCAATCTGGTGCCATTACACAGTTTTGGTGGATTAATATTTCGCAATAATATAATCAAAGAACCCACTTTCAGATTCAAGCAATGCGGTGGCATACCAGCCGGTTCTAATGAATTTAAAAATTCAGTTGGATAATTCATTGCCTCATCTTGATTCATAGCACTGTCAATTGATTTATATGTCGTGACTACGCCTGGGAGTTTTGCTTGAATTTGAAAATTAATGTCATTGATATGAATGTTCTTCGGTGCTAAAATGGTGCGTTCTCTCAACCAATCATGGTTTCTGTAATTCTGAAGAATATTTGTAAAAACACATTCAATCAATTCATCTATCGATTTCGTAATTGTACAAAAATTGTTCGGTACAGTGATCAATCCGTTGGTTCTGTCGATTTGTATTTTGCCATCACCAATTTGTAACAATTGTTTTGAAAACTCATGGGCAGCTGGATCATTTTGTAGGTGAATACGCATATTAATGTTCAGTGTCAATTTTTGTACATATCTCCAAAGAACTGATGACTTCAAACAGGCATTAATTTCATCAGCAGGAGTTGACCGAGGAATGACAGGCAATGTTTGTCGAAAATCCCCTGACAGTAATATCAAAGCACCACCAAAAAGCTGTTGGTTACCACGTAAATCTTGCATTGTTCGATTAAATGCTTCTAGTAATTTTTTACTCGCCATTGTACACTCATCCCATAAAATAATTGACGTTAATCGCAGAACTTTTGCCATAGCAGAATTTCTCGAAATATTGCAAGTTGGAGTTTCAATCACCTGTACATTCAATGGCAATTTTAATGCAGAGTGTGCTGTCCGACCACCTTCTAATAATGTAGCAGCAATTCCCGAAGATGCAAGTGCCAATGCAATTTTCTGTTCCGATCGAATAGTGGCTAAAATCAGTGATATAACGAACGTTTTGCCTGTACCACCAGGTGCATTCAAGAAATATAACCCACCTGCATTATTGGAAATGGCTTGCATGATTTTGTCATAGACATGTTTTTGCTGAATATTCATTTTGGTTATATTCGATTGTACAAATAAACGCAAATCTTTAGAATTGAATTCCTGCTCACGTTGCAATTCACGATCAAATAGATCATGCATGTCACGATTTGGTGCGGTCATACCCAATTGTACTAATGTTTTATTTGCAATCCGTAGACACATATCTTCAATTATTATCAAAGCTTCGTTGTACTGTTCCAAAGTTATCAACAAATCAGGATTTCTTGCATGATGACGCATACGAATTAAAATATCTTCTGCAATATTATGTTTATATTTGTTCCATAATTCAAGTGGATTTGATGGCATACATGTTGATAATATAACGGCAAACAGCATTCGTATTTGTTGAGGATGAGCCGAAATAGATGCATCATGAAGTGTTGAATCCCAATGAGCATCATCCTCCAACAATTGCAAAAGTTGGCATGCTTCACGGTATGTTTCACACAAATGACCGTTGACTGTTCTCAATTCTTGAAATGATTTTGAGCCATTCACGTTAACTAATAACAATCTCAAATAAAAACACTCAACATTGTTTGGATGTACTGTATATATTCTGCCAATTGCATCGGTTTGGAAAATGCCAGGATGCCCTTGAACTGCTGTTCCTTGTTTACGTCTTTGAAATTTTTTCGAAGACACATTCCATGTGTAATACTGAGGCACTTCAGAATATAACAAAGTTATCGCAAATGTATCAGTTTCGCATAATTTGAAAAACGCTGTTAACGTAGTTGCTGGTGGTTGCGCTGCTCTTTCCAATAAATTTGCTACATTAAAATAAACACGTTGGCCATTCTCAAGATGTGCAGCCAAGTGAACAACCGCAGGATGTCTTTCGTGCATTGGAAACGACATAATCCTCCAGACAGCTTCATTGCTACTAATATAGCGACTCATTTGATACTGAGTAATTTCATCATTTCTATTCTCACCAGCAACACCGAAAATAGCCATATCGCTCCATTTATTTACATACTTGCAAATATATTTAATGGATTTGACAGAATGACAATATTCCACATTTATATGAGCGTTGAATATTTTCGATAATAATGGACAATACGGAACCACCCAACGATTATCAACTTCAACTTCCTGGTTATGCATTCTAATGGTTGCCGTTTTGCCATTATCATTAGGTGATCTACGTCGATACAACGGATATCCGTCATTGCCCGTTATTGTGTCTGAAGTAAATTGCCTTGGGTATCGTTTCGAACACTTTTCATCAATCATACATGGTGAATTCATATTTAGTTCACCGCACGGTCCATGTATCATGTTTTTAACGACAACTTGAAATAACTCAGGATCAGCAGTGTGATATAAGGTTATCGATTTGATCCGGAGTTACTTTATGTACCAGCCAAATTAGTATATGTGAATGTATAAACTATTATTGATGTATGTATGTTAATATGAAAACGTATAATCCGCTGGCTAAGTGGGATGAATCTGACCAAACAAATGGGTTTTTGGTGTGTTTTTAAAAATAATTCCACCATACATTGAGCGCTTTTAAGCTTTCCAAGTAGGTATGAGTTAAATAAAAAAAATGTAACATATGTGTGGTGAAATTTTTGAAACATTTTTGCCGATATCTCGAGACCCTAGTCACGGAGCGGCATCAAAAATACTCTATACTATAGAAATCATCAACAGCTTCCATTTGCTACCCATATTGTACTAACACATCCTAGGGTTACCCGGGTCCACGTTTTGGCCTATTTCTCGAGACCCTGGTATCCGATTCTTAAAATTTCAAAACACAAACCATCTACTGAATAGTCCAAACAAAGCCTAAAAATTTGGTTTGGATAGGTGAGCCCGTTCTTGAGTTATAAAGTCACAACGAAAAATGGCATTCATTTTTATATATATAGATTTGCTTAGTTTCATTTCAATCCAACGCAGGTGTCTTGAGTTCTTCCTATTTTTTTATACCCTGAACAGGGTATATTAAGTTTGTCACGAAGTTTGTAACACCCAGAAGGAAGCGTCGGAGGCCCTATAAAGTATATATATAAATGATCAGTATGTGGAACTGAGTCGATTTAGCCATGTCCGTCTGTCGGTCCGTCCGTCCGTCTGTCTGTATATATACGAACTAGTCCTTCAGTTTTTAAGATATCGTTTTGAAATTTTGCAGATGTTATTTTCTCTTCAAGAAGCTGCTCATTTGAACTGCCGATATCGGACCACTATATCATATAGCTGCCATACAAACTGAACGATCGGAATCAAGTGCTTGTATGGAAAACTTCCGCATTTTACTACATATCTTCACGAAATTTGGTGTGAGTTATTGTTCATAGAAATAATTTAATCTCCGAAGAAATTGTTCAGATCGGTTCACTATGGCATATAGCTGCCATACAAACCGAACGATCGGAATAAAGGGCTTGTATGGAAAATTTTCGCATTTGACGTGGTATCTTCACGAAATTTTACATGGATTACTGCTTAAGGTAATAATATAATCTCCGAAGAAATTGTTCAGATCGGTTAACTATATAACCTTAATGTTTCTAGCAAACAACCCGGCTACTTACTTTTTCTTACGTCTTTAGATTTGCTTAAACACATACATAGTTACTAAAAGAAATGCACCTGTGAAGGGTAAATCACCCATCAACTCGAGTTTCAACACTTTTGATTTCTATTCACAAAATAATTCAAAATATTTCCCAGATGCCAAATATATATAACTTTTCTCAAACCCCGGCATACAGAGACGACAGTCAAATTCCAAATCACAGATGTTTTCAGTAATTCCATGAAGCACTTGTATTTATAACCGTTTCTTCTCTAACAAAGAATTTGTGGTTCAATAGAATACAACAAGTATTTTATTAGCGGCAATGATAAGATTTATCGAAATGTATTTCTTAACTCTCGTGATCGGGGATGATGTAATTTTTATACTCGCACAACATGTTGCACAGAGAGTACTAAAGTTTTATTATGAAAGTAATATTTGGTACAGAGGATCACACTAGGATGGGGCTTATTTGAATGTATTTTTAGTATTTTTTAGTGGGCGGTGCCCCGCCCCACAATAAGCTTTTCGTATATATCTCGCAGACTACTTAAACTTTATAAACCAAACTTACTAGTTACATTTCCTTCTATTACCCCATTACACATTATGAAAATAGGTGAAATCGGATAATAACCATGCCCACCTCCTATACAAAGGATATTTTGAAAATTACTAAACTCACTAACGAAAACAATAAAACACTAAATTTTACCGAAGAAGTTACAGAAAATAGCTGCATTCAGATTTAAAATAATATATATAAAGCAGGCGTGGCGTCGCTCAATTATGGCTCAAAAGCCATATCTCAGAAACTACCTGACCAATTTCATTGAAATTCGGTGCATAATGAAACCGATTCCCAACCACGCCTTATTTTCATATAATAAGATTTTGAATTCCATCTAATTCGTACACTTTATAATATATAAAACAAGAACCAATGAAGATAGCCTAATAAAACTTTACACAAATACTGTGTGGCATCATTATGGAAAAATTGTCACAATTGGACTATAACTTTTCAAGGCCCAGGATATCGAACATGAAGAACTAAGTGCCTAAAGGTAATTTTTCACTGAAAATATTGGTAAATCCCTCAGATATTTTAATCTAATTCACATGGAATCTTTTTCTTCTAATAGTGTGTTTCCGTATCAAAATTGGTTAAAATCGGGCCATAACTTTCCCTAGTTCCCATAATTATAGGTTTTTGAAAAATACGGTGGGTTTTATATCTGATAAATCGGTTAATATGTGAAATATCTTAGCCAAATTAAGTGAGCGAGTCAGTTTCTTCGTGTGTTCGTTTGCATAGAATAATAAGAGACAATTTACATTTTTATTCCATAAGTACGCATTTATTTATTTACATGTACATATTCTTAATTCCCCTCACATATTACTGTAATACATCTTAATTTATTTATCATTAATTTAATTAAGTTCATTTTCATATTTGTTTTTTTTTGTTTGTTTTTTGTTCAAATTTAAGCAGCAATGCAATAGTCAGTTATTGTATAGAGTTTACATTTCATCCGTAGCTAGCTTAAATATTAAAGAGTACGTATACATTAAAGTCTATTACAATAATAACTTCTATAACCCAATGCGTTTTCTATTTTTCGTATTCCTTAATTCAGTTGGCTAATAGCACAGTGGAGTCAACTGCTCATCTTTCACACGTAAAAATTTCAAGTTTGTGTGCTATGGTTTGGTGTGTTCAAGTGCGGGAATATGTTTATTGAAGTTGCAAAAAAAAATTTAACGAAATAAAAATGGTGTAAAGTTAAACAAATCACATAATTTGGAAGGGTATCAAGGCAATCCAATTAATAAAAAAAAAATACTAATAACCACAAAACTATTGTGTGTAGTGTTGGAAAACGACCGAATTTTTGCACTACAACAAGGAAATCTTTGATTTACTATGTACTGTTACTTCTAGGCTTAACTGTTTATTAAATTAAATAACTTAAAGCTCAACAGATTACACACATTTTTTGTTTTCTTACTCGTACACTAATCTTTCAACTTATCTGGCACTCCTGGCCCATTGTTCCCAGCCTTTCTTTTTACATCGAAGTCAAAGTGTTATCTATCAATTTGAAAGTCAGTTGTTTTTGTTAGTGAGGCAATCTTGCTTTTTTCATATATTTGTGGTCACAGACTGTGTGGTGAACATAAAGTTTTAATTAAATTAATTGAAAATATTATTGCACAAAAAGAATTAACTCAATTAGTTATAACTGTAAATTTACAACAATTTTTGGGCAAATCATTTCTGGCATTAATTTCATTTCATTTTATTTATTTTTTTATTTCATTTCATTTCATTTTATTTTATTTTATTTTATTTTATCTTATTTTATTTTATTTTATTTTATTTTATTTTATTTTATTTTATTTTATTTTATTTTATTTTATTTTATTTTATTTTATCTTATTTTATTTTGTTTTATTTTATTTTATCTTATTTTATTTTATCTTATTTTATTTTATTTTATTTTATTTTATCTTATTTTATTTTATTTTATCTTATTTCATTTTATTTTATTTTATTTTATTTTATCTTATTTTATTTTATTTTATTTTATTTTATCTTATTGTATTTTATCTTATTTTATTTTATTTTATTTTATTTTATTTTATTTTATATTATTTTATTTCACTTTATTTTCACTTTATTTTATCTTATTTTATTTTATTTTATTTTATTTTATTTTATTTTATTTTATTTTATTTTATTTTTTTTATTTTATTTTATTTTATTTTATTTGTATTTATCTTGTTCACAATGCTTCCAATCACACTTTTGTCGCTCACATTAAACTGGCATTAAATAATATTTTTGCATTTACTTCCTGTATGCTCGCCTGTGCAACTGTATGTTTGTATAACTCTTAGCAGACGCGGTTTTACTGGGCTTTTTTTTTATTTCATTTAAATTGAATTAACATTTACTTATCAGCTAATTATGTCATAACTTATTGGGAAACATGTATATATGTATGTATGTATATATATTTAATAGTTATATGTAAATATAGTTGCTAAGTTTAACTTTAATTAGATAATTTATAATTACTCGTTCACTGCTTTCATTGCATTTCGTATACATTTGTTCTTTTATATTTTATAGTCTTTAATTGCGTTATTAATTCGTTAAATACATACATATATGTATGTGTGTATGTATGTATATTTGCTTAAGTACAGTATGACACTTTTAAACAAAACGGAAATTTTTTATTTACACTACATTTAATAATTGTGTTTGTAACAGATTTATAAGCTAAAAACGGAAGAATTTGCAGCTCAAATACAGTGACTCAAAAATTTACACACATGTTGACTCCAACATGGAATGATAAAATAAATTTCCATATATTCCTAACTAACTACTTGGCTTTGAAAAGCTTTCATATAATTGTAAATGTTTGATTAAAAATCTTAGCGTTTCAATTTTTCGGTCACTGTATATGAGTTACATATATATGTTTATATTTACTTAACGGCATTTGTAAGAAATTATTTGTTTAATTTTTCTGCATTCATCAGGCTGCATCCATATGGTTGTCATCGATAAATAAAAACTATTGGAATGTTGTACAGTACTCATTATATCTACTACATACAGAGGTAGTCAAAATTATTTACACATCGGACGTTTTTTTACATGTTTCACAGAAAAAGCTTTCGCTTGTTGTTGTTGTTGTCGCAGGGTAACAAAATGCTATGTTGTTGTAAACCTTGATCTATTCCCGAGCGAATGAAGTCGGTTTGGCAAGAATAGCTAGAAATATGGCGGAGAAATAAGCAACTGAACTGAAGACTCGGAGTAGTCAAAAGTATTTACACACATTTTTTTTGCGTCAAAAGTATTTACACACTACGATTTAGCCTTTATCCTCGGATTTGCTTTGAGCAAGGGTAGTAATTTGATTCTATTGCATTCTTAACAACCTAACTCAGCCTTAAAATATAAAAATTGGTAAATAAAATATCGAAAACAAAGGAATTATCGATTACAACTAGATTGGAGACTGTTACTAAGTTTAAGACTCGGGTTTAGGCTTCGGAGTTAGTTAAAATTTATAGAATTTGATGGAATACTGTTTATAATGTTATTAAAAAGAAGGAAACGATATATTGCAAGGACAATTTAAAGATAATTGGGCGGAAACCTGTGATAACTCAAGGAGAATGCAGAAGATTAGTAGGAACTGTCATACAAAATCCCACAATTAGTCCTCTTAATATTGCAGCATCATCGAATCAGCATATTGCATGAACAGCCAATGATGCTACACTGCTAAAAATAGTAACATAAATACATACGTTGTGCATAAAGTTGACCACTTCCGAAACCAAAAAAGCTTTATTTCCGAAACCAAAAAAGCGATATGCCTCTCATTTGCCATTGATTGCATCCTAAAGTCTGTCGTGGGCAGATTAGGCTGATTTTTTGTTCCAGGGCTTCTTTAGTAAACGCTTTATGCATTTACCACGTGAGAAGAAGAATAATGCAGCTTAGGCGCTAAATAGAGTCGGGAGTGATGATTTTTGATTTTTTTTTATTCTTTGGGGAAATTTTCCTTACTTCTGTTTTGGAGATTTGGTACTAATTTAGTGACCCAAAATCATCCGGATATATCAGAATTCACATAACCATGCCATTGTAGTGGTCCGTCGGCCTTTTCCAACTATTGACTACATTTTACAACAGGATAATGATCCATTTCATGAAGGATCTTTACCTTCAAAAGTTTTAAATGAACCAAATCAAGTTGACCTCCGCACAGCCCTGACCAAAACTTTAGTCACAATGTTTGGTATTTCGTTAAATATCAGAGGACAATTGATATAATAACCGAAAACGCCGAAATTAGCGACATTTGGTCTAAATTAACTGTTAAATTAGCGCACAATTGTGTTGAATCAATTCGGACCATAAAGCAGGCTGGTATTGATGCCAATGGTAATGTAACCAATTATGAATTTATCGCCTTAGAATAGTAACTTAGACTAATCATTAAAATTAAAAAAATTATCATTAAAAACTAACAGGATAATCCATTTCATGTTGTGTGTAAATACTTTTGACGCAAAAAAAATGTGTGTAAATACTTTTGACTACTCCGAGTCTTCAGTTCATTTGCTTATTTCTCCGCAATATTTCTAGCTATTCTAGCCAAACCGACTTCATTCTCTCGGGAATAGATCAAGGTTTACAACAACATAGCATTTTGTTACCCTGCGAGAACAACAACAACAAGCGAAAGCTTTTTGTGTGAAACATGTAAAAAAACGTCCGATGTGTAAATAATTTTGACTACCTCTGTATATCCACCTTTTTACAACTTCAACTTAGATGCATGTATGTATGTATATTCTCTCATGATACTTACATACAAACAATTGAAATCAGTATGCAGTGCACACAAGTTTTTTTTTTCATTTGTAAGCCTTAATTCTAAAGTTTGCATTATTATGCTGCAGTTCACTTTTTACGTATACTTCGTTCGATTCTTTGCTAGTCTCTGGGAAAACTATTCAACAAAACAAAAAATAATAATTTCAGCAAAGCACTCGCCGCCACTGTTCCTCTGCTGCGTCCAATGGCTGTCAAACTGCTGTTTGCAATACCGTATCTTTATGCTTTGTCCGTCATGCTCCTTAGTGATTGCTTAATATCACCATCCTTGCGCCATTCCACCATCAGCATCCGCTTTGGTCACCTGCTAGAACTCATGATTCCCACAACTGGGAAAACCGTAATCCGAAAAGCTTTCAAAGCTTTTCAACAAATTTCAGTAGACCGAATTATGGTGTTCGTAATTGTTGTGTGCGGCGGCCGCGTGATGCAAATACGATGGAATCGCCGATGTTGCATTCAATTCGGAGGCGCGTCGCCGCAGCGCGGCTATACTGTGTCCTCGCCAAACATCCTCTTCGCCAACGTTGCCGCCATCTGTTGGCGATTGCATCGATTGGTGACAATGTGCCACCATATGGGAGCCACCATTATTTGCCGTATGCTCTTGATGTTGTGTCTGTGACTGTTGTTGTTGTTGTTGTTGTTGCTGTGGTGGTGGTTGTTGATGGTGATGACTCTGTTGGTGGGCTTGTTGCTGCTGTTGTTGTTGTTGCTGTTGCGGCGTTGGTGGCTGTTGCTGATGATGTGGTGGACCACCCTGTGAAAAGTTGAGAGCACGTGAGTTGAAATTGAAAAAAGTCCATGGTGAAATAGGTGAGTTTAGTCGATTCATAAACCGTGTAATAAAAAGTGTCCTGCTTATGCTTTTGCGGCGTTTATCCTATACGTGCACCCGAGAAGGACATTTTGTCAAATCTCGACTAAAACTTACCACATTCTCCTAAGCATACAAAGTCACCATCTGTTGTACTCACCATTTGGTCGCCGTTCATGTCGTTTGGCCCCGCGTTCGGCTGGTTCGACAGTGGCGGTGTTACCGATGAGCACGAATTGATATTCGGAGGCGTGGTCGTGGTGGGCGAGCCGCTGGCGCCGCAGCTTACGCCACCAACCGTGTGCTGATACATCATCGAATCACCTGAAATTCGAACAAAAGGGTTAAACGTGAATCACTCAAGCAAACATGGAATTTTTCACGCACCACAACACTTCTCGAAACATACAAACAAATAAAATATACATATGTACTATAATTCAAAAGAAAATACGCTGCAGGCGTAGGAAAATCATGAATTCGTCTCCAAATTTTCAATTAGCGCTGGAATGCGAAAGTCAATAAATAGCCACCAAATAATGATTTCACATTCACTCACTAATGTATGCGAGTGTGTGTGTGCGTAAGTACTTGTGGGACATTGTCACCTGTAGCCATAGCCGATCCGCCACTGTCAGTGGACTTTGTTTGCACACTGCCAGTTTTCAGTGATTTTTCACCGTTTTATTTTTCTTTTCGCTCCGGTTTTGTCAACAGCTAACTGTTAATTATAAAGGCACATAAACGAAGTCATGGCTGGCGGCTGGCGGTATAGGTTTGTTGTTGGTATTGTTTTTTTCATCGATTTTTGGAGCAAATCAAAATGCGTAAAAGTCGTGTCTAAGCAATTTTCGAGAAAACTGGTGAACTTATAAAAGATTTGTCAAATTTGTTAATTTGAAAAAAAAAATGAAAAAGTGAAGAAATAAAATTTCTGTATTGTATTGCTCTGCGTACAACAACATAAGTACGCTGCAATTGACTACTTTGCGTCATCGCTAATAATATTTACATTTATTTATTCATTTATTTACTTTCCGTTATGATAAGTTTATTAAAAGTGATTAAAATGGTGAATGGAAAATTTGTGGCCTTGCGAAAGGCAGCATAATTGTACAGACGAGGGCATTCCTGCACTCTCGAATTAATTCCATACACGTACAATTAGCTAAAAATACACTCGCGATACATTTTTATTGTGCGAAAATTAGTTAGTACTTCCGATATATTAAAATATATATTATAAAAAAGAAATTATATGTCAAGTCGATTCGAAAAGAACACCCTTTACTTAGTGTTAGTTTACAAGATCTAGTTGAAATTTGTTAAATTTTCAGTAATCATTTCCACATACCTAAAGCGTTTAGTCCATAATGCTGATAGCTGCCAGCACCCATTGCGGAACCAATGTTAATACCCGAATTAAGACCACTATTTATTGTAGATGAAAGCGGCGAAGATTGATTTAGTTGACCAAAACCTTTGATTTATTACCGTAATATTTGTGCAGGATTAGTATTCAATAGATGAATATTGTTGTTAAAGTGTAAACAGCAGAAAAGGAGAAGAAGAAAAGAATAAAAGATGAAATCAGACGGTTAGTACTCCAGTTAGATTGATTAAGATAAGCAGTCATTAGCATATAATATAAATTTACGCATTACTAAAGAAGAATGAGGCTCCTCTATTCTACTACTAGCTAGTTGAAAGCACAGTGCTCACCTGCAGTCATTGGATTCACGCCCACGCCCCAGCGATCGCCGCCGAACATGCCGGTGCCGCAGAGGCCCTCGCCCATGGCAATGTTGGTTATGTTGGCGCCGAATGGCGGCAGTCCATGTGATGGCAGCAACGCGCCCGGTGTGCGGAAGACATTTGTGGTCTTCTTGCGCTTCTTCCACTTGGCACGACGGTTTTGAAACCAAACCTGAAATGAAAAACGAAGTCAATAATTGCACGCAAAATTCAAATCAAATTCAATTTCACTGAGTAGACAGTTGAATTAGTAGGTTGCGGAATATCTGGCATGAGCGCAATAATCATATACAAAATCATATGTATCTAGCATATGTACATATATGACTGCAACACACAAGCGCACAACCACATATGTATGTGTGTGCTACACAACGCAAATTGTTGAACAAGCTGAGAAAACATAACTTTAATCAAGATCAATTACCGGCTTCAACATGACCAACAACAGCAACTACCGCAACATATTTTACAATAAATAATCACCGCACTTGTAGCGACATAGTTTGCACAAACACACCCACACACATCCGCACACACACTGAGACGATTGCAAGCGCATACGCCTAACCACATGATAACCATAAACCCAACCACTTGGAGTCGTCGCTCAATCAATATTCTGAATAAACACTGCTGGTCGCCACGCACACACTCGAATACATACAGTTACATGGAGTCCTTTAAAGGGGTGGGGCAACCATTTGTAAACCTTCGAAGGCTTCGAAGCACACAACAAGGAAACAAGCAAGAAGAGCAGAGGCGCGCTGACTACGGTGCAAGCAACAACTCAACAATCACAGTTACCTTCGCTCCACTTCTTAAACTTCTCAAAACATGGCTACCACCCCAGCAAACACTGCCACAACTACTTATATATATCCTATATATCCATGTAAGTGCCGTTAAAATTGAGACAATCCTTTACATGGAGAGAGATATGTTCATATTACTGTACATTTGCATGGCAGTATGCATGTTGATGTTGAAGTCACTGTAAGGGGAACAGAAATCCGCACAGAAGTGAAAATATTTCTATGGCACGTAATGTTAGTAGGGTCCGTAAAATGGTGTATTAAACAATTTTTCAATGTTTAATATTTAAGGTAACTTCTTTAAGGTTTTCTCAACACACTTCCAATACAGATTATTTTGATAATTACGAAAGAGAGAGAGACAGAGAGAGGGAGAGAGAAAGTTATATGCAACCCACGAATAGTTCGAAAGTAAAACACGATTATGCATTTGATTTTGTTATTTATTTCTAGAATACTCTCAGATCTGCTATAAAAACAAATAAGTCCTGAATAAATATTTCCCTCTTGGGTAGTCATAAATGAACTGCGAATTGTTTATTTGCATATTAATTAATTAATATCATTTCCGTTGAATGTTAAACAAAATGTTAAAGCTCTTTTGTATTAGTCTTCATTTATCCTGTCAAGCCCTTTGCACCCGTACGTCCGCACTCTCTCTTGGCCTTATAGCCATGTGCGCATATTTCAACGAATAATAGAAACCGTGCCATGTATACCAGATGAGGCCCTTCCTTTGTTCTTCGTCAGTAGTTTTAAGATATTTGCCGCTTAGATAACTAAAGAATAGAACATTAATTTTAGGTGTAAGATTTTAGAAAACTAGCGTATGGTAATTTACCCGCGGAGACAGTCTCGGAACCACCAACCTCCTTCGAAAGTTTGCGCACAATTCATAGTTGAATTATCGTTATCCTGATCGTATGTACTGAACTTTTGTCCACTGTGGTAGAGAAAGGAATCACCTGCACTTCCAGAATACTTTCCCAAAATATTCAATGCGTATTTTTCGCTCCCATCGCCCACAGCGAAAGTGTCATAGTGAGCGTACTTAACGGTATCGTTGAAATCACGCAATTCGATTTGTAGCTCATTCAGTTGCACCAGTGTGAGCGCATGCAGTTTGTCCAAGCCGATGAAGAAATTTGTCTCCATATTTCCGAAGCCAGTCTTGTAATCATTCCAGTTGCGATAGAAGTTCACTTCTCCGTCTTGCCTACGCTGCACCAACAACCAGGGGTCACCACCGCTGCCATCGAGTAAACAGTAAACGTAGAAGGGTCTATCCTCCCAACTTTTTAACGGTAATCGTATTTGGTAAATGCCGCTTTTGGCCTCTGAACCTGCAAAGCGCACTGCCTCCACACAGTTGGAAGGTAGAGGTCTCGTATTGGATTCCTCGTTCAGTATGTACGTCGAGACGGTGCCCAAGAGGAGCAACAATAACGCAGCGTTAACCAACATTTTTATACACATAATGTTCAGCTCGTATGCCTTTTTAGCACTGATCACTCGACTATAAACATATCTCTATTTATACTCAAACTCTTGAAGCTAAATCATACTCTCTGTCGTCTTCTAATAAGTATATACACATGTATATAATTCACTCAAATGCCCGGATGGTTGTTGGCAAAGATTAGAAACGTTTCCTGTTTGGTTTTTGTTTTGCAAGAATTGTGTTAAATATAAACTAGTAAGGTAGACCTAGATTCGGATGTAGCCGAACATTTGATACTACCTCAATTCGCAAGAAGTCGGTGAAATATGCCTACTTAATTTCAGTAGGATAGGTCTGACAAATTTACCAGATATTTTCTGTATAAAGTCAGCTATAGGCACCGAACTGAGAATATAATGGAATGAATACTGTTTAGCCTTACGAGGAATTAAGAAACTGTATTTTTTGATGGTTGCTGATGGCCATGCCTAATGTCAATAGACAAGTAGGTCTGTCATGATTCTATGGCGCATGTTCGTTATTTGTATATCCAATAATGTGAACTCCGATTCATGGGACAGAACGAAAAAACCTCACTAATGTGTCGAAAATTTATAGAAGAATATGCGCTACTGCGTAGTCAATTTAAGTAATCACATTAATACAGATTCAATATACATATGTATGTATAACATATAAATAAGTTTGTGAAATATAAAAATTAGCTTTCGCTAAGAAATTTTAAACTTATAATTTGTATAAAGCTTCGGGGTGTATCGGGTTTATTTTCAAATAATTCACAGAATACTCTAAAAATATGCGAAAGTACGAGCAAAGGGTGATAAGAAATGCGGGAATAATTTTTTTGTGTAAATCATTTAATTTAATTCTTTTTTGCCAAGAACAGTGGAGCTAAAATTAAAATTATCCAACAAATTCTCAAATTCTCCGTGATTGCACAGTCACAAAAAAATCTTTGTCATGACCTGGAGGTCATACTACGTGTGTCTCATGGGTTTGGAGTCGCTGAGTCCGAATTGAATTTTGAAAAACCGACACCGGATTCGTAATCAGCAACCCCGAAAACACCCGAATAACGAGTTTCAAGCGATACCGATGAAGTTTTAAAAACACTGTCCGCCATATTAGTTTTCTATTCTTTCATATCATATCATATGGTTGGAACTTTGATGTACACTAACCATAACAGAATTCTGTCACAAAATATAAAGCTGGCCACTGTAATATTATATGTATATATGTATGTATAAGAATGTAAATGTGCTTGGTGTAGTGATTTCCTTTTAAATTTATAATTCGGCACGTAAATACTTTTATTTAAACCACTAAGCTGATTAGTTAGTTTTCAGCATAATTGAAAGCGTTGAAATAAGCCAGTGCTTCACAGAGTGATAAACACAAGAATTGTATTTTATTATCCATATAAAGCATATAAGCTTCCGGTTTATTTTTTCATTATTGTTTTTTTTTTTTAATTTATTTTCTCAAACTTTTCGGTCACATTAATCTACACTGGAATGTATTTTTTATAATTACACTCGAAATGCAATCGAAGTGGATTATAATTATGTCGACGAGAATTCAAATTGTGATATATAGGAAGTAAGTATGTGTAGTTGCAGTGCGACGTCGCACAAAATAACAGAAGAATGTTAAATTTGTTTGAAACTGCTAGAGTAGTATCATATAGTATAGTGTATGTGTCTTAAATAGCAGAACCTTCACATTTTTAAGTAAAATTTTGTATCTTCAATCTTTTCCTCTTTGCTTTTTTTTAAAGTCGCTGAACTTTCACAAAAGAAATCTTAAAATGCAAACAGCTTAATTGTACTCGCTCTTATTAGTCCACACGATATTGTATGACAACGCAAATATATATCTTATATATAAAATTCTCGTGTCACGGTGTACGTTATTGAACTCCTCTGAAACCGCTCGACCGATTTTCGTGAATCTTAGCGTGCATATCGGCTAGGGTGGAGAATCGGACAACATCTATTTTTCATCCTCCTAAATGTTAAGGGTGGTCCACCCCTAAATTTTTTTAACTTTCCGCGAAGAAAATTAAAAATTTTCTAAAATCGGGAAGTCGGGAAGTTGAAGTTCAAACCGATCTGGCTAATTTTAGTCTTGAAGGACCAGAAAAAGATTAGAAAGTGAGTAAATATGGAAAAATTGCGAGGAAGATATCAATAAGAGAATTTTATTCGGGTTGACAAGAAAAATATAAAAAGAGAAAACAAAAAAATAATATTTTGAAGGTTGTCATTGTTGCTTTGTTAAAATATTTTTGTTATTGTTCAATTGTATAAGGTTGTGTCGATAGCCCAAAACAATTTGTAAAAAATAAGGAAAGGCTAAGTTCACGTCCAACCGAACATTTTACACTCTCGCAATTTATTGATGTAATTTTATTAAGATAACACACAATATGACCTATATATTCGGCATAAAGTCCAATAGAAAATCATCATATATAGTATATGAGGGCTGATGTAATTCCAGAACCAATTTCACTCATTTTCACCAAGGTTCCAAGGTTTCCAAGGTTAACGGGAATAGGCACCTGTTAGTAGGCAAACAAACGGCACATTCGGCCTTGAAATTACTCCTAAATTGCAAATGAACGAAACACCAGTCGGCAAAATCGCCAAAAATAGCGCTATAACGAAGATTTTCCAAATATTCAAGAAGTCGCTGGAGGTACTGCACAGGACTTTAAAAGATCTTGATTGTCGATGAACGTTTTTGGTGGAGCCAGGATTCTGTTAAAAGGTGATTTACACCTGACTCTTCCAATTATTCCTGGATCAACTGTTACTGACGAGCTAATCGCATGCCTAAAGTCATTTAATTTGTGGCGACACATAAAGTATCGCCAATTAACAACTAACATATGAGTGTTTTTGCAACAATATCAAATTGCGATTGTAGAAGTAGTTGGCAGTTGAGACCTCGATGGATTAATAGTATTTCCAACAGATTTCTGTCACTTCATTGACTCAAAAGAGAAGTTTTCCTGACATGAAACCTCAATATGATAACCATAAATAACTGATTGAATGACCTATATTGGTGGTAAAAAACAAAGATATCGATGATCTTAATGCGACAATTTAGAATTTCGGTCCAGGAGAGTTGACACAGCTACAAACCAGGATGACGTAGTCAATTATCCCAAACTATTTAAAATTGCCTGTACTATCACCACTCACTTTGCAATTAAAAGTAGTGTGAGTTGTCATCATGCTGCGTAACATAAATCGACCTCGAGTAATCAATATCGTCGCCGAAGCCAAGATTGGACCAACTTAATTTAATGTATACCTTAGCCACAACAACGTATGACCGGGTCTGCTAGTATATGTATACTATACGCTCACTTCCGCGAACTTCACCGGAAGCGGCATCTATATCACTTTTGTTGACAACTTGGACAAGTTCTTTGATTATCCTTTTTGTCAAACCTACGACAGTCGAAAGTAAAAAGTTGAAAGTCAAAAATAAATTACTTGAGTTAAAAGAATGTGCTGGAGTCAAAGTCAAAGTAAACCTTAGCTGAGTGCGCCAACAAACGTCTTTAACAGTTCCTTTACTACAACAAAAATAACTGTGCGAATTCGCAGCAGCAACCATTGGATGTCAAATGCCAGAAAGTGTGCACCAAAAATAGTCTTTGGATTTGCGAGTGCAAAGTGACTTTGCTTGTAGCGCTGATGTTTGGTCTCTGGAGGATTTTATTGTTTTGTCGAGGCCATGTCGTTCCATCTGTCTTCATGTGTGAAGCACGCCTGTTTGCCGCAAAAGCTAGACGAGCTGGTATTTCGGGGGTAACGAAGCATATTAGACACTTATATGTGTATGTGTGCGCTTGTATGTCGAAATGTGTTTATTTATTAATGAAAAGGAAACGTTCTGCACTTTCTGAGCTTATATGTGTTGTGTTGCTTTCATATGAAGCATACAAAGAAAGGCAAAAAATTAAGAAAACGATTCATTTAACTTTCTCGTATGAAAAAATTAACTCAAATCTCAAAATGCATAATTTTTTTTTTAATTTTAGCCTCTCGTTTAAATTTCATGTATAGATATTAAATTCTTGTTTGCCGCATTTAAAGGTGCCACAAAAGTTCGGCTGGTCGAAAACAGACTTTGCGACCTTGACTTGTTTATTATGTATTCTTTTACGAGCGTGTCGAATGGCTTCGAATAGCATGAATAAGTGTGTGTGTGTGTGTCTGTCTGTCTTTTATTGTATGTAATTTGTAGCTGTGCGTGTTGGTGGTCTGCCTTTTCATTTACTTTTAATTTATTAAATTAAGTTCACTCCCACACACACACACACACTCATGCAAGTGCACTGGCAAACGCTTGTAAACAAATAAAAATCAAAGGCATTTACGCTTTGCGTAGCATGCATTTAGGCGCACTTTGGGTTTGTTTGCCACAACATGCTTGCGATTCTTTCACACTTCCTGCCACACTTTATTATGCTTATGCAGCCCATCCGCAGGGCTGTCACGGAGAAAATTTATTTATATGCATGTGAGTGTATGTGTGTTGCAAATAGGCAAATCATTGCCTGCTTTATGGCGTGCGCCCGCCGTTGAAATTGCCAGCGCTAAGCGCACGTCGCCTGGACGTAACCACCAGCCAAGTTGGAGGCGTTGAAAGCTAAAGAGGCGTTAAAAATCAGGCGTTTAAATTTTCATGCTCATTACCTCGCGCCCCTTTTGCCCGCGCGAAGGAAGGCCAAATTCACGTTTCAGGGTGTGTTCTTTTCACTCTAGCTTTTGCTGTCACGTTTTTGTTGTTGTTGTGAAATTTTGACTTTTTTGTTTTGTACGTTGGCGTTTTATAAATGTTGTTTTGACGCGGAATTCCGCCCTTCCAGCGACATGCATTCATCCCTTCATGAATAAATTATGAAATGATGAGCATGCAAAACACATTAAAGCGGTGGAACGACCCGAATAACGGCAGAGCAAGACATAAATATGTGGGTATCTTTGTCTCAGCAAATCAGGTCAAATGCATTAAACATGCAAACACTGAACGCTGAGATTAATCGAAATGCTGGCTCATATCACTTTTTGTTTGCATGCGACTTTATTTCAAATAAAGTTTTCACTGCCAGTTAACGTTGTTAAAGATTTAGAATTCGAATCATAACTTTTATTGAGTGCCCCTAATGCAGCTCTCTTGTCGCTTTCAATATCAATCGATAAAGATTAATTAGAGAAGAACTTTGAGGTTAGAGGAGAATGAATCCTTGTTAAATAACCTGAAATAATAATTTGATTTTTTTTTAATTTTAAAGGGTATTTTTTTAGACCCGAATAAATTCAAGTCGAGAGGCACAATTGTGGACCATTAAAAAAATAAAACCAATCGTTACAAACAACAAATGATCTGAAAATATTTTTTTTTTTAGTTTTTTAGGAATGCTTTAGAAATAAAACAAAAAAAATTGTCCTGCGAAACCTGGCCTTCAACTTCAACTGCGTAAACAAACAAACAAACAAATATTTATTCCCCCCAAAACGAATACAAGTGCAATCCGTAAATTATGCAACATAATAATAATAACAGGTGTTTAATAACACATTTTCATAATGCACAATTAATGTTGCAACATAAAGAAAAGATGACAACAATGAAACAGTCAGCAACTAACAACAACAACAATTTTTTTTCATGTTGTTGTTGTTGTATTACTTATAACACTGTTTGCTTTTATTTAAGTTGCTGTCTGCCACAAAAGCATATTTTGCCATCAAACACCCTCGGGTATAACGACAACAATAACAACTGCTTCAATGGCAATTTCACCAGCTACATTTGTATATAAATGTGTGTATGTGTGTGTGTGATTACATGTGGCTTAGCAGCTGTACGAACAACCTTGACATTTGGCATCTTCGCACTTCGTTTGTGCGTTGTTGCGAACGCAATCTGCTGGCTCATTTGATGCGTAGCCCAACAGGTTCATAATATTCCCTTAACCGCCATTAAACCGCATCATCAGCGGCAATAACAGCAACAACAACAACAACCATACACCCAATGTAGAACATCAAATCAAAACACTTCCCTAAATAATGGTGTTTGTTGTTGTTGTTGATTTTTTCACCGCTCGTTTGTTATTTGCGCGCGCTTCCCTTCGGCCTATTCATTCATCTACTTGCAAACGGACGGATATCATTTTCACCCTCTGCTATTTATTCGGTTATCTGCTGCAATTTCGCGCTATTTCACTTCCTTTATTTGCCAGCGAGCGCGCATATGCCCTGACGCGCCGTGGTGTGCTGTGTGTGTCTGTGTGTGTGTCTGGGCGCGCTTAATGCCTTGCACCCTCTGAATTTATGTTGTGACCATGGTGTGTCCTGCCACAAAGGCATTAGCCGCATTATTGCCTTTTCATGAACTTCAACTTCATTTATTATTCGCTCCAGATTTGCCAATTTGCCGTTTGCTTTGTTGATTTATGTTCTCGCTGCTCGTTTGGCATTTATTCCGTTGTTGTTGTTTTCTGACTCAATCTTTCTCTGCAGCTAACAATGAGTGCTAATAGTTTTTCTGCCAAAAAGTCAGAAGTGTTGAAGTGGCCTTGGTTATCGCTCAGAAATTCACCTTTTTACTTAAGTAGAAATATATGTTCTTAAAATCATGTATTAATGGTCACGACAATAGATTCTTATTATTTTTTTATACTCTCGCAACAAATGTTGCTAAAGAGAGTATTATAGTTTTGTTCACATAACGGTTGTTTGTAACACCCAAAACTAAACGAGTTAGATATAGGGTTATATATACCAAAGTGATCAGGGTGAAGAGTGGAGTTCAAATCCGAATGTCTGTCTGTCCGTCCGTCCGTCCGTCCGTCCGTCCGTCCGTCTGTGCAAGCTGTAACTTGAGTAAAAATTAAGATATCTTGATGAAACTTGGCACACTTATTTCTTGGCACTATAGGAAGGTTGCTTTCGAAAATGAGCAAAATCGGACCACTGCCACGCCCACAAAATGGCGAAAACCGAAAACACATAAAGTGCCATAACTAAGCCATAAATAAAGGTATGGAAATAAAATTTGGTATGAAGGATCGCACTATGAAGGGGCATATTTCGATGTAATTTTTTTGGGGAAGTGGGCGTGGCCCCGCCCCCAAATCGGTTTTTTTTATATATCTCGCAAACCAATAAAGCTATATAAACCAAACTTTCTGCAGTCGTTTTTTTCAGTTATTTCCTTATACAGACCAAAAATGAAAGAAATCGGATAATAACCACGCCCACTTCCCATACAAAGGTTAGGTTGAAAATTACTAAAAGTGGGTTAACTCACTAACCAAAAACGTCAGAAACACTAAATTTCACATAAGAGATGGCAGATGGAAGCTACACCCAGATTTTTTTACAAAATGGAAAATGGGCGTGGCGTCGCCTACTTATGGGTCAAAACCCATATCTCAGGAATTACTCGACCGATTTCAATGAAACTTGGTTTGTAATAGTTTACTTACATTCCAATGATATGTTGTGAAAATTGACCAAATCGCTTCACAACCACGTCTACTTCCTATATACCAGAACTTTGAAGACGATCTGAATCGTTTACTTTACAATTTATAAAGTAAGTACAAGTGAAGATATCGGTGCAGAACTTTGCACAAATACTATGTTTATAGTATGGCAGCCCCATTCTAAAAATCGCCGAAATCGGACCATAGGTTTTTAAGGCCCCATATATCGAACACGAGGGCCTCGGTGCTTCTAACCTAACATTATGGTTTCCAACTTTCAATGGACTTTATACAATATATATAATATAAATAAATTGCGAGAGTATAAAATGTTCGGTTACACCCGAACTTAGCCCTTCCTTACTTGTTTTAACATACATTTGAGTTTTGGGGAAAGCAAAACAGCAACATAGTTCTAAATCGGGCAAATATAACTACGATCTTCTCTCATTGAAGTTATTTTTCCAAAGTATATAGATGTTTAGCGCTTCTGACAGCCAAAGCATCAACAGAATGAGTTTAGTAGATCCACATTGGACGTTGAGAGTCTTGGCTCTCTCTCTTTCTATCTGATAATTTGATGATTTTCTAGGGCTGTATGATGTTTTTGTCGTCAGCAGAATTAGGTCTATGACTGTCATGAGACGTTTTAATATATTATTCGGCCTAATTTTTTTAAACAAAAATCTCTAAAGCATACCTAAAATATTGGTAGGAATATCTAGTTCGCTGTGGGTCCAACGAACTAAACTCTTTATGAAACAATGCGATTGATTCATTCGAGACAAATTCTTCAACATGAATAAAGTTAAACGAAAAAGATTTGCATGAAAGACTATCAAAGAATTGCAATGATGTTGGTTCCTCTTGCTAGACCCGCCCAGCTCTCGCATTCCAAAAATTATCTCAAATATATATAACATAGTGAGAATCGCATGTGACTACACAAATATTCGCTGGCGCCGCGCACAAAACATCAAAAATCCATTCAAATTCAAATTCAATTAGCAATTTTCAATAAAATGCGCGAACGCGAACGCGAAAACCAGCAAACCAACAAAAACCACACGATGAAAATGGCATTTTGAAGAGCATATGACAAATGCAATGACAGTTTCGCGATTGCAACCACAAAGAGTAAGTGGTCGAACAACAACAAGGCAATGCCTATGTGGCAACAACTGCGGCAAGTGGCACTATCGAACGATGGCCATAACAGCAAACAACAAACAGCGGCAAAAGATTGACACAAATGAAATTTTGATTAGTTTACAAAGCAAATATGAAATTGTTCATAAGCGACGCCGACAGCGCACATTATATTGCCCACAACCATAATAACTGTAAAAAAAATGCATAGCTTTTGTAACGCTGTGCGGCAAGCGCTATTGGCCAATGTGCTCTGCAATCAAAATTCAATTTAATTTCCAAGTATGGCCGCAACATTGATTGCCAGCACTTATCGACTCATCTTTTCCATTTTTCAATTTGTTTCTGATTTACCGCAATTTTTTCCTTTGGCCTCGAGTAGCCTCGTACCGGAACCGCTTTTCATGCCAACAATCAATCTTCCTCAAAGCTATAATAGCGAATGAAATTGTCATCAGCTTTCGGCAAGCGTTATCGGCTATCAACTGCATTATTACCCGCAAAGTATTGGCTCTGCCTCGACGACGACGACAGTCTCCTCCTCCGGCAGACTCGTACAAATATTGTTGGCCACTTACTTACTTATGCGATTGAGTTTATGAGTTCACCGCACACATATCCGCCGTTAAGCATACGACCATATATCCACTGTCCTTGCTGGAGTTCGTCCTGCTCGGTCGGTGAGCTTGCCAAGCTGGTGAGCGGACGGCTTATCCTTTCGTTTACTTTAAATGCGCATTGAGTGGTTTATGAAAATCGCTTTTTGGCCAATATCTTTTCATTTAGCCGCACATTTTCACATGAAATCTTCTTATTATGTGCGCCTTGGCGTTTGCTGTTATTATTGGACACAATGAAATTGCAAATAAATTCGTGCAAACAATACGAATGCACACACGACGAACACAAGCGCGCCGACGTTAACGGAAAGCAAAAGCTAAAAAGCATTTTTATGGAAACACTCACATTCACTTACGGTGGTGCTTGTGCCGTTGTTGTTATTGTTGTTTGTGTTGGCGTTATCCCCAAATATGCCGAGGATGGAGTCGATTTATTTTATGGTATCCTTTAAATCCTGCTTTACGATCAAGCCAAGCGACACTTGCTGCGCTCTGCCCTCACTCTCCTCACTCTCCTCATCCTCCAACTTACACCCTCCACCCACTTGCCGGCGCCATTTATTTCATTTTTATTTTCTTCTATTTGCTTCTGGTTTGTGTTCTCAGTGGCTTTACGCCCACGAATGCGCTGCGTTTCGTGTGTTGTTTGTCTCTTTCCTTGGGGGTTTCGCTCGAAACTTTTTATCATCTCTATTTTGGGATTTATTCTTCTACTTTCGTTCACAACTTTTGCAATTTTATTTCACTTTCGTGTTCAGATGTTGGCAGTTGGTGTAAGTTGGACTGAAGTTTTTAAGAAAAGCGTTGCTTTTGCTTAGCACGGGTAAAAACTTTGCTATTTTGAAATACTTTGGTATCAAACCCTTTCTGTCTTTGCTTCTTCTTCGATTTTTTCCGTTGTTTCTCCTCCTTATTTTATTTGTTTGAGTTCTTTTCTCAATCTATTCAAGTGTTTTATCACTTTCTCCTTCAAATTGTGCCGAAACATTTCTTTGACCGCAAAATAATTCGTTAATTTTCTATAAAACACGATTTCTTTTACCCTTCTTCTCTTTTGTAGCTGATATAATTGCAAACTCTTTCTACTCAATAGGAATATCTTCACTAATCCAGAGAGACCTGTTCTCATTAAATGTACTTTCGAATATGAAAAAGGGTATTGAGTTTATCGGGTGATCCAAGTAGAGTTACTTTTTCAATAGCCTTTTTTTTGGCAGATCGCGCGTGAGTCGTGTTAAGCTGTCATGTTATTTTTAGTGTCCGACCGATACCAAAATTTTGGCCGATGCCGATGCCGATGCCGATTAATCGGCCAGTTGGCAAAGAATCGGCCGATGCCGATGCCGATGCCGATTCTTTCATCAACCACATTATTTAGTAAATTAGTATGGTAATAAAATAAAAACAAAGACAAATAACATCACAAAATAGGTAAACAACTCAATTCATATGTAAATATGAAGTTGTTTAGTGATTTAATTAATATTCAAAACTAAATAAATTATTATTATAAGATATATGTTGATAGAACAAATAAGTTATTCGCGTTTTCTCAAAGCGAATCTGCAATCAGCAATCTAGCTTCTTTCCTTTAAGGGGTATACCGGTGTGACATTTTCAAAAAATCGATTTTTTATTTTTTGCTTATTCGAAAGTTTATAATTTCAAAAATATCCTGTGAAAGGTAAGGTCGTATCTTGAATAATTTTTGAATGGCAGCGTTCTAAAGAGCAATCTCTCTCATGTATTAGCCGCTATAGTCAAAACTTTAAACGCGTTTTTCTCGAAACGACTTTTCACAAAATTACTCAAATCATAACTCAACGAGATATTGACCGATCAACTTCAAATTTAAACTGAATGTTCTTGAATATATTTACTATACAATGACCTACGATCTTTTTGATTTGTTGAAAATTGTCAACTTGGCATTTAAAAAACGACCATTTTTTACCTAAGAATCGAAATTTTTTCAGAACTACGCCATTTTGTTAATGTTTGATATCGTAGGTCATTGTATAGGGAATATATTCAACTTTAATAACCTTTTTAAATTTTTGTGTTTCAGTTTCTCATTCGGCCGGAATCATGTCAGCAGTTTTTCTTTTGGCACCTCCCAAGACAACCCATGACCCCTTTATTTTTCAAAATTTTTGTAAAATAAAAATCTTAAAATATAGTTGAAAGTACACCTTATTATGTCCAAAAAACTTCGAAACATTCGACCGAGTACTTTCTTTAAAAAAATTCACTAAAATCGCCAATTTTTCATGGATTACACTGGGTTACCCCTTAAGGACAAATATGAGCATTAAGGCCAATATTCGAAAATAGTAGGTCTAGTAAAAAGAATCCGTTATTTTCAAAGAGATGACTTTTGTCATTTATATCTCACATTGTGAAAGGCGGCAAATAGTGATAGTGACTCAATAGAAACTTCGGAAGCTTGTTTGGGAGGTTCTTTTCCATGCACCTTATTATAGTCCAGGCCAGCACCATGTGATTATTACGTGACCCTGTCTATGACAAACTTTTAAAAATAAATTAACCTAGTTACGAATGCTTCTATAATAGTGACTTTATGACATTATCTTCAAAATCTCAACAAGTTGTTAAACAAAACTGAGAATATTTGACATAAATCGAATGTTTCTAGCAATGCTAAATAAAACCTTTCATTAATGCAAAATTGTTGAATTTCTTTATACTAGACTTAAATTATCACCATGATGAATTGTTAGTTTAGTCAAAAGTGATTCACTGTATTTTATATGGTAAACAGAAGAATTAAAACTTTATGCTCTAAAGAAATCAAAAAAGAAAAAAAATGTATTTTAGTATAATCCGAAAGAAATAGAAAGAATCGGCTAAGAATCGGCCAAATATGGCCGATGCCGATACCGATGCCGATGCTTAATTTTGTGGCCGATACTGGCCGATGCCGATACCAAGGCCGATTAATCGGTCGGTCTCTAGTTATTTTTGTTCAGTATTGTTTGGCATTTCATCATGAAGAGACTTACGTCTGAACAAAGTTTACAAAATATTCAACTTTATTACAAAAATTCACGTTCTATAACGAATGTTTTCCGCGCGCTTCGCTCGTTCTTATGGTCAACATAATCGGTATACCGTACTATTCGCTACATCATCACCCATCTTGAGACGCAGCATTCATTATGGGCGCAGATTAAATCGATATCTTAAATTGAAAGCGTACAAAATACAGTTTGTACAAGAACTGAATCCGATCGACTTTCCCAAGCGACATCGCTTCGCCTACAGTTCCAAAAAGATCCGACGCTTTCGAGCCAAATTCTGTTCAGCGATGAGGTCTATTTCAGGTTCAATAGGTATGTAAAAAAACAAAAAAATTGCCGCATTTCGGACGAAGAGCGACCTGGAGAGATTCAAGAGTTGCCATTTCATCGAGAAAAAACCACATCCCACACAGCGTATCAATCAATGGATTTATTGGAAGTACACTTCGGTGTGCAGATAATTTCACGTGTTGGGCCGGTTGATTACCCACCAAGATTGTGTGATATCATACCGTTAGCCTTTTTTCTGTGGGGATATGGAAAGTCTAAAGTCTATGCGGATAATTCCGCCCAGGAGCAAAACATCACGCGTGTCGTGCGACAGTTACCAGTCGAAATGCTTGAACGAGTCATCGAAAATTGGACTCAACGGCGACTTGGATTGAACTTCAATTGAAACAACGACGGTCATTTCATCAGTGTTACTAAAAATTATTTGGACTACAACAACAACAAACAAAAAAATTGTTTTTTAATAAAACATAAATCCGGTGGAATGTTTCTATACACAATTGGTTTCAGCTCCATCATGTTTCCAGACTCATCATTTAATGATTTACTGAAGCGATGACAAAGTCTTGAACTTCTGTTGTAAGAATTAATTCCAAGAAAAATAGTCACATAAATGAAAGAATAATAACTTTTTAATCAAAATTGTAATAATGCCTTCGTGAAGGCTGTAACCATGAATCGCTATTGCGTTGCTTAGAAATCACTCGCTGAAGCGACCATCAAAAGCATTTTGTCAAAGCGATGTTTATTGCCTGCTGTTGTTGTTATTATACTTTTAATTTTGCAACATTTTTTCTCTAAAATTATTTGCGTTCCGAAGAGCAAAGTGAAGTGAACCGAAAGCTTTGCCGGTTCGAAATCAGTAAGTGCATACAAACTTAGAAGAGTATATATGTACCATATATATGTATGTATATGTGAAAGTGTATGTGTGTAAATTCCTGCATAAACTAACACACAAGTGTACATCTGAAGCTCGAGGCTGTTATTCTGACACTCTGTCGCTTTTGCTATTGCTTTTTATTGTAGTCGTCAATTGTTTCAGGAATTTCAAATCAAAATCCCAAAGCAGTGATTGTCAGTGGCAACCGGAAGTGCGCTGACGTCTTCTCTCCTTTTTTTTTGAGGCACACAAATATTTCATGGCTTGGGGGATGCCGCTGTATGGAATGTTGGCAGAATTTCACCTGCCGAACCATTCACAATGACACAGTGCACAATGGTAGCAACCCTTAAAAGCAGGTGTGTCGGTGGCGGATGCAACCGCAAATCCCAAGCGACATCAGAGAGCCAAAGAAAAACAGCCAACAGAACGCATGCGCACTGCTGCGCTGCTGCTCCAACGCTGTGTGCGGGGCGTGTTGCGGGGGGCGGACAACAACATATGCCAACGAAGCTTCACACTCGTTGGTTTCCAGTGAACTCACAGAGCTACCGCACAAGTTGTACAACTGCACGGGAAAGTGCATTCGTTGTGAAAGCACAACTGGAAAGTAGTTGGCATTTCCAATTTAGTTTGTTTGCTTAAAACTGCTCTTTGGCATATAATTCGAGTTTGCAATTCATATTTTCTTATTTTCCTGCTGCGCTTGCTTTATGAAAGTATCGCATTTTTATGAATTTCATTGCACTCCTGCTCACTTCCTTTCATATTTGAAAATCATGTTGCCCCCCCCATCGGAACCATGGTACACCCGACAGCTTGTCGCAACCACAGCATCGGCCATAGACAATTCAATGAAATTCACCGTATCAGCGGAATAGCTGTGAAAATTGCTTCATTTGCGATAAAGCGAATGCGTGCGAGATTTTCTTTATGTCCTTTAATATTCTCAAATGGCATTTGTGTGCTTTTGTACCGTTTTGTGTTCATCGTTGATGCGAGAATGTCGTAGATTTGCCTTACAAAGACTTCACGAATTTCTCTTTAACAATTTCCATGCATAATTTGGTGACCTCTCTAAAATGGAGCACAGATTAAGTGTTTTCTACGTTAAATAATTTGTAGATCTTACATTAGATTTGACTATTAACTGTATTAGCAGTTCAACAGCAACGAATATTTTTGTCCGGAGTGAGCTCTAATTGCTATTTATATATATATATGATATATGGCCTAAAAGTATCTTGAGATTGAAGACCATCTATTAACAGAATTAATTATCTGTTGACAGAGTTTGAATATCTTGTAGTTTTCCTTGTTGTCCCCGAGTATCAATTATATTGCGGCCGATTCATCTTCGGTAAATATAACATATAATGCTTTGCTTTTTTTAAGACGTGTGGTTTTCAATGAGACAATAATCTGACTAAATTTTAGATTCTAAGGCAACGGCAAAGCAATGAGCGGCTGAGCGAAGAGTAAATAAAACTAGCACTTGCTCTGAGAGATTTCTTTTCTTTGTTTTTTCAATATAGTTTTCATTTTTTGTTAACAACAAATCAAAGGTTTAACAAACAATCGACAATCATTCCCGTCCTGCTTTATGGTGCAGAAGCTTGGACGATGTCAACATCAGATGAGACGACACTAGGAGTTTTCGAGAGGAAAATTTTGCGCAAGATTTATGGTCCTAAGAACATTGGAAACGGCGAATACCGCAGACGATGGAACGATGAGCTGTACGAGTTATACGACGACATTCACATAGTTCAGCGAATAAACAGACAGCGGCTATGCTGGCTAGGTCATGTTGTCCGAATGGATGAAAACACTCCAGCTCTGAACGTGTTCGATGCAGTACCCGCCGGAGGAAGCCGAGGAAGGGGAAGGCCTCCACTCCGTTGGAGGGATCAGGTGGAGAGTGACTTGCTTACACTTGAGAAGTGGGCGTGGCCCCGCCCCCGCCCCCTACTAGTTTTTTTGTACAGAGAGCAAAGCAATAGAGCTATATAAAACTAAACTATATAAACTTCCTAATACAGTCCAAAAATGAAAGAAATCGGATCATAACCACGACCACCTCCCATACAAAGGTTAGGCTGAAAATTCCTAAAAGTGGGTTAACTCTCTAAGGAAAAACGTCAGAAACACTAAATTTCACATAAGAAATGGCAGATGAAAGCTGCACTCAGATTTTTTTACAAAATGGAAAATGCGCGTGGCATCGCCAACTTATGGGTCAAAAACCATATCACAGGAACTACTCGACCGATTGCAATGAAACTTGGTTTGTAATAGTTTCCTCACATCCCAATGATATGTTGTGAAAACAGGCCAAACCGCTTCACAACCACGCCTACTTCCTATATACCAGAACTTTGAGGACGATCTGAATCGTTTACTTTACAATACATAAAGTAAGCACTAGTGAAGATATCGGTGCAGAACTTTGCACAAATACTATGTTTATAGTGTAGCAGCCCCATTCTAAAAATCGCCGAAATCGGACCATAGGTTTTTAAGGCCCCATATATCGAACACGAGGACCTCGGTGCTTCTAACCTAATATTATGGTTTCAAACTTTCAATGGACTTTATACAATATATATGACGAATATGTGGGTAAATTGCATTTATATAAATGGTTAAATTCACCATAATATTTTCTTTCTCAATTTATAGGAAGAGTACTAAATCTTTTTTTTAGATTAAAATTTTAACATATATAAATGCGATGTTCACTTGAAAACATTAAATAGACTGCCCTTGGCAACGATATTTTAACAATGAACCGCTCAGAAATAGCGCTCATTAAAAAGTCACATGGCGCTCAAAAGCGCCGCTTAGTCGCCACCGCTCAGCCGCTCATTGAGTGGAGAAGGCATAATGTGGGAGTGGTAGAATCGCTCTTTTATTGGAACTGCAAGACGTTCAAGTTATGTAATTAAATTTTACATCAACAGAGTTTACTAGTCGTTTTAATGTAATCAAAGATTTCTGCTCCAGCGCTACGGATTGTAAATCATTTTAATCAAAGGTCGTGGTTTCAGAACTTTTTTATTTCGTTATTCCGCAATGTTTTCTATTTTTTTGCGAATTCGTTAAAGTCAAGTTTCCAACAGCAACCACAAGTCTATTTAGGAATTAATGGAATATTTCTTTGGATGCCGAAAAATAATCATAAATTAAGATAATTTATTGTTAAAGAAGCGCATGTGGGTGGACATATTTTTAATACATTTTAAAAGAGCTTCAAATCTGCTGCTGAGATACTTAATCTGCCCACTCCACACACCACTCCAACCATTAAAACGGAATGCTATCTCATGAAGTTTTCCTATGGCCAACGGTTGCCATCTTCAATTCACCTTTTTCGATCTGCACTTCTGCAAAACTTCGCTAAAACAAAAAGTCAGCAAAGCAGCTCATATAAAATTTAATCAAAATGTCGCTTTCGAGGCAAAAAAAGAACGTCCACTCCACGCGTGTATGGTTGTGTGTTCGAAATAGCTATTGCCAGATTGCGTGAGTGAGGCATAAAGATGAAATATGTTATTTTGTATGCGCTCCGCTCATCTCTGCTTAATTTTTTTTTTACACAAACAAAATGTGCTTGAATATTAGTCGCTAAATGTGTGTGTATGTTCACTACCCATTAAGCAGCAGCCATTCGGTTGCCATTGGCATACGCCCCCTCACCGCCCCATTTGGCAGAGTGCCACCATTTTCCAGCGCGCACCGTTTTCAGCTATTTTCAATAAGAGCAACAATATGCAGCGCGTTTTCAACTCGCAATTTTTCGCTTTTCCAATTTCACATTTTCGAAATATTCATTCATTAGATGTTTCTTTTGTTTGGCTACAATTTGCTTTGAATATTCAACTTGAAATGTTGGCAGCAATAACGCTGTGAGACATTCAGTTGGCAGCACAAAGCCAAATGCCATGGATATTGGTATGCGTAAGTGCGTGTGTGTGTGTGTTCGTGTGTTTGTCCCGCTCTTGTAGGGATGAGTCGAGTGGTTGTTTAGTTGGTTGTTGTTATTGTTTTTTCTTTTAAGTATGCTTTGTGCTTACGCTTTTTGCTCTGAACGTGGATATGCGTTGGCGAGTGGTGGCGCCCAGTGCTGTGCTGTGGCATGAAGTGCCGCATATCCATGACATCGTATTTTAATTTAATTTTAAATGAAAAGCCATTGGAAACAACATAAAAGATAATGTTTTCTTATTTGCCATATTTATGAATATTTGACGTGAGAGTGTGTTTTGCGTTTCCTTTTTTTTCTTTGCTACTAAGAGATTTTTAAGCTGTTCGTATGTATTTTTGTGTACCATCAACATTTTGTTATTTTAACAGAGTAAATATTCCAATTATTTGAAGGTATATGATATCACAACTTAACATACATATGTATACGCATATCTGAACTGGGTAAAATTTTAAACAAATTTAGAGGTTTTTCAAATATCGCACTATTTTTGTTGAGTCGAAATGCTACGAAGTGCTATAACATAATCATAAATAAAGTTATGAAAGCAAAATTTGGCGTGGGCGTGGTCCGCCCCTTATTAAGGTTCTTGTACACATCGGCTATCGATTTTATTTTCGCAAATGTTAGACTTCTCAAATAAATACGATTTGTAGATAAGCAAATTAATCGGAATTCCCTTCCATATAGCAGAAGAGAGAGTGAGTTACAGCACACACCCATCAGCTTAAGATAGACTTATTACATGATGTGCTCGGTCACTCTAACCTACAATAACCGAAGTAAGTATCCATATACACACAAAAATTAACCGATTTATTTCTATAAATTTCACACCTACTCCAAACAACGAGCAAACACGTTGCAACACACCCAAAACCAATTATTCACATGCAATGTGCAACTCACGCACGCACACACATACACACCCGTAACGGCACTGCAAAAACAAAAAAAACAAACAATTTTGTAATTTTATTATTCAAACGCGAGGCCGAAAGCGCAAGGCCCAGCCGGACGGCAGACGAAAAAAACATCGCCCAACGCTTGCCGTCGTCGGTGAATTAATCACGAAAAATTCATTGTCCCGTCGGTTGTTTAAGACACGTGCAAACCTTGTAACAACAACAAAAACAACAAATATATAGCAAATGAGTGAGTTTGTGTGTGCTTAATAAACAAACCAATAAATGTTAAACAACCACACAATGGCACAACAGTCTCCGGCGCTGCAACTTTGCGTCGGCCAGTAATCTCGCTGCGCGTTCGGGCGTTAAAGTTGCAATTCTGAAAATGATGATAAGTCAATTTGGCAACGTGTGGTGGGTGTTTTCTCTGCTCGGCGCCCAGCTGTGCCGCCAGATGCTGGAACGCCGCTCGAGCTGTAATGGATCAACAGCGATTCAATAAGTTCCACGTGCCGTAGCCACAAAATTTGTACACAGACGTAAATAGCGGGAAGCGGGTAGCGGGAAATAAAATGCAAATTTAAATGTAAAATTTGAGAGACAGACAACACTGGAGCCATAAAATGGTCTTATTCAATAGTATAAACAGCAATGTTGAACACGATTTGAACATGACCTACTTGTTTTGTTGTTGTTTGAGTAGTTTTTATGTTATAGATCGCTAGATATATAGTTTTTCGATTCTAGAAATATACACAAACATTGAACTGCACCAGAATTCTTTTCCCTTACACCTTCAGGAATGCAGTACCCGTCATACCCGGATATTTAACTATGTTTTCACTTTCCCCAATGCACCGTGGACTTATAACTTAAAAAAAATTATTTAGACTTGCTAATATAATAAAAGAATGTTTTGTAGTTGTTCAAATCTAATCCACTGCTCGAGATTCTATCATAGAACTAAGCATATCGTAGACTTACTTCTCAACTTCTTCTCAAGTACTGATACTATTTTTTCAAGATAATCTAATAGATATTCTAATAGAACAATTATCGAAAGGTAATACTCGAATGACCGCTGAGTTTGAAAAACACTTTCAAGTCAATAAAAATGGTTGTTAATATATCTTTATCAATTCCATAACAAAACCAACGAGCGAGTCCCAAACTATAAAGTACACTCGAAAGCTCATAAAAAGCAAAACCTGTAAATAAATTCATATAAAATTCGCAAAAAAAGTTCACAAAATAAATGTAAAGGAATGCGAATATATTCGATAGATTATGCAAGGGTGCTTACACAAAAAAGATGTATGGCCTAGTATTAACTCTCATACATATTCATATATGTATATATATATATATACATATGTCTGTATATAGACACATATGTTGAAATACTTTTCTTGAATTATTATTCAGCGTGTGTTGCGCACGAACTTCATTTTCGGCTAAGATGTTCCACACGAATCGCTACCTTAATATCCTGTCTTTATCCCATCATTAGCTACAAATCCACGCCGATTGATTTAGGACCATGCATGTGTATGCATAATAAGCATGTGAGACAACTCATACATACATACATGTAAGTATGACGCACAACGCACCCTTTCGCTTCGAGAGAGAAAGAGAATGAAAAAAAAACAACAAAAACAAAAAAATCAAAATAACTAAATTGCGCCAGGGCTTAACACGTAAAATGTGTTAATCATTTTGTAATCATAGCTGCCGATAATATCCTGCCAAATGCCACATCAATGAATATAAACCTGCAACAACAACAGCAACAACAGCGGCAACTAATGCCATACTACATGAAAAATTGGCCACAATGACAATAAAATTACAACAAATATAGCAATAATAATATGAACAGCAACAACAACAAAGACAGAATGTCATTGATAGCCTGCCTGCACGCTGGCAAAGTTAATTTATATGCTAATTTTATTAACAACACAGCAATAAGCCTACACACTGCATCGCCTCTTCCAACCGCCCCCACCATCCCTTATTTCCATTTGTTCTCACATTTTGTGCACTGCACTGGCCACGCTGGCTGCCAGCATGCGGGTAAAGTCCAAAATAAATCCGACAATCTGACATTGTAAGCCTAAAATCAAACATATTTTGTTACACGACGAAGACAATAGCGCTACACGAATGCCCCGCGCACACCCCGGCCAAGCTACGGCAGCAAAGTCCGACAGCTATGCGTAGCAGAGGGTTTCGTACCGGGGTGCGCGCATTAACACCAACAACCCAGCCGATTTGGCGAAGTGTCATTCACCGCTTTAGCTGCCCGCCCAACTCTTCCACACACCCCCACCCCTCGGCGGCCGCCAAACACTGATTTACAATTATTAAAACAATTTATCACACGACAGCACCAAGACAGAGGCCAGAAAAAAGTATATCAATGTGTTTGGCGGCCAAAAAAGACGCTTGGAGTTCGTGCGCCTTGAGCTAGACTACACGCGGTGTGTCAGCTCGCATTTCGCATGTGTAAATCAAGCATTTCGCAATAAAATCTCAACCAAATTTATGCACGATCACACGGATTGCGTAGACAGCGGTCCGGAAGCGCCGTAGGGGGTGCCCGCTTAATTGTTTTATGGGCCGTTTAGTTTAGCATAGTTTTAGGCGAGATAAGACACAATTAGCCACCTGTTTGCTGAAGTTCGTAGGCCGCTGCGTTATCGCTTCTCACTGAGGCATAAGTGATGCTAAAGCTAAAACACGCAACAACAACAACAATAACAATAACAGCTACTTAACTGGATTTGAAAGGAAAGTTTTGCCACAAAGTGTCGCACGCTGGCTAACTACTCACGCATGCAGGAATGGGGGTATATGTGTTTGTCTGCAAACGGCAGCTTCTTTTCTCGACCCATTAATATGCTTTGTCGGATTAAAATGTTGCCGAAGGCACGCCTCACACACACAAACACACATACACGAGAGACACAACCACAACATTGCCGAGTTAACGTGCGTTGGCCGGAAGCACAGAATTTAATGAAGCAGTAAATTCGATTGTCGCATAAACAACGAGTACAAAAAAAACAACAATAAAACCAAAAACACATCAACCCACCCTGGACGCCTTAACACACCGGCGGCGCCACTGCCAAGGATAATGTTTTCGTTCACACTTCCTTCCTTTGCGCTGCGAGCTAGAAGCTTCAGTGTATTCCCAGTTATTCGTGTGTGTTTGTGTTTATGTTGTGTGAAAGCCACGAAAAACTGCATTGAAATAGCAAAAGTGCCTGTCGGACCCATCGTAACTTCTGATATGTGCTGCCAGCACACGAATGAGCAGCAGTCGGCCATTAAGTGAGCCAGGCGTCGGCGTGTGCTTGTGTGTATTTGTTGTTTTTGTCTACTTTTTGCTTGCTGCAATGTCTTCCTTTTTCTATAAAAGCATCGAAAAATATGTGTGTGGCAGCGAGCAGCTTTTAAGCCAGGTCGACACAAATTTAACTTTACTGCTCACTGCTATAAAGTATATTTCTAGGCAACGACGGCGTCTTTAACAGGAGAAGAGCGAAAGGAAGGTGCAGCAGAAAATTTAAATTTCAAGCCAAATTGTTGTTTTGGGTGCGAAGAATGGAGAACTGATCAAAACATTTTTCTCCTGCTAATGGCAGGCACCTTGTCGCGGTGCAGGGGTTTAGTCGCTACTCAGCCGGCCTCCATCTGACTGTCATGAAAATTCTAACAGGGTGTTTGTGTCTAGTCGGGTGGTAGCCGTGGGAGTACGATGACCAAGATCTGCCACCTCCTAATCCAGGGTGTTTTGCGACTCCCGTGCACATTGGATGGTTGTATTCTAAGGAGGCTTCCCAACACCAGGCCGCATTGGGAAGTAACTGTGGCCTTACCACGCCAATGGCTCTGGCGTGGCGGATCTACCTTCCCCACAGTAAACATTGACGAGGAGGCTAACTTTATGCTACCCAATTGGTCGTAAGAAACATAATGGCTAAATAACAACCAACAAAACCAGACAGCGGCAAGGGTACTCCTAGCCAAGGGAGAAGACCACGCTTCCTTGATGCTCTAACGGCAGAGGAGCGTTCGCTGTTCGAGGAGTACGCGGGAGACGACGATGTACCCTCAACGAGCAGCGGCAGAGTAGGCAAGCCACTACTCCTGGCATCCCAGGCGGTAAAAAGCCCAAAGGAGGTTCGTGCGAGTACAAACCCCTCAAATGTACCCACTATCGACGAAGATAGTAGCAAGGAGCCGGCGAAGAAACGGCCCGGGAAAGAAACAGAGACCCACAAGATGCGGAGGCATAGGAGGGGTAAATACCCTCCGCTACCTGAGGCAGGCTGCCCAGGTGGTCCTGACGATCCCCGCAGGGTAGGAATGAGTGGGGCCGCTGTAAAGTGGTACCTTCGACATCTGATTGAGGGAAAATCGCCTGAAACAGCCAAGGAACTTGCCCTTGGCAGAATACGAGGTGATGGAGGAAGCAATGCCAAAAAGCACCTGTAGCAAAAGGTCCACAGGAGAAATATAACTCTGGCACTAGGCGACAGGTCAGAGAAGAAAGAGCTGGCAAGCAGGACAGAAGCCAGATAACGCCACAAGAATTTCCAAATTCTAAGCGGCGCAGACCAGCCACGGCTCTGGAGTCGAGCGGGTAAGCTAGGACCCAAGAAGAACCTAAGGTAGTAGACAGCCAGCGCAGGTATGCGTATACTCTTAGGAGCGTACGCATTGCAGTACTGCCGCTATACTACCCAGAGATAGCTCTGGTCCCGGCCCAACCCAATATCAATATTTTGAGCACTCAACACTCAGAAAAATACTCTCTTGCCAAAAAATCATCAGTACCAGCTTTGTAAAAGTACCGCTATTGAGAGTGACTACAAAAACAATGGAAAGAGCAATCACCACACTTTTCACTCAGGCCACAATAAAATTTTAGAACAAATTTGCGGCCTAATGCAACAAATCGGACATAACCAACTAACATATTGAACAACTACGAAATGTCATGTCATGTTGAACACGTCGAACATGGTTGCCGAAAACCGCACCAACCAACCGAAACCACCAAAGTAACGGCAAATTGTTGTTGCACGCAGATGACCTGTCTAAGTCAGCACGGAGCGAGCAGAGCAAAGCAGACCTAAAAATCAAAACCAGACAAATAACGGTAACGTACACTAGCAGCAACAACAACAACCCAACACAGCCGTTGCTGACAACTATTAACTATTCCAAATCGACAAATATATATATTTATATATCGTATTTAGACATATACGATGTGGCTGCTATTGCCTACAACCGCAATCAACTTCGACGTTTGTGCGCTCGAAACCGCAACATTTTGAAAATGCAACGCTGTCAATTTTGATTGCAAAAGGCGGCAATATAACGGTCAGTGGTGTTTCACACGCACGCCAACAAGCTTCAATTCAAATTAGATATGTACCATAAATGTATGTATATTTGCTTTTGCCATATGGTTTTTGATGCACTTACCTGCACTCTCGACTCGGTCAGTCCGATGCGCATCGCAATCTCCTCGCGCATGAAAATGTCCGGATAGTGCGTTTTCGAGAAGCAGCGCTCCAGCTCATTCAGTTGGGCGGGCGTGAAGCGTGTGCGATGTCGCTTCTGCTTGTTGTTTTTGTCCGCATTCTGCAAGAGATAGAAACGCTGTTGAACGTAAGCCATTTGCAACTTGAGCGATATTGCTTGAGAATATCACAATAAATAATAGTAACTAATAAATAAGTACCACTACTAAGCTAAAACAGTAAAAAAAACAAAAGGAAAAATATGTTATCTATAGATCGATCTCTATTCATTATTTTACTACTAATCATCCCTTGCTATAATTCTAAATATCAATCCAGATCGGATGTGAGCGTGGCTTAGAAAACCTTTAGCGTCAGTTATTTCAGTCAGTTTATTGTACCCAAGGAGGTATGGTCTATGAATTGGATAGCCACTTCGCGTTTTTTTAATTTTTGATACATTTTCCTTCGTTGGGCTTCGATGGAAATAATCTCTTCTTTCAGTCGAATGAAAAACTCTTGTTCATTCTTGAAGTTTATCGCGTACCATCTGCCTTTTCAAACAGATTTGGAAGTGATTTATCACTTACTCCCTAGGGGCTCAATAAATATAAAAAAAAATTAGAAGAAGAGGAAGAACAATCTAATAATGGATCAACTTAGAAGAATCAATTCCACCTTAAATTAAATTCACAAGGGTCTCCTTTAAAATTATAAAAAAAAGACTCTCAGCCCAGCCCATTCTTTAACCAACTGATAGACCTTAACTCTATGGACCTCAAATTGAAGGACCTTAACCTTATAGATTGAAAATATTTATTAACCTTATAGAATAATATAATTTATAATTGCATTCTGCCTTCATAAATAATTCCATTGTGTTCAATGAATCGGAAAATCGATAGATATATTCCTCTAAATAAAAAAAAATATACTTTGAGGGAATCTTTCACATACCGCTTACTAACGTATTAAACTAGTTTAACCATATATATATATTTTTTACATACACAAATACAACAATATATTATCATACATAAATAACGGTAAACATAAATCATACAACAATACATAGGAGTACAACTACAAATATGGAAGAGAAATACACTTACTTTTTCAATTTTTTTTCGATAAATTTTCGGTTTGTTTGAATGAATGAATTCAGATTTGTGCGCGCAATTCGCATTTCGCATTCATTTACCAATTAATAAACACAATACACACGCATAACACAACACACACACACATACATATGCAACGATATACATATGTATGTATATATGTATATGGCATTGTTTGGCAAAGGCATAAATGAAATTCGATTCGAAATTAATTCAGTAATGCCCGATTTGGTTATGCAACAGCAAGAAGGAAATGCAAAGAAAGAAAAGAAAAAAACATCGAGAATATGAATTAACAAACATTCAATTAGGTGTAAATATGTATGTATGTATTGAGAAAAAAACGTTTGCACGAGCTCAAAAAACGTTGAAATGCACAAGAATCAATTTGATTATTTTTTCAATTTTTTGTTTAATTTTTTTCATTTTCATTTTCATTGATTTTGTGTTGCGTTCGCCCGCCGTCATCGCTGTGGCTGGCATTTCATTTCTTGTTGCATGCTCACCTGGTCCTGTTGTTGCATGTTGTTGTTATTGGTATTGTTGTTGTTGTTGTTATTATGATGCGGATTGGGCGTGTCGCATAGGCCGCCAGAGACATGCAACGGTGCCCCGCCGCCAATGCCGCCGCCACCGTTCAGCACCTGGTCGGCCGGATTTTGTGCGTTCGGCGGCAATTGGCCGAAACTATTGACGCCGGCGTGCAGGGCCGTGATTGCGGCTTTGGGTAAATCACAATCTTTGGGACCTGCGGAGGGAAAGAGATAATGGTTATTGGTTGCAAATAATCTTATTCGGATATATGCTTTTACTGATATAATGTCTTAATAAGATAAGCTTAGTTTATAAGATCTAGATTTAATTGAAATGTTTATACTAAGAACTTAATTTATTATTCTAAGATTAGGACTTAAAAATAATATCTTAATTCTACTAAAATTGCCAGATAAGTTAGTGTGGAGACTTGTATCAAGGGACGAGATATATAAGAGCAACAATTGCACTCCTTCCTTAAGGGAGATTTGAAAAGGAAAAATTATCAACATCCTTTAAGTGTCTTACTGTCTCTTTAGCACTTTATTCAATTTTGTTCAATAATACGAAGCATTTCACGAATCACCTGCTATGTGACCATTCAAAATTTGAGATCAAGGCTGCAGAGCAGTCGGCTATATGGCCTGAAAAGCCATCACCCTGGCCGATAGATCGCCACAAACAAAAAATATCTATATTTACAATAGCTTAGAGTAATAACCTCAAATGGAATTGATAACATGCATTGTTTCCCGAAGGGAAGAAACACCGAAACGAAATGTCTTCGTAAGTGTTACTACAAATCTGTCCCCGTATGTTCCGTATCTGTGCCGGTTAAGTGCCGAGTTGCAGCATTTCGTTGTAACCACACCAGCACATGTCTGTTCAGGAAGCCCACAATAGACAGTAACAAGAGGAATCATCGCCAATTCGCGATTAGACGTCGAGATCTAAGTTGGGCAAAAAAACATGTGCATAGTTACAGTTATCATTCTCCTATGAAATGCCTTTTTTCTCAAAAATAAAAATGCACTTCGATGCAATAAGCAATATTTCTAATTAAGGATCGCCAAAAATGCACAAAGGGATTACTAAGGTCTGGAATTCAGTGGTTCCTATACCTCTTGCAGCTTTCGGGCGATATTTAGCTTTAAGCACTTCACAATTCACAAAGCTTTGAAAAGCTCTTTATGCATCTATCATCAAGTTCTTAAAATGCAAGAGAGCAACCAACAAAATGGTTAGTATTCTAAAAATTTAGCAAAAGATTATTTCATTCGTGTCACTGGACATAACAAACCTTAAGATAAATATGCAAGCAACAACACAATTATTCTGAGGAACTTTGTTAAATCTTAAATTGTTCAAAATTTTTTTTTTATATTTCGACGAAAGACACTAATATTTTTTGTTTTTGTTTCTATTTTAGAATTTTTAGTTTTTGTATTTTGTATTTTTTATTTTTTTTTTTTGCTAGTTTTGCATGTAGTCGCAGCTCATTAGCGATCAATCGGATATAAACTCAGGCATTTAATAGGCGATAGTTAATTGGATTTGCATATATTTGCCGATGATTGACACACGAAAGTATTAGCAACAATTTTTGTTTTTGTAATTTTTATTGTTGTAAATATTTTTATATACTCCGAATATAATAGACGAAAATTCCACCGAGCGATCACTAAAATCGGCTTATTGCAATTGCCATGCGCCTCAGGCACACACACACACACCCACAATCAGCCACCACTATTTCACTTTTGTTTTTGATGTTGCTGTTGTGCGTGTGTAATGACACAGAAGACGAGAAATCCGTTGAAGTAACACCGCCACTAACGCGTATCGCGCAACACTGAGCCGATCAAGTAAATTGAATTTTTCAACAACCTGTCATTCAAAAGATGCCAAAAACAGTAACAAACGAAACTAAACGAATCGAGCGAACGAACAAACGAAATGCCAAAGTGAATTCACATACAAACAACGGCGACTTCAGTGAGCTGACAGACGGACACGACAGCAGCAGCCGTAAGTAGTTGTCAGCAGTAGCGACGCAGTAACAGAAAAAACGCTAACAACTTTACAAGCATTTTTTTTTAGTTTTTGTTTGTGTTTGCACGCGTCGCAGTGTATGTGTAAAATCGCACAAACACACACATGTACGCGCTACAACAATGCGCAAGGAAGATGTGCATGACAGAATTGAATGAAGTTGGAAAGGCCGACAGGCGGCAGGTGAAGACTGACAAGCGACACAGCCGAACGGAGGCGCTCGCCACCAGCTGAGTTGGCTAACGGAAAAGGGCGGACGGCTGGCGAACTGACGCGTCACACACACGCGCACGCACATAGATGTAAGGGCGCAAAAGGCAGCAGCGCGGCAAATGCCTAACCCCATCAACGTTGCTCATTGTTTCCATGGAGCTGAGGCTGCTGCTGCTTCGACGTGATGATGGCGTTGGTAATGACGATGATGGAGGAGGCACAGCAACAAACAAAAGAAGAAGCAACAACATACAAAATGGTATAAACAACAAGCAACAAACAGCGATGTCAACGTTGGAAAAAAATGAAGCAAAAACAGAGAAAAAGTGGGTAAACAGAGGCGCAAAAGGTAGCAACTCGCAACACAACAACAACAACAAAGGTGTGTAGCTGTGTATAGCGAATAACGCCAGCGCAATTAGTAACAACAACAGCAAGAGTAACTAAAATGTACAACAACAAAAACGGCAATAATCAATAATAACGTTAAAGAATCAACGGGAGCAACTATACCACACACACACACACACATACCAAGCAACATGACTCGCGGTGCGGATATAAAATCAGCCACGCCACCAGCAGCGTCAAAGTGGTTCCGTGTCTTGCGAAGAGTTGGGATTTTTTAACACGTACATGTGAGGCGATCCAATCCCATCGCTTGAGCAAACACACACACACACAGCCATCGAAGTCATATATGTGTATATGCATTAAATACTGTTTCACAATAGCAACAAAAACATGATGAAATCACACCATCAACACCGTGAATGGCAAGAGCTACGAAGCACTGCACGCCCGCTCCTCAAGTCAGCCCGGTCAGCCCGGCAGCGGCGGGCAACAGCAAATATTTATTTTGTTTGTATCGAAACTATTTCCAACACTCGCTGATCGCTTAGTGAGCCTAGGCTCAACTCTTTTCTGTGACTTGTGTACCGACATAAATACAAATATTTTTGGCATCTGAAGCCATTCGGTGCAGTCGAACGTGGCCAAGTCAAACATTTACAAATCGCTGGTAGATGCGAACTCACGTAAGTGCGAGCGCCTCGGCAGCGTCAAGTCAAGTCAAGTCTTGTCTTTTCGAACCATAACTGTTGCGACGAGGTAAGTCTCTTCGACAGGCATTGCCCGGTAATGGTGTGCAAGTCGTGCACAACGAACTACAAAAACATTATTCTTCAAAAGAAAGCGCACGCTAAGAAGATTTGGTTTTTGATGGCATATCTTTCAAATTTAACCCTACAATTTGACTGACTGAGCTCATATTACTTTCCGATATTTTCGATTTAATATTTGATAGGTTCTCATTTTGTGATCAGATATTTCCATGAGGTCAAAGTCTATATGTTGCAAAATGCGAACTGAAGTTCATCATATATCATAAACCAAGAGACAATCTCTAAGTATTTTGTCTAAAGCTAAGACTTCTCCAACGAGGCAGGTCTTACAACGTCTCACTAATTTTCACGATTTCACTAATTTGACATGCGAAATTTGGTGGAACCTCAATTATTCACTGAGTATACCAAACTAATGGTTATACTCGTCTTGAATCACAAGGCAATAAAACTAATAGGTCGGTTTCGAAACACACTTTTCAGTTGAAGAAATGCCCGAGACGACCTTCTCGAATCGATGAAGAATAGAAATTCTGAATATCGTTTCAGTTCCCACTCTGTTAATCTTCAAAATGAATTATTCCATTTGAGTTTTTTATTTTGTTGCATACTGTACTTTTTTGCTATGCTTCCCGTTGTTATATGACAAATGAATCAAAGGGCTATCGATGATATCCTCCAAGGCGCTCGCCGTACAAACTATGTATGTACTCTTCGAATAGTCTCTCGCACTCGCATCCATGTTGACTTTGCTGTGGAGGTGGAAGAATAGTAAATTGTGCGATTTCCGTTGAAGACACGAGCGTAATGTATTTGAATTAAGTCGGACTAAAGGAATTTGTATAAGCGCGTGTGTGAGTAGTTGTAGGAACAAATACATGACGAACTCGTAAGACTTGTAGAAAAAGTCAATATTGACGTCAGTAAAAAGTTGCACCTAAAAGCATAAATGCGCATAAACAATATTCAAGCATGCACATACACACGCATATGCACATATGTATTCTTTTATAGTGAACTCAAAGAAATATATGTTTATTGCAGAGTATCTGGATAATTTTATATTAATATTATATTAGCTGATTTTCATTTTAAATTTTATATTAACATTTTTGTAATGCGTATAAGAATAAAATATTCTTTTAAATTAATATTGATTTTGAAAATGTTTTTGGATTCAAAAAAAAATTATTTTTAATTAACAATTTTTTTTTGGTTTTATAATAATAAAAAATTTTTTTTTTGATTTTGCTTTTTTTGTTTCTTTTATTTTTAATTTTTTTTTTTTAATATTTTTTATTGTTTAATTAATTTTGAAAAATATTTGAGAATATTTTCTCTTTTAAAAAGTCTTTTACATTCGTTTTCTTCTTTTGTTGTTTCTCCAAACCTTTTATCATCCTTTATTTCACATGCGTGTCGGCATTGTGGCCTTTGACTTCGATTTTGACTTTTCAGGTGCCATAAAATGAAAACGTGTTAAGTACTGTGAAGTCTTAAAATCAATGATTTTTATTGTCTTTAAATTAACTTGTTAAAATTTCGGTAGCTTTTGAAGCTGCTGTATTGAATTTTTGGCTTTAAAAAGTTGTTTACATATATATAAGACATATGTATATAAGTATACGTATTTGTATATATATATATATACATATTGCGCAAATCGTTCAAAGTTTGGGTCTTTCTCTGTTTCGAAAGAAATTTCGTAGATTGTGAAGCAAGTTGAATCCAGTTCAATAAATGTAATATATAAGGATGTTATTAGATTAAGCTAGCGTATACTGTTTTGACATGCATACTTATACTACAAAATTAGTCAAAATAAAAGGTGTCCTTATAATAAACACTTGCGAAAAATCGAAATTTTTCAATTCTTATTGACTTCCTAAGATACTCGAAACACATAAAAACGTGAGTGCCGAGGTCACAGCATCATTTTGTGTCATCGATATCAGCATTATGGCCATTAACTTCAAGTGACACCTCGACTTTATTTATGCGCTTGCACCTAGAGACATGGATATGTCGCAAGTCTTGGCGTCACGATCCATCAGCAGCAGCCTCGTCTCTGCTTCAAGGCGACCACTCACCGCTGGCACGCTGACTGAATGCGCCACACCGCACAGTGCGCTGCCGGGCCGAACGAACTCATATAGTGGCATCATAAAATGATGCGTGAATTGGAGTTGCCAGTGAAGTGCTAATTTTTACACCAACAACCAGTCCGGCTACTGTTCATTAGCGTCGCCGCTCCGCCGCGTCTACAGAAACCGCTTTCGTGCGGTCATCTTCGCGTGCATTCCTCGATACTGAGACAATATTTAGCCGCTATTGTAAAGCAGCGACGCGCTCCCGGCATTCGCAAACCGGAAAACTCATCGCTCATCACTCAGCGTTTAGCGCGCAAAACCCATACACATTTTTGTAATATTGCTGCGAAAACAACAACAACAACAATGTGTCATTTAATGTAAAACTGCAGGCAAATATTGAGCGTAAATAATCAATAAAAAATGTATTTTGTTGAATTGTCAAAACACGCTGCGCTCAAATATAATATTTCATCGTGTTGCGAATGCAACCGAAAATTCCGAAAGCTTATTGGCGTGCAATTCGCGTTTAAATGGATTTATTCACATTAAGTGTGCACTTAAGTGTGTGTGAACTTATGTGTGAGTGTGCGAAGTTTTGCAATACTTTTGCTTTGTTATTAAACACACTGTGTTCATTCAAATAATCATTAGTTAGCATACAAAAACAATTCCAAGTGCTGTTTAGTCAGTTAGATGTTTAGATTCGAATGCTTAGTTCACCAGGTTATTCAGTTAGTTCTGAGTATAGTTGTTGTACAAGGTACCTAACGGTTGTTTTTAATTCCTAAAATTAATCCGAATAGATATGAGGTTAGGTACGTGTATATACTATAAATATCCTTAAAATGTCTGCCCGTGCAAATGATTGATATTATAAGAGGGTGTTCTCAGCGCGTCACGTCCGTATTACGGCGTTAACCATAAGAGTGTTGAGAGTTTATTTGGTTTCGAAAGTTTTTTAAAGAGGTCGCGACACAGTTGAGCTTTCTGAACTGAATTCTTTTGACCGTATTCGCTTTTCAGTGGACTCGACTCTTTTCCGCACTTCTTACATCCTTTTTATTTGTAAAAAATTAGTTATTGGTTCCATACAAATTCATACAACCCTAATTGCTTAGTAAGATACTCGTTTTTCTAAATTTTTATTTGTATTTTTTCATGATTTTACTCTATAACCGTTTTTATTTTTTTGTTATCTTTTCCGTTATTAATATTTTACTTCCCTCTTAAAAGCATATTTTCCGAAAAGTTAAAGTCACATTTTCATCCACAAATCACTGGAAATCGATTTATTGGCGTGAATGCGCATACATCCTGCTTTGCTTTGGCTTTCTACACATTTCGTGAGTTTGCTTAACTTTGCCGCATGAGCTGCGGTTTCGCATGGCAGCCCCAATCCGCGCCACTCCGCCAGTAGCGTACGAAGTCGTGAGTTCATTGAGTCTTGCGACTTTTCGCGGTTTATTCTTGAAACTTGTGCTTATGCAGTCCTCCGCACCATAGTGAAGCGCAGTGCTTCTAATGCCCATCAGCGGCAGTGGCAGAGCGATGGCGTGAAAAAACGCGCGCCGCCAATAAGAAGAGGGGCAAGTGGGTGCAAAAAAAGCTTTTCGTATCTCACTGTTTACATTCGCGCTTAGACACGCACACACACATACACAACAGATAGTACGACAACAACAAATCATGCGGTGTGTGCGTGTGTGTTCACATTAAATCGCCGCCACTGTTTGCTCACCACAAAATCGTGATTAACAAATTATGGGTGCGGTGTCAGGTGTGAGTGATATTCTAATAATATTTTGTGGTCGCCATCGCGTAGCTTTCCAACAACTTCGTACTATATATTTTTCGGTAGTTTAATATTATAGCTGACAAACACACGTACATATACATATGTATATACATTCGTTTGAATAACAGCACAGTTTTCACTTTACGTCAGTGGTGCTGCTGCCGCGACCGCGTCTTGTAGACACTGTAGCGCTCTCTGTGTGGTTCCAAGCTATCTTTGCGTCGCAGTTGGTCTCAAATGACGTTGGAAAGAGGTCAACACGACAAGCGTGAGTTTGTTCAGCATTTTCAATCGCTTCGCTGGCACTCTCGCACAAATATGTGAAATTGGTGCAGCGCTTTGGCTCTTGATTCCGGTGATGACAAATTTGACTTGAAGTTTTTGCATTTTCATATGTTTGACTTGGATACAATTTTCTTTATTATTTTACAATCGCTGTTGATTATTAAATTATATAATTATTTACTGATCGCAATGGAAAAGAAAAAATGTAAATAAGGCCGTTCATACGCGGCCCTTTACAATAATAGCATAAAATTCTCACTATATTTTAGAGAAGTTATTAACAATTGAATAAATTCTATATTTTATAGAATGTCACCTCTGATCATTATAGTTTGAAAAATAACTTGTTTAGTGTGATCTAGACTATATTCGAGCTGGAAGACCGGCTTTTTCTTCAAATTTTCACCTTTACTAATAAAATTATAGCTCTATATACATCATGAGCCAACCGATTTTCTTCTCTGACTCTCCCAAATTCACTACAATGAGTTTAATTCGGAATCTCAACAGATTTGAGAGACATACATAGTGAATGAATTTGCGCTTGTCCTTTACTTCTGTATGGTTTGATAAATACCACCCTGTACCTATGTAATTTTACGCCACTAGAAAGGTTATTATATAAAACTAGATTTGAAAGATTGTAACTCCCGTAATATATATTGATAAAATTCTGAGGTCCATTCAAAAAGGCTTTCTATAGTTCCCATCCTACTAATGGGTGTTCTATTTATTATGATACTATTGTATATTAAAGAAATACTACTGAATAATACATTTTATATGACTTAAATGTAGATGGAATTGTACAAAATTTCGAATTCAAGAAAACTCAATCTCAGAATGGTCAAATATCGTCACCATCACAATAATGAATAAGAAGTAAAAGCTAGATATCGTTAGATAAGCTTAAGTGACTCAAAAGCTTGAAATATTATTAATAATGCTGACATAAAAAAACCTTTTTTTTTTACCGAAAAAATAATAATTTTTGCCGTTTTTCAACATATTAAAGAATAACTGCTAATTAAATGAAGAATACACGAGATCACAACTGATGACAAATATGCCGCCATTAAGTTCTTAAGTTCCGAGGAAATCTGAAGATAACGAAATTAAAGCGTTGTGCAACAACACCTGCCGACCACGCACCATACCATGGAGCCACCTTGTGGAGCTATGAAAATGTCGCGCAGCAATTTGAGTAGCCAAATTTTATGGTGGCAACGCTTAAAAACGCATAAATTATCAGCTGCAACAATTGGCACTGCGGCTGCAGCAGCAGCAGCGTGCCGCAACCAAAATGCCGCAGCTGTTGCATCTTTGCGGCCGCGTGCTGCATTGCCGCACAAACCGCATAAAACGATTAATTAATTACGCATTTGCCAAATGAGAATTTATAGCGAACAATTTGGGCAATTTTCGAAAATTTCGCTACAAGTGCGGCGTGCGCGGCGAAAATGAAAACGCTCGGGGTAAATATGCAATGCTGCGGTAAGCTGGCGAAGCATTTCGCAAAAAAAAAATAACAAATTGGTGCGCCGAAATTGCAGGAAAATTTCCAAAATGGCTGATTTGAAAATCGCTGCGCGCAAAATAGCGGCAATACACAGCGGTAACGGTAAACGCGCATAAAGCGGCTCATATGGGCACATAACGGTACACAGAGCGACAAAACGGTGCGTAAAATTAAGTCCAACGAATTACAAATGCAATTGCGAAATTAATTTAATTAATCCTTTTGTGCCTGCCAACAGCAGCGACGACGCGACGACATAAACGTCGTGACACGAACAGACCTGCGGCAGTTGGCAATCAATGGCACTCGCACACACTACTGCCATGCCCATATATTGCCAGCCGGTTTGTTGACGCCATTTTAGTCGGCTGGCTGCGCGCTGTTGCCACTCAGCCGACTGTCCGCTGTCGGTGGCATTAAAAAGTTTTTACATAGAATAAATCGTGGAATTTTCACTTAATACCGACACAGCAACAACAAATGCAGCAAGCTAAATACAAGTGTGTAGCAGCAATTTAGGCGGCAAAGCGAGGGCAATGCAAATTCTGCGCTGCTGCTACTCTATACGAAACTGAATTTCAATTGGTGTTTGCGCAATTTCGAAAATGCTCAACATTCCAAAAGCCAAAAAGCTAAAAACATATCTACAATTGTAAATGAAATGCGATTTGGTGAGAGAGCGTTATGCAAATGACTTTTAATTGCTGGCGAAATGTTTCAGCACATGCAACTTAGTCCACAAGTGCCTCATAGACATTTTGACTGTTGTTGTTTTAGTGAGGATTTGTGTGCATTTGCACCACTGTGCACGCGCTGCTATGATGATGGCGCTGAGAATTTTCGAAAAACGTAAATTTTCATTGTCGCAAAACCTGGCTTTGTGACTTTGTTGTGGTGGCTGCCGCTTTCGGATCAAAGGATTACGAAATTTATTACCTCAAAATGCGCTGGGCAACAATAGTGCGCCACAAGCAGATATGCTCGTATATAAAGTATTTGCTTTCATATAATTTGTCATTAGCAGCAATTCAGAGTAATATTTGCATGCATAACTGTTGTTAAAACCGCTTTTTCGGCTAATACCATCTGCATTGCAGCAGCAATTTTTAGGTGTGTGAAACAGTTTTTATGGCATTTCAGTACAAATTTTCACATACAAAATTCAAAGTATATGCGTAATTCAAAGTATGTATGTTAGATAGTTTACGGGATATGCTGAAAAAAATATCTCGAATTTACGTTTTTGAAAAAAATATTTATTCATACATCTTCTTTAATGTTGGCGCCTTCAAAATAGTCCACATTCAATATTATGCACTTATGCCAGCGCTACTTCTAAAATCGACGAATCACTTCTGAAACTCGATGGCCCTTTAAGGTTCTAGAACGACCTCTAAGTTTAGGAAAAGTCACACGGAGCCATGTCTGGCGATTATGGAGGCTGGGACAACGTTACAACACTGTTTTTGGTCAAGAATTCACGAACAAGCAACGAAGTGTTATCTTTTAGAAATCGAAAATAGCCAAGCTCCTCTAATATACTATTTTCTGCTACAGACAAAGTAAGCAAAGAATAGAAAAAAGTTTAGAAGAAGAGATCATACCACTTGAATAAGGAATTCTACTACTCTCTCCTATCAAATACAACTGATTAACTGTTGTTTCTACATAAAGTTTTTGGCAATAGAACTGATCTGCAATATAGCGAGAAAAGAAATTTCAATGTTCTCAAGAGTAGATTTTTGCCTAGCGAATAATATAAAATTTTCATTAAATAATTTGATTAAATTATTTTCGGTATTTTTATACTCTCGCAACAAAGTTGCTAAGAGCGTATAATAGTTTAGTTCACCTAACGATTGTTTGTAACACCTAAAACTAATCGAGTTAGGTATGGAGTTTTATATTTATACCAAAGTGATCAGGGTGACGAGTAGATTTGAAATCCGGATGTCTTTCCGTCCGTCAAAGCAAAAACTTGAGTAAAAATTGAGATATCTTGATTAAACTTGGTGCACATATTCCTTGGCACCATAAGAAGTCTGCTTTCGAAGATGGGCGATCGATCGTTCTACTGCCACGCCCACAAAATGGGGCGTAAAGTGCCATAACTTAGCCATAAATAAAGCTATAAATTAAAATTTGGTGCAAAAGATCGCACTAGGAAGGGGCATATTTGGATGTAAGTTTTAAAAAAAAAGTGGGCGTGGCCCCGCCCCTATTATTTTTTTTGTACATATCTCGTAAACTACTAAAGCTATATCCAGGAAACTTTCTAGAGTCGTTTCTTTCTTTAAGTACTATCTTATACAGTCCAAAAATGGAGGAAATCGGATTGTAACCACGTCCAACCCCCATGCAAAGTAATTTAGTAAGGAAAACCACCAGAAACCTTAAATTTCATAAATATGGTATAGAAGAGCTGCACTCAAAATGGTATACAAAATTACAAATGGGTGTGGTTCCGCCCACTTATGGGTCAAAAATCATATCTCCGAAACTGTTCGGCCAATTTCAATGAAATTATAATTAAATGAAATGAAATTCGGTTTACAATATTTCCCTGACATTCCAATGACATGTTGTGAAAATAGGTCAAATCGGTTCACGCCTACTTCCAATGTACCAGAACTTTGAAGTCAATCTGGATTACAATATATAAAGTAAGCACTAGTGAAGATATTTTGAAGAAATTCAGAGGGAATATTTTTCTTCTAATAATATGTCTCCTTGCCGAAAATGTGTTAAATCGGCTTATAACTTCACCTAGCTCCCATGTCTACCTAATATTAGGGTTTCCAACCTTCAATGAACGAATATGTGGGTCAAATTGTGTGTTGTATTAATAAAATTAAAAAAATTAGAATAAATTAAATAAATAAGACACACAAAAAAGTTCATATAAATCGGTCCAGCCCTTTAGGAGGAGTTCAGTGACATACGCACGCACAGCAGAATTGTATACATAAAGATCGTCTTATTGTTTGGAAACTCAGTAGCAATTTACCCTTCTTATATTCTGTATAAGTGCTTTGGGGATTTTAAAATATAGATCACAGTTAAATGCTTTTTAAATGTAATACTTCTCCTTCTTGTTTTTTTTTCAAGCAATAGTTTATGGTAAAAATTCCATTTTACAGAACTCAATGAACTACAAAATATTGAATGTAAATACCATATAGCGTATTTCCGCTTTACTTCGTGTGCCTCTGTATAAGGCAGTCGAAAGCGATAAATTGTCAAATGTAATATTTACAGCAACAGCAGCAAGTGGAGGCCATAAAAATGCAATGCTCGCACTATCGAAAGCGGACACACAAACACAAACAAAAATTACATAACAGAGTACATAATATACAAACTGCATGTGTGCCCATGTCTGTTCGGCCCGTCGAAGTGTTCGAGTCTGTGCTCGAAAAAATATGCAATAAATTAATAATCGAACAAATTAAAGTAATTAATTACTAGTTGAAAAAATGGCACTTGAATTTTATAAAATATATGGTCGACGCAGTTCACGAGTCGGGTAAACTGGCAGTAAAAGCGCAGAGAAGGCGAACGGCTGCTGCTGCAAATGGAGCAGTCAACAAGTGCATGTACAACAGACAACAACCAAAACAACAACAGCAATCGCATTATGCGTGTATGTTTTTGCAATTTACATTAATTTCAATACATAAATGTATTCACTATATACCAAATGCATGCACACACACACAGGCGTACATATGTTAACGCTAGGCGCTGATTTTGTCGAAATCGAAAGTGTTTAAAAATCATTAACATTGCGGTAAGAAGAAGTTAATATTGTATAATTTATACAATCAGTTGTAATTTGCATTAAAATAATTTCTACAATTATTGAGCGGAGCAATTATTACAATTAACACTGCCGACAATGTTTGGCTTTGGCGTTATGCGGTGGTAAGTGGGTCGACCGGTGGACGGTGGACGCCCACCCATGGATCGGTGGCATGGTGTCAGACGCACTGCTAAATGGTTGTGACATCAGCAAACAAATCGCCGCTGAACCGGAACGCGGCTGCCAGCGATCGGTTCCATTTCGATCCCGATGCTGGTGTCAGTGCATACGTATGTAGATATGTATGTTTGTATTGACCGCCGCTCAATTATCCGCCATTTAGCGTTGATTAAGCTGATTAAAATGCCAGCGATCCTGACCGGCGATTGGCAACTTGTAGATTGGTGTGGGAAATCACCAACACACGCACTACTATACATAGATATATATGTATGTCTGTGCGGCGGGGTATACATAAAAAATTAGTTTAATTTACTTGTTGTCTTCGGCGTAGCCTGTTTATTATTGTTATTGTTGTGGCATTGCTAAATTGAAACATTATTATTGATTAGCGTAATTCTCTGGGCGATCTTAATTATATGTGTTTGCTTGAAAAAAAATCGAAAAAGCTGAACAGCAAAATAGCAACAAAAACCGCTCAACTTATACGCCCACAATCGTATTAACCGTTTTCACATGCGACGCTAGACGCATTTTCATTTCGTTTATAAGCCGTTAATTGAGTTCTTATGAAATATTTCAATACATTTTGCAAATATTTCTGATTTTTACATAATCGTCAAATAGATGTGTAAATATTTGCTTGCCGACTTACCCAAAACATTGGCGCCCAGATTGTTCAGCATATTTGCTGAAAAGTTGCGTATCGACAGCGCAGACAGTTTGCCGGTTTTCCAAGTAACGCGCTGATTTTCAGTTTGAATTGTCGAACTTGAGTTCGCAGTGGTTTGCTTCTAGCGTATTCAATTTGATTGAATATCGTTTTATGTGTGTGTGTAGTATGTTCGTAGATGCTTCGTTGAACTTTCACAGAAATGCTTCTGTCGTATACATGTTTTATCACAGTTCGTAGGCCGAAGTGCTTGGCGCGACAACACTACATTTCAATCGGTTTGTTCTGCAATGGAAAATTGTCAAATTAGCAAACAGGAAATTATTAAAAAAATGTAATTTTTAAAATTAAAACAACAGTTTCAGTGATTTATAAAGCTTTTAAGTGCAATAACAAATTATATTTATTTTATTATAGAGATATAATAGTTTTAGTTTTGAGTGATATTTCCAATATCTACTAGTTTCTTAAGCTTTCGTATCCAGCAAGTATTTTAAAGCTTTTTAAAACAATTTCAAGCTTTTATTAATGTAATAATTTAAGTTTATTTAATAAGTTTAATCTTCTGTCATTCATTGTTAAACCGAACTACTCGACCAGAGTATAATTATTTTAATCATACTTATAAGCCCAAAAACAACTGAAGGTGGAATAAACATAAATAGTTTATTTTGGGTTTATCCTTTTTGCTTTCTTTGGGCCATAAAAAACTAATTTCCATTTTTTTTTAAGAAAGTTGATACCCATTGCTCTAATTTTAACTGCACAAAGAAGGAAAATTGTCAATTTTTTGTATTACTACTTTAATAACAGGGTTTTCAAGCTTTTACCAGCATCTTGTCATGACCACGTAGGACCTTCCCTATACTTTTTCCAATTTGGGGACTATTCGGAGGGTAACTTTAGTCTGTAACTTTAGTCTTGTTCTGCAATTGATCTTAGCTTACTTTTAAGAGTATTAAATCGACGAACCTTCATATTTACATGCCTCGAGAGCTTTCAGTGGTCTCTTTTGAACGTATCTTTAATCTACATTAAAGGCACTTTCAATCAATCTCAAGCAAATGCATTTTTTATATATAGAATTCTTCTGTACGTGTGTATGTCACTCAACTCCTCCGAAATGGCTGGACTGGCGATTTGAATGGAATTGTTTGTGCGTCTTCTGGTGCGTCTAAAACCATTGCAAATTTGTACATTTTTTTGAGGTTTTGGCCAAAACTAAATGGCGTCATTGTTACTGTACAGAAACCACCCAAAGGTACATAAAATGGTTTTTGATTGGGCAATGTTTTATAATTGCATGTCGCTACTGTCGGTGTACCAAATCTTCAATCCAATTATTTTAATATGTGTGTTATCTCACACTTTATATAATATCCTAATAGCTTGAAATATCATGCAGGTCAACGTCGATCGGGTCCGCAAGTATTATATAAAATCATTTATATTTTTTTATAAAGATGATTGAAAGACTATATAACATGGAAAGCATTCTTTCAGAATGTAAATATATATCGCAGATACAAAAACTTTTCTTTTATCTTAAAGGTAATAGAACATTTTCTATTTACTTACATAAAGATAACAATATTTCATTTGGCGCTCTCTCTTTGTTTACTCATTTTTTTCTGTAAGCAAACTCGAACAATAAAATCAATCGAAAGATGAAAGCTGCCGTCGAAGGCAATAACAATCCAAGTGTCATAAAAGGTATCGTAAAACTTACAAAGCTAATGAAATGAAAGCATCTAGAAATGAAAGCGGAAAGTTGTAATTAAACGCACTCACCTCGACTTTGGCGAACAATCAAGCTGGTTTTCATAATACAAATTAATTCAATCAAACGTTCATGAACTTCCGGTAATTCCAAAGTGACATAAAAAGAGTCATTGTCATCAATCCGGAGTTGTTACAAACTGCCACACGCAATGTGAAGATATTTTTATTTTTATTTTTCCTTTTCTGAGTTCACATACGAATTTGTTTGTTGGTGAGCTTCAATTCTTCAAAAGTTGTATTGATTTTTAAGCAGAGAAAAATTAATTTTCCACACACAATTAAACTACACGGACGGATGAAACCGATTTATTTTATCATTTATTATTATTTTTTATATGTCTGCACTAATTTTGGTATTCTTTATGATTTAATTTTATTTTAGGTTTTCACTTCAGTCGCCATTATTTTTATGGTTCTTAAATTAACTTTGTGTTTTTTTAAATACTTTTCGTGTTCCAAGTCATTAACACACTTTCAAAAGTGTAGCAACACTCCTCTTACGTCTCCCTCTCTCCACTATTCTCACGCACTCTTTATTTCGTCTGCGGTTAAATCAAGCACTTCAATTCACGGTTATAATTTAATTGACACATTTTTAATTAAATCCAACAAATACTCGAAACTGCCGCGACGGCAGGAGCAACAACGCAAACATTGCACCGTTCACTTTGCAACACACGGCACTGACTCATTGCACTTGCAACACAACAACTTGAAGAATTGAATGGAAGATGAGCTTGCTGTCTGAGCTGTGTCACTTCGTTGACCCGACTGGCCGCGTTGGGAGCAAATTAATGTCCCTTAAATGGTCATTAAATGTGCGTGTCGCTGTGAACTCCAATCTGTGTGTGTGGCAGCGTTGATCTGTGGCCTTTGTGCAACAGTGCAGAAATTTGCCAAAACTAACGGTGACGGTGGATGCACAAGCGCGTTACACTCGGCGAGCGGACGATTCGCATTTAAATCGAATTGTTATGAAATCGAAGCGAGCAACCACTGGCGGAGGCGAGTAAAGCCATTTAGGCAGCCCGCCAGCTAAGCTGCGCTGTCTGTCGCCAAGCGTCGAGGGCGAGTTTCAATCACCATCACCACCACCACCACCGTCGTCGCCAAGCGTTGAAGCTGCGGCGCTCCTTTCAATTCGCAGTCCTCTCAAATCCAGCTATTCGCTTGAATACAACAATAGCAAAACAATAATAAGACAATCGAGTGCTGAGCAGAAAAAAACTTTAAACTTCAGAGTCAGTGGCGTCGAGCGTAACTTAAAACGGGGGTTTCGTCGCAATCTGCAATCTGCAATTACCATATACAACCTTTAAAGAGTTCTATAATAGTCATAGATCAATACTCTGATATCCACTCGATTTTATACTAGCTACCACTAACTTTATCTTTTAGCTTGGAATAAAAATTTCTCCGAAGCACCTTTCATACATTCGCGAATTTGTATTTTCGCACGCCCATGTAAATGTACATTTTTAAGAGCAGTCTACACCTGTGCCCCTGTACTTGTCCTGTAGCGTGATAAGCGCGAACAGCGCAATGTTTTTTTTTGCTGCTTTGCCTAATCGCGCGTTAAGGCTGCCATTAGTAGCTACACCACCATGCACAACAACAATAACAACACGCACACGAAACAAGCGATGGAGCCCGCCGCTCCAGCTCCAGCCTCAACTACTGCGAGCAGTGAGTATATTGGCAAGCGATTTCCAATATGGAGGTCAAGGTGGCGCAACAAAGACGGCGCGACTCTATGCTATCCAACGGCAACATTCGGCTTAACAGTAATGTCTGTCTATCTTGGGCAATCGCTCAGCGCCAGCCATCTTGACACGGGGTGGGGTTCGCGAGCACCAGCACGCACACACGCGCGCACTCACAATCAGCTCACCACTTAACTGTATCCAAGAGCACTTGTCGTCGTCAGCATGCTTATCGCATCTATCGTCGTGGCTGCTGTTGCGCTGCCATGCCATCACCGTACGACTCGTTTGCTCTCTGTCGCTCGCCAGTTCGCTCGGCGCTATCAATTATGCATGAATGAGAAGATGCTCATGCGTGGGCGTGGTTTACAAAGTGCGCGCGCTCTCCCTCTCGCTTTGGCTCTCACTCACTCCACCGGCCGCAGTTGTTGTGCAGAGTCCATTGTGAACGGTCGCAGTGTATACACCTGTTAGGCAATCGAGTTCTTTCACTGCTTAAAAACAAAAACAAGCCGATTGTTGCAGTTGCTCTCTCCGACTGGAAGCAGTCGACCTGACTTCCAGCTTCCTTCGTTGCTTAGTGCAATTGGAATGCCTATACTAAATATGTACTGTATTTTCAGACACTTTCATTACTTGAGTTTTCTTAGCGTTACCGTTATTCGCCCGTTCGTGTTGTTGTGCGGCTGTTAAGAGAACCACATTTTTATTATCTATGAACGTAGACGATTTTTATTATTTAATTGGGGTCTAAGCGCAACTTCAGTTGATGTGTCTAAATGGGCCCAAAGGGTTTCAATTAGGCAAGTGGGGGCAAATGCGTATGGGGTCTACATGCATGGTTTTATACTCTCGTATATGTATGAGTACAGTGTGTCGAAAAAGTTTCCATTAGAGCATTGGATTTAGAAATGTTGTATATGTCACTTCTTAAGGAAAATCTCACTTCTTAAGGAAAACGTAATTTTAAAGTATTTTTTAATATTGTAGTTTTGAAATTGAATATGTTGCATCTCACGGAATATATAAGTTTACAGTTACTGTCTCCAATTTGAATGTAAATCATTAAATAAACACCAAAAATCGCATTGCCACTAAAATTGAGAGATTCGGTGGTCTGAGGTTGGATATGTTCTAGAAAGATTGAGAACCCACCACCGGTAATCACCTTTTTCTACATTTTGACGCTTAGACTAAACCATTTTTCTGCTCTTGCAAATTCACTCGGTTTCCATTTACTATCTGATAATATTACTTAACGGGATTACATTTCTCTAGATACCACCGCCAAAAACATTGTAGGGTCGACCGAGTATAGAAGAAAAAATCGATTCGGTTGGGTGCAAAACGAGTGCTAGCAGCCTTAACGAAATTTGAAAGATGAAGCGAGCTCTATTTGTAGAATCAAGAAACCAGAGGCTTGAGGAAATTGAGATATTGCTATATAAAACGGTTCTCCGAGAGTTATTGTTTACATATTACATCAAATAAGCTTTTTATTGTCTATACTACTATTATAAAGAGGAAAGATTTGTATGTATGTTTGTAATGAATGAACTCAAAAACTACTGTGCCGATTTCAAAAATTCTTTCACCATTGGAAAGCTACATTCACCCCGAGTAACATAGGCTATATTTATTGTTAGAATCTCAAACTTCTGCGAATAGTTCCTAGGGGAGGGTAGTGAAAAGACTCCGTGATGGAGAATCTTAATCTGAAACTGAAAATCGTCTTTCAAGTCATTCTCTTCGTGTCGCAATCACGTGTCAATGAGTCGAGTAATGAGCGGTCGCAGCTGCTTGCTGAACAAAATTTCAAAACCTCCCAAGTTCGCGCTTGAAAGTCGAGTACGGAGCGTGTGCAGCAGCTTGATGAACATAATATATTAGAAATATACAGCTAGCACTAGGGCGTCGAACTCTGAGCGTTCCCAACGCCTTCATAATCAGAGAGAAAGACAACGAGTTTTCGAATTTAAAATGAACCCAGAGAAACCTGATAGTACATACCCATATGACGAAGCCGGAGCGATCTGCTAGTATTTTATATTTTACCTTTGATAATAATAGAAATGAATAAGATAATACCTCGGAATTCAAAAAGTATAAAAAACAAAAAGAAAATCAAAATCAAAAAACAATGAGGATAAAACTTAGTTGACACAAGCAATAAAGCGCCAAGGGCCAACTGCGCACTTCAACTTTTTTAATAATTTATTCATACATGGACCCGGCAACTTACAAACATGCAACATCAACATATCTGTGTGTGTGTATGTATGTATCAAAGATAATTATTTATGAATGCAAGCAAAGAATTTTCAAATCTCCTCCTTTGAGTAAAAACGAAAAATTTCACGTGAATTGTCAGAGTTGTATAAACCAAGAGGTGTGTAGGTGTGAGTGTGTGTTTGTTGTCATTTTATTAAAAGGCCGAGAATTCATCTCTCGGCGTTGCCAAAGCTGGCACGCGCCAATCTCGTTGCTACCTGCAAGTTGTACGAATATGTTGCATGCCACATTCCACGCATTCTAATAATCCAGCAGTTGGCAAAGTTGCTACAGTTACAAGAACAACAAAAAAAATAACAACAACATGCAATATAGAGGCACGTACAACACAACCGTAATTCGCACAAGTAGTAAACATTAGTTCGGCGTTGTGCTGGCAACCAGTTGATATTGCTGTAACAATTTCGCCAGCAATCAGTCGCTTTAGTTCACCGTTGCTCCTCTGCCTAAGCGTCAACACGTGGCGGCCTGCTGCCTTTGAACACAACCAACACATGTAAAGGGGGTGGGGTGCAAGTGGTAAGAGGGGACAATTTTTGTTATTACATGCGTAAAATAACTTTGCTGTTTGTTCTTGTTGTCAGCACTGAGATTGCAAGAGCAGCGGCAAGCAACAATGCCACAATTGTCAATTTTATGAGTTTCTTAAAGTGTTGAAATTATTAAAACAATATTGTGGTGTGTTCTGGTCTGATTGAGATGAATAAAAGAGTTTCAAACATTGCAGTTTATTTGTATGGACTTTAGAGGCCATTTGACCGCTTCTCTCTTGGCAAGAAAAACAAAAATTATTTCTGATTTTTCTAATGACTTTAGTGATGTCATTCTCAAGAACCAGTAATAATATTTTTGATAAAATTCAAACAAACCTAAATAATTTGAATAATATAAATTGAAGAATATAGTAAATGACAGAAATATTGTGATCTCTTTGGTCAAAACTGATATCATATTTCAGATTAAACATATAATATATTCATACTAAAGACCGAGGTTTTGTAATGGTTTCAAAAAAGAACTTCCATAAAATTTTTAAAATATTTTAGAATTAGCCGACTTAATTTGAATAATTAGAAGTTTGACTAAAATATATATAAATTCGATTTTAGAACATTTCGAATTAGCAAATACGGAATTTGTGATTCCAAAAAATCGTTCGCAATCAGACACAAAAATATCAAATAATTCGGATTTCATTAACTATAACGGATTACAATTTCATAAAAGTCGTGAATATTTGACATAAAAGTGTGATATACTGATATGAAAATGCAATGCAAATGACTATGAATTTAAGTTTAAAGCCAACTAGGCAAACATATATGTATATATATGTGTGTGTAGCTGTACATTGTGACCTTTTTTAGGGTAATGGATGACAAGTTCGCACTCACAGCGTTATATACAAGTGTATATATATCAGTTGATGTGCACTCAAAAATATATGTATATAGTTACAACAAAAACAGCAATGGTTAAACATCAAAATGGCATAAAGTCTCAACAGAAAAGTGACTTTGCTTTTAATTGAATGATAGATTACCGGGTGCGTGTGGACAGTTTTGCATGCCAATGGACTTGTTTTAAACGCAAACCTAGAACGGAGTGGAATGTGGGGTAAGCATTTAAGTGGGTTGACCAGAAGAGTCAGTAGTATTGTATGCATAACATGGAAACCTATGGTTAAACTTTTTGGCTCTCAACCAGTTCATTTCGAGACCAGACACTAGTGCGCAACATTTATGAATAGATCAAGGACCATCAGTGAACGATATAGTAATAAAAACTGGACAGAAAGAGAGATACGATTAACTAAATTTCAGTTATAGTTTCAAAAAAATAGTTGTTGAAGTAATAATGTTCGACTGATCCATGAGTCATAGTCACATCACAGATCTTCGATCTTTGTTAGCCACTGGATGGACGATATTTTGAGAAGGTTCTAGAGGTTCTAGATTGACTACTTAGGTCAGGTCAGAGATTCGACTCTATTAGACTACATTTTGTGGACGTATGTCTATGCCAGTCAAGAAGATGTCAAGTTTATAGTCCATGCTGATAAAACAGCTACGGCCGATCACTTGAAAACCGAAAATAGAACTGTTATTAAGTTATACCGATAGTCTTCGGTCTGAAGTCCGCTTGCAACCCAAGTTCATAGGCTATAGACCCCATTCAATACTGGGTATATGCAACCTTTTGTACTAGAAAGACAAATTCGAAATAAAAAACTCAACTCATCAAGAAGAGCTTCAAAACAACAACAAAACATTACAAAGAAAACACTGTTAGGTAGTGAAACACTGCAGCATAGATTTGGATTGGGTGTGACCCTCTCTAAAAAACATACAATCAAATATCCAAATGTTTGGTTGGGATGAAGTGGCTTCTTTTTTGTTTTTGTTTTTTTTTTGCCTCTGGCTGAGAAAGAGTGTTGCAGCAGAGACGAATGCGTATAATCAGTCAAAATTTATGACAACAAACCACAGAGTCAACTTAACGCAAATGACTTAATTGGCAAATGACAGAGCATATCTACACCCTTGCCGTGGTGCTGCCAGCAGCGCTCCAAGAAATCCTCTAATGCATGTCTATGTGCATTGTGTGCTTTGCTATTAATTACCCTTGGCTTCAAAAAGAGGCGAACATTTTTGGGTCCATTTTGGAGTTTCTTTGCTTTTTCAAAAAATGAAAAATGCCGAGGCATACGAGAGTAAAGTGAAGAGTGAAGAGTTGTGGCCTCGTCTCTGGACGACCTCATTTACACACAGTTGCAGCCGCGATGCTGCGTCGCTCTGTGATTTTTCACATCACTCGTAAATGTCCCTTAACCAACTCTTGTTGTTCCGCAAAAGATAGTGTTAAGTTCGTTGAAGTGATTGAGCTGAGCGTTAGAAGCGCGGAGGAGGGGGGACAAGACACAGAAGCTCATGTTGCTTCTTAGCTCATTTATTTAAGCTTGGCATGTGTACATGAAAAATCTGATTCGCGCAAAGAGCTCCACAAATGGCCTCGGACTAACGTTCAACGGTAATTTGTCTACTTATTCACAGCGGATGCTTGCTCCTCGCCATTTTGTATTGCAAACATTGTTGCATTGTTATATTACTGTGAGTGTGTGTGTGTGTGGTTGCCTTTCAGGCCAAAGACGTTGACAACCGCGAGCGACAGCCGAAAAAGGATGCGCCGCCGAGCGTCGTCAGCGTGAAATTTCTTTAGTGCACTTTCATGTTGCGCATTATTCTTATTTAGTTGGCAGCTTTTTGTTAGTTTATTGTTTGTTTTTGTTTCTGTTTTCGTCATCTTGGTCGTTTGCGGAAAACGTTCATTGCCTTAATGCTGGCATAGGCAATACATACATATGTATGATGTTTATTTCAGTGCTGAAGGAAGGACATGTTTGCAAGTAACACTTTCCAATTTGAGCTGCATTTTGAACAGCAAATTACTTTTTATAAAAAAACTAGAAAATGTTGGATTATTGTTTTAAGCTACATACATATACCATAAATATTCATTTATATTATGCTCTTTTTTCCATGTTGACATTTTTTTTTAGTTTTTACCAAAAATATAAATTTTGTTAACATTTGGTCAAAATATTCATGTCGGAGACGAGCAATCTCCGAGATTTCATAAACTGTTTACAATATGAAGAAATTTTCTAATATTTCAATTGATAAATCGGTTTCCACAGAATATTCAAAAAGCTCCCTCTTGCTTTCTTCAATGATCCCATTTCATTTTCATTACATTAAAAATCATAAAGTCTAACTAAACGATTTTACTCAAAATAAAATAGTATATATTAAAAATTATCGGTTTTTAAAAGAAAGTTGTATTCAAAGTTAATTTGTGACAAAAAATTTATTATTGATAGAAAAAGAGCTAATCTGCTCATAAGCTATTCGTGGAAATAGTAAACATTTTCTGAAAAAGTGGGGAAGTTAATCTCCAAAATCAAAATGTTTGGTTTCATAGTACAAAAAAATCTTTTTTAAAATAATAATTAGTAATTAAAGGATATAGTTATACTACTAAAAATTAAAATATGGGAAGAATCTACATCTTTTTTTGGCGTAGGCAACGCTTACGCGGTTATAGCCGAGTTTATAAAAGTGCACAATTCATACTTTCCTCTTGTCCTCGTTCACCTCCAGACCCATACGTTTCGCTTCCCTATCCAGTCTGAAAAAAGGAAAACTAACGGCATGGGAGTTGTTTCCAATGATATCGATATCATCGGCGTGCGCCAGTAGCTGTACACTCTTATAGAAGAGTGTAGTTTCTCTGTTGAGCTCTGCAGATCGTGTTATTTTCTTCAGCATCAGATTAAAGAAGTCAGACGATAGTGAATCACCCTGTCTGAAAACTCTTTCCCGATCCTGACGGAGCTTTTGGTGTTACTCAACGTCAGCTCACACAGCCGTATTAATTTTGCGGGGATACCAAATTCAGACATCGCGGCATAAAGGCAGCTCCTTTTCGTGCTGTCAAAAGCAGCTTTAAAATTGAAAAAGAGAGATCCTCTTTTCACGGGTCTTCTCCAAGATTAGGCGCATGGTGAAGATCTGGTCAGTTGTAGATTTTCCAAGTCTAAAGCCATACTGATAAGGGCCTATTAGGCTTTAGTCTTTCACTCAGTACGCTCTTATAGGCGACACATATTTAGGAGCCTTATCCCACGGTAATTGGCGCAGATTGTGGTGTCTCCCTTTTTGTGGAGGGCAGAGTACATTTTTAAAAGCTACATATTCTTTGTAATTCAGTGGTGTATAAAATTTGTCCGTCAGGCTTATATGACAGAGGCTAAAATGTGTCCAGTATTTTGACTTACATAAATTGTATTTTTTTCGAAGATCTAACTCTGTTCATCTGTTATATAAGATTGAACTTTTTATGCGCCATTATATTAATAGTAAAATGTACGTTATATTCTTATTTGATACAGTGTTATGAAATAGCGAAGCAAACCGAGTATAAACCATGTGACAGCTGTCAAAATGATCAACTCCAAAATAGTAACGCCTCGTTGAAAACCGCACGTTTAAGAAAACATCCTTTGTAAACTCCCCCAAGTTAGATAAAAATTATAAATCGATAACACAAATTTTTATATATTTAGAAATAAATTTATGGATCGATGGGAATGGGACGTGATTACATATATATATTAATATATATATTACATTCACATATTATTATGACAACTATATTTAAAATAATTATTGACTGTTATATAACGCGAAAAGCTCTAGCATTTAAAAAGTAGTTAGCAAGTTAAAAAATATCGCATTTTATTCTTTTATGAACGACCTTCTGTAAAATGCTCTACAGCTGGATCGAACACTCAATTACGCATTACTATAAAGTAAAGTAAAATAAACAGAAAATCACATTTATTTGGTAGCGGAGCCACGAAAAGTCGCTAATTAAAAAATCAAATCAGAAAAACAAAAAAATAAACAAATTTGTCATTGCCTTTAGTCGCAATTGCACATATATACATTATATATGTATTCATGTATTGTAGAAGCAGACCAAACAAAACAAAAAAAAACTCGAAAATGTATGAGACGCGAAACGATTTGGAATTCCTTTGTTATTTGAAGCTAAAAATGAAGAAAATAAAATAAGATACTACATCTCACTTCTGTGTTACACACTCTGCGTTTTTTCTTTTTCCTACTTGTTTGATCAATTTTTTTCTTCACAAAACATTTTACATATTTTTTTTTCATTTTATATTTATTTGAAAAGGTCTAAACTTTTAGTTCTTTCGTGACTTTTCGAGGTGCTAATTGCCAAAACTTGCTTGCTGCGTTTCAGCAAATAAGCGAATGACTGTCGAGTCACCGATTTGCTGGAGTCCGTTAAGACTCTTGAAACAGCAAGTGAAATAAGACCAGATTGAGACGAGGCTACACGAATGTATGAAGTCCAAGTATGAAGGGCAAGTATCCCGACCAAGAATTGTAATATTGGATAAACTATTTAATGTGATTGAGGTTGAGGTTTTATTTCGGTCTTTATATAATACTCAGAAACTCACCAGATTTGGAGTTCTAAAATTTCGAAATAATTCCAAAGATTTATTTGAATTTAGGAAAAAAGTATCCCTCAGTTTTCTAAAAAAAATTTAAATACTTTGAAGTTTGATTATATGTTTTCAAGAACAGTTATTTCCTTCTAAACTTTATAAGATCAACTTTGAGAATTTACAACCCAAACTCAATAAGCCCAATTAAGTACAAGTTTTCCACATTCAACCCGCTTGTGTGTGTGATAGCCTCACCCCCACTTCGGCAAGCGTTGTCCATGCTCAGCACTCAGCGCGCATTTAAATCGCTTCGCAAAGCCTGGAAAAAGCCTTTCGAATCAACCAAATCCAATTTAAACGCCGCTCATTTCTTACTTAGCTCCTCATGCAGTTGTTATTGGCGTTGTGTTGTTGCACTTGTTGTTGATATTCATTTCATGGGTTTTCTCCCGGATTTCCACATACATACACGCGTGAGTCGTGGCATAAAAATTTCTACTTTGCTTTAAATCCAAAGGAATTCTATATAATCGTGGCTGTTGTAGTTATTGTTGTTCTTGTTGTAGTGATTTCTTCTTGTGCATTCCATACATGAGTTTCACATAAATCACTTTCCTAAATTCGACAGGATATTGTCTGTTGACATGTTTTCGAGCGAGTAAAGCCGCACGATGTCTTGGCTGTTTGCTGTCGTGCCGCTGTGGCATTGTCCAGAATAATAAAGCTTGCGCCAAGAAGCCATCGTGCCAGAAGAAGCATTGCATGCATGCACCCGCACTTATTTGTGTGTATGTGCAGAAAAGTGAACGAATTTACTTGTAGTCGCCCAAAAAATTGGAAATGGCGCAAATACAAAAACAAATTGGAGCTCGCAGTTGACACTGAAGCACAGCAGACACCCACTTATGCACCGCAACTTATCCGTATGCTTTTCTGTGAAATATTTTAAAATATACTATGCAACAATTTGAAGAACAAAATCTGATTGAGGCGTTGTCAAAATACTTCAAAATACCCCAAGCAATGTTTTATGATCCTTTCGAGGGCGTTCATTGCCTCTGGTCCATTGTATTAAGTTTGTTCTTAATTATGTGTAGATTACGTTTGGATACAATTCTTTAACATTAATCTTAAACAATTTAGATTGCAAAAGGATTAAGCGTTGATCTAAGTCTAAAACTTCAAACGGCTACTTTCGATGAAACCACTTTCGATTGGGATATTCCATATTTGTAGTGAGATTCCGAGAATAATGTTTATTTTATTGTTTAAAGACCACCCAATTTGAATGCTTTGATTAAAATGCATGAAATGTCAATCTAAACAGCCCATTTAGGGCATTTTTTATAGATGCATGTCTTTTCAAAATATCTCTTTTAAAACATAATGGCAAGCTCTTATCTTTATAATTAACCCTTTCGGCCCCGTCGTTGCTTGTGAGCAATTTCACCAGTTTGATGATTTAAAGCAAAAGCTGTGTTAAATTTTTTTTAAGTTGATTTAAATTGCTACTTATAGGTTAATATATTAAGAATGAAAATCAAAACAGTTAACAACATTCTTTACCATTACTCTAATAGTTTTTTTAACATAGTGCATAGTGCGTCGTTGATAATTTGTGAACGGAAATTTGCAAACGTTTGTTAGAATCGATTTAAGAATTATAATATTTTAATTTTATGAAAAAATGAGTATGCATTTTTGTTCGAGAATTTTTGATTAGAGAATTTTTTCATTAATTCAAATCTTCGATTTATGATTTACCATATACCATCATGCTCATAAGCAACCTTCTGTAGCGACCATAATAAAAGGCGTGACAACGTGAAACGTTTTTAGTAATCTCTTTTTGGCATTCTTTCATGGTACCAATGGAGAAAGAAATTTGAAAACCGCACGAAATAAATCGGGTTCGAAAGGGTTAAGTTATATGTCTTCTTCAAAAGCACATGTCTAAAAAATACCTTTTAAATACAGTAGTTTTCCGAAATAACGAATATTCGTTTTAACGAAAACCGCTTATAACGAACAAGCAAATTTATTACATTGAGTACCGTAAATAACGAACATCGGGGATTTGTAAGTACTTGGATTAACGAACAACATGAAGAAGACATATGAAGAAAGAGAAAAAATCAAATAACATCGAACCAGAATTACAAATAAAACTTGAAAAAATTCAAAAGAAATGTGGAAATTGAAAAATTGTTGCATTTTATAAAAAAGCTAAAAATTATTGATCAGCAATAGAAGTATAAGTGTCAGAATTGGGTCATTTTGGAAGAATTTATTGGATTTTTTCATTTTCTAACAAATAATTAATAAAACAATTTATTAAACTGTAATTTACGGATATTTAATTCATTTTTATTGAAAAACATACCTCTAAGTGAGTACTCGAATTAACGAAAAATTCGATATAACGAACAGGCCTGACAATTAATGTGTTCGTTATTTCGGAAAACTACTGTATGTACATATGCATGTATGGCTTGTGTTAAATTCTAAATTTAGTTTGTGTCATAGCTATTTGTTTACGGTCTTGGTTGTGGCATTTACTCAATCGTGAATCCTTGCATCGAATTTACGTCAATCTGTCATTGTTGGATTCACAATTTCTCAATTTTTATGTCCTTAGGCATCCTGTACGAATTCTCTGTGTGCGTGATTTTTTCAACGATATTTTTTACAATCGCATTGACTCCACTAATGGTGGTGAAGTGCGGTATGTCGCTCCATATCCGTTAGTAGCTTAGCCGAGTTACGCACCATGAGTATTCGCAGTGAAAGCGGTAGATGTCGCGCTGTGAGCTATGCTAATCAAGGTATTTATAGCTTTCACTGCATATTTTTATAACAAAGAAATTGTACTAATTAAAAATTTGAATACGAATTTCAAACAAATTTCCTTTCATAAATCGAAAGAACGAACATAATATTTAATTGTTTTGAAAAACATTGACGATGACCAAAAATTGATAGAAGCCGATTTCGTATTATGTATGAGAAATAGTAACACAAATGTTCCTTCAAATGTTACTATTATAGATTATATTGAGGTGGACGATGGGATTTGTTTAGCCCGATTTATAACAGATAATGTTATTGTATAATATAACCGAATATTTCGGACCCAACGAATATTACTTCTAGCGCCATGGAAAACGATGAGGATTCGGAAGAAAAAAATATTCAACCGCCATCCAACAATGATGTAAAGCATTTCTTTGCAATTTTGCATTACTATAATACAAGAGGATGCATTTCGAGAGGAAACATTTAGGGACCTCAGAACATTGGCAACGGCGAATACCACAGACGATGGAACGATGAGCTGTACGAGTTATACGACGACATTGACATAGTTCAGCGAATAAAAAGACAGCGGCTACGCTGGCTAGGTCATGTTGTCCGAATGGACGAAAACACTCCAGCTCTGAAAGTGTTCAATGCAGTACCCACCGGAGGAAGCCGAAGAAGGGGAGGCCTCCACTCCGTTGGAGGGACCAGGTGGAGAGCGACCTGGTTACACTTGAAATCTCCAACTGGCGCCGAACTACGAAGGAAAGAGAGGAGTGGCGCGCTCTCATTAATTCGGCTATAACCGGCTAAAGGGTTGAACGCCAATCACATACATACATCACATAATACAACTGACGATCACTACAATGTACTAAAAAGATTAGAATTGTCTTTCACTGAAACAAATTTGCCAAAAATTACAGAATATATCTTTCAAATTATGCACATACGCAAAATACTTTTATGCGAGGTAAATAAATAAAATTATGTATAAATCTATATTTTACAGTTTTTTTCAAAATTGCATGTTTTAATAAAAATTCTGTAACTCGAAGTCTCTCTAACTCGAAGTTTTTTTGTGGATTATGGTGATTCGAGTTAGGGAAGTTCAACTGTATATACTATGTATCACTATAAATATATCGGTCAAGGAAATTCCCTTCTCTTAGTGTGTTTCTTAGAGTCGAAATATAAATTGTTTTTCTTATAGATAACTACGAATATTTAGGATAATAATAATTTTGAAACCATAAGAAATTAAGTAATATAAATTATATTTGACTACTGGTATTCCTTCCGATAACACAACATGAGTTAAAAGTGTCTTTCGAATTAGGACTTTAGCATTTAATGCCAGCAAAAACATAAAGGTCTCATATTGGAGATTACATTCATAAATAGGTAGAGAGTAAATTTAATTATTTTCGTAAAATCTTTCAGGGCTCACACCAAATTGTTTTCTCATAAACTTTATTTGCCAAACCCAGGCGGATTACTGCTTGCTAAATTTTTAATGAAATAATCCAAGCAGTTAATGAAGTTTGATTACTAATATGTCAATAATCGCAGAAAAATTCCGCTCACCACTCCTCGCCCTCTCAATTCAACTCTCATAGCTTATTTATGTAGCAGCAACGCAGGCGCAGCAGGTTGTCTTCCGGTGGCCTGCTTAAGCAACGTGAACTCCGTGCTTGCCATGTCGCGTGTAAACCAGAAGCGTTTTTCACACATCCTCAATAGGTGATTGTCTGATCGCAGCATATTTCTGCAATTATGCGCTCAAATTTAATGAAATATTAGCAAAAGCGCAGATTACCAACACATTATCCGCGCCGCAGTCAGCAGGAGACCAGGAGACACAGCTCTGCATACCCACCGGCCGGGCACCCAAATCCGCTTAAGCACACACAAACAAGCTGTGTACACTGTCGTCGCAGCACACAGTCGGATTCTCTCTCACACACACACTCTCTCGCGCAGGACTCAGCAGCGGCGTTGGGAACAATGTGCGAAAATACATTAGGATTAGCTATCGAGCACCGCTTTGAGTCAATTGTTAAATGAACAACGTCACACCACAAAGACATAAGGACAAACAACAACAACAGAAAACACACACAAAACACAGCAGCAGCCACTATGCGCGTCATGATCCTGCCGCATGCATGAATTCACCACAACCACTGCTGCTCATGTGTGTGAGTATGTTCGTGTGTGTTAAGTAAAAAATGTGTGTGATCGGAAACTGATGTTTCAATTATCCATTGAAGCTACGAGTAAATGGAAACCGCAACCGAAGTAGCGCTGTTACTGATCCTGCCACTCCACTCGCTTCATGTACTATTGTGTTGTTGTTGCTGTTGTTTGCACGCATGTAATGCTAAAGGATAATTATTTTGCCTTTGTAAGTAATGTTTTCTACACTCACCGTGTTCATGTTATTGTTGCCATTCGGTTTTACTCCAATTCATACTGTTCTTCTATTCTTTGGCAGCGCTCTGTTGTGAGCCGAGAGTAATGAGATCCTTATCTCAGCATGTGTCCTTTGTCATCACACTCAGTCGAAAGTGGAACGTTGCTGATCATGAGACGTCTACAACTATTAGCGGATTATGGGCGTTTACTTTGGTTTTCTTGTTGACAGTTTCCATTCTTCGAAGGCATATGGTGAGTGCTCGTAATATATAAGTATGTACATATGTAAGTGTAATACATACAATACAAACAAAGTACTCGATTTCACCTTTTAGAGTTTGTTTTCACATTACTTTGTATAAAAAATCAGTTATTTCGCACAAATGTATCCTAAAAATATCTAAATTGGTGGGTTTGGCGGGAAGAAAACAAAAACGCCCATCGAATTGCAAAGCGGAACGATCGGAACTGAAGGCGGGAACTCCACACAAAGATTGAGTATTAATTTCCATAAAAAATGTAATTCAAGATTGCTGTGATTGTTTAAGACACTTAATTGGCGCTTTAATCGACGAAACTGTTTCCGTTGAGCTTAACAAAACACCCCATCAACTATATCAACTCGTGCTGACAACTCAAGCGTCAAAGTTTAAAGAGCTCGATGCTTTGTCTTGTGGTTCGAGAAGTATTAGATTACATGAGTATCTTAATGTTTATCTTTCTCAATTTTCAAAGAGTTTTCGCCGCTAATTCAAAATCCCAAATGAAACTAAGTTCCTTTTCAGTTTGTCTTTCTGACGTAGTAGCGTCTTCCCTGTAAGCCATCTTTTACTACAATAAATATTTTCATATAAAGAATGTCCCTATAGGTTTGCAGAGGGCAACAAAACAAACAAGTGTCTTCAGATAAAATTAATCTCACTTTTAACACCGTGTTCTTTAAAAATAGAAAAACCATTTATAATCGATTAATTAGATCCATCTATGTTAAGCCGCCCTAGTTCAGCAAATCTTCCATTCGGTCTTCCAAGATTTGGCACATTATGAATATCTGGACAGTTGTGAACCTCAATAGTCTAAACCTAGTGATATGAATCAATCAGATCGTTGAGTATGTACTTTACCCAATATTTTCAAAAAAGAGTGTCCCATAGATTTGGAGAGGTCAACAAAACAAACCATTATCTTCAGATTAATTAACTTCACTTTTGATAGCGTTTTCTTTAAAAATAGAAAAACTAATAATATTCGATTAAATAGATCAATCTGTGTTAAGCCGATCAAGTCCGACAGATCTTCCATCCGGTCTTCCAAGATTTGGCACATTATGAATATCTGGACAGTAGTGAACCTCAATAGTCTAAACCTAGTGATAAGGAGCAATCAGATCGTTGGGTATGTATTATACTTTACCCAATAATTTCCCGATTGCTGGTCCAACTTTTGGCATCGACCGTTTGATACTAAGTTTCAATTGCCAGACATGTTCTCAACCGAGCTTATTTTGCCTGAAGACCTGAATGACTCGTTCAGCAGCTGCTATGTTTCCGAAGTCGCATTATTCGTGGCAAGATTTCTTCATAGTCTGGTAATGGACTCTCCATATAAATGAAATTACACTGATTTTAACGTTCAGCAAATTGGAGTTTGTTTCAATGTTTATTCGTATTTGAAACAGATTCGAATATGACATATTCATATTTAATATTCTTCTTTTATCTTTCAAATTGAATGATTTATCATTGATTTGTCACAACTATTATGATAATCTTAAATCAATCTCTTTTGTGTTTCACGTTTCATTTCGCCACAGAAGAAGTCTCGATTCAGACGCTAATACGAGTATTTCCACAAAAAGCAACTCAATCAATTGAGAAACAAATTTCCGTTTCCGTTTGTAGGCGCAGTTGCTACAAAAAAATGAAAAACTACAATTTACATGCGCACATACATATATGTATGTACATATTCAAGCACACGTACTTGCATTGGCATTACCAGCAATAGCAGCAATAGAAAATATGAAATGTGGACTAGTGACCAACTAGTTATATTCGAACTAGTGAAATTGTATCCAGTATTGGTCTGTTGTAGCTTTGGTTAATTTCGGTGTTTTCATTGCTTATAAATAATTTATAGACATTTTTCAAAATCTGGGAAATAATTGCTCTCATTGGCACAATTTGGAAGATTTCTGTCAAAATCCGATGAGAGGCACCAAGAAATGTAAACTATCGAAAAAAATCCATCCACCGTTGTAACAGAATTTCTCATTTTGTGAGACTACTCAGTTCATACTACGATTATTACAACAATAACTCACTTTTGTTGGGTGTGAATTTGTTCAGGTTGCATTTGATTGCACTTTATTACGTGTCGACCCCGTGCTCGGAGGAAGAGGTGCAAAGATGAAATGGAAATACGAAAAAGGGTGTTAAAAGTAAAAAAGATAAGAAATAAAACACACTCACATTGACATGAGAGGCACACGAAAACACACATGCTTGAAGCACAGCAATGCAAAAGGTGCGAAAATGAGAGGAGGCGCTTCGCTCAACCTTACTGTTTTTGGGGTGGCAAATTAGCCGTAGGCTCAAAACAAAATCGAAAGAAAGGTACACAGAGAAAAGCGACAAACAGCAAAGTAAATATTTGTCAAAATGACAATTTAGCAGAGAGCAGAGCGTCATATACAAAAAAATACGTTTTTATTCAATAATCTAATATGCATATGAACGTGTGTTTGTATTGGTTGTTGTTGCCGCATGTGACAGCCTGTGCCGTGCAGAACTGTGCTTGTAGGCCATTAAAGGTCGCTCTTGCTACCCGCAATGACATTGATCAAGTTGACATTTTCTCTACCTCATACACCCTACACATACATATTCGCTCACATGTCTGTATGTATGCCCGAGTGTAGGCATACTTTTTCTGCACATTATGAATGGATGATGGCCTGCGGCACTTTTCGATTATTAACAACTAAAATTATCATTCGCACTGTGATTTTTCGCCTTCTCGCACAACAACAACAAACTACGCAATACAAATCTGGCCGGGGCGGAAATTAGCCGCAGGCTGTTAGTCACGTGACGCTTAAAATTTAATTTGTACTTGCAGCGAAAAAAAAACAATGTCAAAGAGAAGAGTAAAACTATTGGAAAACCTAATTTAGCAACGCGCTGTTACACATCTGTAACATTCTCCTTTGTGAACTTGTATTTATTTAATGAATAGTTATATTTTAATTTTCTTTTTGCTGAAATACTTTCCAGTACAGTAAATTATGTAGCTTCTGTTTCAACCGGAAATATTTTCATTATTTATCCTTATGAAATTTTTCTGAAATGATGTCCATCCATAACAGTCAAAAAAGCTACTCTTAAGTTGGGTCCATCTGGCTCTACATCTTGGGTTTTCTTTAGACGGTTCTTTTTTATAGATGTTGTTCGATATCTTCGACTAGAGGGTCGGTTTTAGTCCACTTTATTATTATTTCCTCGCCCGGCATGATATCATCTCTGTCAACTTTATATAAGCCCACCACAGTGTTGGAACCTGTTATAAGTCGCAGCAGCTTTAGGTATAATTTTTAAATATTTCTTCCGTTTGGCAGAAACTTTAACTCATTACGCATTGACTTCCTTTTCTATTTGACAATTACAACTCGTTACTCTTTCAATACCCCATAATAGGCAAGCACGAACTGGAAGCAATTGCTTAACTTCAGGTGCCGTCGATCAAACTCATGCTCCGTACCCACTATAGTTGGGCCTGCATAAACGAACTGTAGGCTCTGCAGCATTTCTTAAATTTATTTGCATATACTGCAATTTAAAGCTCGTGATAAAAGTCTAATTCCTAAACATTTTCAAAAAAATTTGAAAAAGATATTGTGAGAGTTTCATCAAGTTACTGGGCAAGAGGAATATGAGCCAACCATTTACTTGTAGCAAAAACTGAGTGCATTTTGATGGTGAAAGATTTTGCAAAAAAGGGGGCGATTTGAAGAATAACTTTCAATTAAAACTTGCGACGTGACCATCGAATTCCATTTCTAACAATTTCCCACAACTAATGTTCCTCATAGCAAGGGACAGTTAATAGGTACTAGTGTATTGGGTTTTCTAAGACGTCCGTGCCAATATCAGATTAACTTGAAATTTGTATGGGAATGATCATCGTTTTCTGCAACTTCCGTCGTGTTCAATTCATTATAAATTATTTTCGAAAGATGAAATAGTCAAGATTTACATTCATTTGTGAATTTCTACTATCAAACACAGAATACAGAAATAATCTTTCACTCACCTTAATCATCAGGATTGGCTGATAATTTGCCATTTTAAAGGAGTTGTTAAATAATTGTACTAAAAACACTAAAATAGCTTTTATTTCAATAACGTCACATCTATAATTTGACTTACATCAGACTCTTTGTGCTACAAATGATTGCAAAGAACACCAAGCATTCGCTAGCGCAACAATTCACTTCCTACTCATTTCAGAAAATTCGAAAATTTCAATTTGCAAGTGGAGATTGTGTTTTCATAGTTAAGCCGAAGCATTTCCTCCGTCAGCTCTATTTCCTACCAACTCCAACTCTTATCACGGTAAATAACAAGATCCCTCATGGTGGTAGCGGTCGCCATTTACCATTATCCGCTTTTCTTGGTGAATTCGTTGACTTCGGTGATTTCGCGCCTTGGAAGTAATTAAAATTTTGGCATAACAATTTCGCCGAGTTTTCATTATTGAAATTGCAATGTTTTCACCTTTTTTGCATAAACTAATTACGCACACAACAACAATAACAAGAATGCCGTTGCATTCCATGAAAATTGAGATGCCGAAATTTCCGGTTGCAGTCCGGCAACAGTTTATTATGGAAACTTCATTGGTGCGAATTTGGCGTCGCGTCGTAAACGTAAACTAAGTAATAAAGAATATTAATGACTTTTGCGAAAAAGAGAAGTGAAAAGCGAATTACGCAGGAAATTGATACAATTTTATGAATTCATTACATAAAATAAATGAAAGAAAATCACAAATATGTATTCATGTCAACTTTCCAAAAACAATTAAATAAATTTGAATTTTTACCCGGTGAGGAGTTGAAGATGCCTATTGCATTATCACTGAAGCCGTTAATGACAATAATGCTAACCAGTTTCGTTGATTTGTCAGCTCCCCTTTTCTTAAGCTAGCGAATATTTAAGTAAGATGACTGAAGGCGCCAGAAAATATGGAGATTGTATCGCAAATCCTACTGGAACCTTCCTGTAACTAAGGAGGCTAAAGCTCTCGTGCGCATAAAGCTGCAGTTACCGTTAAGGGGTTATATACAGTTAGAATTTTCAAAAAATCGATTTTTTTTTTATTTCATTTTATTAATGTACATATATTTGAGAATACACACAGAAAATTTCATATCGTTCCGGTGAATATTTTCAAAGTTACAAGCAAATGAAAAATTTGAAAAGGCGTTTCAGAGTGCTTGGAAGTACAAGGTCAAAACTTTAAACGCGTTTTTCTCAAAATGGTGTTTTCAAAGTCGGTGACCAACATTACTCGAAAACGGCTAGACCGATTAGTCTCAAATTTTAACACGACCTTCTTAAATATATTTTTTAGTAATTAATCGAAGATTTTTTCTCTCCGATAAATATTTTTTTTTATAAACAATTTAAGGCCGAAATTTCGGTGAAAAATCGATTTTTTTTTTGAGAAACCGCCATTTTGTCAAAAAAATTTATTTTGCTTATTCCTTCGATCAATTACTAGATTTAACATTATTTTAACGAAATCTGTTTGGTTTTTTTAATTTCGGATGATCCAGTTCCGAGATATAGTGGTCACCGCAAAACGTCTTTTTTGAGAGGAGCTCCTGGAGATCAGCTGTAGCTCTTTTTCAAATAAATATTTTTACTAGTACTAAGTCTTAAAATACAGTTAAAAGATACCATAATATGTGTATAAATTTTTGGATCAATAAATTCAAAAGTTTTCTCAGAAAAAAAAGTTTTCTGGAAAATTCACTTTTTTTCGGCCGTCTAACTGTATATAACCCCTTAATGTGGTGATTGATGTTGAGGGAGGTCTTGTCAGTCCTGCGGATTTGAAAAAATTCATAATTTATGGCTAACCCCAGGTTATATGCCTCTAACTATGCTTAGGTTGTGGTTAAGCCCTGGTTTATTGTCGACAACCAACCAGTGACGTATCAGCTGTCAAAATTGGACACATGGGCTGATCCATAGATTAAACAAATACACCAACGGCCCTCGTTAGTCCCAATTGTGTATCTGTACCAGATTTTTGGACCATATCGCACGCGAACTCCAGATCCACCAAGAGGTTTGTAACTCTTCTTAACTTTGAAATTCTAAAGTCCCATAGTATCTCTTGTTTCAGATAAGGAAAGTAACACCAAAATAAATCGTAAAAAAATTAATTTCAAAATGTTGCCATATCGTCTGGGTGTTGCCGCATAACTCATTTGAATCGCTAAAAATCTCGTTATTTTGTTGCTGATATTTGACACCAAACAACAACAACCAGCTTTCAATGGCTTTGAATTGCCCCGAGCAGTGGCGCGCCCACCGCTGTAGGCATACATAATGACATTCGTAATATTTGTACAGTTATTATTGAATACCTGCGTAATTGTGTGCTAAGGTTAAATTGGGCGGCGCACGATATATGCGCAACACACAAACACACACAGTCACATATGTATGAAAGTGCTCGTTCGGTGATTTGAATTTGCGATTGAATGACCAAGTGGCTGAATAAGCGGGCGCTGGTGATGTGTTCCGATGATTGCATTATGATTTAGTAAGAGTTATGATTCGATTTTTGACAATTGCCCAACAACAAATTCAATTGAATTTCCAACTGCAGTTCACTGCCTGAGTGGCGGGCGCTCGGGCGCTGAGCGCGTTGAGGAGGCGGCGATGGCTGGTTGGGCGTTGACCGACCGCAAATGTTACATAAATTGCCAGTTGATAAGTTAAGAGCCTGCGGCAGTGAACAGTATGTGTTGTTGTTGTTGTTGTTATGCTGTAGTGCTTCATTATTCAAATTTGAAATCAGCTCGTTTTTGAAAAAAAAAAAACTGAAATGTTTTCAGTTTAGCAAAGGTTACCTCTAATATAGTTAATTTCACGCTCAAATTGCTTGTCATCTGCCAACTGGGTGAAGATAAACAAAAACAAAAACAAATAAGTGCTAAATACCCAGTCCACACGACGCGCTCGAAATTAAATTTGTTCAGCTTGCATTTTCAGCATTCTTCTCTGTGTCCTTTTGTAGTTTGTTTTTATTTTTCTTTTGGTTGGCATAACATTACCAATACATAACGGTAACAAGTATTTGTCTCATGTCACATTCGCCCTACCGCATTAACCTACAGATCCACTGAGGCAAGAAATCGGCTTTCACACGTTCTTCAACTGCGGCTTCATTCATCACAATGCCGGCAGATAATGCCATACACTTATATAATATACATATAACGGTAATTACCTAGAGTTGTGAATTCAATAATAAAGTCCTGTAAGTAAATTTTAAAAGATAATTAGCTCTTGTGTACAAAAATATTATATCATCTCTGTTAACTCAAATCCTTCAAGCTCTAGAACTACTGGAAAACTTTTATTAATTTTTCAGAGAACCCAAAATGCCTTTTGCTTGCTTAGAGCGATGTCAATTCCAATAAAAAATTCAATAATTAATTTATTCTTTCTACAGGTTTATATACTCGCATAAGAAATAATAGTCTCCAATCCCAAATCAATTACAATTTCCATAGAGTCATTATCAATTAGCTGTACATATTTCCTACAGGGTTCTTATCAACATATACTATATGTAACTCTCATTACTACACTGTTGTTTTGCACAACAGTGAACTCGAAAACAACAAGGTGTTAATAACAGCGTGTCAAGTGGTGTAAACGATAAGAAAATAAGTCGAAACAAACAAGTAAATAAGGATTTTCCATACTTCTTTATGAAATACTCAACCATACAAAAATTTAGTTAATGAAATTTGTTAATAGAGTTATGTTGCTGGCTCTTCTCCAGAGGGAATCACACTTTAATTATGAGAGACAGTTCTCTGTGTATCCAACATTCCTTGATTAGATATTAACACTCGACGAAGCGCCCAGAACCTATCAGCAGAGATTTTTTAATTCTATATTCGCTAGTTCGTGCTTTGTGGGATCCAAGGAATCTTTGTCTCGATCTCGCAAATACGGTATATTCCACAAGAAAGTGATTCCAGCGTGGATATCGTGGTCTAGAAAGTATTATGTACCGAATATGGTTTTAGACCCATAAGTTGGCTATGCCACGCGCATTTTCCATCATTTTTAATCTGAGTGTAGCTTTCCTCTGCCATTTCTTCTGTAAAATTTAGTATTTCCGTTAATGAGTTAACGCTCTTTTAGTAATTTTTATACTCTCGCAACCAAGTTGCCGAAGAGAGTATAATAGTTTTGTTCACATAACGGTTGTTTGTAAGTCCTAAAACTAAACGAGTTAGATATAAGGTTATATATAGCAAAATTAATAAGGATGACGAGTAAAGTTCAAATCCGGATGTCTGTCTGTGTAAGCCCCAAATTAAGTTATGAAAGTGAATTCTGGTACAAAGGATAGTTCTAGGATTGTTCTCGTAAACTACTAAAGCTATGTCAACCAAACTTTCAGGAGTCGTTTTCTTCAGGTATTTCCTTATACAGTCCAAAAACGGAGGACATCACGAGACCTGGAAATGACCTCACGTCATCAAGATGGGGGGGACCTGTAAACAAAAATATCACGTGATCTTGAAATGACATCACGTGATCAGGGTGGGGTCATTGACCTGTAAACAAAAATATCACGTGACCTTGAAATGACCTCACGTGATCAGGGTGGGGTCATTGACCTCACTCAAAAATGTAAACAAAAATATCACGTGACCTTGAATTGACATCACGTGATCTGGGCGGGGTCATTGACCTGTAAACAAAAATATCACGTGACCTTGAATTGACATCACGTGATCTGGGCGGGGTCATTGACCACACTCAAAAATGTAAACAAAAATATCACGAAACCTGGAAATGACCTCACGTGATCAGGGTGGGGTCAGTACCTCACTCAAAAATGTAAACATAAATATCACGTGACCTTGATTTGACATCACGTGATCTGGGCGGGGTCAATGACCTGTAAACAAAAATATCACGTGATCTTGAGATGACATCACGTGATCAGGGTGGGGTCATTGACCACACTCAAAAATGTAAGCAAAAATATCACGTAACCTGGAAATGACATCACGTGATCAGGGTGTGGTCGTTACCTCACTCAAAAATGTAAACAAAAATATCACGTCACCTTGATTTGACATCACGTGATCTGGGCGGGGTCATTGACTGTAAACAAAAATATCACGTGATCTTGAAATGTCATCACGTGATCAGGGGGTAACCGGAAATGGAGTATCCGGACATGGATAAAAATGTTGTCGGAACCGGATATGGGGTAACGGAATATGAACAATGGAACCGGAAATTGGGTAACCGATCATGTGTTTTCGGGATAGGAAATGAGACATCCGAAAACGGATATGGATAACGATATTCCCGGAACCGAAAATGGGGTGGCTGAATATTGATCACTGTAATTGGAAGTGTGGCATCCGGAAACGGAATGAGCCAACCGGAACCAGATATGGGATAACGGATGGAACCAGATATGGTAATGATGTGCCGGAACCGGAAATGAAGCAACCAGAAATATTTTACTGAAAGCGGATGTTCGATATAGAGCGGATGTCAAAATGGAAGGAAGTGGAAATTGGACAGGAAACGTAACTTCTCCAGAAAGTGCTTAGTGACGGAAGCAGCGTCAGCTTCAGGGCTGTTCATGGAAGACTTCCGTTTTTATGATATCCGCTTCCGTTATGGGACTTCCGTTTCCTGTAATCGTTATCGATATTGGTGTAAAGTTTTATTCCATTATCTTCATCGCTATGTATCTATACTACTATTATAAAGGGGAAAGATTTGTATGCATGAATAAACTCAAAAACTACTGTGCCGATTTCAAAAATTCTTTTACCATTCGAAAGCTACATTCACCCCGAGTAACATAGGCTATATTTATTGCTAAAATCTAAACTTTTTGGAAATAGCTCCCAGGTGAGGAAATCAAAAAGACTGAAAATCGTCAAAATATTAGAAATATACAAGCTCGCTTCATAATCCGATAGAAAGATATCAGACACCAACGACTAGAGGTCGTAATCAAGATTTAGCTCATTACAAATAAAATATAATTTCATGCTCGATTTTTTTTCATTTTACTTTTTTAAATGAACCCACGCAAAAAACGGGAAGTACATACATATGTATAGGAGCATGTGTAAAAATTTAAAACATTTGAAATGTTTGTTTAAACCCGTGCAAAGCCGGAGCGTTCGGCTAGTAAGTAATAGAAGTGGTACCAGAAAACTATATAGTCTTTGGTCCATATATACAGATTCGTATTATTTTTCTCTTTTTATTCTCTTCTTTATACTAGAACTAATTTATATCCATTCTTTACATCAGTAAGTAAGTAGTTTTTAAGTTATTTTTACTATAGACTATAGACTTGTTATTTATTGATGTTTTAAAATTATACGAAGATCTCGGAATTCATCTTTTATTAGACATCCTTCTATTTCCTTATAAACATTGCCGATTCCTATAAGTTTACATTTTTATATGGCATATTCAGTAAAAAAACAACGATTATTTCGAAAGTGTTTATACTTAAAAAAAAAAGTAATTCTCCGAGAGCGCCAACCTCTTATGTTTTGAGTTGAATCGCAAAAAAAATTAACAACATTGAATTGTGAACATTTCATTTGATTACTGCTACAATTCTCCCCTCTCGTTGTTGTTGTCTGATTGCGTACAGGAAATCAAAAGCAACCCGTTAATTACAAATCAAACGAAGTTTGACAGATGTCCTCCGAAGTACATCGTGACCCACCAAATACTGCTGCTGTGGCGGATTCGAGCGCCCGGCGGCTCTCAGCGTGTGACCGAATAATACCAGCGACGACAAAGGCTTATTGCGGGACCGACGTCGGATAAAATCTGTTCGGAGCCCTTGTGGCGCAATCGTAAATACCCTAAATATTGGCTAATAGAATTGCGTAGTGTTGCACGGGATCAGGCAATTGGTGTGGTGTTTCAGTTGAACTAACAAATTTATGGATTATTATTTGGAAACTATTTAGCGATGTTGTTGCACGCCACTGGTGGCGTGTATGAGTGCACATGTTCGCTGTCTGTGGCCGTGATAACGGTGGTGATTCTGGTGCCGCTTAAGTGTGTGCAATTGGCTGGAATAAAAATTTGTTGATTAATTTCCGTAATGTAATTATTATTACGATAAGCTGGCAATATGTGTTTGTTCGCTTCAATTTTCGTACTTTAACTCAACTAATATAATATATAGCTACAATGTTTGTTATTAAGTGAAAATCTGTTCGAAAATTTAAACATAATTTAGTTCTCAAAGCAGGGAAACCGTGAACCCAATGTAGCAGGACGTCCTGTTATAGCTTCAACCAAATGCCTTTCAACATGAATTTCACGAAAGCGTCCCTGGTTGTTTGGCATCGAGAGAATTTTTTGTTTATTGGAAGTGTTCATCAATTTTAAATTCAGTATAGTATTCTAGGGATTCTAGTGGCTTATATATACATACAGGAGTTCTCTCTTCAATTCTCGATCCACCTGTGTACCAATCAATATTTATATATGGGAATAATAGTCAGAGTTATGAAATATCTGCGCTCTTTTTAGGAAAAGGTGGAGTGGTATTCAGATTAAAAGGAAACCCTTCAGCTCGTTTTAGAATTGAAAGTTACTAAATGATAAAAAACATTATGACTTCGCCTCCGAAAATAGAACTTCTCAGAGAAAAGTACAAATAAACACAAATTTGTGTGAAAATAATTTTAATCTAATTATTTTTTGTAAAGCGAAAAAATTATTTCCAACAATAGCAGCAATTAGATTTTAAATAAATCATTTAGAGCTATTTTCAATGACTGCAACATTCAGCTTTTTTGAACGCGCCAAATTGTTGCATACAAATTAGAGAGCACAACGCTCACATATTTGCAAGTGCAACACAGATATATATATATGTATGTATGTTTGTATGCATGCGTGTGTTTTTATTTGGGGTTTATTTAGCTCATTTACTTGTTTGTTTATTTAGCGGTAGTTTTCCACCAGCGATTTCAATTATTTTAATTAAATCCAAATTGCAACATCATCAATTTGTGCACACTTGTATTTACATGACTATTTGGTGTGCATTATATGCATACATATATACATATATATATATATACATCATACAAATGTACATATCTACGTATAAGAGTTCATTTATACGCCCACATATGTATATGTAGTTGTATTGACTGACGTACACTCACCGCCAACGCGTGCAATTATCTTTTACAGTTAGTTGACGAATTTCCTCTCATTTGCCTCATTTGCACAGAATTTCATTAATTAAGCGTCCTACGTTTGGCGCCGCCATTGTTGCCAATAAACACAACCGCAAAACACTCGCACACAGCGCGAACACACTCACTTACGAGGGTTGTTAGATAATGTACTTACTGAAAAATATACTTGCTTTAAAGCTTATCGAAAGCTTCGTTACTTATTTTAGATTTAGTGAGATCTGATCTAGTTCTGATCTGCAGAAAAATACTATATAAATACTTTTGGGTAATGGAACCAGTGTTTCTGTTGATTTGGAAGTGATTTTTATGTAATTCTACTAAAAAAAGCTTTCGATCGTTGGAATGATATTGAACAAACCCAAACATATTTTTCTGCACTGATGGTTTCTTAGAATTTTTTATCTTCTCAAGCTAACTATTTTTTCATCATTCTCAACACTTTTTCTTCCAATAAATAATTGAAAAAATTAAAAGCTCCTTTATATTTCTAAAAAAGAAAAAGCTATTTTCCCCAAAAAGTCATCGACCAAACGCACTACTCCCATTTCAGTACATATCAGACTTGCCATTTCCATTATTGTGGTTGTAATTAGATTGCTAACACACCATCTTCAACAGCTTCTGTTTCAGTGGAAACTTTCATGCGTTCGCTCTCATTTTATACGTTCACGTAAGTGTGTATTTGTATTTGCATGGCGTTATTGCCTGACTGCCAGCAATTTTCGTGAACCCACACATCTGCACCTACGTAAATGTTGCATTAATGTGCTTAGCTGATTTTAATTAAATTTGCAAATTCAACCGCACACAAGTTTGTGTCTACTGCTAAACAAATAAATATGTCGACACACTCACGCTCGCACTCACGCATGAGCACACAAACGCCCAAACAGTTATAATTCCTATACAAATAATATACGATATATATATATAGTACATATGCATATACGTCTACGTGTGCTTACTCAAATATGCACTCCCACAAGGCACGTCGCCATTTTGACGTTAAGTTTAGATTTTCCTCCAATTTGCCCAGTCTTGTTTCTCTCGCAAATCCCTTGACACTCACATAACAAACCAGGCGTGTACTCGTATGTGTGTGTATGTGCTTCATATATGTATATATATGTATGTGATGTCATAAATTAATGCCAAATCAGCACGTCAAATCAATTCAGAGGTAACATATTGTGGTGTAGATCTTCACTCTCTCGTGATACCCCGGTTATTGTGTCACGTTAGGTTTCTAAATTTTCCATAATTATCTTTTTTATTATTATTCGGCTCTCTGGGTCCACAGTTAATGTTATGAGTTAGGAGTTTTGTCTTTTATGGTTTAGGGCACACTTGAATTATGTGAAAGTCTCAATCGCTTCCGAAAAGCTTGTGGATACATGTGACAAGTTGATACCTTTACGAGAAAAAATCTGGAAGAAAATAAAATAACATTTTAAAAATTTCCAGAGATTTTTCATATCCCACGATGGTAAAACCTCACTTAGACCTATCGATCCATATAAAAAGACAATTGAAACCAATATGGATGCTCTGTATGATCTATCAAGGGATTCAGATCTTAAACTCAAACTAAATTATCTAATATGGACACATACCTGAGCTCAATAATATGCTCGGTAGAGAGTTCATGCAGCCGAGTTCCCCTGTCGTTAAATTTAACGAAAATTATTTCTTTATAATTATATTTATAAGGATTTAAGCTAATTTAAAATTTATATTTTTCTGTTTTATTCGAAATTTGTAAAATTTATAAACATTTGAAATCTCCAATTTATTATGCCAGTTGTTTTTTCGATTCGTCACTTTCCAAGTTTCGGCGTTAATTAACCATAATAAACCTTTTTCTAAATAGTTGCCACATTCAGACACCCGTTCGAGTTATATAAGTTTAAAAGAGCCCTTTTCACCTCCTCCATTTCCAAGCGTCTGTTATCATAGAGAAACCAAGATTTCTAATTGAACTTAATGAGAAAATCCACTTAAATGTAATTTCGCCTTTTGTGCGACCTCGAGGCGCTACTCTGGCGAATTTACTCCTTTATTGCTGCGACACACCCAGACACACATATGAGTAGCTTACATACACACGTAGCTGAAATGGATGCGAAGAAACACTGAAGAAGTTTACATAAAGCTTTACCTATACATGTACATATGTTTGTATGTATGTATGAGTTTAAGTTAAGATGGCGCGCGTTCGGTATTCGGTTGTCTTCCTTAGTGGTTAAAGCGGTTATCTTTACAACAATCACACAGCCATAAATATCCATATAAATACATCTTACGACACCCATTCTCTTATGAATGTGATACATGTATGTGAGTATGTAGCCAGATAGAAAAGATTCATGGTTCGACATATACATACATATATAGTCATAAGATCGCTTGTGTGTAAGCGCCGGCACTTGAATGGTAAATTGTGGAAAATTACATTTAAACGTTGCCATTGTGTATGCACAGCTTCCTCTTTACATACATTCATACATAAGGACAGCACATGCAGCTCGTATAAATATGTATATGTATGTACATTTAGATTATATAAGCTGGTGATGATGAAGAAATTCTATGTTTAATTGAGAAAATAAGCGAATGATGGAATTAGTGCAACTTCATGCCGCGTCTTCTGTAGTCTTTTTGAGTTTCCTCCACGCTTTCGCCAACATCTTAACCACAAACTCAAGCAGCTATTCAGCTAACTACATGGGGAGGTCGAAAAAATGTTACGAAATGTACCTGATAGAAGTAATCACAATGCCAATGGATGATTTACAGTCCGGCGTTTTGTTAAAAATGGTATTTTTGTAAGTATTCAGCCTCTACCAGGTCCATCTGGCCTAAAGCAATAGCAAGTGGACTACGGAGCTCTTCCACCTTAGTAAAGTTCATCTTTCCCCGATTGTAGGGTTTCTCTTTGGCCATTGTTCCATCAAGATCCACGCTGTTAGATCTAAAATCTTAGCGGATACCAGCTGTAAAAGTTGGCTGGAAGACGACGAGATGGAATCATCTCATCACTTTCTTTTGAAATATACCGTCTTTGAAAGAGCAAGACAAAAATTTCCTGGATCTCACTTTTTTGAACAAACGCTCGAACTAGCAGATATAGAAGAGAAAAATCTCTGCAGATTTGTAATGGGTTCAAAGCACTTTATCGTGTCTTAATATCTAATAAAGGGGCTTGGGTATCCTGACTTCACAAACTCATAGTCTAAGTATCTTTCTCTCTGGGAAAAAGCCATACAACCTAATCTGGGCTACGTAAAAATCCTGGTCCTTTTCGGTTTTAAGACTCTATTAAGTATATCTCGGATATCGGTTTTATAACTCCGGATTCGATTTTTCCAAGTACCGTATATGCTCTTTCAAAAATCTAAATCTAAGCTTTTATTTTAAATTTTTTGACCTCCCTTTAGTCACATGTACATACAACGAAATATATGTATGTATATCCACCATAGTTAAGCTCTGAGAACCTAGTTGGTTTTTCTTTTCTATTTTGCGTTTTAGCTGGCTCGGCGTGTGTCGAACGCCAGAGAAGCTGCGGCAAGTCAAGAAAGTTTATTTGTGCTGGAAATTTGTGGGTAATGGAATTAAATTGCATTCATTAAAAAGATGTTTGCTTTGCATTGTCAGTGTTGTTGTTATTTTATTGCTTCAAATTGTCTTGATTATATATATATAAAATGCTCTTGTTGCAAGTTTAGTTAATTAATCAAAACTATTAGTTGTGAATGGATGGCATGAAAGGAGTTTATATATGCATGTGTACATGTTCTAATAGTATGCATGATACGAGCAAGATATAGAGAGTTTTATACCTAATAGATGGCACAATTGACGAGATAATTTTCTCGTAAGGAAAGGACTATAAGAAAAAGAAAACCAACTGCTATTAATAAGACCACTGAGAGCTGATTTTCGCTAGTGGTTCGTTGACAAGTACTTATTTGGTACATTTGTCTGGTCTCTTGAAATGACTAAACACTCTTAAATCACAAAATTAAACTAAAAGTTGTTGAATCGTAACACAATAGATATCTTTTGTGCTACTTTTTATTTCGGAACCTCATAAAATATTATATTTCCAATTCTGATTTTAGCAATTTCTGTGCATTTAATAAGAGCTTTAAAGCCCTAAAGCCTCTTACATTTCCAAAATCATAATAAAAGGGATTCCAAACTGACAATCATATTAGAAATCTTCTTATATTTATATGTGAAATCACTTCATTTTAGAAAATTATTTAGACCATCACCATTAGATATGACTATCATATTCCCAGTTGCACAATTATCACTCTAACAAACTCATCTTCCTCTGCCTGCAACAGCATTAAACACTGACACCACCAACGCCAATGGTATGAAATCAGCCACGGCTACTGTTTAATTAAAAATATTTCGATTTTAATTGAATTTTAATTAAATCAACTTTATAAACTTTGCATGGCTTGGAGCTTTTTTTGCTGCGCTTGCGTCTCATCTCTTAATTGTTTACGTATAAATTCTGGTATAATTATGCAATTATGCGAACAAAAAATTTACAATTTAATTGAAAAATAATTAAATACACGCCAAACCACACAATCAAGTCAAAACACACACTTCCATAGAAATGGCAGCCACTTGCCTGTCATTAATACGTACATACACACATATAGGTGCATGCATACATACAAACCGTTATTATGCTTAAATAAGCAAGTATGTTCACATACATACACACAAAGAAACTCACATAAATTGTCGTCACAAAAATTCATTAGTGCCCGAGCGGCGAAGAGGATGTGCGGCGGCAAGGAGTTTGACGTGAGTGCGCTTTTAAATAAGTTTCCAACGTAGGTGTGTGAGTGTCTGCGCCCTGTAGTGCAGGCAATTAGTTAAGAACTACTTTATAGCAATTGCGAAGTAAAAGCCGAATTAGTATTCCGATAGATTTCGTTCAGGATCAAGTCTCATACTAGTCATACTACAAATACCTAGCTCTCTAGTTCAATTTATATTTTCAAAAGCAACACATTTTTTTTCGGATTCCGAAATATTTCCCAAATTTTCCCAGATTTTCTTATTAGTTCAGAAGCAATTAATTTTTTTTACGGATTCCGAAATATTTTCGAAAGTGCACCGAAAGAATTCTTTGTGAAACATTTTCGATGATTTTCTCTTTACTTCGGTTGCTCCAGACTATTAAATTTTTTTCGGATTCTGAAATACCTCCGAATAATTTGTTTTTGTATCATTGTCAAAAAATTGGTTAATTTAATCGTAAAATTTGCAGTTGCATACTTGTATCTTTACTCATAACTAGTTCTATGCTTCCCTGCAGGGTTTCTACTCTTTAATATAAATATTGATAAAGTGTGTGTGTGTATAAATTTGTGCTAACTTTGATCACAATGCTATGCAGCAAGAGTTTATAGCATATATCATTAAATTAATTAACTCATTAACAAAAATTAAATTGTTTGCAATTCTTGCTTCAGTTGTCTGAGCGCACATTTACACATTTCACATATACCAGTACATACGCTGATAAGCATTGGCGCCTGGAAAATCACTTGTAAATTTATAAAAAAATAAAAATATTGTTGATTTTAAATGAATTAAAAAATTTATGACTTTAAAACTCAGAAATATACCCCATCTAGAATTGGTATTTCGGAAAAATTTCTCAAAATTATCTGGGGAAAAACTACTGCCGCGACAACAACAACCTAGTTAAATCGCACAAGGTCCTTCGGAGTTTACACAGTAGGATTGATCATTTTGGCGGATGGCTTGGAAGATGTCGGCGTGGAATCATCTCAACGCATTATTCTTGAAAACATCTCAGCAGATTTGTGTTAAGTTCAAAGCGCTTTTTCGGGACTTAATGTTCAACTAAAGTTTTTCCGGTTTCACAATGCACTATCCTAAAAATTTCAAGTGTAATCCCTCCTTCTTGGAAATCAGTTATAGAACCTAACCTAAACTTCAATTCTTCAATTATTCAATCAATTTATCAATTATTTTATTTATCAATTTAGTTTTATGAATAATTGTATATCATACTTATATATTTTATATTAATCGAGTATTTTCAAAGATAACCACTATTTTTATTATTAACTACAGTTGTCTTCAGTCCTCTGTTTTCTTGAATTACTAAACAGTTACCTGGAAGACCGCATTTACACAGCCAAAATCCTTATTTTCCCTCAAAGAATTTCAAACAAGTTAAAATTAATTCTCAAATGTAAAAACATATACATACATACATATGTATATACGTTCCTAAATGCAATTCACTTACTTATTACGACCCAACACTGACAACATCAAAAACCAATTAAAATCAATTTGGCAACCAACAACCGCACACCGAATTTTCAACTCATAAACTCGAACACCTTGCATCGTTTCCTTTTCCAATTAAACTCCACCATTTTCCATTAATAAATTTACATAGAGACAAACTCACAAAGCGCACACACACCTGCATACGAGTCACTCGAGCTGACTTTGTACAGTAACACACACAAACACACTCTCATATATATATATATATACCCAGGCATGTGCATGTGTGTGTGTCAATGAATATGTTTCGTTGGTACAAAGCTTCGCCACATAGCATTTATTATTGTCGTTTCTTCCGAATGCTCGGCATCCACTTATGACCCCGCTGCCTCACTGCATGCTGCTTCTTCTTGCTGTGGCGCTTGCCGCCCGCCCGCTCACCACGTATTTCTATAATAAAATTAAATTAGAAGACCAGAAAATTAAATCATCAAAGCACGACAACCCGAGCAACTGGCTTAAAAAACTCGACTCCAATTGGATGTGTGTGTGTGTGGCTGTAAATAACCACGGTGGGGAATGAGTGTGCGCGGCCAAACACATTAAAAATGGCAACCTTTTGCATTTCGCTCTCGTGGATGTTTGTTTTTGTTTTTGGTTTTTGCGCCGCGCGACCAGCGAATATGTGGAATTTTCGTTCGATAGCAACGTCACTTTATTTAATTTCCAGTACCCATTTCATACACATACATATAAAGTCCGGTTGCTCCCCTCACCAACCGCCCAACAAAACTGTTTTGTGGCGCTTGCCACTTCGATTTCCCTTGCTGGTCATCACACACCTATACTTATGTATGTATGTATGTATAAACACAGACACACTCACACATCCATATGCGCAGCACTTCATCATCATCGCTCCTTTGACTTGCGTGAACGTTTTTCATTAAACTTGAATGATGACCAAAGCATCCTCGTGTGTCCATTTAGCGGCAGCAACAACATCAGCAACGATGTGGGCTGGGTGATGCGGGGGAGGGTTGGGCGTTCTACTGCCTTCTCGGGATTGGTTTGGTTTGACATTTGGGTAGTCACATAAATTAAATTTCTTCATCAACTCAAACTCATTAAAAAACAATAAAGCAACGTCGAGTTCTCGTGTTGTCTCTGCAGTGCTGTTTGCCTCTGTTGTTGTTGTTGTGCGCTGGACTGCAACAGCTGCGCAAGTTGGTTTAGTGCGCAAGCGCGCTCATTGGACGTGAGCAGAAATGCTCATGGCGAACATATGAAGTCGGTGCGAGCAGCGGAGACTGGTTTAGGCCACACCTCCTGCGCTACAAATGCACACATATGCGAGGCAAGTCCACTGACAGGGTATTTTTGTGGGTAATTCTATAAAATACTGGGAGAATTTGGTTTTTCATGTAAACCGGTTAGCAAAAAATTGGTAGATGCACTGAAAGCTAAATTTTGTGCTACACTGAAGTTGGAATATTGGTTTACGAGTTCGAAGGCGAAAAAAATTATAAAATTAAACTGATACTGCCCTCATTTATACGGATATACATATATTATTTCTATTTTATTTTTTTATTTTTCGTAAATTTTTAAAAATATTATGTTTCAAAATGTTCGTGACCTTACTTATTCCCATATATGTTATGATAAAAAACTCAGGCTTATCTGGGTTTAAAGGTTTGTTCTTCTAAGCTTTTTTTTCTTAATAATTAACTATTGATTCTCCGTCCATACTTTTCTGAATATGTGCTCGTAGAACCTAACCAAAGTTATGAGGTATGTTGGATAACGTCCTTGTAGGAACTATATTGCTTCACTAATGACTGCATTGTTATATATATGAAATATTATATTTGCCTCATTGAGGTTCAACTAACTGATAATAAGTGGTTGTTATCAAGTCAGATATGTATATTAATTATATACTCGTACATATTCGAAATTTTTACTAATTTTTCACACAATCTAAATTAGGATGTGTGACTTCCACATAATACTCCGCTTCCTCATAGTTTAATTTAATTCGTAAAATCTTAGAGTTTTTAATTTGATATACAGTGGAACTTCCTTAACTCGAACTTCTATAACTGGAAGATTTCCATAACTTGAACTTTTGAGTTGGCAATAGCATTTAGAAACCAAATTTCATACAAATTTCCTTCCATAACTCGAAGTTCTCCATTACGAACTCGAACTCTTGAAGTGGCAATAGAAGGCAAATTCCATTTTCCTTCCATAAATCGAACTTTTCGACTAGGCATAATACAAAATTTAAAATTTTACTATCGAGGTAGAGCTTTCGTATGGAGGCGAACAAAAATATGATATTACACTTATGGATTGGATAAATCATGTAACAAAGGCATGTGATACAGACGTCAAGAGCCAAACAATAGCAAACTACAACCAACAATATTACAAAATACATGTTAAACGTATGAACATAAATTTTATACGATGTAAATAAACAAGACTTCGTATAAATCTGTATTTTTTTCAGCTTTTTGAAAAATTGTATGTTTTAATGAAAATTCTATAACTCGAAGTCTCTCTTACTCGAAGTTTTTCTGTGGATTATGGTGATTGGAGTTAGAGAAGTTCCACTGAATTTTTGTCATAAAGGCATAAAAGTTGTTTTTGATAATTTACCACAGTGGTGCATAAAAGTAGAGGCCTGGAGACACTTTGTTCTTTTAGGTAAGTTATATATTTTTGATCTAAGACAGATTTTGGTGTTTCTGGTGGAATACATTTTTGATAGCTATTGAGTATATAACAATATTCGTTCGGTTAGCTAGAAGATGACGTAACTTGATTATTATACAATTGTTCCAAGTTAATCCAAGAAATGGAGAAATACGATGTTAGAAATGTTGCTCGAACGCAATAAGTCGATTTTGCAACGGTTTATGACTGTTGATGAACAATGGATTCATTACGACAGCCCGAAATGCAAAAAATCATACGTAAAACCAGTCGAAATTGCCACATTAATGTCAATATTCATTACGCCAAGTTCACATTAGAGTAGGACATCAAAAATTTACTTTATTCTTTCTTTGGCGCCAAGCGGCCGTAGTTATTTTGGAATGGAATCCACAGAAAGATTAGAAAATCTTATAGCTTTGGATGCGAAATGCAAAATACTTCGAATATGCTAATATGCTTAACCGTTAAAATTTAAAAAATATCCTCACGAATATAGCTATAGACACGGTACTATGTTTACTAAATTAATGCCACTTTTCGTTGTAATTTTATAACTTAAGAAAGGGCTCACTTATCCAAACCAAATGTTTAGACTTTGGTCGCACTATTTAGTAGATGGTCGAGCGGTTTTTCCTTTATGATAAAATTTTTTTTGTTTGTATGTATGAATGAATTTGTTGTTAAACTAATTTTTATACTCTCGCAACAAAAGTTGCTAAAGAGAGTATAATAGTTTTGTCCACATAACGGTTGTTTGTAAGTCCTAAAACTAAACGAGTTAGATATAGGGTTATATATACCAAAGTGATCAGGGTGAAGAGTGGAGTTCAAATCCGGATGTCTGTCTGTCCGTCCGTCCGTCTGTCCGTCTGTCCGTCTGTCCGTCCGTCCGTCTGTCCGTCTGTCCGTCTGTCCGTCCGTGCAAGCTGTAACTTGAGTAAAAATTGAGATATCTTAATGAAACTTCGAACACGTGTTCCTTGGCACCATAAGAAGGTTAAGTTCGAAGATGGGCGGAATCGGACCACTGGCACGCCAACAAAATGGCGATAACCAAAAACACATAAAGAGCTATAACTAAGCCATAAATAAAGTTATGAAAATAAAATTTGGAACATAGGATCGCATTAGGAAGGGGCACATTTGGATGTAATTTTTTTGGGAAAGTGGGCGTGACCCCGCCCCCAAATATGTTTTTTGTACATATCTTGCAAACCAATAAAGCTATATAAACCAAACTTTGTGCAGTCGTTTCTTTTAGCCGTTTCCTTATACAGTCCAAAAATTACAGAAATCGGATAATAACCACGCCCACCTCCCATACAAAGGTTAGGTTGAAAATTACTAAAAGTGGGTTAGCTCACTAACCAAAAACGTCACAAACACTAAATTTCACATAGGAAATGGCAGATGGAAGCTACACTCAGATTTTTTTACAAAATGGAAAATGGGCGTGGCGTCGCCCACTTATGGGTCAAAAACCATATCTCAGGAACTACTCGACCGATTTCAATGAAACTTGGTTTGTAATAGTTTCCTTACATCCCAATTATATGTTGTGAAGATAGGCCAAATCGCTTCACAACCACGCCTACTTCCTATATACCAGAACAATGAAGAATATCTGAATCGCTTACTTTACAATATATAAAGTAAGCACTAGTGAAGATATCGATGCAGAACTTTGCACAAATACTACGTTTATAGTGTGGCAGCCCCATTCTAAAAATCACCGAAATCGGACCATAGGTTGTCAAGGCCCCATATATCGAACATGAGGACCTCGGTACTTCTAACCTAATATTATGGTCGCCAACTTTCAAAGGACTTTATACAATATATATGACGAATATGTGGGTCAAATTGTGTATTATATAATATTAATAAAGTTAAATAAATAAATTGCGAGAGTATAAAATGTTCGGTTACACCCGAACTTAGCCCTTCCTTACTTGTTTTTCATTACTTCACTTTATACGTAGCGAAGTACCTACCGAGCCGCTAGTATTAAAAAAACTGTCGTGGAAAAAATTCTTATGATTTCTATGTATGTATATAAAAAAATAATAATTTTACTAATTTGCTTAAAGCCACACAAATAAACAATAAGTCAAATATTGAACCACTTTTTTATAAATTTGGAACTCTTTTTTCATTTATGAAAGCAACAATTTTTAATTGAATTTTCAATGGTTGTGATTAAAAGGATACTTCTATTAGAATTTAGCAAATATCATTTACTTCATAATAATCACTTTTCTTTTTTATTTGTCCATCTTCTTTAATCAAGTGCCTCAATAATAACATTTTTGTGTGTATACATACATACATATAAGTTATATATCAGTGTGCGGTCTGACGTAAAATTGCAAATAACATTGTATTTCGTGCTTGCTTTTTGCGAAATGCAGTTACGTCGCATAATCAAGATATACAGTAAGGATAAACAGTTGATGAAATTAACCAATATCCTGGCATGCAGCTCCTGCAAAGCAAATGATATTTCCTTGAAATTTTCATTGCAACTACAGCGCAGTGCAGCGACGTTGTTGTTGTGATGCTGAGGTGCTTTGCTTTTCTGCTTTCCAATTTGTCGATTTGTGTTGTTGTATTTTTTGCGTCTTTCCTTTTTTGCGATTGCTGGAAATGGGCAGCACGAAATTGAATTCAATTGAATTGTATTGAAGTGTAGCGGTGAGGATGGCTCAAAGGATGAGCGTATACTATAAAGTGAAAATATTTACCGCAACACACCAACAAATGTACATATGTGCATATGTATATGTGTAACAGTTACAAATCCAGCAGCATTCGTCCAGCCATCATGCAATGTTTTTGTTTCCGTTTTCTTCATCCATTTGCTGTCATCTTTTTCGGTTATTTTGTTGTTTTAGTTGTTTTTGTTTTTTCCTGTGTGTTTTCATCTTCCCAATCAAGCAATAAAAACAACAGCGGCTGCCCACAAACATCCCCTTTCGGTAATTGCACGAAAACCAGGCATTCAATTCAATTCAAACCGACCACACACATATCCAAACATACACTCACACACTCATACACTCTCATTTCGTTTTGCTCCGCTGCTCGGCTCATCCTTTGGACTCGCTGACTATGCTGCTGCTTTCTGTCTGTCTGCTTGTGTGGCTGTCTCTATATCTATTCACGCAGCCTGTCTGTCCTTTGGCCGCTCCCCACTTACATACCTCAAAGCTCACATTGTGTGTTCCCTGTTCCACTTGCCCCCCGCCACCCGCACGCACGCACGTACGCTTCCAACGCTGCGAACGCTTCTAAACGGTGTGCAAATATCTCAATTATCTTGTCTCGGCTCTTGGCCAACTCGCTGCTCGTTTATCGTTTATTGCACAATAACAAAATTAAGTGCCTTTTAAGCCACACACGCACGCCCGCACACGGATGCCCACGGAAGCGCACGTGTTTGTTGGAATGTTCGCACTCGAATTGGAGATTGAAGCGAAGTGAGTAGCGCTGAACTATTATGAACTTGTGCAAATGCTCTGCACCACCACGAGTGCAAACACACACACACACAAACATTCTGTCGCTGTCGTTATTGCCACTGCCATTGTTGTTGTTGCTTTGATGGCGCTTCATCAAAATCACAGTTCATTTGTGCATGTGGGAGCGGGAAACACAATCGCTCTGCACTGCCACCACTTAGCAAGACCAAAGCCTGCCTGCCTGCCTTCTGCTTCCTTCCGCATCCTTTTCATTCAATTGCTCACTCTCCACCAGCGCTGCTTACTTTGCTGATTTATGTGATTAAGTGTTTTTGTATCTTCATAAAATTTACTCTCTGCCATTACAGCAGCAGCTGCAGCATGCCGAGTCGTACGACGAATTATGCGACGCAGCGCCATTGCGCCTCATCAAGCGTTTGTTGTTTGTGTCCATGGACTGCCGCTGCCAGTGCCAACATGAGGGTTTCACATATTATCCCCGTAAGTACTCATTGTTATCCTGCTCCTAATGAGTGGAGGATTATGTTCGAGAGAGCGCGAATGTTACGCTCAGCTGTTGACAGCTCTGTGTGAATGTTTTTGGCTTATTAGTATTTGGCATATTATACGAGGGGTGTGAAAATGGAAAAGAGTGAAAATTTCCCATTATTTTCGACACTGATGCTTAGATGAAATCCGATCGTGGCCACGTGCTTAAACACTTCAATTTGTTTACTAATTAGTCCGGCGATTTATTTTTATGGTCATGTGGAAATTAATAGTTTTACAAATTACCCAATATTTTTTAAATGAAATTAATTTTTTTTTAAATTAATTAAATTTTGATTATAAGTTGGGTAATATTTAGTTTTTTATGTAAAATGTGTGGCTATGTGTGTTATTAGTGGAACAAATCAACTTTTTTTTCAATATTTAAAAAATACCCCACCGAAGATTATCTACCTTACAACATTATTTACCAATAATCATGTTTTTAAACTACTATAAATAAAAAAAGGGATGTCTATTAAAAAATACAGATCGACAAAGACACTGTGTCAAATTTGTTTCTTAATCTTTCCATTAGTTTAACACACCACTTTTCTATACTTTCGTGTAAAGCCGATATCTCTTTTATTGCTTATCTTTCATTTGATTTTAAAATAAATAAGCCTTTTTAACAAACAAAAAGAATATGAAGATTCTGAATAAAGACTCATTTGGTGTGTACTTTGATTTTTTATATAAAGTCACTATCCTCCATCATCACTTGGACCGTTCCACATAGTATGGAATGTTTTTTATTTGAAATTTAGTGTTTCTGCATTGCAGGTCCAATTATAAGATAAAAACACTTAAAGATATACCTTTTCAAGGTATTTGACAAGCACAGGAGCCGAACTTAGCCTTTATTGTTCTGTAAGTAGAACTTTCTATCACGCTTCGCTCACTATATTCTATCGTATGATGTAGCATTGATTTGTTATCAGAGCTAGATCAACACCAGCACCAATTTCATCCCGATTTTCTACACTCCAGAAAAACATCGTTTATGTACTATCTATCAAAGGTTTTTAATTTCCAAGAAACAAAAAAAAACCTGTTTTTAACAAAATTGGAAGAAACGAAAGAGTTTGAATCAAAGCGCGTATTCCGAGAAAAGGACACTTTTTCCTAGTAAGCTGGCAAGCACTCAATAAAAATATCATTTTTCTTGTTCATGCACCACTATGTGAACTAAGGGAAAATATGCGTGTGTATTGGTGAGCGCAATATTACTGTAAGCTCCGCCTCTCGCGCATTCCACACACCGCAAAGCAAACAAAACCACTTCGGTGTACCCTGTGTGTGTGTGTACCCTCTACTATGCCACTCAACCCTCCAAACCAGTTCCCAATTCGATTTACGAGCATTCGAGTTTGTTGCACGTCTCACACTTACAACAAGCAAGCTGCCAACGAACCAACCAACCAACCAGTCAACCTGGCGTACGGTACGGCATAGCACTCTCGAAAAAGCGTGTCAGCCTAGGCAACCTGAACGGTCGTTTGTTTATTGCCACCTTTGCATTGTGGCGGTGTACTTTACGGCTGCACTCGAGCTCCGGCTACCTGGTTTTACGGTTCAACAGCGCGCGGCATTCGTACTCTAGACGAGGTAACGGCGCGTCCGTGTCAAGTTTGAATTTACGGTTACGACGGAATTTTTGACGGTTTGACATTCATTCGACAAAGCAAAAACAAATATTTGAGACAAAGTCGCCCACGTGAATTGGTGAGGCGAAAAAAGCGTCGGCATTTGCTTGCTAATTTCAATAAACACTACGCGGCAGCTTTGAAGTCAACTTTCGAAATTCAGTTAATTAAATCAGTAATGCTTTTATAGCAAAAAAAAAAAAATAAACAAAAAGTGTTTTTGTGAAAATATGAATTATTTTAGTGAAACTTTGTGAAATTCAAAATAATTAAACTTGTCTATGTAAAGCAATTTATTTGTGTGAAAAATTGAGCTTGTGAACTTGCCCTTAGAAACAGGAGATAATATTTAAAAGAATCAGCGCAAAATGGATATAAAAACTACGCCACCACCCACACTAATCAACTCCCGTTCCACTGCAACGCCGCCTGCCAACACCAACGCCACTTCGTCGGCGCCCGCCTCTCCAACCGCCGCTGTGGCCACATCCACGGCCGCCGGCACTTTGAGCAATATTGCCGCGCTCGGCACCATGTCCAGCGCGCAGAAACAGACTTTTCAAAATATTTTCGAAAAGCTAGTTGCTACCAACGGCGACGCAGGCAAATTTGCACCCAAACAACTCGAGAACTTTCGTCATTTGCTGGAGAATGTGCGCGATTCGAAGAACTTACAGCTGATTGTGGAGAAATTCAAGAATTTGGAGCAGTTCGAACAGAACTTTTTAAGCGGCGGCAATAATAACTCGGTGATTGCAGAAGGTATTGTTTATAAGAAATTTAAATTTAGAAAAAAATTTAAATTATTTATATTTCTTAAGCGTTAATTTAAAAGCTGGATGTTAGTATGTTAGTCTTTATCGCCCGTTGGAGGTATTCGTGTGAAATACCTTTATAGTTGGAGACATTAAGTGGAATAAAGACTAGTTCCCGCTTTGAGCCAAATGTATTCAAACCTCTACCTAATTGAAGTGATCTCAAGTCAAGTCAAAAGTCTAGATTCTAAAAGCACAAAGCAACGCCCTCATTCGTCCATACGTGGCTATATCTTATCATACATTTTTAATTCGCACTTGGATTAAGATCCTGCTCAAAAAGGCTCCATAACTTTACGATACCGTTTATGATTGTTTTTTTTTTCAAATTTATTTAAGGAGATAGGAATGCAATACCCAATAGACGTCAGTTGTTGTCGATATTGGTTGAAGAATATAGAATTAAGGCAGAAAGTTTGTATATAGACTTTTCTCGGGCGACTTCAAACTAGTGGGATCCCTCATTATAAAATCGTTTATCATATAAATATTGGTTCTAAAGAAATCTGAAGCTATTAACTATATAAGAAATCTATAATTTATTTATCTACTATTAATAGACTGGTGTTGTTCGTGAAAGCAACGTCTAAATAGGCGAACTAAATGCAATAATTTAGGGCATTAAGACACCTCTTCGAGGTTTGCTAACAAACATTCCGAAAAATCATAGTTTTTGCCAACCTTTCTTAATCCATGCTCGTTTGTTTCACCATTCGCAAAGTCATGTGAAATCATCTTTAAAGTAGTTTGATGATTTGTGAACAATTTTCTAATATTCTCATCAAGAAAACACTATATATAAAAAACATTGGAATACGACAAATTTTGATAAAAATCGGATTTCTTTCATAGATACCTTGTATCCCTAAGCACCAAAAAAGTCATATTTGAGGCAATTAAATATTTTTTTTTCAACTCCTTATTGCTTGTAAGTAGTGTCACCTGTCAAGGCTAGTCATTTAATTCGAGTTTACATGTAACTTTAATACAATTGTACAAATAAATCAGACATTTACTAGTTCGTATTAACAAGATCAAAGTTTTCGAGCAACTAAAATATTGTCCTGAAATCTAATTGGGTTTTCCATTAAAACGCCATTATGCGCCGCATAAACGCAAACAGATATGGCCATTTGCCGTTGTCCACTTTTCATAGGCAAAGCAACTTTGAATGCAAATAAACAAATTACAACAATAATAATAGCCATAAAATCAGTCTGATTTAATTAAAGCAAATGTGTGCTGAACACGCTCACCGAGGCTAATGCGCAAATATACAGTTAAAATAATAGATATAAAAAAGTCGAGAAAATCGCCAACACATGAAAGGCAATGCACACCTGCAACCTTAATTGAATGCAAATTACACGCAACAACAACAGCAAGCAAACAACAGAAAAAACGAAGAAATTGCAATAAAATTTGTTCACAACTTTGTTGCTGAGCATATTTGCAAACATACATATTTAAATAGAGCGAAGAGTAATATGCGCGCCCAACACGATGACCAGATAAAGAACTCTTGTTGTTGTTAGAATTTGTCGATGAATTGATTGTGTTTTGGCAGCTATATTAAGCGCTTTCTAAAAGTAAAATTATTAAAAATAATTCAATAAATTTTGCTATTAATTTAGCACCTTATTCTGTAATAATCTACTCAAAATTGTTTACTCTCCTGCTTGTTGTTGTTGCACTCACGGCGTAACTCCATGCATTATTGTCACAACTAAAAGCCTTGGTGCGTGGCTATTTCGCTTTATCTCAACGTCATATATTTACCAACAATTTAGGTCAATAATTAACAATTTAAACACGCTCACGCACACACATAGAACTAGGCATTGACTAACGATGACGGCCAAAAAAGATTTAGCAATTCACATCCCAGCGGTAAATTAAGTTGTCTCGAGAGGAGAGAAATATTGTGTAATTGTGTACAGCACTGTTTCGTTGGTAGTATGGAAATTACAGGAGAAATAGTCCTTAGAGAATGATAAACTAAAATTTTTCTGACATAACCTAAAAAAATAGTATTTGTTTAATAGTATTTTAAATTGAAATTATTACAAATTTGTGCTTTTATAATAGGTTCCATTCATTTGCAATTCCTTATGAGTACTTATTTAAAAAATTGGTTGAGTAGTTAATTTCCGATTGGTCTAATTTCCATAAGCATGTCACTAGTTGTGTAAAATAACACCCGTTATATAATTAATTACAGCAGCCGAACCCCTTTTTTCACCACTGGGATGCGAGTACTCGCCTGCATTGATAGCAGTGACACAACAGTGTCTGTAGGCCGCCATATTGCTTTGCCGTGACATGACAAGCTGCGCCTGCCTGTCATGACAAATTGTCATAAAAGTGATTTTTAGTTTTTGATAAAAGTGCAACAGTCGACCGCCAACACCAACAACAACACCGTCAACTTGCCACATTTTCATCAACTCAACTCCCACTTCTGTGCGGGATTGTTGTGCAGTTGCTGCAACGCATTTGTTGGCATTCGTGCGGCGATTTGCAGTTCGGCGCACGAAACGATCGGTAATTACGGTGTTTACCTCGTTAAAAACAAACATGTCGCCAATAAATGACATCCAGCGCCGCCACCTCCACCCCCACTGCCACTGCCGCATAACTGTGCAAACACGCATTCAAATCTACAAGGATGTGTGTGTGCGAGTGTTTAGAAGCATGTGAGTGCTACTTTTTTGTAAGGTGCAAACTCAGCTGCAGCGCTGGAGCGTTGGTGATGGCGTTGGAGTGCACTTTTAATGCTATTAAAAATTGCTTACAAATTTATGACAGGCTCGTGCACTTAATTGCATTCATTATTTTAATTGTGTAATTCCGATTTTTTAATTTAATGGAAATTGCATTCAAGTGACTTTCACTGGCAGCGCAATGTCGGCTCGCTTGACCAGCGCTTGCTTATGTATTTGGGTGTGTGCGTAGGTGCGCCCAAATGTGCTTAGTTTAACAAGTTAAGTGCGAAATAGGGGTTTTAGGCTTTCAAATTTAACATGAAAACATTTTTGAAACTAATAATCTTGAGTGCATATTGTTGAAAAATGTTCGATAATGAATTCTTAATTATATTTAATTAGTTTCTTCTCCTTTAGTTAGTTACCATACGCTTTTAAGTAAACTTTCACTCTTATTTTGTCAAAGACAATGAAAAGTGTGCAGCGTCTGCCTAACCAACTCCTCCATTTGTATTTCACTATTTTCAAATGCAACCGAATATTATTGTGGAGCGGTGTGTCTGGGTAATAACATACGTTGAATAACATACTACAGCCGATCTTAAATTCGATCCGTTTGAGTGAAAAATTTTAAGAGTAAAAGAAATAATGACCTATTGAGAATGTTCTCAAAAAAACGAACGAAAAAGTATTGTCACACAATGATATCAATCGGCTCTTCTTCAATGGATTGTTGTGTTCCCCATCGTTAAAAGGATCAACTCGAAACCGACTTGCTTCTTCGTCACTTTTAGACCTACAGTGGTGGCCAAATCATATGCAACTGGAACGCAATTTAAAAAAAATATATATATCTTACGATTAAACTTTGCAGACTGATGATTGAAAATAAAATTATTTTTATTTGATTTTTTTACTATTATTTAACGTTTATAAAAACAAATATTTTCATTATTTAAAAAAAATACATGTACCATTTTGATTTCATCTCTAAAATTACGTGGACAAAACATATGCAACTTTTTAGAAACAAAGGTAAAAAATATGTTTTGCTAATATTTTGTTGCAATTACAATGATTTTTCATCAATTCACGGCATTTCCTTGGCATTGAGCCAATTAAGTTGTCAAAGATTTTCATCGGAATCGATTTTCAGGCTTCTTGAAGTCTATTAAGTAGTTCATCGCAATTTTCAATGATAATCCTTTCTATACGCCTGTTAATCAGATTTTACAAGTTCTCAATAGGGTTCAGATCTGGAGCCATTCCATAACATTCACAATATTGGCTTAAAAACAAGATTTGGCATATTTAGACGTGTCCTTTGGGTCATTTTCCTATTCGAAGATTCAACACTATGGCATTTCCCGTTCAGAGTTGGAAAAAATTACACTTTTATAAATACATAAATATGTTTTGGCCACGTAATTTTAGAGATGAAATCAAAATGGTACATGTATTTTTTTTAAATAATGAAAATATTTGTTTTTATAAACGTTAAATAATAGTGAAACAATCAAATAAAAATAATTTCATTTTCAATCAACAGTCTGCAAAGTTTAATCATAAGATATATATATATTTTTTTTAAATCGCGTTTCAGTTGCATATGATTTGGCCACCACTGTATGTCCTCTGGAATTTAACATTGTTTCTAAAAGAAATTGTATCAGAATATGGAAGAAACATAGTTCTGTCGTGTGATAATAGGAGGTCTTTGATAAATCAGCAATTAATTGATCCCAATATGTACGAAGTACATCGAAAATCAATACAACCGATGGTGGCCTCATCCCACTGAACATTTATTGTTTTTTATGTTCTATAATAAGAATTGATTTTGATCCAATAAATAGTTGAGTTAAAATAAATTCCAATCACTACGGTAAGCAACTTCGAATAATAGCAGAATTTAATATATGTAAATAAATTCAAATAATTTTCAAATTTATATTTTCCGATAATATAATAATAAAGAAATGCAATAATTATATAATATTTTTTGGAATTTGTAATATTTTAGATGCTGATATCACATTGAAGGACACCTCACGGAAATTTGGCACAGGCGGTCAGGCCTTAACGCCACGCCACACTATAGACGCCATATTGGGACTAAAGAATCGCAGTGAATGTGGGGAAGGTAAGTTGAAAGCTCGCTAAGCTTTTATATGATTTAAAAAGAGATATAAACAAACTCATCTATCAACAAAATATGAAGGCAATAACAGCTGGCTTTAAATCACACTTTTATTAGAGCGGGGTTGCATGTTTCAAACTTCGTACACAACTTCGTGAATTACAAACGTCATGAAGCGCCCACAATTGTCGCTTTTAGCAATTACAGTTGCGTCAAAAAAAAAATACAATAAAATTTGACATGTGGCATCACTACCAGGTACCAAGTCAAAATTGCATTATAATCCATTTAAATCGTCTGCTAATCCCAAAAGTGAGAATAAAAAATGCTAAAAAACATGAAAAAAAATAATAGAAATGACGTCCAACCAAAAATACATTAAAACTTTGAAGAAAACAGCGTAAACTTGTAAGCGCTAAAAGCCGTTGGCAAATAACAAAACGCCAGCAAACGCCTACTCGCGTGAATTTCGCAAACAACGGTAAAACAAATGCACACGAAGGATAATGAAATCGGCTTAATCCCTTTGCGAAATCGCGAATCACGAAATCAGCGCAAGGTGACGTGGGACGAACGCTTGAGCTAGCGTTCGCTTTTCTTATCAGCTGTCGTGCATCTAAATCCGCTAAATTACTTTCCGAAGCGCAAAGCGAAGGTGGTGCCGCATGACGCTGATGGTGTTTAACAACCAATATAACTGTTAAAGCGCTGAAAAGTAAGGAGCGTCTGATGTTCCTCAACTCCTCCATTTGCATACCACTATCTTCAAATGCATTCATGTGTAGCAGTGTGTCTACGAAGAAAGCTTTAATTTGAAGTTATTTCCTTGTGTAGACGAAAACAAGTGTTAATGTGATTTAGTGATAAACATTCCAATGTTTATCTTGATAAACCATTGTGGCACGAGGCAAACCACCTTTAAAATTTCTTAGTTTCAGCTGACTAGGACTAAGAAAGTTTATATTAGTTAACTGCATTTATAGTTAGAATTTTTATTAAAAATAATTACAGAAGAATAATAAAGAACGTAGCCAAAAATCAGAGAATTTTTTTTATTGAAAAAATACATACAATTATTCGGTAGTCTCTTCTTGCCTCCCTTCCCTGTGGTTTCTCTCAGTATGTCAAATGATATTTTAAGGAGGATTGACCTGATTAATTATACAATAAGTATCGAAAATCATTGGGGAAGACCCTGAGCATCACTGGCTCCATACAAAGCTTTTCTCGAGAGATATGGGTTCCTGACTAGAAATATATTTTTTTTTATCGTAAAAGAAATTTGTTTGAAAAATTTGTAGAAAACATTATGAGATATGTTTCTTCTTTTTTATGTTTTGTTTTTTATCAAATAAATATTTTACACGGCTTCTCTCAAATATTCTCTCATTCTATCTTCCTTATTGGGTAACAATAGAACTTTCATTTATAAATATTACTGAGCCATAAATAAGGCATTATGTGCTCTTATTCAATCCTTTTCTTCAAAATTATCTCCTTACATTGCCTAAATCCTCCTGTCAAAAAAGTATATATTTATAGATCTCTCATACTCTCTTAAATCATAAATACCCCTATTTGATTCAAAGTGTGTCTCTGTATATTATATTTGCAACACCTTTGTATGTATGTATCCATCAGAGATGGCGCACGCCCAACAAGCAAACACCGCCTGCATACAGACAGACAGACAGACGTACACACGCCGAACATTTAATTAAATCTTTGATTGTGTTTAATAGATGGGGCCATGTCCTTTGTGCAATTAAATAACCTGATTCATGACGCAAATGACAGTAATGAAACCAAATTAATGACATGCCGCGCGGTGACAATTACAAATGTGTGTGTGTGTATGTAAACAGTTATTGCTTGCGCATAACAGCTTGTTAGTTACTGTAATTTACATGCGACATACATATGTACTCTACTAGCTTAAATTACGTTTGAATAGATAAAATAATAATAGGTTCAATTGTTATTGCAGTTAATTGATTACTAGTTAATTTTAGAACAGATTCGAAGGATTTACTGTTTCAAGCAAGAGTTGAGCTGGCAAGTCATCATTCATCCCTTATTTAACAAAAAATAATAATTAGAGAAAAATATGGAAATACTCGATTTTTGAAAAAAAAATAAATTATATTTATCGTTTTTGATCAGATTAAATGGTAATTCAAAATTCGACCTATTCGAAAATTCACAGAAATCGGGCCACGTAAATTAAATATTCTAATATAGTTCTGCTTGCTAGTTCTAATGTTAAAAACTAGCACGAATTCGCTGACATTTTAATGTTAATAGATATTAAATTGTGTATACGTACCGTTATCATACTAAAATGACGATTCGTTACGTAATTTTGAGGTTTTGAGGTTATGTGTCCTCGTCTGTAATGTGAGGTCACACAATTTAATTACTTTAATGCAAACTTCGCTATTCAATCAATGGCAGTAATTAGTGTATATTTATAAACAATTAATTACGATAATTATTGCATTGTTGTTGTTTCTCTCTATGTATAAACAAGTATATAGCTACAGATATATTATACTCGCTAGTTGATCAACTGCATGGCCAAACAGCCAACCTGGCAGCCTTCACTTGAAAAAAATGAAAAGCTTTAAATTAATTATGTTTTAATTACAACGTTAATAAGCCACGTCATTACCCAACGTGCAAGAAATCAATAATAACAACAACCTTCCAAACAATTATGGCATGCGTAGCGCTTACCACTTTTACGAATGCGTGAAGGCTTGAAGGGATTGAATTTATTTAATGAAAATAGCTTTTTATAATAATTATTGTTGCTGTCATTATTTGTGTTTCTTCTACACAAATGGGTAGATTCTAAAATCAATTAAGCGCGACGCACTACGAACATAAAACTCAATTAAAAATGGCTACCGTAGGCGGGCATGTGCATGTGTGTGTGTGTGTTTGTAGTGGTCACTCAGTTGAGGCGTTTAAAAGCCGTTGCTGAGACGCGCCTATCACTCAGTCAATATGTGGCGGAGTCGTCAGTTCGCTTAAGCGGCCAGTAGGCGTTTCCAGTTGTCATGCTAATTGAGTGGCTGGCTGCCAGCATATCTGCACATATAAGCGAAATTAATCGAATTACTTGCAATTTTAATGAACCAACAAAAGCGCTTGCATTAACTCGCAAAAACACAGAACAGCAAATGGGACACAGCGTCGTATGAGTGTTGCGAAATGTCATAATTGACAGTTGGAAAAAATCACAAAACAAATAAAAATTAATAATTTCGAGTTAGAAAACTGTACACTCATTCATTACACGAGTTCATTCAGCCCGCTCGCACCGCTACGCTTGCTTAAGACAAATCAGACGACAATCACTCGGCCCAACAGTGTTGCAAACTGTTGCAAATACAATTGAGCTGCTCACAACAACTCGTTAATAACCTCATTAAAGGTCTTAATGACCTGGCAAATCCGTCAGCCGCAGACAAATTAAAGCTTAACACGTGAGTGGGTAGCTTGAGGTCGGTTGAGGCTCACTCTCTGAGCGCCTTAAATGGCAGCGCAAGATGCTGAGTGTGCGATTGTGTCGACTGTAGCTCGCTTCAAACTGTCAAAAAGCATTTAAACTGACAGCTGATGCCTAAAGTACCAACCATACATACAGACATATTGTACACATTAATACGCTGGCTATTGGATGATGTGCTGGTATAAGTGCAGACACCCATAAACCACTTCAGGTGGGTAAGTAGCGAGCACAGTGAGGAGATTGGAGACAAAAGAGTCAAATATATTTCTTTAATTAAAGCGTTATTATCGAAAAAAAAATAAGATTCTGATAGCTGACCTAATCAAAATAGCTATTCTAGCCAATTTTGTGCTTGAATATGGATGTAATTTGACGCCAATTTAGCGGCGGCGCTCCGAGGCCTTTCATGAACAGTCGTTCTATTATATATTTTCAAAGTTAATTGCTCTCTCAAGATTTCATTTGTTTGTGAAAAAATATTTATTTGAGAACCAAATTATTTAAAAGGCTTGCTTATTCTGTTAAGGTTATTTAAAGAGATCTCGACTTAACTGTAAGATCTTAGTTTTTTCAAATTTCATCAATTCTGCATACTAAACTTCAGTAGGGACATATACATACCGACATACATATATGTAGTTGGCGGCTGTCTCTTTTCCTTGACTTCTCATCGTATGTAGTCCATCGAATGTTTGATAAGTTGAAAAAATATATATACATACATACAATACAATCAAGAAACATACACACATATATTTAGGGCTCGCTAAGTGGCCGCGCGCAACATGGACATCATTAATGATTGAGATAAATGCATGTTTTCGGAGCGATTGATGCGGCATTAAATTGAGCGGCCATAAGAACATTAATGAATTCGTAAATATGTATAAGCGTGACATGGACATTGGAATCTGACGCCTACCGGACAACAACAAAGCCTAAGTACAACTAATTCGAATGCTTGCAATGCATAAAGAGAAATAAAAAATCTACAAAGAATTGGACTAAAGAGTGTAGAAAATCCTTGTCATGATTGACATTTTGTGTCTGATTGCCCGGCTTGTTGTATTGTTGCCACAAATTGCTATACATATGAACATGTTTGAGGGCCTTTTGACTACCTCATAAGCCAGCGAGCAGCTGGAGACGAGGGGATCTCACAAAAAAGAGACAAAGCGGAGTTCAGAGCTCTTGAACGGCTACCACGACCACTTCAAGTGCATTGATCTCGAGCACGTCGGGATATTTGTACTTTGCTGCTAATAATCAAAATTTATACGCCCCCCAGGTGGGCTGTTGTACAAATTAACTACTGCTACTGCTGCGCTTTCATAGCTGGTAATTAACAAATTTGTGAAATGAAACAACACAAGACGAACGCAGCGGCAAACGAAATTAGTTAATCAACGAATTGTTTGGAAAATTATACAATTTCTATGATTTGAATTTTTTTTCGGTTTTTGTTTTCAAAAAAACTTGCACAATAGGTGTAGCGAAAATTTTGGTAGCTCAACTGGAAGCTTAACCCAGTTACGCGGGGTTAAGCACTCGACTCGGCAGACAATCAAACATCTCAATTCAACACTAATTCACTTCACGGCACCTTAAACAGCTTGTCTAATTTTCCTCTCTTCGCTCTACGTCCGCCACTCTTTTAAGACAATAACAGTAACACACCGAGCGCTCATTCGCTCGTTTCGCGGCCCCATCGTGTGGCTGTGACTAATTGGTGGAAGCCCACACTGATCGCAAAACAATTACCTCCACACGATTGACTCGCTCAATTAATGCGGCTCGTCGTCGTTGCTTTTCGCGGTCCGAAGAAAGCCAGTGTAATAATTTGTAAGATTTTATTGTGCGAGTGCTACAAAATTAATGGAGTAATCGACAGCTCAATTTGTAGTGTAGTGGAACAGCTGAATATTTTACTTTAATGTAGTCTCTCATTCGCATTCGTTTTGGTGATTAAAAGCGTCAATTATGAGAAATGGGAGAAAAGTGAAAATTTGTAAAAAATAATTCATGCGAGTATGGCTAACGGTACTTTTAAAGGCATACTCGTCAAAGATTCTTATAGTGGTTGCCTGTTGGCACTTTAAGCACGTGTCTGCCGAGAAAAAGGTTCTCAAAATAAAGAGTAATTCGGAAAGACTTTTGGTACGGTCTATTTCTGCATAAAAGTAAGAATATCAAAATCTATCCAGCAAAGTAACAAAAATTCTACCAAAACATCTATCCAGCGGTAATATATTTGTATATATGTATGAATGTAAATATTTCCTCAACCTCATTACCGTCAATCATTCTCAAATAGCTTATATAGTCAACCATTAACGCCCACGCTAATTATGATCTACCAAATACATTTCAAATTACTCTCAAAGTACATCTAATATTACATTGTTTTATCAGCAACAGACAATCGATCTTCAGCGATCATTTCCCTTGATCTACATAATACAAATGCAACACAGCCAACATTAGCTTTGATAATTCCCTCAATTTGTTTGAGAACACAAACAAATGCCACAAAACAATCGTTAAAATGTCTTACAAATTGACGTTAATCGCGTCAAAACGATGATTTGGCATTTCTCCCCGCCTGTCTGCGGTGAGAAAGAGTGCACCTTTCTACGAAGCACAGCACTCCAATCATCTGCTTTGCAACATCAATTTGACGATTACTTGCAACAAGTGGAAACTGCTCACCGCAATTAGGCCGACTGCAATATTCACTGTTCGCCTCTGCACATCTTATTTATTTCGTCTTAGTTATGACCGGAATCGTGTCTCTTGTTCCTCAACATTTTCTTCTCATGTTTCTTCTGATTTTTTGCTTTTATTACGGCCTTTTCAATTTCAAAGGAAGCGTTTCTGTGTAAATGGTGGAGTCGGCGCACTTAATTGAAATGCTATTAGGGAGTATTACGAAATGTCATGGTTGTCATGTTGAGGGCGGAAGGCACGAGCTCGCTTGCATAGACGAGTCGGTCAGTGAAAGAATGACTTTGACATTTGATATAAATATTGTGTTGTCTGCGATCATATGCAAACAGTAAATGTGATCTTTCAAAGGGAATCATAACCTACATTACTTTTTATGAATATACATAAAAATAGGCTACTTTAGAGAAAAAAATGTTTGTGAACTAGTGACCATTAGTCACTTTATCCATTTTCTATATCAGCAATAGTTGGCAGGTTACACGTTTTCGATACTTTTATTTGTCAATCCATAAATGGTGATAAGATCTTCTTTAATCTCAATTTCCTGCACTTTTTCTATGTTGTCAATATTAGCAGAGTCCTTATCGCAATGTGTTCGATGATTCCATTAAAAAAGAAGGAATCAATTATTTGACTCTTAAATGAGTTTTTTCAAATCCGATTACTAGACCTGGTTCTATCTACTCACGAACGTGAAATAGATTGAACAAATCCATAAGAACTGCTTCCGTTTTATTTGAAGATGGACTACTCCGGTCGGATATCTCGTTCACTTATTTGAGCGCCAGTTCATTAGCTTTTGTGATAGATTTTTGCAGTCCTCTCTGCAATGAAAACGCAAATTTCTATGAAAATTTGCGTAAACTTAATTAAATGGCCATCAACAACTTTCGCGATATTGGAGAATGCTTGAGGCACTTAATTGCATTTTATGCCAGCAATTACCTTGAATAACTGGTTAAAATGAAAGGTTTTCAACTTAAATGAGCAATGTTGTTGTACTTTCATACGCGCGTGTGTGCGTCAGTGTGTGAGTGAGCACTTCACTGATTATAGAGTAAAGAAAGTCACATTGGAAAGAGTGTGTAAATCAATCAAAGAATTAATTTACATTTCAACTCAAATTACCGCATTACAAGTCAGCGTTACAGCCTTTAATATGTGTGCTTGTGTTGTTGTGCGATCGGAAACAGCAATCTATAATCGCCCCGACTCCCGATGCCGTATAAAAACCAAACCGAAAATTGCATTTAAACACATCAAAATGCAATTACTCAACACAACGTAATTATACATTTTTCAAAACACTAATTGGACTCACTGTGCCAGCAAGCCAAACGCCAAACGAGCGCTCACAGCACACTCGGAGCCTCATACACCCGGCATACTCGGCACACTCTCCCGCAATCCGCTCGTTACACATATCGTTTGCCACGGCGTTTTTAATACAGTAAGTAGTTCCAGGGAAAAATAAATCCATTTTCAAATCGTTGAAGTTCCAACATTTCGCCGACTTGCAAACCCTCAATCCTTAGTGGGCGATACCGTTAGCAAACGAAGTATTGTTGTTGGTAGCGAGCTCACTTCGTTCCCTCCACATATCATTAACACCAGCCACCCGCACTCACATGAACGCCGTTCTGCACTGCCCCCCTCTCTCGCTTTCTCACCTCGTTGACTAACTAGGGGACTCTCGAATTGGCCGCGCTGCAGCAGCTAATGACTTCCTCGCATGTCACAGGATATTTTCCCTTGGCAAATACCGAAGCAATGGATTGTTAGTACATACGAGGAGCTCACTCTCTTGCCCGCGTCTAAGTGTTATGTGTTTGTGTATACTTTGGCATTTTTGCTTGGCGAACGAGGTCGTTTCGTGGGTGAGCATTTAAAATAATGCCGTGTGGCAGCAGCAAACGGCATTTAAGAATTTTTATTGCGGCACATTGTAAATATGACGCGACTAATTGAATGCCGTTTATTGCCAACAGAGCTAGAGAGCTCCTTTCAACCGTCCGCCGCATGGCTAGTTAATCGCCTGGGTGGAAATACTGATATATGACCTTTTCAGCGAAAAGTTTTTGTACAGTTGCTCAGTCGCTGATTCCGTTACAAATAACAAGTTTTTTTTTGTTGTTGCGCAACATATGATTAGTGGCATGGTGAAAAGTTACACATATCAGAGGGTCAGAGTAGTCAGGGGAGAGGGTCGCAAGTGGTCAGGCAATATGGATCTTGAATTGGGATATCTGTGGGAAATGTCTAATTAAATTGTAATTACCAGTTTTACGCTGACTGCACAGACAAATTGGAATTTGAAGTTATACAAGCTGTTAACTTTGAGTGTATGGTGACTAATGTCCTTTGAGCGATGACCTGATGTGATGAGGAACTAAAAGTAGAAATATGTATGTATGTACATAGATTATTCGCACAGCTTTCATCTTAAATATAGTAAGTGCAGATCTCAGTCTAAAGCAATAAAATTGTGAAGCCTTTAGCCCTTTAACTCTTCCCTGGATGACCCTTTTGACTTTCTAGAAATTCTCGAGTTATTCTAAAATAAATATTTTAACAAAAGCAAAATTAATTTCAACGCAATAACTCAAGCACTTGTTCCCTCTCATTCACAGTTAATGATGATGCCACTGATTTACGCTGCAACATGTCGCTGGCGCATCTGCGCAATATGGATAATCACATGGCCTCAATGCTGCAACAATCCACACACGGTAAACATGCCCCATTCCCCAACATGCAGTCATCGCCCGCACATCATCATCAACATGCTGGTGCGTTGCATTTAGGCACACCGCCACCGCCACAACTCCATACCGGCCCACATCACCCGCACCACCAACCGCTCAACTATCACAGCGCAATGATGAGTTTCCCGCATCAGAACATTGCCAACGCCGGCGGTGGCGCCAATAGTCATTTAAACTATCCACCACTCGAGTCCGGCAGCACCGATTCGGGCAGCACACGCACCAGTCCGTCTATGAGCAGCGGCGATTATCTCAATTCAATGCACCAAATGGTCGAGGCGAGTCACTTGCAAGCGGCGCTACATCACCATCATCAACACCCGTCGCACCCGCATCATAACTCACCAAGCGCCGGTCCACCGCCACCGCCTGCGCCACCATCACATTACAGCCACCAACAGCATTTGGCCGCTTTGGCAGCACACGCCCAGGCTCAAGCACAGGCACAAGCACACGCGCAACAGGAGCAAAAATTCGCCAAATCATCGTCGTCACCGCCGACAATGGCTAATCAGTCGACCGCCGCTTCGTATTTCAGTCTCGCCAATGGCTCCAGTGCACTTTGCGGCGGCAGCGGTGGCGCTGTGACAGTTGGCGGCAGCAATCATCACAATCTGCTCGATTACGACGAACGCTCCATGTCTTCGCTCTCGGCCAGTGGTGAGATCGACGCAGGCGATGAGGACGACATGAAGGACGGGCAGGGCGACATGTCGGGCACGATTGATGTTACATCGCCGCAGTCGCCCGCTGCTCTCTCACCTTCGCCGTCATCGAATTACAACAATGCTGTGGCGTCGGCTGCTTCTCTGCAATTTGGCGGATTAAAGCGCAAATCTTCCGTTTCCTACTGTGATGACTTGGATGCCAGCGAGGCGAACGAGCCGAAATTGGCCAACGGAAATGCTTTAGAAAACTATGCAATGAAGAGTTTCGAGGGGATACGTGCGCGCACTTTTGAAGAGGTGCAACAGCAGTCATTAAATGGCAATTGTAATATGTTGGAACAACAGCAGCAACAGCAGTCTCAACAACAGCAGCAACAACTACAACAGCAACAGTTTCAGCAGCGTCACATGGACGATTATCGCTTGATCGGTGGCAACGGGTCCGGTGGTGATGGACAAGAGCGGCTAAACGATGCCGACAGTGTGGTGAACGGCAGTTGTGCATCCAGCGAAGACCTGAATCAGACGAACTCCAGCGAGCAAGGCGAAAAGATAACTTCCGGCAGCGACGATGAAGGTAATAACCGCTTTATGATTGTTGTTTGTATCGTATGTGTGTTCATTTCCACTGAAACTAATTCGCTTTAACAGTAACTCATTTACTTTAAAACTCATAAAATATTTCTGCAAAATTACTTGCCAGTTCAGACTGAGCCATTCCTAACCACAAATTTCTGAGTCTTATAGTAAATCATCAGTGATTTTGAGTACTCTTGTATTACAAATTTCAAAAATAATATCAAAAATGCCGATCTAAAGTCTTCGTTGAGCTTTAGACTTGTTGCGAAGAAAATAAATTGTTAAAAGCTCAACTTTTTAAGACCCCTTAATGAATATACTCGTTTCATCACGCCTACGATTATCAGATGAGTCCATTAAACTATGTATTTTTAATACTTTTTATTTCATTCCTCAGCTCAAGATGACAATTGTTCCAAGAAGAAACACCGTCGCAATCGCACAACTTTCACAACATATCAACTCCACGAGCTGGAACGAGCTTTTGAGAAGTCACACTATCCGGATGTGTACTCACGCGAGGAATTGGCTATGAAAGTCAATTTGCCAGAAGTCAGAGTTCAGGTAAGATTCAATTCAATCGAGATTAGTTAAAGACCTAAGTTAAATTTGATTCGAGATCAGATTAGAACCGATTATTTCCACTTACATATATACATATATTGATAAACTTTACTTCAGACATTTAAAAACATTTCCTAACAATTTGATGTAAGCTTTAACCGTATAATTCGTACGAAGTCTCACTTCGTAGGAAATTAGTTAATTTCCGTTAGTAATTCATTTTAACAAAATACAAATAACGAGGCTATATATACATTCATATGAGCACTGGTTATCCAATTAAGTTTTTTGACAGTGATTTATGGAACTTAAAAGCTTTGTAAAAGTTTGTGGTTAAAAGACGTTGTTCCGTTAAATGCAAATATAGTGTATAACTGTATGTATAAGCAGAGTACTGTTTTCCCCAAAAATGCAAATAACCGCAAACCACCGAATAAACTGACAAGTAAAGGCAAATAACTGTAAAAAATATGCATTTCTTATTTGAAATTTATGTCTCAATCGCTTAAGACAGCCAACCAATTGCTTGCGCAACGTATGGCAGACGAGGGGAGACCCACAAATTAGGAGTTAAATTGTAAGCTCACCTCATTGTGCACGTAACTCGTAACTCCATAACTCCGTAACTCATAAGAAGCGGGCTAAAGTTTTAAGCAAGACAAATATGGGCAATGAAAGTAGCGAGCGAGTCCTTGCCGGCGGAACGATGTACTTGTTTGCGCTTGTCGGTGATTGTGGTAACGTCTACGGTGTCGCCTTCATTGGTGGTAAATTGTGGCAGAACCTCATAAATTCCATAGTGTAGAGTGCAACATAAAAAACACGCACGAAAAGCATTTGCCTCATATTTATGTCTTTCACAGTTTTTTGGGGGAGAACAAATGATATTAAGCTATCCATGTGTGTGAGTGTGTGTGTTCTTGGAAAACCCATCGCTTAAAAAGCCTAAAAATGCAACCATGCAAGGAGTACATAAACCGTAGATGAGTACTCACTTTGCATGGCTGCTTTGCGAAAGTTTATTATTGGAAATATTTGGATTTTGATTAAATTATGGTATTTTTTTTACCAACAGCTTTGACACGACGAAGTTTATAGATAGAGTATTTTAAGAAAGCACAAAGTGAAGTAGCTGAAAGCTGGTGGAATCAAGAAACACCTATGGTAATATTATGGTTCAATAGAGATAATTTATAACATCAGAAATCAGGATTATCTCTTCATTTTTGATAAATAAAATTTCATCGCCTTACATACACTGCGTCATTTGACAGCCACTTAACCTACATACACTTTTTTCTGTATTAAAAAAAAAACTAAGAATCGTTCGATATTTTAGACTAAAACAGTCTCGTAAACCTCTAAAATTCTTTTGTTAGATCTTTGTTATAAGTTATGATCTCGTCTGTGTTGTGTGAATTTGATTTATCCGATGCTGAAGATTGTTCGCTATTATTTTGAGGTTAGTCGGAAGATAAAATAGACACCAAGTAGTCTTGGTGGTATACATATCTGACTATTGCACTATGGAGGATGTATAAAATAATAATGGACATCGTGATCCACTCATAAAATGGCGTTTTCATGAGGTTTTTTCAAGAGATCGTTATAGTTTCATATACTTCATATACAAGTATTCAAGGTCTCACGATGTCTTTCAATTAAAAAAAAAGCACGTTTATGAAAAAAGTTATTTGGAAAGCTACACTTTGTGATTAACCATCTAATAGACACCCATAACATTCTATTTTTTTTAATTATCAATCATTTGCAATAACAAAATAAATATTAAACTCATCGCTTTATTGTTCATAAAAAATATGAAGTTTTTCTCAATTAAATTTGCATGAAATATATTTCAAACCAGTTACCTGAGGCCATTGCTTTATGTATGTATATATCTGCATTTGACATTCTCGCAAAAAAATATATATTTTATTCGAAAATGCCTCAGGACCGCCAACCCGCGCATAGACTATCAAATTTCGTGATTTGACAAATCATTTTTATTGACTAAACATTACAACAAACAACAACCACAGGACGTAAATAAAAATTGTCACCACACCAACACAAGTCGGCGCAATAAAAATGTCGTCTCACTTTGTACGCTAAAAGTTGAGCGCCTCACACGCCCCCTCCGTTAGTCCCCCGCACGAAGTGGCAAACAAGCCGGAGCCAAACGCGACGGAGTTGGCTGGTGAATTTTTAGCCACTTTGCGCTCTGCTTCAATTCATACTACCCCCAGCACCTTACTCCTCGCAGACACAGACGACGAAGTCAAAGCAAACGAGAAACTACTCTGACAATAAGACAGAATCGTCAAATGGAATTGCAGTGTTGTAACTGCGTTGCCAATGAGAGTGGTTGGGGGCGGTTGCTGGAGGCCGTAAAAAGGGGTTGCGCTGCGCCGCGCTGCAAATTGGTGACTGCGAGCAAATTTTTCGTCGTGAATTGAAATTTCATTTGAAATTTCATCACGTGCACAATTGGTTTATCAGCAGTTATAGATGGCGCTTTATGGCGTTCGGCCCCTATGTGTCACTTTGTCAAATTGACACGAATTCAAATTGTGTCAAATACCAAGATGCGCCGCGTCGCACAACCCTTTCCGCAGTGAGGTGGTTTTTTGGCGGCCCGTTCCAGCGCAAAGCTTGTAAAAACCTCAAATCGCTTTGCGGTTAAATGGAGGGCAACAACATGCGAGTGCTGGTGGAGCCTAGTGCGAGGCGTGCGAGGGGAGAGCGAAGGGGTGTGAGGCAACGGAAGCGGTCTCATGTCGTTTAGGTATTTTGCTTGCATTTGCCTGGTTAAATTGCTTTGGTTTAGTGGTTTGCGGCCTCACATACATTGTTGGTTTAGATGGAAATTTGTTTTGATTAAGTTTCGTTTGGCCTCTGCCCTATGCACTCTCCCCAGCCAAGCTGTTGCCCTCGTTAAGCGCACATTTGTATATACAAACTTACAGTGCTCACTTCCTTTTTGCGTTCGAAATCAAATGGAAAACTTTTATGTGCTTACAATAATATTCGTTTTCGTTTCGTTTTCATTTTCGAAATCACATTCACATTTTCATATTTTTTTTTGTTCCCCACTTTATTGGTGTTGTTCTTGTTGCTCTTTCCGTTGTTGCTGTTGTTGTTGTTGTTTTATATTTGTATTTTATTTATTTATTTGGTTGCAATTGAGTGCGGCTGATTGTCGTTCCGTTAGTTGGTTTATTCGCTCCGTAATAGAATTGCTAAATGTTAGTTTAAAAAGTTTGATTGGGTTTTTTGTTGCGGTAAATTGCATTTCAATGAGTTGTTAGTATCCTTTTGGCATTGCCATTGCCTTTGCCTTTTCACATTGACAATAGTTTGTAATCTAAATTTAAATGGACACATTTTATGGCTTTGTAAGTATTTCGAGAATGCACACACCTCCATATTTATTTTTGTATGTATGTATGTATGTATTTGCTAATGATATCGTAATAATATGACATCAAGCCTTAAGATTAAGCCTTGGGAGAAATTCACCAAAGTATGTGTTACGACGTGATTATAGAAAGTAAGGACCTTAGTACAGTTAAGAGGTCTGAATTTGAAAATTTTTAACATATAATTTCTGACAGAATTAGACGTTACAGCATGATAATATAGATAATATAGTGAAACGTTTAATCTTTCTTGAGACATAGTAGATCTGAGTCTCTTTACCGAGGAAGAGATTCGCATAATTAAATTTGAAACCTTTAGGGGAAATAACCTTTCCAAAAACCTCCCAAAATTGGTAAAATTATCCGAACTAACTTTCTTTGAGTGTCTACACCGACGAATATTTTTCACCAGATATCGTGGTCAATAATATGCTAAACGACGAATGTTTCATAAAAAGCGAATTGATCTTAAAACGAAGACTCACCATGATCCCTTTCAATATTATGCAATAGCTATGAGTAATGTGCTGAACACATAGAAGACGACAAGCGACGAGCGACATCTGTCAAATATTAAAATACACGCGTTCTTATGGGCACAGATTTTTTGACAACAGCACGACTACGCGACAACAGGCTTGTAGTTGTCGTTGTCGCCAAATTAGAAATGTTTCTAATTTTGCCGACGACAATGGCCGCTGTAGAGCTCTACAGCAGCTGCCACTAACATGTGAAATGTAAAATTATTCAAAGCTCTCACAAGTATGACGTTATTTTGCCAGAAGAAACGTAAAATAGCTTTGATATATCATTTATAATAACAATCGATTATTTAAAACAAATAAATCGCCAATTTACATTTTTTGCGTAAATAATTTCACTTTAAACTAAATATGTAAATTTTATTGAAGTGAAAGATGTTAGTAGGGCAACAATGAAATTGCTTTTTGATATGTCGCTGCCGTCTTCAAAATGTTCAAGACGCTGGCTTCAAAGCGACATTTGTGGTCAGCCGTCGCTACGTCGTGTCGTGTCGTCGTCTTTGTGTTCAGCACTTAAATCCCCACTTACATTTCCTAGCATAGTTATTGGCAGGAACCGTGTTAGGTATAGATTTTTTTGGATAATAACTATCAGATAGATCAAGAGGGAAGCTGGTGATAAACAGTACCTCGAACTAAAATTATTGATTAATAAAAAAATTAACAATATTTCAAGACCCCTTAGAAAGTCAAATAATATAATTGCGCCATTACAAATCCACATAGCAAATTTATGCTAATTCCCTCCTTCCAAAGGTTGCATAACTAACTAATCCGAGCTCCTACACTTAAGCACTCCCATAAATATATGTATATGTATTGACACGTATGTGTGTGTGTATCCATATGTGTCAGCAGTTATGGAGAATTATTCAATGAGTATAGAATTACAAAAATTTGCTTATCGCAATCTTTACGATTACTTTTGTTGATTTCTAAATGCGATGCATATAAAATTTCGACAAACACAGGTTAACGAAAAAAAACAACAAAAATTGGACAAATCGAAAATAATTTATTGCTATGTAAATGAGAGCACCAAAAATGGTGATCGGTGAATTGGGTATTAGGAAAAATAAAAGTCAAAAGTAGTAATAAAAGCAGGCATGAGATTGACATATACGAGTGCATTCGGAAACACACACCAACATACATACTATACACAAATGCATATATGTACGTATGTATGAACTAATTTATGTTCGCATGAATATTGGAGATTGGTTGCGCTGGCGTGACATGTGCAACACGCCACACATTATACACCTCAGTATATATTCAGTTGGTAACTCAAATAGTGCGCCGCCACTAACAACAACTACACTCACCCTTTCATACATACATATTCAGGACATAAGGCAATCAATATGACAACGCAAAGGACAACTGCAAAAAAAACAAAAAAATAAAATGAAATCGAATCAGTAAACAAATAAAAAAAAACTCAATAAAGCAAACGATATAAAAAATAAATAAATATACGATAAATAAAAATAACAATAACGGCAGGAGAAATTGTATAAAATAGCGAAAAGCAATAGCGAATGCAATAAAAATCTATTTTATTTGTTAGTGAAATGCCATTTTTATTTGTTTTTGTCATTTTAACGAGATAGATAGATACCTGTGCGAGCAGCCAAGAAACAACAACGACAGCGACATATTTATATAATATATATGTATGTATATAATATACATCCTTGAACACAATTGATTGCCAGTCTGCATGTGAGTGGGTGCCCGTGTGGCTGTGGGTTGGGACGCTTTAGAGGTGACGTATGTTTACGTTCTTCTTTGACATATTGACACTCAACATCTTACCGTCACACTTTAAATACATACATGTGGAAAGCATATTTGTGGCTGGCTGCTCATTGCCGAAGTGGGAGGAACACAATTTTTATTTGACAGTTTTATGCTATGATTAAATCATTTTCCTTTAGCATTGTAATTGATAGTCCCGGTGTGTTTATTGGTTTGCTTTGCTTGCCTTCACATTTATTTGCAGAAATTGTGTCTCCGCAAACCAAGTACAGTTAAGAAAAATTTGTTTAACATTAATTTGTTTATTATGCACGCACGTCTAGGGTCATATAAAGGTTTTGATTTATTTTTTAGTTCGCATTAGTGAAGACTAATTTATTAGATATTACGTAAATTGCACTTTGCGGTAACAACCAGTGTCAGTCTGATTCCTACTGAATTTCGTATGTGAATTTATAAGCATATTTCATTTATAATATACATATTTCTCATTATTCGTATGTATTTATGTACGTACATATATTCGTAGCAGATACATTCACTTGTGCGCCACTGACTTCCGCTTTCACAAACCTCACGCTTTGCACGCGTTGCTTTCTATTCAACACTTTCAAATGCGATTCGATACAGTCAATCAATCTTTTGTTGCAGCCTTTTGGTTTTGTATTAATTAACTGTAATTATCTAGTTTTTCCAATGCATTAGGCTTTAATTAACCCTTTCACTCACACATTCAAACGCATAAAGAACCGCACACTCACACATAAATGCCACCAACGAAACATGCTGTCGAACTCCCACATTAGCTGTCTGTGGCTAATTCAGCGTGTGATTGCATTCCTAAGAAGCTCCAGTTCAACTCCATGAAACTGAAACTGAAGATTATTTGCGACCTCAAAACTGTCAGCTAGCTGTAGAAGCATACTCGTCCACCCCTTACCTATTTGCTTCTCTGTCTATTATTATTATTATATTTGCTCTTCATCTCAATCATCGCTAATTCTCTTTCACCAATCTCTTGCCACTTTTCTACTCGCTCTCATTTTCGCCATGCGGCTTCGGTGGAATGTCGTAAAAAAGTTTCATTTATTATCTGCTTGTCATCTGTGGCTGAACTATTTATTTTCCTGCATCTCTCCCTTACATATTGTCTCCATCCGCTCTACATCCTTGAGTTTCCCGCCTGACAATCACAAGTGTTTATGGTCACACCATAAAATGATTGGATTATCCTTTGCTGAGACAAGTAACAAAAAATTGTGTTCGACGTCACGGTTAATTATGACCGAAAGACAGTTCGAAAACGTCAGTCAGCCAAAATCCGGCACTTAATGTGAAAATTAATGCTTTGGAGTTGTGATAGAAGCTTTAGATGTAGATTTTTTTATCCTCAAAAGTTTGCTTTCGTAATCGAAAGATCTCTTTATCACATATTTAAATATCACCTTTGGATCTAACGAAAAATTTGTCACTTTTTAACTTATCTGAGAATGGTGACCGTCTTCAATATGGAGTCTCGAAACCATATACATAAAATACCCTTTATTCCTCGAGTACTAAGTGAAGTGAAAGACAGTTCGTATGTTCAATCCTTGAACGTTGTATATGACGATTCAGTTTCTATATATTTCGAATTATTCACAATTAGAATTCCATTGTAATACAAATACCTTTATATATACCACTAAATCATTTGTATGTGTTCTAATTTGCCCAAAACGACCACAAGCAGGCAAATCTCTCGGGTATTCTCAGCTAACTGGACTCAGGCTAGCGCATTTTTGTAGAAGAACAACAATAATCATTATTACCTAAATGTGTTTGTAAAGCTCCCATGGGGTTACAAGCAAATTTTTCCTGACAATATGTTCTATTAACTGAATTATTTAATGGTAGACGGGGAGACAACAACAAATGGTGTGATGAAATTGGTTATAAATAGCCACTTGATGATTTAATAAACACAATGAAAGCGATAATTTTGAAATCCAGTGGGAAAGTTGTGACCACTGATTGGAAAATAGATACAGTTAAGTGAATGAAGTGGTCGTAGGAGTACATAATTGGTAAGAGTGGTGGGGAAATGTTATTCAAAATCAATTCGAAAAATTACTGTAGGGTTCTTACAAAAACCCTACATTTGGGGCGTTATAAATGAGCTATTTGGGGACTAATAAACAAATATAATTTGTGGCGTAATAAAATTAAAAATCTATTAGGCTCACAGGTTAAAATCCTATGTTGATCAAGGCTCCAGGCAGAAATTGCCAATTGATAATAAAATATTAGATAGTCAAGATTAGTCTTGATTTTTGACTAACACTAACAAAGCTGGATATCATGTATCGATAAAGTTCCTTACACTTCCTTTAAACGATTAATTTCAACTCCACCGAATTAACTTGTTTAGTAGAATAAATGGGATCCAATGTTTCAACCAAAGATGAAGTAGTCATGAAAGATTTCCGAGAAGTTTTACCTCCTACGACTAGGTGAACAAGGAGCTCAGAACAAATGGATCTTGTGAATGACCATAGATGAGAGTATCTATGTAGTTTGTTTGTTTTGTGTAAATTTTTTATGTAACCCGAAAATCTCATTGAAACCATGCGTTCAAGCACATTACTAAATCTAATTATAAACAGACAATCAATCACGTGTCTACACCAAGTAAATACTTTAGCTGAGCACATTCTATACCAAAATATGGGTTTCAAATTTCACATGAGTTTGCACCGCCTGCTTCGTCAACTGCTTTGAAGGCGGTCGACTGCTCCTTAATTCTTACATATACATACATGTGTAAGTGCATATGTAATAATGTTCTTAGAGCGCTGCCAGACAATACTAATAATAATAAATAAAGCGCATGCAAACAAAAATCTCAATAATCAAACTGTCAATTTAAATCAATCCAAGCTTAAGTTGTCAAAAATCGAAACGAATCAAAAACGAATGCACAAAGCTTGGGAATTTCAGTGACCTGACATATTCGAACACACACACACATGAAACTTTTCAGCTAAAGGTAAAATAATGCTACATTTACATATGTATATGCATCTAAGTAAGTGAATGTGTGTGTTTGTGCGGCAGATTTTCTGAGAATATTTACATGCGTTTATGAAAAGTGTCACCGCAACAAGAATATTTACTCAAATCTGCTTATTATTTAACAATTGTTGTTGTGACATGCAGCGAGAGGATGAGTGAATCGAAATTGTGATTGTTGTTGTTGTTTACTTATAGCGCGCACTAATTACGACAGCCAAAGCCGATTATGATACCAAATGGAATGTTTTGAGTGAAGCTAAATGGCTAAGCGGGTTATAAATGTAACAACAACAACAACAAACGCAGTTAAAGAACGAGTAAAAGTAACGAGCTGCCAAGTAATATGTAAATTACACCGAAACTTAATTACTATATAGCATTACATACATAAATACATATGTATATACAAATATGCACCATAAAAGGTAAACCGTGTTTGCGCCCCACACCGCTTGCCGAACATTTCCGCTTTCAATTAATTTCTCCCGAAACTTTTCCGCATTTCTTTGGCACTTTGCCTTCTATGAACAAATAATTTTTATTGTTTTGAATAATTTATGAAAGACTACCAATACATACACACACACACACCCGTTCCTACTACTATTCTATACTAATGGGGCGCCAGCTTGTTATTTAATCAGCAGCGAAACTGGCGTGCGCCGAGAAAATTATGATGTGCTAATTAATCACTTCCCAATTTTTGGTGACTCAATTTAGCCGAGCGTTGCTCAAGCTCGCATAAACTAGAACTAGCTATAAAATGGGAATAAATCATAAAAATATGTGTGACTTTAATAATGTGTGCGTTTGTATGCATTTAGTGCGTGCCCCACGAATTTTCCGCTTTGCACGCAAAATAATTAAAACATCAACTAAAACGTCAAAACAGGATGAAGTTTTAATTTATGCTGCGGCGCCCTTCACTCACCTCGCTGGCTCGCTCACCCACCCAACAACCGCCGAAACCAGCCATGCAAATATATGTATATACAAAAACAATGTTGCACTAACTCACTTTGTCATAACAAATTATGCATAATCAGCTGGCAAGCGAGCTGCTAAACTCGTTAGTGTTCGGCGGTGGGGTTACTAGCCGTCTATGAGTCCGTGCACCAACCATCACCTGCATTCATAATTCACCTGTGAGCACTTTAACAACTCCATCAATTAGTTGGCGTTTTTTTTGTTTTTTGGCTTTTCATGCGTGTGCGACAAAGGAGCGAGTGAAACAAGCAAGTGGCCTTGATGCCATGCCATTACCTCTACCACTTTCCCTTTCCACTTAATTAGGTTCTAGCTAATATAATTGTAAAAGTTTAGTTTGTGTGCCTCATTATTCGATTGCTCATTCTGTGAATATAACTAATTGAAACATAAAATCAGCATTGAAGGGGGTAATTCGTTGACACCACTAGTGTATGAGAAGTTAATGAAGGTTCTTGCTCAGTATAGTTTAGTCCTAATAACCTAGATCTAGTAGTGAATAGTTTAGTTGTTCTATGATAAATTTAAGAGAACTTTTCTCCGTCTGTAAAAGTCACGCACAACTCTCTCGTTATCCACGGCCGCAACCAACTTCAAGCGTTAGCATCTGATACTCATATTCATAACAAGAGCCTTCACCCCATTATTCTCAGTCAATATAAAATTTGTGTCATTAATTCGATGTTTTGATTTCCGAAATCGTGTTAAATAATAAGAAAACAAAATTATAAGTAAACCTAAGGCAAGTGAGAATAATTTCTTCGGAGGACTATAATCAAAATTTCAGATCAATATTTTTTATATTAAATATTGCGCCTGGAGTCTGCACTTCTAAATCGGTGCCGGTGATGGAGGTCGTGCGATGCATCTGAAACAGTCGAACCAAATTTTTTTTTAATTTTTATAAGTTTTTTTTTCTTTATGAACTAAAAAAATACCGAAGAAGTTATAAAATTCCAAATTTTTTCGAAGTTTAAAAAAAATTCACTTGTTTAAGAAAAAAAATTGACTTTAGTTGCAAAACAAGTAGTTTAAATAATACTTTTGTCCAACTTTTTTAGTTCAAATAGAAGATAATTTAATACTGAAGCTAGATCACTGTTTTTTTTCGATCGGCACCGTTTTCTAACACTTGTGAAAATGAAAACTCGAGAAAACGCGCTTTAAAGGTCTGCCTGAGCATTCGCATCTGCTCGACGCTCGGCCACTAAAACTGCTCTAGCTTCGCAAATATATCGAATTGGCCTCTGGAATTTTAAAGACATATTCTTGGATAGTTTTGGAAGAGATTTAAAACAAAACAAAAAAATCGATTTTTTTAAGCCTGTAAAGCAGTAACAAAAATGTTATTGACTTCGTTCAAAATTATTTTCGAATAAACATACAACTATGAAATCCCAAAATTTACTGTCTAAACTACTCCCCTCCGTTTAGAAGCACCATACTGCCTTAACGCGTCAGGTGTCATTCACCGCCCCGTGAAACAAGTGTGAATAGAAGAGGAACAAGTGTGTCATAATGCATCATTTATTCAATGTTTAAACAAACATAAGCTTGTAAATGCCCATTTACTAAGTAATTTGAAAAGAAAAAAAAAATAATTTTTATTACGCACAACCACTTTCCACCCCGACTCACTTGCCTCAAAAGGTGTCCTGCCACCAAGCACTCAACACATTCGCCCTCAGCAGTTGCTTTTATAAAATTATGAATATTTTTCAATTTGAGCGCTTAAATGCGTCATAATGAGTTGCACATCTGTTGTTGTACTTGTACGGTCGCACATAAATATGTTGCACACACGCAGACACTCGGCGCTGTAGCATCCACATGAATGCTGTTGCATGAGCGTTGTATGTATTGTTGTAATAATGTTGTTATTGTTCATATTGTAACTGTAACTGTATGAATGGCTGTTGACAGTGTTGTTGTAGCAACCGTTCTGCAAAAAAAAACAACGGTGTTTATATTTAATGTTAAATGTTTTGAAGTGTGGCAGAAGTCAGAAATCGCTCGCCCGTTGTTTTGGCAACAAAAGTGAAGTCATTGGAATTGCATTATGAAGAGCACTTGTAGATTTTGTGTTGCTGTTGTTCTTATTGTTGTTTTTGCAATTTATTTGTTGTACGCTCATATTTCGTGTCAGATGTCAAGTGGGTGGTGCTTCACTTTGATTTTCTGATTCTTTTTTTTCCTGTTCTCCCCGTTTGTTTTTGTTAATGTTGCGCATAACGGGAAAATTGTTAAAAGATTCAAAATTGAATTAACCAACAAATTGGATTTGTGCTCTGATTTTGAAAGTGATTACCGGTGACTTGGAACAAGGGTGTTTCATTGATGGTTATCTGACGAATATGAGATGATTTCATATTTTGGAATAACATTGCATTAGTAGACGAATTTTTTATCGAAACGTTTTGAGTGAAATGACGCTGTTTTAAGATACTTTGTAACGATGCCCAAAAAACGTTAGTTGTTTACTCGTCGCAAGAGTTCGAGATTCGACCATCTAAACAAACATATAGTGGACCAAGGTTTAGAGTAAAATAAATGAGTTCAATTCAAAGATATTGTCTTCTGTAAAACAATCCCCACATTCTCGAATCCTTAATATTATTTAAACTCGATTTAAGTGAAGACTCCAAATTCCTTTTTCGTAGATATTACATAACTCTGAGGTCTTGACAAATCTTGTAGAAAAGTGTGTAACACTTACACCCCGATGTTCCAAAAGTCCCAATGTTTTATATACCAATCTACGAAGTTTTAAATTTAAATATGTATTTTCATTTAAACCTTTTATTATATGAAAGATGGATCCATTGGAAAATATCGCCAAGTCTTCGAAAACATGCTAGAGTGTCACTTCTTTCTCAGACACCTGACCCAGATCTTCCTAATATATTGTCACAAAGTCTCAAAGTTAGCCTTCTTAACTAATAAAGGTTAAATTAAATGAAAAGTATTCTCGATGACCTATATTCTGAGCTCAGTGAATCTGCAGTAAACAACTAATGGAATACTTATTGCTTATTCATCTTTAATTTCCAAAGATAAAGCACTGCTCCCAAAGAATTCTACCCAACTCTGCCTTTAAATGCCAAATTATACTAGATTATAAGGAAATAATACAAAGTGCGCCACAATTATCCCACATTATAGCGCTCAGTAATAAACCAAATAAAAGAGCTGCTCCGCCTACTGCCAAACCCGACTTGAGCAACAAAGCCCAATTGTTAGCCTTCGCTTTCGTTTGAGACTTCTTCGTTTTATCCCTACAATTGCATACGCTTTGTGCGCACCGACAACCATAATCGAAGGTCAAATTCGTGTCGCAATTAATTAAAACGCAATACGCGCAATAAACCAGCCGACGCGGCGGCCACAAAAGAAAAGCTTCACAATTGAACGCCCGCCCGCCAAACGCTGTGTTCCGAGGCGGCGGCGGAGCAGAAGGAGAGCAAGTTTCAGCGGCGGCATCTTCAGTACTTTGTAGCGGCAACAAGTCCTTTTCAGCGGTTTTTTCCGCCTATATCTTGTCGGCATGCCACAATGGCATCCAATTACAGACGCGTCCTGCGCGCTTCATGGTTCCCTTCCTCCCGGCCACTCATACCTACGGAGATGCTTGTTCATCCATCGTGTGTTGTGTGCTCCACTTCTTCGCGGTTAGGTCTCATCCTTTTGTTCGCTGATAACTTTACAGCGCATTGTGTCCTGCAGCCTTGTACAAACAGCAGATTGTTGTTGTTGGTGGCTGGTGGCTGGTGGTGGTTTCCAGTTGCATACTCAGCCTAGAATTACCAACTTCGCAGAAAGTAGTCACACATTCGATGTTTCTTCTGTAAATGCGAGTGTGTGCGTATGCTAAAGAGAGTGAAATAGTATGAGTGTGTGTGTGAGCTTTGCTTGCGTACGTTCGTAATTGAAGTTGTGAAGTGTGCGCTTCTAACTGGGCCAATGCCTTGAAATGCAATCGCTTGTCTGTAGAAACATATGTGTGTGTGTGTGTGTGTATGTGACAATCATCGTTGCTCATTTGACAGTTTTTGGGCCTCAAGCATTTGTTTTTCTACTTTGCGAGGTAATGAAATGAAGTTGAGCGGAATTGAGACGCGACACGTGATGTGGATTTGTATGTTCACGCTTGGAATGTCAACTCGAGTTATTCGAAACAATTCTTCTAAGCTACTTTGCGCGTCTTTTTTGATTTCCCATATCGACTTATGTAGCCGTGGCGGCGGCTAATTTTCAAAACAAAAATTCAATATTCACTTTAGCCTACTCTTAGTGCAACTCTGTTAAGTTACTGCCTAACCCTGTAGTTATGTCTAGTTTTTTTGTTTTTTTCACTGCGTTTCATATTAAAATATGTATATGTGTTTACCAACCAACATACGCACTTTATTGCCGGTATATTCATTTGCTATGCAGAAATCCACCTTGAACTGTCAACACATTTCACCGTAGAAATCAAAAATGAATATCATAAATCACTTCATCCCCCGAGCCGGCCAGCCAGGCTCCTTGCCAGGAAGCAAGCAAGGGATCACGCCAAACATAACCTCACTTGACATATGCAACAATAAAAGAAACAACAATGACATTAGCAATGCTAAGCGCAAACATACGAGGCACACACGCTTACACCGTTACATAACTGCACAATCGTAACGGAAGGGTCCGCCGTTGCGTGCGGTAGCGTGAAGTCGAAACTCTCGAGTGGGAAACTTTTCCGACGTCAGCCTACACAATGAAGGCAAACAAATAGAAATACAAAAAAAACAGACGTGCGTTTAAATGCCAACCCCCTGGAATACGGTGAATTTGTGTGGTTTTATGCCTTTATGCAGCCGTCTCCAGTGTTCGCGTATGAATATGAAGCGCACAATTCGCAATAAAATTACATTTTTTCGGTAGATTACACACGAAATTACATTTGACAGATGAAATTAATGCACTCACAAATAAATATCATTGAATTATGAGCAAAAAAAAAAAACAAAACAACAACAAAAACAGAAATATATGCGAAAATAATCTACATAAATTCGTTATGCAAAACTAATGCTGCCTAATGATGATATTTTCGTTGTTGTTGTGTTTTATGAATTTTGTTAATCTCCATATTGAGAGTGGTGTAATCGTATGTCTCTGCGTAACATTGATATTAATTGATAATTAGGCCCATTGTCTCGAAAGTTTTGTTGTCTAAAAGTCTCTGTCTCTATGTAAAACCTATAGTACTAAATTGAAAAATGAAATTTTTGAAGAAAGCGCAAATTTATGACTAGAAAAGTTATATGAAAGGCCTCAGCGAGAAAGTATACAACGAGATGGCAAACCTCAGTCTGTTCTATATGTAGCTCCGATTAAAATGTCAAAGTCATAATGATGAAGAATCATCTTACTATTATTAGAGACTTTGCGTATAGCATAGGTATCTCAGTTTGTACATAAGTAGTTTTTTTTTTTTTGATACTATATTTCGTGGAGGACTGTTTCCAAAATACTTAATTTTGCCTTTAATAAAGAGTTTGGTTTGCTCAGAGAGTTATAACTCCAAGAAACGTGGTTGTACAAACAAATTACAAAGTTTTCTTTGCTGACTTCTCAAATTATGGGTTTAGAACGCATACAAAAGGATCAGTTGGCGCAGAAACATGCAAGCCTTATGCCTATAATATTATGAAGCTGTGCATCAAAAATCAAGGCCAAGTGCCTCAGTATCCTTGTGTGGGAAAAATATGCATCTTTCCTGAAAGAAAATATCCAAGAAAGAACGATCGTGGTATCCAACATTTGTCGAGAATCACAACTCTCTTTAAATTACAAAAATTCGCTGCATATAATTTTTCAATTCATAATTTACGAGTACATATATAATTTGTTTCCACCTTTATACTGCAAGTTGCCGCTCAGAGTTCCACACACACACTGGTTTTGCCAATGCCGCCGACAACGACGTCAGTCCGGTTCATGCATTGTGCTTATTACATTTAATAAGCAAAGCAGCACATGAGCAAATATGAGTTTTTATTTACTCAGCTCTTGTTTGTCAGCTATTTGACATAAGTGGCCTTATTTATAATAAATTACGGTTTTGTGGTGTAAACAGTAGTTTGGACCGAGGGTGTAGAACAATTAACACATTTTGCACCTTTTCACATTATTTCAGTTCAAACATTTTCATTTTCGTTTTTTTACCGTACCGTTACCGTATTCAGCATGTTGAAATTTACAACTATTTGCGAGGGGGTGTATGAATGGAAAAAGGTAAAAAATAAAAATATATATGTATATATGTATATATGCGACTACTGTGGGTTACTTCTTTTGTGTTGCTGAAATATGGTATGGGTAATTAATTCTGTTTAGTTGACTTATTAGATAGGGTGGTCCATACCGAACATACTCGTTATTAATCCGATATTATGATATTTAATACAGCAAAAACCAGAAAAAGCACAACTTTAACCGATCTAGAAAATACGAATTAAATAAATTTCTGAATTCTAAATTTAATGTATATGGTTCAAAAAAAAAATATGAAGTTCTTGAGATATTACTTGAAATTTTTCATACTTTATTGAGTTCCATATTCTAGAAAGCTGAAGACTTTTATCTTTTTCTCTTCAAAAAGCCTAAAAGTATGTTAAAATATTTTGAAATACAGTGGAACTTCCATAACTCGAACTTCTATAAGTCGAAGATCGCCATAACACGAACTTTTGTATAGGCAATAGCGAAAAAAAAATCGAACTTTTCGACCAGGGGATAATAAAAAAATTAAAATTTTACTATCGAGGCAGTATTTTAAAAGAGTCTCTCTATATCATATAGAGGCTAACAAAAAATATTAATGATATTATACTTATGGATTACATAAATCGGGTAACAAAGGCATGGGATACAGACGTCAGGAGCCCAATAATAGCAAAGTGCAACAAACCAAATTACAGAATACATGTTTTAACGTATTTAAATAAAACTTTTTGCGAAGTAAATAACTAAAACTATGGATAAATCTATAATTTACAGCTTTTTGAAAAAATCATGTTTTAATGAAAATTTCTATAACTCGAAGTCTCTTTAACTCGAAGCTTTTTGTGGATTATGGTGATTCGAGTTAGAGAAGTTCCACTGTATTAGGAATTTTTGAGATTTTGTGTGAACAAGATTTCTTGAGGAACCGCCCTAATACTTCTGCAAGCTTATTTATTTAGTTTTAAGTATTCGGAATTTTATATCAGTCAGTTCCGAATGCTTTTGAACATCTGTTCTAAAAAGGCAGAATTAATAAAGAAATCATAAGCTGTCACTATTTAACGTGTGGTGTAAGGTTTAATTGTGTTATAATAATTAAATGGATATTGACGCCTTTGACCTCAAGGGTTAACGTTATATTAATGTGAATGTTAGAATAAGAAATATAATAAATTAAATATTAAAAACTACGAGTTGGTTTTAAAGTTCAGCAGTATTCGTCACTTCAAAATTCATACAAAATTAACAAAAATATTCAATATAATAAAATATTTAAATTATTTTTTAATTTAATTAATTCTCCGTACTCACTTTACCTGATCTTTAGGAAGTTTGCACAACTATTAGGGAAACAAATCTACAACAAATCAATATACATAATATACATTTTATTAACCATTAGTGTTTATACATATACATATGTGCATATAAGTATGTATTCTTTGTATATATGTGTATATGTTTGCGTTCTTTGTAATTTATTTACATTCCATCTTATTTGTTGCTTGCTGCAACAGCTTCTTTGTTTCCTTTGTGTGTATTTGTGTTGTATTGTTGTGCCAGCCGATTTAACTGCTTATTAAGCGAGTACAAATAGAACGCCCAGTGTCACAAACAACACCAACACCAGCCAACTACCAGTTACAAGCAAGCTCTGCAAGCGGTACACCCGAACGGTATTGCCACCTTCCGGTCGTCGACCGCCACAGCGCCAGCGCCTGTGGCAGGCATACGCCTTTGAAGGAGCTAATTAAATACATGACGACACGTGCTGCACAGCGCAAATAGTCAACATATTCGCCTTCTTCCCCCACGCTCGAAAAGCAGCACAGTTGCGCGCTGATTCTTATTTAATTCTCTATTATTCCTTGTGTTTGCCAAAGTAGCAGATTTCAGCTTGCAACAAAATGTCAACGTTGTAAAGTTAAATGTCAACCGGCAGCAGTGAATTGTGACAAAAACAATAAACTGCAATACAACACGTCGACATCGTGGGTGTATGGGAGGACCAAGTGCGTAGCTCAGTGGCTACTCCGGCATTCGGTTTGTGGCAAGCGCCGTGATTGACACAACTTCAATGCTTTCTGTATCCCTTGAAGGTGGCAATTTGCCGAACTAAATATTTTGGATTCTTGTTCCATGCTTATTGTTGTTTTTGACAAGATGCGCGTGTGCCGCGTTGTGTTACACCATAATTACGTGGAGGAAGGGAGTGCTTTACACTCAAGTCATATACATAAGTATGTTAATACCGATATTTTCGATTACAGTCTCGAATGTTAGCTTTCACTATTTTTAAATAAGGCAAAAAAATGTTATTTAAATTTTTTTCAAACATTTTTTGGAAGTTTTCGAAGTTTTCTTCGACAGATTGAAGATATTTTACAGAGGGAAAAGGGAATGGTTCAGTAAAATCATAATTTTTTATTTACAGAAATCTAGTAAGAACTATTTTAGAGCTCTACTAAGTATTTCATATATATAAATATCATTTCAGTTTAAAGCGAAGTTCACCTTCAATACCAATCATGATTTGAATTAGCTTTTTTATTTTCGAATATTTTTTCTAACATTCATTAATCAGCAGAATAAACTCTTTATTTTACCTGCTTCCCTCCGGAGAAGCTCCTTGTACTCCTTTGCGTTTTGTGAATTGTATGGAAATTAATATCCTTGTCGGCATTTAAACTAATTAAAACATTTCATTGGCATTTGTTGTCTTCATTAAAGAGCTAAACAATGCTGACATAAAGAACAAGATAAAGCAACGAAAAAAATTGAAAGCCAAACTCACAGGATGTGTTTTGTTGGCGAAAAAGCCGAAGCCGACAACGGGCGGAACTAAAAATTAAGCTTTCGCCAAAGCAAAAGCAGAGAAGTTAAACTAATGCCGCAAAACAATGGATCCAAAAAACTCACTAGCCTACAACAACAAACATATGCAAACATTGTTGTTGTCGTTGTACTCGCCTGGTCGATGTCATGTCATAATTCTCTGTGAATGAAGGAGTTTTGTTTATAATTATGACAGGAACCTTTCATTTGCCGCCTGCCCGCGCCACACCGCTCGTCTCTACTCATTGAATTGGCTTCACATGCACTATCCCACTCACACACACTGCCAGACAGTCGCTTTCTGCGCGCGAGCATTTTGCTTACCTGGTCTACGGCGCTGTCACCGAAGTTTTGTCGCTCCGCAAATGCGCGTCCTGTAATTATAACTGCGGGGCACTGCACTTTTGAGCAGCAGCGCCATATGCAACACACTCGCTCACACACACACACACACACATTTATGAATATATGTAAATATAGATTTTTGTTATTTTAAAATATGAAAAGCGAACGCAAATGATTTTAATTGAATTAAGCCTTTCGTCTGTCCTGTCAACGCGCCCTCCCTTCGGTATGCTTTCGCTCTCAGCGAAGTTCACACAGTTAGGCGCCGCTATCAATGTCCTGGAACGCCGCAGGATGTCGGCGCGCATAAAAATCTCGCCCACAAGCAGACATACTGTGTGTGCGCTTGTGAATTTATTATTAACATAACCCAGTAATTAGTTCTCTTTTGAGCACATATTACAAACCAACGGATATCCACTTTTGCATGTGTACATATGTACTTCACTCAGCCGTTACTCAGTCGTGTTGCTACAATTTTCTTCTTGATTAGATCGCTCTGATAAGTCGGGCCACCTGTGGTGTGTTGCGGCGCTTATCGATCGAACGGTCTGCACTTTTATTTTAAATTAATTTGTTGGAAACATTTTTCTCTTATTTCGATTTTTCGGTTCACGTTGTGTTGTTGTACAAATGTTATTGCTGTAGTGAAAGACTTACAAAAACAAAAATAACAAAACTTAATTGAATTGCACTTTCAAGCGTCGACGCAACATTGATAACCCGTTATTATATTTACTTCGGCAATTATCACAGTGGTGGCACTGACGAATATGATTTCATTCCGGAAATAAGAGTAAAATATCGCAGGCATTACTTTAATTACTAGTATTCTCTACAAAGGTATTATAGAAAAATTAACTGATGTAGACTCTTTCATCGATTTATTTTTGTTGGATGTTCCGATCATAGGAAATTATATTTGTACATATAACTTCTTTAATGTACCAGATCATGGTTAAGTAGAGAGCCCCATCTTTTCGCGAATGGATGCTATTTCTGAATCTTATGAAGTTGTGCACCGACCAAAGCAATAACATTATACAACACAGTACCGCAAAAGCTTCTTCTTTCTGTCTATTTGACCAATTATATTTACATAAGTACAAAAAGGATATTCCTAGTTTTTCGAAGTTGACTCCCAAAATCGATATATTTTCATTCGAATTTTCAAAATAGCTGTTTACAAAGTATTATTATTAAATACAGGATGCAGTTACTAAAATAAGAAAAAATAGAAAGGCAAGTTTTTCGAACATCCAGCATTGACCACTCATAGCATCTGTCATATAAGCTTGAATACGAAAATTGGAAATAAATATAATTTTTAGTAATTAATAATATTGCTTTTTAATAAGTTTATTTTCGTTTTCTCCAATACTCAGCCGAGTATTGTATAATACAGTCTATTTGATTCTTTGTAGAACATATTATCAGAAACTCTAATCACTTCAATCAATGAAACATTACTAATATTAATCTACAGATTTTAAACAGTTTCAAAAAGAAATATACTGACTTTTAGTCTTTAACAAAAGCTCCAGAACAGAAGCTATAGCTAAATATGACCTACCAGCCTATATAAAACGCCATATTTACTTTGAGAACTAATTTTCATTTATAAATTAATTGAACAATAATTTGATATCTTTTTCCCTTTTTTATTTATGTATATGTATATAAAAATACTTAATCCACCATATTTTCTAAGCTAATCCTCAAATCTCATTTCAAAACAACTTTTTCCACCATTGAGACTTACCATGTTCCCTGATACAATATATAAGGGGCAACGTGCCAGCACAAATATCGACAAATTAACTCAATTTCCAATGACAATTATTAACTTTTTAAAACTTGGCAATCCCAAAAACTTCAGCTTCCAACACACACTTACAAACTAACAGTATATTATAATGTACAGTTAGCGCTGTGGGACTGTGAGTTCTGGCAGCGACGCCAAAGATGGCGAAAACGAACTTCAAACTGATTTACCTAATTTGCGCACCACTTGGGACTCGGGCCACTGCAACAACACCAATAACAACAACAAAGTGAGACCTTTTTAAAAAAAGAAGAATGAAATTAAAATGGAATAGATACAGTGTCTGGAAATGTTTTCTTTATTGGATTTTCTTTTTCTTTTTTGGCTGCATGTTGAAAAAGTAAATTGGCGGCGAGCGAGCGAGCTGGCCAACAAAGCCAAGCTTTACCAAGAACTACACCAAAAAGAAAGCAGCGCCATTTTAATCGCAACGGTTTGCAGGCTATGTAAACATGCATCTCCCTATGTGTGTGTGTTGTTGTTGTTGGTGCTGCTGGTTTTACTCGCATTACAGTTGATGTTGCTGCCGCCTTGCTGTGCGCACATTTGTGTTTGTGAAGTCGAAACGTTTTTATTAAGCTGGAACTCTTGTGTGTTAAAAGTCAATTTTCCAATTTGCAAACTGTCAGAAACATTCGAAAAGCAATTTGTGTTCTTCGTTCGTTCGCTCGTTCACTCGCTCGCTGGCTCGATTGCTTGCCACCGCCGCACACGCCCTGCACCCAACGACATGGTCGAGCACGCAGTTTGATTTTTGTGAAACACCACACTTTGTAGAGTCACATGCATACATACAAAAATATATATATTGTCCCCTCCCCCACTCCCCCTTGGCTCACCTGGCCACGTTGTTAGCTCACTTTTGAATTCGCTTGATGTTTGCCTTGCCAAAGCGGTGCGTCCCCTCTGCAGTCGGCTGCCTTCAATATTCTGGCTGGCCAACAATCTCGAAAGGTGTACAATTCAATTACAACAACAATAACACACGTAATATTAAAGCATACAACATCATCACTGGCACAACAACAACAGCAGCAGCAACATCAAAAAGAAACATAAACGCAACGAAAATCGAGAAAATACAACTAGAGTGCGTAACTCGGTGTCCACTTGCACAGGAGGGGGGTGCTGAGCTGCGATAACACGGTATAAGGGGTGGGAAGGCTAACATTGGGATGCCCCTGGCAAAGAAGTTTTCCAATAAAATTGCAAACTTTGAAGCGTAGAGAGTGCGCAGGAGGACGGAGGATACGGTGCTGCACGGTGGAGGCAACACATAAAACCAACAACAACAACAAACAAGTATCCAAACAAACAACGACCCAAATTGCTGGCTGACGCCGAGCGAAGTTTATGAAAAAGATTAAAGTTGAAAAGTGGTTGACGCCGCCATTCGAGATGCGTATAAATAAACTCACTTACCCTGAAGAGAGTGGGGGGTGCGTGGGTTGACTGGTGGAGACCAGAACAATTATTAGGTGGAGAGCAGAAGCTCATCAAATGAGAAATAACTGCGCGGAGCAACCCCAATTCTACAGATTACAACAAAATGAGAGTGCCGGCACATGAGAGCGAGAGCGTTGGCTTCGTGAGCATCCCTGCCTGTCTGCACCACCGTTATTCGCACTTTAACGGATGTTGGGCTGCAATTGTGGGTGGTTGCTTGGCGTTCGCTGGCTGGGGGGATGTGGTTGATTAAAAGATGGGCGGTATTTCAAGTACACGCACCGACAGCCTCTCACTTATTGCCATTTTATGTGCTCTGCGCTTCCAAGTATGTGTGTGTGCGAGTAAATATTTTGTAACTGTTTGTGTTTATTTGCATTATGGCGCGCCATGAATGGAAATTACAAAATTGATTTTGATGATTTAATTAAAATGAAGAAGCACAAACGCAAATTATAACAGGCAAGCAGAGCTGACGTGCTGCGGTGAGCAAAATACACGGCTTTCATACACATATATAGACTAGCTAACGGTGACAAATTCGTAATGGAGGACCAAAACCGGATAATGTGCGTCATTAAATATAAAAGTGGTGAAATTGAACGCAAATAGGCGTCTAATTTTCTCATATTTCCAAATTCGATTGTTTACGATTTTGATTATCCGATATGTGCAAGTCGTGGTGTTGATTAGGATTTATGTGGTTCTACAACACAGGTTCGCAGAAGGCTATGTTTCTTCAAGAAATACAATCAAATATTCGTGCATTCTGGTCTGAAATTGGTTAATCTCTTTGTTATCTCTCAGTTTTTGTTGGGAAGAAAGTCTTAAAAGTATTATCAATAAGGCTTTTCAGAAAAATTTTTAAATTGTAGGGATCATCCGGATGTCAAATGGATGATCCCCACATTTTATAAATTTGTGAACACAAGACAAATCTCGGGTCTCAATGTATTTTATATTATCCAACAAGCTATAGTACTTCGCTATCGATTCTCAATATTCCATATACTCATATCATGAAATCGGGTTCCGTGTGAAAAACACTAAGAAAGCTTCAAATGTTTTATATTCATTCCATGTAACTTTTAATATACCATGATTGTAAATTTATAATTAAATAATTTTCTCTCATTATTAAGAATTGTTTCTCATAGTTAATAGGGTCTGCCGATAAACTCACCTGCTTGCCTTAAACCGCATTTTCGCCCATTTTACACCAATACCTACTTAACTTCGTCCACACCTGCTTTCCGTGCTCGAGCACCAACAGCATCTGAAATTCAATTTCCATCATTATAATTCCTATTAATTCGCGTAAATTGTATATAATTACTTTGTGCGCCAGTCTAGGACCGCGTCAATCGCTAGGTGTCCTGCTGCTGGCTGCGCGGGCGGTGAGAGGTGCCTTTTCAGGGTGACGAGTGGTTTGGTGTGGTATGCTGTCATTCACAGTGAATTAAACTTAACCACTGTCTCTTTTCAACGTTACTTTCTCTCTCTCCCACTCTTTCTCTGCGTTACTAATTCTCTTGGCATTGTAGCAGCAATTTGCACAAACCGCCAATTCGCTCTCTCATTATGCTGGAGCGTACCAATTAGTAATATAAGTAACGGGTGATTTTTTAAGAGCTTGATAACTTTAAAAAAAAAAAAAACGCATAAAATTTGCAAAATCTCATCGGTTCTTTATTTGAAACGTTAGATTGGTTCATGACATTTGCTTTTTGAAGATAATTTCATTTAAATGTTGACCGTGGCTGCGTCTTAGGTGGTCCATTCGGAAAGTCCAATTTTGGGCAACTTTTTCGAGCATTTCGGCCGGAATAGCCCGAATTTCTTCGGAAATGTTGTCTTCCAAAGCTGGAATAGTTGCTGGCTTATTTCTGTAGACTTTAGACTTGACGTAGCCCCACAAAAAATAGTCTAAAGGCGTTAAATCGCATGATCTTGGTGGCCAACTTACGGGTCCATTTCTTGAGATGAATTGTTCTCCGAAGTTTTCCCTCAAAATGGCCATAGAATCGCGAGCTGTGTGGCATGTAGCGCCATCTTGTTGAAACCACATGTCAACCAAGTTCAGTTCTTCCATTTTTGTCAAAAAAAAGTTTGTTAGCATCGAACGATAGCGATCGCCATTCACCGTAACGTTGCGTCCAACAGCATCTTTGAAAAAATACGGTCCAATGATTCCACCAGCGTACAAACCACACCAAACAGTGCATTTTTCGGGATGCATGGGCAGTTCTTGAACGGCTTCTGGTTGCTCTTCACCCCAAATGCGGCAATTTTGCTTATTTACGTAGCCATTCAACCAGAAATGAGCCTCATCGCTGAACAAAATTTGTCGATAAAAAAGCGGATTTTCTGCCAACTTTTCTAGGGCCATGATTTCAATGATTTGCAAGCGTTGCTCGTTAGTAAGTCTATTCATGATGAAATGTCAAAGCATACTGAGCATCTTTCTCTTTGACACCATGTCTGAAATCCCACGTGATCTGTCAAATACTAATGCATGAAAATCCTAACCTCAAAAAAATCACCCGTTATATGTTACGTGTCTGTCATTTTCAGAGCGTTGCCAACAACAACAATAAACCACCTACTCATCTTGGCCTTGTTTCATTTTTGCCAACAACATTATTCTCTGCTTTGTTGTTGGTCGCCTAAGTCGCTCCATAAATCTTACAAACTCATTGTTACTATAATTCTAATTAGTGCCGAAGCACTAATTGAATTTTATCTTCTGCTCTTTGCTTGTTACTCACTCCTCTGGGCGTCCCTCTAGCCCGCCCTTTGTGTTTATTTTAAGGTTAGCACACTTTTTCCTTTGCCTCCATTTTCGTTATTAATGTCTACATTTTTTCCTCACTAATGAGCAACGCCGCCATTTTGTTTTCACTTGCGCTGTTGTTGTTGCAATTAAGCTCGTTGAAGTGTAATTAAGTGCGGGCGTTGCTTTGGTGTGTGTGTGAGTGGCAGGTCCACTTGGTTAATGACCATACAAAATAGGTGATGGAAAAAGGTGGAAGAATCACAAAATGGTGTCATCGTTCGGTTATTTATTTTTTTCTTTTGTTAGTGGAATCTAACTTATGCATTACACTGAGAATATTTATGCATATTTGCAATAAAAATAATAATTTGAAATTTATTTATTTCAGGTCTGGTTCCAGAATCGTCGCGCTAAGTGGCGCCGCCAAGAGAAATCGGAGAGCTTGCGCTTGGGTCTCACGCACTTCACTCAACTTCCACATCGGTTGGGTTGCGGCGCTGGCGGTCTTCCAGTCGATCCATGGCTATCACCGCCACTTCTCTCCGCACTGCCAGGTAACTATTAAGTCATTTGTCAAGTCATAATTGCAAACCAATTAGCATTTTACTGTTTTTTTATTCACATTCAAGTTTTTCTCTATTCACATCCAACTTCGTCCTTCGGCAGGTTTCCTTTCACACCCGCAGACCGTCTATCCCAGCTATTTGACGCCCCCACTTAGTTTGGCTCCATCCAATCTGACCATGAGCAGTCTGGCCGCCATGGGTCATGGACCACACGGCCCCGTCATGCATCCCGGACACCCTCCACCACCCACCGGACATCCAGGCGGCCCACCACCACCGCCACCACCCTCGCACGCCGGTCATCATGTACAATTGTCACATTTATCACCACATCTGTCGCGCATGTCGCCACAGACTTTGGCCACAATGCCACCACAGCTGAGTTCATCAACTGCAACGTCAGTTACGTCATCATCTGTCGCGTCGATGTCATCAGCGGCGTCAGCGAATGCAAACGCACCAGCGTCCATCCCTCCGAATGCAGTGGGCATGCGGACAGCACTTTCGCCGCTGGCAACTAGCATGTCCGGTGGCCTGCCACCACCACCACTGGCATCCATGCCGGCCGCATCGTCTGTCAGTGCTCTCAACTCACCTTCACAGCGCGCCACACAACCGTCAGCTTTGGAGCAGTCACCGCAAAATCTCACCACAAGTATCGACGCGAGCGAAGCAATGCAAGGCAGCGGCAGCGGAGGTCACAACAAGTGCAATGCAGTCGGCATGGAACTGCTCGATGTGGGGCGCGACAGCCCACCGCCATGCCATGCGCTGAGCAACAGCACAACAACCAATCCCAGCAGTCGGCAATCGCCGATTTCGGCAAATCAACCGCAGACAGCGGATATACGCTCCAATTCCATAGCGACGCTGCGCATCAAAGCAAAAGAACACTTGGAAAGCATCAATAAAGGACTGGCTATGGTCTAAGCGCTCCACCATCACCGACACTCATCCACATCCTACTATTGATAGACCGCAGTGTCATAGAGTACCGGATGCACACACACGCTTTCTATTTTAAATTGTATTTCTAATTGATTTGATGGATTGCAGCGATTAGTGATTTTAATTAGTAAATAATTGTCGTATTTTAATAGAGATCGAATGTAAGCAACAACAACACAAACACAAACAAACAAATAACACACACTGACAAATGGAAAATGTGTATGAGTAGCCTCTAGATAAATTTTATGATAGCATACCATCTATTAGGAAGCCTCTGTACCATCATTATATGCATTAATGCAGATATATTACAACTAAATGCATATAAATTGAATGCTCGAATCAAAATACTCAATTAATATATCGCTATTCGTTTAGTTTTAGCTCCCACAGTATAATTAAAATTAGTTTTAGTAGAGTAGAGTAGTGGAGAGGAGAGGAGAGCAACTCGCAACTTTTGTAAATACTAAATGACCTTAGTGAATTAAGTATGGATTTTAGCAGTGTCTACAGAATGTAGTCATCAATGTATGTACGTAGTTACCACGAAAGCACATTCCACTTACTTACTAATAATGTATAGCTAAAACTAGTGCGTAAATAAATTCTTGAATAACAGCAAAACTTTTTTTCAATTTGTTTTTCTTAAATATTTGGAAATCATAAAGGGCGCTAAAATGTTAGTTGGTTCCCAATCCCCATCGGTATCACATAGATACTTTAGAATTAGATCTCTAAAGCTTATATGGGTGCTACATGAATCCAACGAGAGAAATGTAAGTATAGCCGTAAAATTATCGCGAACCAGTCATCACTATGACACCAACTATTCCATAACGCCCCTCTGAGAATGAACAGGCTTCTCGGTGATCAGTTATGGGGTTTCTTTATCTAAAATTGCAACTGTTTAATTGTTTACAAAGCTTTGTCCAAAATATATGGTAAGTCTAAGATTGATCCAGTTCTTTTTACAGCTAAATACACTCATATAATACCTTTTCATCCATCGGAGTGAACCGTTAACCGTCGTAAGGAAGTTCGGATATTTTATTAGTTAATATTTTTTTTGTGTGTTTTATACGACCTCTATCATGATTCACAAAAGAAAAATGTAAAAAGTCTAAAAACTAATTGAAATAAGCGCACAATTCTGAGAAGATTCCAAAAATGAATTATTAAAGTTTTCAGCTTAAAATAGTAAATAAAAGTAGGTCAACCCCCAAACGAATTTCAGACCTAATGCACAGTGGTCACTTTACTCAATCCAAGCCCTCGCCTGCACAACACTTTTCACATCGGCGGCTAAAACCAAAACCAATCAACTCAATTAAATTCGCAATAAACGAAATAAAAAATGCCGAAATAGAAAATCTAGCCAAACGAAATTGTGTTAGTAAATTGAAACGGAAGTAAAACGAAATTGAAAATGGAAGTGGAAATGCATGCAGGAGACAGTGCGGTTATCGCACAAACCAACCAACGAACAAAATGATGCTCGAGTGTATGGAGTTCAGTTATAAATACCGTAAATATGTATATCCGCAGTGCAAATTGCAACACATACATACACATCTAAATCTAAAATACAGTAAATCAATTTTATCTCGTCCGTTTGATTATTGCATCCGCCTCGACAGGCACGTCATTAAATTCGTTTATGAGCAGCGAATTAACAAATTGGAAATGAGTGAGTGGAGGTTAATTAAGTGATTACGAAAGCAAGTTGGAAAGTTCTAATCGGGTGGGAAAATTTGTTGCTGTGTATATTTTATTATAAACACTGTTGATTTAGAAAAAGAAGAAGAGACAACCTTTTCTCATGTTTTAACATTAAAGGTTACCAGTATTCGAAATATTGTTCATTTATCAAGTGGAGTTCAAGAACTTGTGATACTTAAAGCTTTCTAAGGTTAGGTTAGGTTTAAGAGTTGATCCCTGTGCTACAGGAGATCACACTTGGACAGCTAAAGCCAGTTCTTTGTGATACCGCAAACTCCTTAAAATGGATGCCCAAGACAATCAAGAAGCGGCAAAGCGCTTTGAGCCTTTTACGAATTTGTACAGGCAACTAATTTGTAATCGGGACAGTTGAACTGGTTCTCCGAAATTGGTCCTGCCAAGATGTTACAGCTGCAGTCTAGCGAAAGTTTTCTTTATCCAGGAGGAAGTGTCTTGATGTCTCAAACTCTCCTTCTTCTATGCAACTATGGCAATTTGCAACCATTAGGATATTTAGCCTCACTGCATGCTTAGTAAGGACTTTTATCACTACGGCGAGCTGAATCTTACAAAGGGCAAATAGCCCATGGATTTCCTGCGATCCACTTTAGGCCAGAATGAGCTCGCAGTCGTAGAGATACTGGTCGTTGTCCAACGCCTATCGTATTCACTCGACGAACACTGATCCAACGCGGAGAGGCATGAGGATAGTGGGGCACCAGCTTATTTCATCATCAGGGATCATCTTTTGAAAAATTAGGATCTGATAGATTGATTAGTATCCGAAACGTTTATGCATTACATTACATCGAAGATGTTTTAATATAGTGAAATCCATCAGACCTTAATCAATAACCAGTATTAATTATAACTTTCTCGAACCTGAACGAAAATTCAAATATTTATTTACAAAATACATATGAAATATTCTAGTATTTACCGTTATACGCCAACTCAAGTCCAATTAAATTGACTAAATTTCAAATAAACAAACTACAACGTATAACCCAATTAGTGTTTTATCGCTGAAATAAATCTCTTAATGCATAGTTGCTACTACAAATAGAAAGCGGCAACAATAGCAACAACAACAACAGCAAACGGCAAACGGCAAATTAAATGACTTGCAAGTGAAGGTGAAACAAAAAACTGTTGACACGCTAAAATTAAATGCAATTATAACCGCAAATGAATGATAAACAAAAACGTAATACAGGATAATTAGATTGAGCGAACATGACGATAAAGGACACCGCAATTATGAAGCTATTAAATGCTAATCAATTTATTGTGCATGAACAGCAACGCGAAACAGCGCGCCAGACCAGTGGTGGTTGGGGGCGGCGGAAAGTCAAAGTGAAGGAACGGAGAAAAAACGCAAATACAACAAGTTGCAATTAAAATAATTCTGAAAATTAAATAAAAAATAAAAAAATATTAAAATAGAAATATCTTGTTCGGTAGAAGAATCGCGTAAATAAAGAATGAAAATAATTGGTTAGCATACAACTAAATAACTATGGTTATTTGCAAGAAAATTGACATTTAAGCGGTAAAAATTTGGAGCAACTGAATAACTTTCATAAAGCACTGCTGCAAAGCCCATTTGAGCTCTGACCTAAAATTCTTTGTAAACACGAAATGTCAAATTATTTTCGAACTAATAAAACCAATATATTATTCCGTAATTTTTTCTGTGAATTACTTTATTTGAGTTACAAGTTAGGTGCCGCTAAAAAAACTCTTCATTAAACATACAGTTACAAACCTCAAATAAAGTTCTGATGACCGAAGCGCAAGTTTTGTACAGGTTTCCATATTTACTTTTAATTCCCTATAATTAGCGACGGTGGGTCGCTACGACTGCGTTATCACATCCGCGAAATCAACGGTCAGCATTTTAATGAATGAACTATTACTTGGCCTATGAGTTATTGCTCTTATTAGGGCAGCAGGAAATGTCACATTACGTCTCTAATATAGCGAAAATAGCGAAATAAATATATATAAGTATATACTCGTATATAAACTTTTCAAAAGCAAAATAGACTGTGAAAATTACAAACCACTTACATTCTTTTCTGCTAATCTTGATTAAATTACATACATATATGACTAAGTGGGCATACACAACATTTTCTATGACACTGAAATCTCAAAACACTACATATGTTGGTATATATTTCTATTACAATAAAAGACTCTAAGAAATCAAAAGAGTAAAAAAAAATGAATTTACCTTGCTGATAATTACCAAGCATTATACGTTTCACTTTTCACCTCTTTTGTGTATATGTATGTGATTATAGGAGGATGTCCTTTGGCACCCCTCCAACAGCAGCAGCCTCTTGCCTTGTACTTCATTTATTGCTGTTTCGTTACAATTTCGTTAAATATCAATATTCGGCCCGACTTTACTTTTTTATTTGCCCTTCCACACCCTGCCAGCCAGGCCTAACCACTTTCCCCTCATGTTTCTTCAATTACTAACACCAACGCACACGTTTGGGTTGTTTTGTTTTTGTATTCGTTCGTGTGAGGGGAATAGTGGTTAAAAAACTCACAAGCAGCTATGCTGGCCTATGGCAAACTCACCACTTTTTGTGGGTTTAAAAAACTTCGGTTTAACCAGCTTTTTCACCACCTTTGGCTGGCAGGGCAGCCATCCCTTTACTTATATATTTATATACTCCTTGTATGTATGTGTTCATACACCTTCATTGTGTGCGCACATTGCTTTACTCTGCGTTTGTTGTTCACATCGTTATGCTGTTGAGTGCCGGGCGATGCTTATCTACCCTATTCAGAGAAATTGCTTACAAATTGCTATTATTGTGGCTGTGGCGTATCGGACGCGCGAATTGCATTGAAACCCTAAGTATACCTCTCTTAATGTGTCTCCCAGTTGTTTTCAAATTCAAAATTTACCATGCAGCATAAACGAAATAGCGATATAGACAGGGTAAAATTTCAAGAAGCAGCAACACTTTTACCCAGAAAATTTGTACGTTGTATTCCTCCACTCTTCCGGTTTTCATAGTTGCTAGTTTGCGGGCGCCATCTAGCGGTCGTTAGTTTCAGTTCTTGTTGACTACAGTGGGTAAGAGTTTTGACTCCGATGCACAAAAGATAAATCAAATAAATAAATCAATAATAAAGCTATGAGAATTGACTGTGATATCTATATGTAGGAGCTTTATGAAACATTAAAAGTTCATAAACGAATTTCGAGTGAAAGCTTATTCCAAATTTAACTACGATTAACAATACATAAGTAAAATAGACATAGGTAAAATTGATAATTTTTTTTGTGTTTAAAAAATAATACATTAAAGCAGGAAGTGTGTCAGCTACATAATTCCATTTTTAAAGAGTTTATTTTTTCATTTTGATATTAAATTTGATTTATGCTTAAATATAAACCTTCTATTTCAATATTTCCATCAAAAGCTGTTCTAAAAAATACTCGAATATATTTACAGATTGAAATCATTTACGGAGAGTCTTTATACAGCTACGAGTACATGAAAAGTAGCAAATAAATATTTAAAGAATCTGGAAAACGAAAAGAAATTTAGAAAAACTATTTTATCAAGTTGAAATTCAATCAGTAATATTTGAGAAAAAGAAAATATACAAGGCTGCACACCCATCTCATATCAAATTTGACATGAACTATCAATTGTTGCTGTAAAGAATATGTGCAAGTGTTTTTTTTCTTATAATTATATTAGGAAATAATGCGAATCGCTACCCATTCGGATCTTTGAAGGCATTCTTAACAAAGGGCGATCGAAACACTCTTAAAACAATATAACATCGCTCAAATTAGTTAATACATAAAATTAAAAATATTTTATTGACTGAAAATATTAAAAAAATTTAAAAAATATACAAATATACATTTAATAACCTGATGACCAAAAAGTAATTGCTAATTTGTCTATTGATCTAAAAAAAAAATAAAATAAAAAAATATTAAAAAAAAAAATTAAAAGGAATAATTAAAAATTGTGGTTTTATTTAGTAGAAAATTGATTCATTAATAATTTCAGACTTGAAATGTGTTTGCTATAAAGTTATTGTGAATACGGTAATATTATTTTATAGAATCTTCTTTATCCGAAAAATTCGCCGAGGTCCAAGAGATCATAAACAACATTCTTCGTTCGAGTCGTTCGTCCGCCAACAATATTTATAGAACTTATGCCTGAAAATCCTCAAATAAACCATAAACATCTTTCACAAGATATATTGCCTCAACACATATTAGTGAAGGTTTAATTTATGAAATATCAAATCAAATCCAAAATAGCTAAGTCAAAGGCGATCGGTCAGTCGGGTGAAAATCAAGAGAATACTCAATGCTGTCTTCGATTTCCATTATATAGTTCGAGATACATTAATTCTGAAGAGATCACCCGCAAATAGAGAGATCAACGCATATCAAGATGTCTTAAGCTAATATAATCGGAACTGCTTGAAAAATATAAGTTTTTAAATATGTTATCAATATATAGGTATGTATGCACACATATAAACACAGAGCTTCTGTACTATTAGGTTAGAACAAAAAAATAAATTACACCACATGAATCTAAGTGATGATATACTATTCATATGCACATCATTATACATACATATGTATTTATTTACATATATAATATATGTAAGTGTGTAAGTGTGTACAGTTGCAGCATCACTTGTTCGTCATCACCTGCCGTCGTTCGTTGCCATCAAATTAATTTACTTATGCATTTACAAAATTTTTGAATTCCTCAAATCTGAATGAATATCTGCTGCACATGAAGACACAAAGGAATGCTCCCCAATGAATAAAACTTTTACAATTTCATTTGTACACAGACATACACACACACATGTATATACATATGTGTGACTGACTGACTGTTGACTAAAAATACATCGTAAATTTAAAGTGCACAGCGTCATTATTGAAAATGAAAACAATTCCACCGTGCCACCGTGCCGCCCGCCACAAGACGGATGCCTTTGCAGCAGACACAGTAAAGAAACACACACACGGACTCACACAACCGCAACAAAGCTTTACATGATTTTCTCTTCTGCTTTTATTTTGCCTTTGGTTTGTCTGTAGTGTAAATAAATTAAAATTGTTGACTCATCATGGTGGCAGCATAAAAATAAATTAACGCCATATAAGGAGCTAATCCTCGCGCCGCAGCCAATCTATGGCCAAGTAGAGAACTAATGCACAGAGCACATCTGCACTGCATCAAAATCAAAGAGTTGCTCCCCCACCTCACACACTCACTCACTCGCTCGGTCGGCGGCTATTTTTAACCGCAAACTGAAATGCACACACATACACACACGAGTACACCGAGCAACATGTGAGGGCGCACTCAGCTAAGGCAGCGCGCACGCAGAGGGAAATGGCGAGGAAGGTGGCTGCATGACAAATGCAAAAATGCGTTGAACTTGAAAATGTAAAGATTGCACGCGTGTAAACAAACGAAAAAGGCAAAAAAACTGTAAAAATAACAGCTAACTGCACACAGACAACGCAGCCGACCGACCGCAGCGAATGAAACCGAAAGTGAGGAGCTTGCAAAAGACGCGTGAAAGTGAATGAAATGAAATGCAAAACGGCAAACTTCTGACTTCGATGAAAAAGGAAATGCGGAAAATCCACACAGCGGTGAAATTTAAGTTTGAATTTCGTCGAGTTATCGCACTATCGCCGCTCACTTCTTACGAATGACAGCCAGCCACTCCAAGTGTACGGTTGGTAGGAGCGCAAGTAGATGCCGCCGCTGTGTGTTGGCCGAAAAACAACAGGAAGCTGTCGGCTCGGCGGACTGTTGTGTAGTGATCCAAAATTTTTTTGGCAACTATACGCACGAAAGTGACGCCTAAAAATAACAGCGCGAAAAACCACTGAGCGATCGTCGAGCGGCCAGCGGAAGTGAATGCTGCGGCGGTGGTTGTGGCGGTGCTGCGAAGGCCGCACACCATTCATGGCATGCACATATTTACACACATGTAGATTAAGTGTTTTTCGGTGATATTTTTTACGCAGTGAATGTATATCTACACGCTCATCATGGTTGCAGAAACTTAAGTAGCAATAACAAAGCAAAGACAATTACTTCGATAAGCCCCAAAGTTATTTGAAATATTTTTCACCAAATTGTTTGACTCACATATGTTCATACAAGATCTTCACTCATAACTGAAATATGTAAATTAATGATACATTTGTCAAATCTCCAACAATCAAGCGCTCTTGTGACACCACTAACGTGCAGCTTTAGACCAAAATTTTGTAAATACGGTGAGCCAGTCGTTAAACAGCGTCTCATTGCTCTGAAAAACAAAACTTTTTTTTTCAAAAAAAAACTGTAAATATTTTCGACGCGCACCATACAAGTCCGCTGTATCATTTTATGAGCAATGGATATAACCTACAAATATACATAGATATGTGTATACTATATACTCTAAGAGCAAAACATAAAAATATCTGAGCATCAGTATTAGGTTTATATGTGTGTATCTACAACGAAAAACGAAAAAATGCTATTATGTAGGTTTATGTGTATATTAATATGTTGGAAATATATACAGACACATATTGTTTGTTGGAGAATATTTTTAAATAATTTCTGAATTTTTGTAGAAAATGTTCGGCCAACAGCTATGCAACTCGGCTTTCATTAGCGAGCGAGGTAATAGTGAAAATTTGAAAATTTGGCATCAAAGAGAATTGGAATTTTCGTAGCAAACTCACACGAGAACACTTATACATATGTATGTACATACATAGATTACATTATATACATGTATATGTACGGATTGTTTTTCGTATATTGTAGATATTTTCATTTCAATATGTTAAAATTAGTTTTTTTGATAAGTTTTCCTTTTCCCTTGGATTGTATTTAGTGGAAAATATAAATATGAAAATATATAATTTTAGTTTTGTATTCAACAATGGCAGCGCAGTGGTTTATTTGACGCTACGCTTTTGGCTATATGAATTTATGTATAATTACATAAATATATATAGATATAATGTAAAAATATTTACTACTATAAAACGATGTTGACAATCCTTTACGAAGTTCTTGGCACGATCCCCTTTAGCTTACGTTCATATATAGCGCTATTAATTCATCCATATATGTTTATATATATATGTATATCAGTAAAATATATACACCCATATGATATTTATCTCTATTATTGTGCGCTATTTTTGAGCACCTTTTTCGCCTTTACACATACAAATAGGATTTAATTTTTTTGAAATATTAATTTTCTAAAGCGTAAAGTGTACAGCAGTCGCGTATTTGTCATACCAAAAACATTTCGAATATGATCATTTAGCCATCAGATGTTTCCGTCAATCTGCGAAAATTCCTACGCTGTTGGTGTTGGTTCAGTTTTTAGAAATCGATGAAATGTTATAAAATTAGGTCTTGTTAAGAATAGCTCTCGTGCTGTGTACTACAACGCATGACACCTTTTTTGCATTTCCATTTTTACCTAATTAGTACGCATTTGAGGAATTTCTCTATGCGTGTGACGTAACTAATGATGGCATGCAGTTGGATTAATTTAATTATTTATTTAAATTTTTTTTAGTAACGAGCATTGTTGTAATAAACTCTTAGGTAATATATATTAGTTTGAAACATAATACACTATATGAAGGAACATATGTAGAACAATGTCATATTCATAGGAATACAAAATTTATAATTTTCACATTCTACTCATATATTGAACGTTAACACGTACTCATAAATGTTTAATAGTATACCAGTAAAATATATTCTTCTTCTTGGTTGAAGTTATTAACCCTAAAGATTTCATCGCTCCTCTAGAAGTAATGACCTTCATATATCGGCACATCTCCCCGGTGATGATTGATCATTTCATCTTATCCGACAAAGTCACTGTTCGTCTAATCAAATCTTATTATCGACCAAGCGTCATATAACCCATATACATTGATAATTTCAAAGAATGTCCGATTAGGAAGCACTCGCTTCTACATTTTTTATAAATCTTGTAAGAACAATTTGACAAATCCACCGTTAACTAAACCATACTATAACTCATAGAACAGTAATAAAATTACTTTTATTAAAACGCTCCTATATTGTGTTTTTTTTTTTCTTGTTTAAGGGGCACACCTAGTATGAAATTTCAAAAAAATCGATATTTTGTTTTTTTCATATTTCGGTAGATTACACCTTTACCTAAAATTACATATTAAAATTTCAAATCGATATCTCAAATAGTTTTGGGTAAAATTCGACTATTTTTTTTAAAACGCCGCCATATTGACAATTTTTGATTTTTTTATCGTAGGTCATTGTACAGACAATATTATCTAGTTTAACCAGATTTTTTTTTTTATTTCATCCACGGAGAAGGTATATTCTTGAAACATGAATAAATATATTCTTAAAATTTTGAAATAATTGATAAAGTATTTTTTTAATAAAAATTCCCAAAAATCACCTTTTTTTAGGCCATTATACTAGGTGTGCCCCTTAAATATGCTCTGTTGATGCTACAATACGGATTTGGTATTTAGATACCTAAATAATCGAAAAGTACAGCCAATTTAGAAAAATCGTACAATCAAATTATCAGCTTACTTAATAAAAACTGAGGAACCTTAGTATGAGGAGTATATTAAAACTGTAGTTTGCTTTATTTTTATTGCTATTTTAAATCTACGTACGCAGATGAAATTGATATCATCGGAAGCAACAACCGCGCCGTTAGTTTTGCTTCTTCCCGCCTGGATAAGAAAACGAAGCGAATGGGTCTGGAGGTGAATGAGGACAAGATGAAATATCTTCTGTCATCAAACAAACAGTCAGCGCACTCGCGTCTTGGCTCCCACGTCACTGTTGCCAGTCATAACTTCGAAGTCGTAGATAATTTCGTTTGCTTGCATCAACAACAGCAACAATGTTAGTCTCGAAACCCAGCGCAGAATCACTCTTGCCAACAGGTGCTACTTTGGACAATTGAAAAGTAAAGCCCTCTCTCAACGTACCAAAATCAAACTCTACAAGTTGCTTACCATTCCCGTCCTGATGTATGGCGCCGAAGCGTGGACGATGTTAACATCCGATGAGACGACTCTAGGAGTTTTCGAGGGGAAAATTTTGCGCAAGATGTATGGTCCTCAGAACATTGGCAACGGCGAATACCGCAGACGATGGAACGATGAGCTGTACGAGTTATACGCCGACATTGACATAGTTCAGCGAATAAAAAGACAGAGGCTACGCTGACTAGGTCATGTTGTTCGAATGGAATAAAACACCCCAGTTTTGAAAGTGTTCGATGGAGGAAGCTGCGGGTGAGTAAGGCCTCCACTTCATTGGAGCGACCTGGTTACACTTTGGATCTCCAACTGGCGCCGAACTACGAGGGAAAGAGAGGAATAGAGCGCTATGATCGATTCGGCTATAACCGGCTAAACGGTTTCTAAGCCAATTACTTACATACATACATTTTAAAACTAACACTCAATACCTACTATTTTGGAGACCAAGTCCAAAGAAAGTCAGCGGTCCATAGGAATCTCATCTACCACGCTAAAAACAAAACTAAGTTATTTAATAAATCTTCGTGTTTAATGTTAATTGTAATTGTTAATAAATATTTTCTGAAAATTAAATGTGACGACTACAACGAATTTATGAAAAATTCTTTAAATGTGATAAGTTTATAAAAATAACATACATACCTTCCCATAGGATGGATCTTGCCACCTTCTGTATGAGTCATGGTAATAATGGGGGACTGTAAAGCTTATGTAGATTTTGCAATAAATCTTAAGCGCGTTTAAAATTTTACAAACTCCCTTAGCATCCTTAGCGCGATGATCATTTTACTGCAAAATAGGAATCCACGAGCTACTTTGGTAAATGTAGAATACCTCGTTACAGAAAAAATCCAAAATGATAGAATACTGAATGACAAAAGATCTATTGTCTAGTCAAATATTTAAAACAAAGAAGCAAGAATCGCAGAATTGAAATTGTCTCTTGAAAGTTTTAGTAATTTCCCCCTCAGGAATGTGAAATACGCTTGTTTTGATTGGTTTTTTGTTAATATATTAAGCTTATTATTTAAAGTTGCATAATCCTGATCAATATTTCTATATTATATCATCTCTTTATTTTATTTTGATTTTAAAATCATGGATATTTCTAACAGTTTACCTTTCAAGTCATGTTTGTGAAAATTCCAACCTAAATATTCCACGTTGTAATGTAAATTTTTACAATAATTAATGAGCAAAGAAAAGGTTCTTAAAATTTCTTGAATTAGTTAGCACGATACCATCGGCTTCGCGCTATTTAGTACGTGGGAGTAAGTTTATAATTATACGCGCAATTCATAGGTTCTATACTTATCAGAATAACTTACGACGATTTTTCTGAGATACTTGCTATAACTCTCTGTAGAGAAAAAATTAAAACATTCTGGGGAACTTCTGCCATCAAAATAACTTGTAGTAAAAATTAATTTGAATGGACCTCCATATGTTAGTTAACATCAAGGCACACATGGGACAAATGAAAATAAACTGAGCCAGTTAACTAAAGTTATAAGCTCCAATTTTCTATTTAAGGGTGAATTACGTAGTTTGACATTTAGTGGAGGAATTATCTTGGGATTTAGTAGAATAATACCTACAAACAGTTGATTGAACTTAAAACTATATAATACGATTGTGAAATCTTCTTTGAAACCTTACTTTGTAGCATAAATATCCAATTGAACAATTTGCAATGATTTAGTCACACGTAAAAGTAATTGTGGCAGACGTTTGCGAATAAACAAAGCCCGAAGTCATTTAGCCATTTGATCGACGACAAAATGTTTATTGCACACAGAACTCTCTAAGCAGACGCATAAACACACACATACACACCTCTACATAGTGAGCACTTTTACATAGATTGTAATATTAATAATAATGAGGAAGCTCATTGCTTTGCTGGTCTCGAGAAAATTGACAAAATTGCTAAATCAGAATTTAATAAAATCACCAGAATAAACACAAGTCCCTTATGTGCATAAACACCAAAGTCCACATACGCATAACAATAATGTTACAACCTCACACACCCACACACGCATACACCAAGTCTCGCATGAATGGTCCTTACATTGCAATTTGTTAGATTTTTAATAAGCCAACTGTAGGAAAACATAGTCAAGGATATATTTTGTTAGAGCACGTGCGGCAATTGAGCGATGTCGCCACTGTTGACGCTGACGCCCCCCAAAACAAAAACACCAACTACAACAACACAGCATCGCCTCTGAAATGCGTATTATATAAAACACAGCGCTCAATGTCACCGCCACGGCCACCGCATACCGACGAACACGGCAAGGACATTAGCACGCGTACTTAAGCAAACAAAATAAAATGGATCACATTAACCCAACCAAAATGAATAAATTCCACGCTTTACAGGATGAAATGTGCGTGGGTTGATGATGTTTTGCTCTTTTGCCAGTTGACTTAGCACGACATTGGCCTTGTTTTTTGCTGTTGTTGCGCCTCTGTGATGCTGTCGTTCGGTTAGAAAGGACTCGCACACACACACACACACCCATCGGTTTTTCGCTTTGTGCGTTTATTTTATTTCATGTCGTTCCCTTCGCTCCAGCGTTCATCCTTTCATCCACCCTCTTTGCCATGGTGACGTGGCTTTCATCAATTCACCGCTGGTTTCGAGGAATTTTTATTAAGTTGCCATTTACTTTATTTGGTGCACTTCATCACCAATTGTGTGAACGGTTTACACACTCGCATGTGTGTGTCCGTGCGCTGGTGTGAATGAGCATCAGATTTCGTGCAGCCTGCGCAAGGGATTAAACAACTCAATTGTTGCTAATTGGCGGTGAGAACGCTGATTTTTGGTCGATTTACCGAAAATGTGCGAATAATGACTCATTTTGCTGAAAAGCAACTGGGAAAATTTAATTGTTCGGAAATGGAAATTGAATTCGAAGTCGAAATCGAATTCGGAATCGAATTTTTTTAATTTACCTGTAAAATAGAAATCGAATTCGAAAATGGAATTTTTATTAATCTTGAAAATGGAAATCGAATTCGAAAATGGAATTTTTGTTAATTTAACTCGAAAATCGAAATAAAATTCGAAAATGGAATTTTTATTAATTTAACTCGAAAATGGAAATCGAATTCGAAATCTCAATTCTTTCAAATGTTAATTTAAAGTTTTTTCTATTAATGCCTTTCTGAAGAGGCATGACCAATCTCCGATTGTACTTCCGTATATAGTATATGGAATATGTATTTTATATCATATCTGTAGAAAATTCTAACAACTGTAGAGGGAAAAGTAAAAAATAAATAAAAACATCGACTTTTATAGAAGTAAAATCCAAACGTCATTCGATATTACTAAGGTAGGGCAATACCGAAAAAAGCTTGTGGAAATTTTTAAGCTCCGATCTTTTCTGAATCAAATAATGCCAGAGAAGGCGATAAAAAATAAATTGTAATTTTTCATTTATGAAAATATGAATTGGAAAATTGGAAAACGAAATTCGAAATTTAAATTTCTATTATTTTCTAAGCACAACACACATCAATTACATATTTCCTTGAATAATTATCTACAACTTAGAAATTTCCCTTTAACAAGCACATAACCTAAGGGGCCACGAACAAAGAAAATTAGTTCGAATTTCCCATTAAATCTCATTTCACAAATTTATTGGATTTCCCTTTTAAATGTCGCGTGCTTGTGCAAATATTTTCACAAGTTCCAAATAATCACAGTCCTGCGCCAAATCGGTGGCAGGCGACCACAAATCCCCACAACAACACAAAACAATCAGCAGTTCAAACAAATCGAACCGAATGAAAATTCAATTAAAGGCGCTCAATCGAACATTCACTCTTCCATATGTTGGTCCAGGCGTTGAACCTCAATCCACCCAGCACAATGGAAATCCTACATCGCACTAATCAGCGAGGCAACGGTCACCTACTTCGTAACGTAAATAAACAGCGCATTACTCCTACGAATAGGGCGAGTCCTGTGTTTATACTCGTATGGTAGGCATTTGGTTACAATAAGCTAATAATGGCAATAACAAAAACAAGAGCATTCAATTGGAGTAGTTAGCACCCTTTCATTATGCTTAATCCACCACAAAGGGGTAACCAACCGCATTCAACGATTGAAGCGCGCGATTTACTGAAAATCCTTTCAACGGCTAATGAGCCTACTCGCAATTCTACAATTCATAGAGTTCACATATTATATATTACAAGGGAGTATGGTGACAGTGATTGACATTGTCCACTTTTGACCACAAAACACCTTTAACGATTTTAGAGAAAATTGCAGATTGCAGAGTTTGAGGCAGCTGAACAGTATTTTATATCTTCATCAAATGTGATCATTAGGTCTTATTACCAGTAAATAGTTAAAAAAAAGTTTTAAGGACCTTAAAAAAATCTCTCCAAGGTCAAAAATTTGGAGTTTATAGGAAATTTAGATTGTTTAAAATTTTATGGTTCTTGAATTTATGATATATACATATAAGATCAATTTTGATCAATTCGTTTCCATCGACAACTGTACATGTATAGACGAGAGTGATGATAAAATATAGGGCAACTGCCCTTAATAACAGGATACACCGAATAAGTCACGAAAAATAATACATTAATCGGCAACGTGAAAAGGTTGCACAAAGCACAAATCATAAATAAAAAAGCATTTGACTTTTGATCACCGAAGCACCGAAGAGCATAGAGTCTTCTTTAATACTCTATATATAATAAAACAAGTAAGGAAGGGCTAAGTTCGGGTGTAACCGAATATTTTATACTCTCGCAATTTATTTATTTAACTTTATTTATATTATATAATACACAATTTGACCCACATATTCGTCATATATATTGTATAAAGTCCATTGAAAGTTGGAAACCATAATATTAGGTTAGAAGCACCGAGGTCCTCGTGTTCGATATATGGGGCCTTAAAAACCTATGGTCCGATTTCGGCGATTTTTAGAATGGGGCTGCCACACTATTAACATAGTATTTGTGCAAAGTTCTGCACCGATATCTTCACTAGTACTTACTTTATATATTGTAAAGTTAACGATTCAGATCGTCTTCAAAGTTCTGGTATATAGGAAGTAGGCGTGGTTGTGAAGCGATTTGGCCTATGTCCACAACATATCATTGGGATGTAAGGAAACTATTACAAACCAAGTTTCATTGAAATCGGTCGAGTAGTTCTTGAGATATGGTTTTTGACCCATAAGTGGGCGACGCCACGCCCATTTTCCATTTTGTAAAAAAATCTGAGTGCAGCTTTCATCTGCCATTTCTTATGTGAAATTTAGTGTTTCTGACGTTTTTCGTTAGTGAGTTAACCCACTTTTTGTAATTTTCAACATAACTTTTGTATGGGAGGTGGGCGTGGTTATGATCCGATTTCTTTCATTTTTGGACTGTATTAGGAAGTGGCTAAAAGAAACGACTCCAGAAAGTTTGGTTAATATAGCTCTATTGGTTTGCGAGATATGTACAAAAAACTTAGTAGGGGGCGGGGCCACGCCCACCTCCCCAAAGAAATTACATCCAAATGTGCCCCTCGCTAATGGGATCCTATGTTCCAAATTTCATTTTCATAACTTTATTTATGGCTTAGTTATGGCACTTTATGTGTTTTCGGTTTTCGCCATTTTGTGGGCGTGGCAGTGGTCCGATTTTGCTCATTTTCGAAAGCAACCTTCCTATGGTGCCAAGAAATAAGTGTGCCAAGTTTCATCAAGATATCTTAATTTTTACTCAAGTTACAGCTTGCACAGACGGACAGACGGACAGACGGACAGACGGACAGACGGACGGACGGACAGACATCCGGATTTCAAATCTACTCGTCACCCTGATCACTTTGGTATATATAACCCTATATCTAACTCGTTTAGTTTTGGGTGTTACAAACAACCGTTATGTGAACAAAACTATAATACTCTCTAGCAACTTTGTTGTTGCGAGAGTATAAAAATGTATCGGTATTGTGAATGTTATTTGAACTGAGTGGGTATATAATTTGAAGAAGCATTCGGAAAAAAATCTCTCAAGCCCAGAGGGAAGACTCTTAATATACAGACAAAATCTATACAGAATACTTGTTCATATGTATTATGTAGGCCCTGTTCGCAGTTTCACGATTAGATCATTAACAGATTATTCACTCATTTCACACCTTTTGCCTAGAACTGGAGCGGACCTTGTAAGGGATCTTTCAAAAGCAGGTTGAATTTGGAAAAATAACTCTAAAATATTATGAAATTTTAATAGAAGACGTCTTCATGGTTTCTATATATTAGTTCGTCGAACCAAAATCATATATTTAGTTTGATAAACAATTGAAACATCATTATATCCGTAGATGTTGATTCAATGCAAAAGTAAATAGGAAAGCCTACTTGTCTTTCACGTTTTTAATTTCAAAAAATAACGGGCATTTTTAAATTTCAAATTGTCTACAAGTCTAATTGTCAAAAATCGAGTTTTAGAAGTGTTTCGATGATTGGAAGAACCACTAAGTGCATAATATCGAATGGGAACTGTTTTGAAGGCGATAACATTAATAAAGACGAATAATTAAATATTTTTTTTTTAAATACGAAAATTCCCGAAATTCCCTCATTTTTCGAATTCGGGTGAACAGGCTGAATCCTACGTGGTCCTTCTTCTCTTCGGTTCAGAACGATGAACATTTTTGAGATACTCGCATAATAAGTAACATGATGAGTAGTAATTCCTTGATTTGCACATTACACCAAGTTTTTTTGAGTAAGGAACCGTACAAGATACTGTTTATAAAGCTGATATTTAAGAACATCAAGATATTATAGAGATACTCTTAGTTATACATAAAAGCAGTATTCGAATATATATAAAATAGCGAATTTCTCCGATCTCTGACACATTAACAATTTGAATTGAAGACGAGTTCAGCACATGTTTAGAATCCGATTTATAATAAGGGTTCTCAGATAGGAACTTTTCTAAAATAAATGCCGCTGAATGAAATACCATTAGAATCCATTATAGTGCAGAAAAAGGGGATATACAAATGATTTATAGATGACAGTATCACAAACGGAAAGATTTAGTTCTTTAAAAGTTATGTAATGCTGGAGAAACAAAACAAATGGGATTTCTCTTATAGCTCTAAAAAGCTCTCCTTCAATAAATCAGATTATATTCTTTCAATTTTGGGTTAATATGTATATTTTCAGGATAGATTTCTTTTAGGGAGGATTGCATTATCTCATTGCATATATTGGCTAATCTGTTCTATATTATCTGTCTCATCTTTTTTTTCCATAGATGTATATTTACATAATCATACATGTACTTATATATAAAACACTCCAGAGTGCTAATGAATTTTAAATTGACGGAAAAACAATATTGCTAATAACAAAAGAAAAGAAAGGAAAGCAATCACTTAGCCACACCTTATTTAACACATTACATCTCTGCTATAATAAATAGAAAATTTTCACCATGCTGAGAGTATTTGTATGTATTATAGGCGTGCTGGAGAAGCTTTCATGCTCAATTTTCTACACTAGAAGCCAATAAATTCTATATTTATACAGATTCTTTCCAGAGACTTTTAGAATTAAGCAGGTCAATCGGTAAACAATAGCATGCGTTTATATGCAACAAAATCTATTTCACTGCTGGAATTGAAATCCAGTGAAAGCTTCATGCGGATATAAATTGAAATATACGTATGTGATTTTGGGTGCATTGAAATGTGTCGGGGGAGAGCATTTAAATGTAATGCAATACTACTAATAAAGCTTTGCAGCAGACCAGAAGACCAGATATTGTCATGACTTATTTCGAATCTATCTACAAAATAATGATTAGATTTACGCTATAATAATGAAAACTCGGAAAACTGAGTTAAGCAAAGCTTTATAGATGAACGACATGACATCTAGTACAGCTTATCTAGAACTCCGTAGCTAAGAAAGCATGATCATAGCGTAAATGCAATATTGGGAACTCTTCGAAGTTGGGAGATAGATCAACAGGTTTTCAAGCTAATTTTCCTTTTATAAATTTTTGTGTCATTTAGCAACTTTTTCTACTTTTTGGTATTGCTAAGAAGGAGTTTCATATTAAAAAGTGACACAATAAAATTAAAAGAAATTAAAACAACAATTATATTGCCATTTTAAACGTATTGGAATGTAGTATACATTTCGGATTTACTAAGTGCCCTCTGCATGTATGTATGTATGTGGCCATTTCAAGCTGAACTAGTTCCACATTTAGGGCTGATCATTTTAATTATAACGCATGCAAGCATAAATAGTTCGAGAATGCAACACTTCATTGTACATAAAACTACTGGAATCATTCCATTTGCTCGATTACAGAATCAAAATCAGCAAAAGTATGTAAACATGCCCCACTTAGCAATCCAAAAATACATGCACACCATGTACAAGTGTTATATATAGAAGATATATGTATATCTATTTATGTTATGAGACTGTATGTGTTGGTGGATTTATATATGCACATATATATATATAGCCACTCATACATAGGCATTCAACTATATTTTATTGAACTAAAACTCCAGAAATTTTTTGGTTTGTCCCAAAATGCTGGCACTTAAAGGAAATCATGAGATTCTTCTGGCACTTGTTGTCCTGAGAATTGAAAAGCACATTCAACATGTTGCTGCAACAGTGGGCCGCCATGTAAACAACTAGATCTATGTATGGTTGTGCGTTTACATATGTAGATGGTATATGATTCCAAAACAGAACATTTTTTATTAAAGCACATAAAACTACATACAAAAGCCCAATAGCAAACAGCACAAAAAGTCGAGGTGGCAACACCACAGAAATGCGCAGAGGGTGGCAACATGAAAATTACCAAAAATAGAAATGTACAATACAGAAAAAGGCGCCAATAAATATCATAAAATCAACAACATAAGCGCTGACCACCTTGCCTCTACTGCACATATATGTACATCTATATGTATATGTATATAAATATATTTGTTGTCTTTTTTATATATACATATAAAAAATACGAGTAAAATTCCAACATAATGATACATATGTACAGCAATTTGCTACGCCATACAAATGCAAATTTAGACGACGCCTGTGCGTGGGGGCTACAACGGCCCAACGAGAGAAATGCTCATACGCAACGTGAGAGCAACACCACAACCAGAAAATGTGTATTTATTAAAGATTTTTGAAAAATTAAATGTTCGAAAATAGAATATTGAAAATATTTTTGTTTGGTTTGAAAAGCGACAAAGCGCTAGCGATATGAAACTATGCGCGCCGCTGGCGTACACGAGCGTAAGCGAGATAGCCACTACGTTAGAATGCCCTCACATGCCCTCCACCACACCATAAACAGAGTATGCTATGAATGTGGAAAAATTAAAGAAAACAAAAAAATGTTTTCACAAATTTTAGATTGAGAATAAATTTGTTAAAAAAATATACCAACGTTGCCCCGCACCCAGCACCCTCCTCCAACCTTGGGCGCACAACGCGTCAGCCGTTGTAGCGTTGACGCGGCTGCCTTACCTTATACGGCGCTTTTGGAGCGCCTTCAGTGGAGAGCCGAACCAATTACCATGAAATATGCACACACTCTCCCACAATCATACGCGATCATGCCGAACGAACGCGAGCATACGCTGCGAACAACAACGAACGAACGGCAAGCGAGCGCACATACACACGAAGTAATCGTGACGGCACAATAGCTTCGCCAACAAGCCAATACATACCTAGACACCCACACACACACACACGAACGAACAACATGTGGGTAGGTGCCGAGTGGGGGTGCCATAGTGCGCAGGAGCACGATCGCTATTGCTAACTCGCTCGGGTGCGCGCACTTCGTTTGCCATCCAGCATCGCAGCTACCAAGGCGTTCATGTGTTTGTGTGCCGCCGACGACGGTGAGCGCGGTGTGATCCGTCTATTTTTAGTGGCGTTGAAAAATCGTAAACACAGCGTATTCCTCGCGGCATGCGTTGGTGTTGGTGTTGCTGCTAAGGCAAAGCACCTGTGTGTGTGTGTGGCGGTGTGCGTCGGTGTATCGTGTATGCTGGGTTGGCGGCGGTGAGGTTATTGGAGTGCGGCGGGTGTTGGCGGGTGTTGGCGGTGCGGGGCGATTAACGATCGCTGTTGCCGAAGAACTTTTTTGGATTTCCTAAACGACGAAGATGAAAAGTGTAATTTTATGTTGATTGGTATAAAACCGACTGGTAGTAGCCAAGGCACTTTAGTCAGTGAGTAGTGTTCCAAAGCGTACACATTTGCCATATTATTTGATTATTTCTTCTTGCTCGTGGTTTTTTAAACACAAAACTCAAACAAAATGTGTGACGATGAGGTTGCTGCTTTGGTCGTTGATAATGGTGCGTTAATAATGGATATTAGCTGTGCACACTGTTGTTGGTTGATTGGATGGGTGAATCTACCCAATCCACCAGTAGCAAAGCACAAACAATTGGATTACAGTTTGAAGGATTTACGACGGCAGGAGGCGAAGATACGAGAATGGTGTAGTGAAAAGTGAACTTATCAGCAGTAGTATGAAATCGAAAAGGACAAGCAGAAAGAGCAATCAAAAAAAAAATATTTATCAAATCTCCAGTGATTTAGGACAAAACATAGTCACAGAAATAACTAGTCTCAAAGCAAATAGGGCGTTGGCATTGACCAGCATCGCATAGTGTGTTCAGTGAGACCCCCACTGTGGGATCGTGCTTTATTTTAGTTGAACTGTACCAGTTCTCCATAAATCTACATTGAAATGTGGTAATAATACCAACAAGTTGTAGCAAAGAATGGCAGGCAAAAGGAGGAAAAGCAAAGCATCGAATAAAGTGTTAGTAAAGCAGATTTTCTATATAATTTAATTAATACTAAATATATATTTAAATGAAATCAACATTTAGATAATTGAAAAGATTAAATATTTTAAAAATTTGAATGAATTAGTTAAAAAATTTCACATTTGTTACTAAAAATAACAGCACTTAGCGAATACCAAACAGATGACACATTTTTTAATCAGAACAATAATAACTAAAAATTCAAAAAACAATATTAAATGTAGGGCAATTAAATATAGATTTGTATTTTCCCAAATGGAAAGATTTCGGAACGCATATTTTTCAAAAATACATTTTGTGAGGTTAGATTACTACATTTTGAGGCCACTTTCACGTTAGTCCCTATGACATAGGCGCTAAGTTTTGAGGCGCTGCCATATTCACTTCTACCGCACGTTACTTCGTTTCCCGTCGCTCGTTTTCCTACGACAAACAACATTTGGTGAAAGCATGGTGAAACTCTTACTAACGGTCGGTTTGTATTTTTCATTTTTTAGGCTCCGGCATGTGCAAGGCCGGTTTCGCCGGTGATGATGCGCCCCGTGCCGTCTTCCCCTCAATTGTAGGTCGCCCACGCCATCAAGGTGTGATGGTTGGTATGGGACAAAAGGACTCGTACGTCGGTGATGAAGCTCAATCCAAGAGAGGTATCTTGACCCTCAAGTACCCCATTGAGCACGGTATCATCACCAACTGGGATGATATGGAAAAGATCTGGCATCACACTTTCTACAATGAATTGCGTGTAGCCCCAGAGGAGCACCCAGTCTTGTTGACTGAAGCCCCATTGAACCCAAAGGCTAACCGTGAGAAGATGACCCAAATCATGTTTGAAACCTTCAACTCCCCAGCCATGTATGTCGCCATCCAGGCTGTCCTCTCCCTATACGCTTCCGGTCGTACCACCGGTATCGTTTTGGATTCTGGTGATGGTGTCTCCCACACCGTCCCAATCTATGAAGGTTATGCCTTGCCCCATGCCATCCTCCGTTTGGATTTGGCTGGTCGCGATTTGACCGACTACTTGATGAAGATCTTGACTGAACGTGGCTACTCTTTCACCACCACCGCTGAGCGTGAAATCGTCCGTGATATTAAGGAGAAATTGTGCTATGTCGCTTTGGACTTCGAACAAGAAATGGCTACCGCCGCTGCCTCCACCTCCCTGGAGAAGTCTTATGAACTTCCCGATGGTCAAGTGATCACCATCGGTAATGAACGTTTCCGTTGCCCAGAATCCCTCTTCCAACCTTCATTCTTGGGTATGGAATCCAGCGGTATCCACGAAACCGTCTACAACTCAATCATGAAGTGCGATGTTGATATCCGTAAGGACTTGTACGCCAACATTGTCATGTCTGGTGGCACCACCATGTACCCAGGTATTGCTGATCGTATGCAAAAGGAAATCACCGCCTTGGCCCCATCCACCATCAAGATCAAGATCATTGCCCCACCAGAGCGCAAATACTCCGTATGGATCGGTGGTTCCATCTTGGCTTCCCTCTCCACCTTCCAACAGATGTGGATCTCCAAGGAAGAATACGACGAATCCGGCCCCGGCATTGTCCACCGCAAGTGCTTCTAAGCAGTTACTTCTACCAGCTAGTAATACGCTTTTACGTGTTCGGGCTGATGTGGCTATTGCATTGTTCTACGCATTATTGTGTCTTATGATGCACTATCACCACATTAGCTATAACAACAACAACATGCCTTCAGAGATGCCCGCCCATTCGTTTATTTATTTATTTGCATAAATGTTGTCAATACCAACCAATGGTTAACTGGTTCCAGATCGCAAATTCAAAAAAACGGACTGAACAACTCACATGATGTAAAAACAACAAAACAACAACCAACAACAAATGAACCAGATTTATGTTTTATGTTCGTCATTTAACAACTTTACCGTTTCTAAATATGTTTCGTTTCATTTCGATTAACTGTTGATTTTGCTTATAGTTTTATGAAAGCATAATGAACGCATTATTGTTTTAAGGGTATTTTTGCCACATGTAAAATAATGTAATGATTTCTTATGTAATTAAATTAAAACAATTTATAATTATTTATAAATAAAACGACTTTTTTAGACTTAATTTTCCATATCAATGACTTTATAGCAGAGTTATGGTCAAACAATAAAGGGGGGTTGAGGGACCGAGGGATCAGGCATAGCACTCATCACATATGTGGTTGGGTCTTTCCAATTGTCCATTCATTCATGTTGTTGACTTTATTGTTGTAGCACCAAAAAGAAGCATTCATAGCAATAGAATCATTGAAAATATTTGGATCTCTCCACTCTTCCACCACCACCACAATTGTTTCGAAAGCACCGATCATATTTCCATGCGCAAGCTCTACGCATCTCGCCCACACCCACACCCACCTCCACTCTCTTTTTCATAACAAACGAGCTTTCGTAGTGTTGCATAACAGCTTCGGGCATTGTTTGGTAATCTTGTACGAATATAAAATTTGTATATATACTATAGATCCGAGTAAAAATATTGCTTAGCGGTTGGCTATTTTTGGAAGCCAAAACTTTGCGTTGGAACACAATCGAGTAGCTGGTGCTCGTAACACGGCCAGCAGGTGCCAGCGAGGCCAACGTCGGAAAAGCTCTCTTGCGTACATACATCAATGGCATTGCGTTAGCAGAAACACCACACAGTTATTTGGGTTAGCAGCTTTTGTATTGGGGCTGCTGGTATTTGCTACACGGTACGTACAAGTATTTATGGAAATGACATGATTTTTATTTTTACCTCGCCTAATCGGTTCGGGTTCATATATGTTCTCGTTGCTCGCGCTTCGATCGGCCGGATTTACATAGAAAGGTATGCATACAGAAATGTAGAAGCACATATTTATATATTTAAAATTTATTGTTCCGCAGTTGGGATTGCGTTGTGTACTCGAATTTCTCGAATTTCCACACACAAATATGCGCGTATACATGCATATTTTTGTTTCGATATCATCTGTTATTATTAGACGCTATTTTGATCACGAAGTATTGCTAGCATAGAGCAGAGCACGCATGAACAGATTTTCGGTAATCAATACAAATTCCAATAATATTCGAAACGGAATTGAAATTTAAAAGCAAATTGTTTGGAAATAGCTTCTGTGCTGTATACATACTTTATAACGGAAGACATTTTTATTTAATACATTTCCCTCTTATAATTCATATAATCTGGCAATATTAAGAATAAATCATTCACTAAATATGTAGTTAAGAAGTTGTAATCGAATATTATTTGAAATATTTTTTTTTATCAATTACAACCACAACTTGTATAGTGAATTTGTCGATATAGAAAAATACCTAAATTTTATTTTATATAAATTTTTATGGATTCCCAGATGACGTTAGATGAGTTATTGAGGAGTCTTACCGATTTTTGTGATCCTTCCCATATCAGACACACTCTCTGTCGTAGAACAATGCCAGCCGAGGTTTGTTCTCTACATGAGAAATTGTGTTCGGTAATCTTAAAGTTTATTTCAATCAGATCGGAATCTATCGAATTATATTTACCTTACTTTATGTTTACTGGCTTTAAAAACGTTTAGTTCTCACCAACATAAATAAAAAGTAAAACTCCTCCATTGCGTCGTCATTTCCGGTGACCCCTCGGAAAAAAGGTGCTTCCGCGTTGTCAGCATAACTCCTGACAGGATCATCCAAAATGAAAAAACAAAAATAAGTGTTTTAGGTAAGACCATAATCTCGTGCTTGAACGAAGGAAAGACAAAAAAGTGAAAATTGGTATTATGGCAGACATTTTTCCAAAAAATAAAAATTTCGTTCAAATTTACTTGTCATTTTGTATTTTTTTTTTTAAATAGTTGTAATTGAAAAAAAATAAAATCATTCGTTCAAGCACGAGTAAATTGTATCTCGAACACCTGTTCAAAATTTCATCAAGATCGGTTGAGTAGTTTTCGAGAAAATTTGACAACCGACTTTGAAAACACGGTTCCGAGAAAAACGCGTTTAAAATTTTGAGTAACAATAGTACTTGACTTGGAGCGCACACCTTCCAAAGGCTGTATCTCCGAAACTATTATTCGGATCGACTTGAAAACTTAGGACAATATTCTTGAGATGTTGTAGAAATTAATAAGCCAAAAAACAAAAAATCGATTTTTTGAATCCACGAAACCCATGTAGCCCCTTAAAAGCTATTTACCATCAGTGACCCATATTTTACAATAAACTAAAAACTGTACTAAAAAAGTATTTAATAAAAAAGACCTTGAAACACTTAGATATTACAGTCAGCGGCTAATTTTTTAAAGAGACCACGCGTCAGCGTCAAGACATTACCCACTTTCCTTGACCCAACACAAAGACACAAAGCTTCTTAGTACTTACCACACATAGTACATACATAGATGCTAGACTCATTTATTATTTTTCGCCTGCCAATATTTTAATTACTTTTCAATTCTGCGGCTTCGCCGCTCATATTTATTTCTTAGCAGCACATATTCATATGTATGAAAGTATTTTTCAATTACTCAAATATATAATTAATATTTTTCTCTATACTTAGATAGCATTCATTTTTGAGTCGAACGTCATACATTACAAAACTATAATCATTTACATATACATAGTTATACTCAAATAAAATTCCCGCAATATTTTCAGCGCATTTAAGCGCTCTTCCTCGAATATTAAAAGATCGTTAATTCATTCTGCTCACTGCAATTTGTTGAATGAGCATGCATCGTAATTTGTTAGCACATGTTTGTTGCTTTCACTGTGGCAATTTGTAAGTGTTAGCCCAAGACGATTTATCAGCAGATGCATTTGGCTAAAAAGAAAACAATCTGAAGAATATGCATATGTGCATTATTTCGTCAAAAGTGCATCTGTGCGATGCAAATTATCAACTAAATGACGTGTTAAACGCGAGAGGAATGTCGCTCATTCAACTCAATCGAGGTTAAGGCAATTTGTTCTTGTAAAGGAGGTTTTTGGCCACCTGCCAGCTGTTGTAAATGACATTTGCAATTAGTTTGTTGTTGTGATTTGGTTTGACTAATTTCTGCGATAATTCAAAAGAAATTCAAAACTTTCAGCGAGTGAAAATAGAAAAAATGATAAATCTTAAATTAAATGTAGTTTGCATAATGAAAATATTACTTAAGTATGTAAATTGTTAATTATTTATCATAATTAATTCATATATACGAGTACAAATATATAATTTTATTAATTAACAAATCTGCCAATAATTTCATATAAACCCCCGAATTTAACATAAATTTAGGCGCTTATATGTATCATGTGGACTCCCCACGTCCTTATTATTCAGGCATATGGTCAATTAGTACCCGTCGCCATGAATATTCGACAAAGCTTTCCACGTCATTATAGTGTCCACACACACACACATATTTATATTCATATCTCCGCATACGTATGCGGCTGCACGTCTCAGCACACAACTCAAAAAGCTTGAAGTGAATTTTTAGAAATCAGACTCTCCATTGTTTTCACATCAATTACCATCGATGAAGTGATTGTCGCTTGAATGCTCAAGTGCCAACTAGCCAAATTGGCGGGTGTACTACTCGCACACACAAATACATACATAAGCACACTTGTATTCGTGCTTGTAGCTTCCCAGTGCAATCAACTAGTTTTTCATCACATTAGAACTAGTACGAACTGACCAGCTGACTAATCTACTTTTATACTCTTATACTTACATTAGTATTTTTATGTATTACTAGAAAGAAACCAATCGCATACAAGTATGAAACCCATATATAATTGTATAGTACAATTTATATTCTATGATATTGTTTTAATTGAGATATATTAAGGTGAGTTCAAAAAATAACGTTAATATTTATTTCCCATTCGCATATCAGTTTATGCCAACGCTTCTTCCAATCATCGAAATTGATAAAAACCAGATGATTTGTGACCAGTCCCTCTCTAGTCAAAAAACTCTTTAAACTAGTTATCTTTCTTGACTAGTTTGGTGTTTCACTGTTGGGTTGTTGCAGAAAGAATCCACCCTTCTTCTTTATGATTTTTTGTGTGTTTTATGACTTCACTAATTTTTCACAATTAAACGCATCTATTTTGGGTTCAATGGAATGCAAAAAAATGTCCCGTTATAATTGTTTAATGAAATGTAAAGTCACACCCGCATAATATCTGGTATAATGAGTTATATTAAATTTAATTATCAAAAAAAAATGGGACTCATTAAAAGTTTATTGAAATAAAATTTCGCATGAGTTGGCATTTTCAAAAATTTTAATTCATCGATTTTTCGACTTCATTATATTAGTCATCAAAGCGATTTGGGAAAGTATACAAGTTACCTTCTTTGATGAAGAGCTAATAAATCAAAATCGAGTGTCAATAGAACAAAGAAATATTTGGCAAATTATATTCAAATAAATATTTGGTCTAAAATCACTCGCCTCTCACACACACACACAAACACATTTGCAATTCCAATGAATGTACGAAAAAAACGAGTTAATTCGCCTTTAATTTGAATCATTTCGATTTTTGACAAGCGTAACGAAGCGTTCACAATTTGCGTTGAAAATTAAAATTCACTGCCTACGCATTGCAGGCAAATCGCACGTTGCAATGCGCTGTTACAACAACACAAAATAGATCCCGTCGTTACCCTTGGCGCCGCATTGAAAAGGGATGATTGCTGTGTGGTCTGCATAACGGTGCTAACTTTTTGCAGGGGTTAAAAATTGATTGCAATTTATGCAATTTATGTGCAAATTTGTTTGAATAATAACGACAACAACAACAACAAAAGCAAGAAGAACCAACAACAAAGCCGACACAGCATGAAAAATAATAAAATTAAGATAATCGCCAACTAATTGATTCTAATCGATAAAGTGGAAAGAGCCTTGTCGGCGATTATTATTTTTTCGATGGGTGGTGTTTGATAATGTAGAATTATTGAATAGTCGGGTAGGTATGCATGCAGCCTACTATTTCTTATAAATGTTTGGTTATGAATACAAAAATATATTTTTTTTCTAACGAAAAAATAATAATAAATTAATGTTATTTGAAACACGTTTATATATTTTTTGCAGATTTGATAAACTCTTAAACAACTTTAATATTTTAAAAATCCTTCATTCTACATTTTCAAAATTTTTCAGATCTAGCTTAATTCTGATTTTTTAAGGCTATGTGTGATTGGACCTCATGCTCAATTTTAGTCAAACAAAAGTTTGTACGAGGTTTCTAATCAGAATTCAGTGTTAAATATCGAAACCACTCTTCCCAATGTTCTTCAAAATTTCATAAAATTTCTCGTCTTTCTAACTTCCAAAGCTTTCGAACAATTTCTTTATGAGTATTTATAATAATAGACCATATAATAAGACTGTATCTTACACTCTGATCGTTCACTTTTGCTTCTATATTGTCTACAGGGTTCATAATAGCAAAAACTTTCGAACTTGTTACTTAGGTTATGTCCGACTATGCTTCAATATTCTTCTTCTTCTTCTTGTCTTGTCTTGTAGACACCGCTTACGCGGTTATAGCCGAGTCCACAACAGCGCGCCACGCATCTCGCGGCTGTTGCTTCCTTTTCATTGGGGGGTGTTTTTATGTGGTGGGTCCCAAACCCTACGCACAACCGCATAAGCGGGTTTCACCTTCTCACTTTAGCTCGCCTCCAAACGTCTGTTGGCTACCCAGAAGATACTTGGTCTAAGACCGGGAATCGTGAGTTGCTTGAGCCACACGCTAAAGAATCGTTCCTGACCACTCCCAAGTGAATGACAGTCAGAAACTTTCCACACTTAAAGGTTCTCAAACAACCTTGAAGAGATAAAGAACGATGGAGAGTTCAGCTTACTAAGTAGACCAAATTTTTGGTATCTGTAGAACTCATAGCACTGCGATAATTCTCCAAATTACACATTGATGTCACAGTTTATAGATAAACTTCAAGTTGACATAGAAACATCAAGGTACTTTTAGCACATATTCCAGAGCTCATAAAGTCCATACTTTTCAAACAAATTAATTTCTAAAATAATATATTTCCACTGTGACTTAGAGTCAGCGAAGTGTTAAATTCGTGCTTAAGAGGATCCATTACCGACCAAATGAGGATAACAGTATACAAATATTTGACAAAGGAGCATTGTGTCGAGGCGTTCAGACCGATTCAAGTACTCATAGAATATACGTTCGTTTGTATGAATGAATGTGTGAATGTACTATGGGCAAATAACCATAGTAGGCTTGGAAAACAGAGAAATCCAAGTAATTCTCAAGCACACTCGAAATTTATTTTCATTTAATAAAAACATTCAAGTGTGTCTCACTTGAAAGAGCCAACAAATAAGAACAACAAATGCGTGCTCATGCTAGTAAAATAGCCTACATAAAGCCGCAAATACGCTCGCAGCGCTGAGCTATGCTTAAATATACATATGTATGTATGTATGCTGTGGGTGAAGTCACCGACTGCACACTCGGGTGGTGGGTATTAACACAAGTGGTCGGGACATGCGCACGCTAACGAAATGGAAATTGTGCGCAAACAAGCGGCAGGCTTGAAAGTGTTCCACACTTCAAGGACGAAAGGAGAAAGCAACAACAAAAAACACAAAACACACAACAAAGCATGCATTGAAAGGATACTATTTTTGGCAAATTAGCGAACATTTAAAAATTAAATCAGCCGTGTAATTTGTTGTTTGTATGCAGCTTACCAAGCGGCTTCACATAAATATCTATAATTGCTACCAAATAAATCCCTACATTATGTGTGTGTGTGAGCGGCGAAGGTACCGTAAGTGCTGTAAAGGTATGCTCGGTGGAAAGGTAAGAAATCAAAGGGAAAATGCTGGAAGAAGCGTTACATTTGTCACTTCGTGCAACACCTTGTCGACACGCACATACACACACACACACACACACGAACTCACCGTTGTGTCATGTGTATTTGTTACTGGTTGTTGGTTGCTGGTTGTTGGTTGCTGGTGTATTTGCCGCTTGAAGCAGCTCATTAATGAGCATTTAAGTAACCTCTAAATAGCCGCATTATGCTACTAATTTAAAGGCAAATGAGTTTTTGGCTTGCTCACACGTGAGTGCCTCTTCGAGCCCATTGAAATGTAGAAGATATTCCATAAGCAGAGAATCAATTGTCATGGCAATGCTTACTCGTACGGGTAAAGTGTGTGAATGCTAATGGCTTTGAAGTGAGATATTTCGCACAATTCAAATTGGTACGCTACGTGTGCTATGTATATGTTTATGAATCGAATTGAATAGGTATTCTTAAATATGGTTTCACATGTAGAAACTGGCTGAGTTTCTAGTAAACTACGCAACTTAAGGTGCTATGCAATCAAATAGCAATCCATCCCTAGAATATAAGTTAAGCATTAAAATTTCACTTTACTCACACATTTTCCACTTTCTCTCTTCTTAAAAACCACTTAAATCAAATTAGGCCAATTTTCATATTTCATTTTCTCAAAAATTACTATGAAATTAAAGATACATTAGCATTAAATATGTTTATTGTCAATTCAATTCACCGCAAATGCTTCAAAAATACAAATCACAATTTAAATCTCTTGCAACAAATATCAGATTACACCCTTCCAGTAGCCGCTTCTATTCAGAAACCAAAAGTATCATTTTCCTACAACCATATTGCGCTCATCCACATTTGCTAATTATTACTGTGATACCGAGATAAGCATATTATTAACCGCCGCACAATTTAAAACTCATAATCCATCAGCGATTTGCCGCTATAAAAGTGGTAAAATTTACATATGAATAGTACCGGTGCATAGGAAAATGAGCATAGAAACATTTAAGCATAAAAAAGCAGCGCCTATAACCGAATTGAGTTGTACTTTAGTGTGTTTAGAGGTCTACATGTGTCCATAGGCATGTGTGCTTTCTATGAAACTGTCGAATAAATGTAATAGATTGTCAAGTACGATGAAGTTAGCAGTGACATGGAATATATTATCAATTTTAAACTAATAGGGTTGTCATACTTTAGTGAAATATTTTCGGAAACTCTTACTTTAGCCTTACACTTACCCAAATTTTGCATTCTGGTTTTATATTTAGTAAAATTCATAAAAAATAAATAAGTTATTTGTTGTTTAAAAAAAAAAATATCTTAACAATTATGACTATATTTAACCCTTTCATGCCCAATGTTGCATATGGGCAACATTTTACTTACCGGCTTCTAATTCTCATTATTTAAATATTTTTGACCAGCGGCTTTTTCAATTATGTAGACTTATGTGTTGTGCAAGCTGATAGCTACTTTTTCTGATATGAGCTGTGCACGTTTTCATTCAGAAAGCGTTATCCGCAGAGTGAAATTGTCAAAATCGGTTTCGCGGAAAAAGTTATACAAAAGTCGTTATACAAAAAGTGTTCAAAAATATAAAAATAATTGTTATTTTAAAACAAAGTGAACTATATAAATAAGTAAAGATAAGAGAGTTATTTAAAAAAAAATTCATGAGAAAGGTGTTTAGTTTATTTATAATATTTTAATTTGTGCCTATAAGCAACATCCTGTAACTAATGAACCAGGATACATAGGACTTTGAAATTTTTATTACTTCATAATTGAATTAAGACTAATATATATCTGTCCTAAAAAATGTTAGCTCAGCCCATTTTAATTCGGGCATGAGAGGGTTAATAAGGAGACTGTATTTTGTCAATTTTTTAAGACCGTTTTTTCTACAAAAACTCAATCTCACCTTTCTCAAAACTCCCACTTTGGTATTATACTCGTATATTTATTCAGTGTGAAATGGTATATTGCCTATATATTCTATAGTTTAAGGCAGTGGTCTTAGCAATTTTTTTTTTGAAAGGGAAGTAAATGATTGCGGTAAACGGAATTTTAAGACGATAATGTACTATATTTAAGGCTTAAAAAACAATATTTATTATTAAAAAATATCGAAATTTTTTTTAAGTTGTAAGTATTTTTCTGGAGCGCCTGGAGTCTGCACTTGTAAATCGGTGTCTGTGATGGAGGTCGTGCGATGCATCTGAAACAGTCGAACCAAATTTTTTTTAATTTTTATAAGTTTCTTTTCTTTATGAACTAAAAAAATACCGAAGAAGTTATAAAATTCCAAATTTTTTCGAAGTTTGAAAAAAAATCACTTTTTTAAGAAAAAAATTGACTTTAAGTTGCAAAACAAGTAGTTTAAATAATACTTTTGTCCAACTTTTTTAGTTCAAATAGAATATAATTTAATACCGAAGCTAGATCACTGTTTTTTTTTCGATCGGACATATATTCTTTTTGCTAGCGCCGGCACCGTTTTCTAACACTTAATGAAAACTCTAGAAAACACGCTTTAAAGTCTGCCTGAGCATTCGCATCTGCTCGACGCTCGGCCACTAAAACTGCTCTAGCTTCGAAAATATGTCGAATTGGCCTCTGGAATTTTAAAGACATATTCTTGGATAGTTTTGGAAGAGATTTAAAACAAAACAAAAAAATCGATTTTTTGAAGCCTGTAAAGCAGCACTTAAGTTTACTTTTAAGGCTCTACTAAACAATATATGTATGTATTTGGTAAACATTTATCCATAAAATATATAGTTTTAATATCCCCGATTCGTTTGACATATTTATGATATTTAGAAGTTATTTTCACAATTTTTTGTACGGTAAAAATCTATAAAATTCCCGACAAACACATTGCTGGTTTTGAAAAATATATTATAAAAATATTAACGAAATCATATCCTGTGTCTTTAAACATCAATGATCAAGGATATTGAGAGCTCAAAGTATTTTTCTGATATGAAAAATCTTCTCATAGAAGTCATCAGCAAGGTTATGAGCTGAAATCGGATAAAATTTTTTCCACACTGTTCAGCGTAAGTATTAGAAGTAGCTTCCTCTTTTGTCAAACAAGTAAAATTTAACGTGAGATACGACAACTGGTGTTTATTGAGACCTCTAACATAATCTAGCGAATCTGTCATGGATCTATTTATTATTTATGCTAACAGAAACACATAATCATTAAAAATGTTGTAAAAACATTTTGGAGAGCGTGGAAGAAAGTTTTTTTTGGAGAGATAGCACATTCTTTACTCGTGTGTGAATGGCTCATTACAGCAAAGGCTTCATAGTTTTCCATGAGATACCAGATCTTAGTTACACACAACAAGTTGCTTAAAATCCAAGCCAAATATATTTCAAGGGGCAGGGTGTAATATCAAATTATCACTATTGGAATTAAATGACACAATTCCATTTTGTTAGGAGTTCATAAGTAGTTTTTCGCGCACACAAACTGTGAATTCTAACAGCTGTTTTGAATGCACTTAACGGCATTAAGTAAATCATTTTCCTGTTATTTATTTATTTTTATTTTTGTTGTTTGCAATTAACTATGATACAGGCAGGTTGGTGTTTGCTTGGAAATTCGGGGTCATAATTCCACATAGTTTCGGAAGTAAACAAGCATGCAAAGTAGCTATCAGACTCAATGGCACAGTGAGCATATCGCACCTGGCTGTCATGTCACTTAGTCATACAAATAACAGCAAATACAACAAATACTCATATGTACATATATGCCACGCATACCTTTTCGACACAGCCTGCAACCCTATTTTGTTGAATGTGAACATTTATAGCGGTACATAATACTCGACGTTCCTATGTGTGTATTGAAATTACTGTGTGTGTATGTGTGAGTGCTTGCTTGCTCGCATTTGATTTTAATTTAATTTCCGTAACTTTGTCTCAATTTGTTTGCATTTAAATACTGTCATTTTGGGGCGGAAACATCCACACGCAAGCAACAACACACACAAACATGCACTCATATGTAGATGACTCTGTTGATAGACTAGTTCCCAAGGATATAGTTTCTGTATAAATATTTACATACAGGAGCACACACACACCTTTACTCTTGAGCAAAGCCTACCGTTAGCGCTGGTTCGCTTTGGTCGCATATCACTTCAACACCTTACAACTCGCTCGCCGCCCCTGCCCTGAGTCCTTTTCCGTTGTTGGCAAGCCTTGCGCTCGAACGATTTGCTGTTGTAGTTGCGACATCGCGTGCTTTGTTGCTTCAGTCTGTGTTGCACTATCAAGTTTATTGATTTAATTACCGAGCTCGCACATTCGCCCGGCCGCCTGACAGGTGTTGCAGCAAGACTTATGTTGCTAATGTAAATTAATTGCTTTTATTGCCAGTTACCATTGTCGCCAGTTTTATTTATTATAAGCATTCCGCTGTCTATGGAATCTATGGTTGTTATGTCGCGTTGTCAAGGCTGAGAATTTCATTTCCATAAATTTGCGTTGTCGTTATAATTATAGCATTTTTATAATTTTAGCAGCAGTTAAATATGATTTGAGACTTTTTTGTTTAAATAATTATTTTATTGATTTATAATTAGGAATGCCTTCACACGTTAAAAACTTTTGAGAATCTAAATTGAAAGCAGTGAAGAGAACAGCAATCTTAACAACATTATGCTCACAATACATATAGGTAGTAAGAATCTACTACGCAAATAAACAGAGTATGGTTTATAAGCCTAGTCAGAAGTTCTAAGAGGTGTGTTAAAAAAATAACGGGAATTTTCGATTTTTTTTCAGAAAAAATCTGCATCTTCCGCTCTCGAAGAACTTCTCAAACTCCATTTCATCTATGCTTATAACATGATGGCCCTTTAAAGTTCTCACATGGAGGCTGGAGCAACGTTACAGCATTGTTTTTGACCAAGACTTCACGAACAAGCAACGAAGTGTGAACTTTTAGCAAACGAAAATCGGCAAGTCGACAGCTATTCGGAGGTAGTTCCATGATCTTGAATTAATCTTTCTGAAAAAATTGTAGAACTACTTTCTGCACCTCTAATATTACTGTGTATATGTTGAAGAAATCAGCGTTTGTTTTGTCCGATTGATATTTATGTGTCATCTGTCATCCTATCTGCCAAATTAAGAAATAACTATCAAACCAAATATATATATATATAAATAAATGATATGTAATCATACCTGTCAAAATACAGTTAACAACTGACATTTGCATTTTTACTTTCCCCTCTTCATAAATCTAACCTTTCTTCTGCCACTTTTCTATTCATTTCCTTTTCACATATTAGCATCACTTGTATTTTCCTCACTCCACATCCATTAGCATTTTGAGACGCGCACTTATTGCAAATTTTTGATACTTTCGCCCCTGAAATACGCTTCCCATGCTTACTGTCCCCCTCCGCTGCTCAGTCGCTGCCTTCGACGGCAATTATCTCGCTTGATTTAATAAACTCAATTGGCCTCTTAACCAAAATAAGTGCCTGCTAATCGTTTGCTCCGCACTCTTTTGGAAATCAACCGAACAACAACAACAATAGCAGCAACAACGATGTGCGATTACCAACGCCAATGACAATGAAGAAGCAGCGAAGTCGAAAGGACCGAGGATCGAAGAACGACGTCGGCGCAACTTTTTGTCTTCTCGCGCGCTTGGCAGCATTTGTTTCCGCTCCTTTTTACGCTCTTCTCAATCGCTTTGGTGTTACAAAAAAATGTTGTCGCCAGTTCCATTGTGAAATCAATAAAAAGCCAACGGAATACATATGTATACGCGAACGCCGAAGGAAAATCACCAAATGAGCTGGGAATTAAAGCAAATCGGAGAAAATGACAATTGCAAATTGCTGTGACACTCACTTGCCGCTTGCAAACAGCAGCCAATTTGATTTGCTCAAGTGCCGAAGAGGAGATGAGGAGTGCTGGCGGTGATGGTGGCGGTTGCGCGCCTCATTGTCCTCGGCCGGAAAAAGGAAGCGCACAGAAAATTGCAAAGTTTGAGCAATGAATTTCATTTCAATTCACTTTATTACATTTATTTGCCCCCACCCCCACGTTCGTTTATTCCATTCGTTGCGCTTTTAATGTGGCAAATTAATTTCATTTCATTGAATGCGACGAACCGAAGCGGAGGTGGGGAATGTGGCGCGAAGACGTTGCGACAAGTTGTGGTGCAGAGAATGTGAAATGGGTGAGAGGCTGTGAAAGTGGGGCGCGTCGGTCGAAGATGTCGAATGGTTGCCACCTTTTATGCGCCGATTAAAATAAATGCGAATTTCCGGCGACCCGAATTGCCCGCTGACAATTGGTTTTGTTATTGTTTTGTACTATTTTCACTTCTTCTCGGATTTGTCGAATTTTGTTTTGCTCTTTGTTGCTCTACTTTCACAGTGGATGGTAATTTTATTTGTTGAAAATGGCAATAAGTGAAAATTTGTTGATGCAAATGATTGCATAAATTAGGCGCTGTTTTTGGGAAATGCCTCTCGTGTTCGTGCCGGATGTACGCGGAAATAATTAGTGAATTTTTATGGCTTTCAAATTGCATTTTGCCTAATTTCTTTATTTTTGATCTATTTGTATGTAGAATTTCCTTAAAACCAGAAACATGAATGGGATATATGGTACTACTGAAAACCTAATCCATGTGAATTTTCAAAGAGGCTTTATGGGTATCAGTTTATATATTGGGACGTTCACTAGGTAATTTCGAAGTTTTTAGAGACAATTTTTCTATTGTGTATAACTTTATATGAAATTATAAATTCTCCATTTGATTTGACAAAACCATTTTGCCATCTTTCGGGAAAGAAAAGGAAAAGTTGCACCTCACCAACTTCTACTATGAAATACCATACTTCATATGATGAATTCTTCGAAACAAAGGACGTCTTCTTTCAAAATATTTGCAGAAAACATAAAATTTATACTTCGCAATTTCTTTCTAAATTGAGCTAAATCTATCAATAGCTTTACCGGAAGATAATATTGCAGATTTAATAGATTCCGAAAGACTTTTAGTCATATATTTCGATCAATAATATTAAAATACACCCGAACCTATTCTTCCTTACTTCTTATAAAATTTGATAAGTGAAACATTTTCCTTTAATGTGATAGATTAACATAGATATCTCTTTATACATTAAATTGAGAGCTAGCCTTATATAAAACCTCTAGGTAGGTATGCTTTTTGGATCAATCATTCTTCAATAAAACGAAGAAAATTAAACCAAATTGTGTTCAAATTCATATTTTTTTTCGTTTTCTGACTTGAAACCCGTATTATCACGAAATTAAATCTAGCAGAAATGCCACTATCGCAATTATTAGTTCATTTAGCGTAAAATCCGCAACACACCACCACACCATTACAAAGCGGATCGGAGAAGCGGTCGTTGAAGGACATTGCTATTTTTTTAATCACATGTCCAGCTTAATGTTACAGATAAGAATTGCGAATTATTTACAGCCAATAAAATGACAGAAGCGGCAACTATGGCAGCGGACCAAGGAAAAGTATCAAATGTGTCTCTTGATCTCGATCAGCTGCTACAATAACAACAAATAAAAGCAACGCAGCGATTTGTGGAGATTTTCGAAGCGAGGCTCACCACAGACTACTGCAATGCAATCCACACCCATTTTTTCCATTTCATTGGCAACAACAATAACGAAATACTTGCCGACAGCCGCTTGAGTTGTTAGCGATCGCGAAAGGTAGCAAACGGCACGGATCGGCGTCTTTTGATTTTGTTTTGTTTTGGAAAAGGTGCACACCGTCAAAGTATCAGCTTACAGAACAGCGCCGGGTTGCGCCACGTCTCAACAACCCTCCTCTCACATGCTCCGTTGTCTCAAACGGAAATCGGCATTTGTCTCTTTTACTTGAGCGTCTTCGGCTATGCCCATGTGTGTGTTTAAGTTGTTATTTTAAGCCACTTTAGAAATTGTTGCAATTTCGGATTGAGTTCTGCGGTGCTTCAACAATTGACGGCAATGTTTTCCTTGTCTGGTTGACTGGCAATTTGTATCGTTTAAGAAATAATAATCGGTTTCACTTTCTAGTTTTTCTCTACTTGCTGAGGAAATGACATTCGATATGCCACTGCCTCTCTAATAGGCAAACAAATCATACGGTTTTTTAAATTGCTTGTTGGTATTGTTATTCGACGGCGAGATTTGTATCTACTTTGCTCTTAAAAGTAGGCTGTAATTATCTATCATATATAATATATATAGAGTGGTTTCTTTCAAACATTTGAGTAATTTGCTTAAGAAAAAACAGTATTTCTTAAGTACAAAGCGCTTTTAACTATATTTATGAGACTAATATTAGTCAAAACATATTTCCATTATTTATCCTACCAAGCATTTTTATGGCTGTTGTATTAAGTATATATTTTATTATTAATCAATTATCTGTCCAAGTTTGAAATAAAATGTGAATCAGCTCTGATCTTATTTTCTCGTTTATCGATTTGATTACCTTTCTCGGCTCCTTTCGTCCCAAACGATCTCTAAACATCGTTACTCTTTTGATTGAAAATAAAACTTCTTTGAACATTCAGAAGATTCATTCCTTTTGTGGATCTATAAATACAATCAAGTATATCGTTCCAGTCGTTCACTGATGAAAGACATTCTATGATTCTAAGTTGTAATATGTTCCACAGCTCATTAAGATTCGAGAAATCTTATGATGGATCATTTACAGTCTCTCTTCGGCAAGTTTTATATTAAGAGATTTAACTGTGAATCCATTTCCTTTAAACTAATTTTACGCCATACATTAAATATATAGTATAAATATAAATAAGTCCTCAATAGAGAAGCTGTGCAATGACGTATTCAAGCTACCGACCATTGATGTTTCTCTCATGCCTTCCACAATAACGGTATTATTCGCAGCGCATCCTCATTGCAAAACTTATCCTCTTTCGTAATGAATGGAATTCAAATGATGAAACAAGCCCGTAATTATTTCGTTGACAACTTTTTGATGAATTAAATAATTTTTAAGTGAGTTCCCACTTAACGCGCCTTCACACAGCCAAGTAGGACGAACAGCGCAATGGAAAACCACTACATTTACAAATACCAGACACAAGTAAATATTGTATACAACAGACACACATTACCCAAGTAATGAGCGAAACGTTACGAAATGAATGAAATCTGCTGTAAGCACCTTTTGAGCGGATTTAACTTGTTTAATTACCGCAGTATTCAGCGAAATTTCAAGCGAGAAATGTGAAAAGACAGCGAAGATTTCATATTATTTTACTTTGCTCTGCAGTCATCAATGCAGTCACTGCCTTGAATGGAGAAAGATCTCATTCGCATTTTGTAATGAGTAAAAACATGGAAATTAAATGGCGATTATTCATGTACGTACTCTGTATTGTGAGTTATTAAAAATTTCATTTTTCATATTAAACACAAATTTCATTTAATTTGATACATTATTCATTCGTACTACCCTTTATGCTCTACGTTTGTGCTCGTATATGCCAGAGTTATGATTCAATTTTAATGCGCTCAAGTGCCCTCATGCAGCTCTATTGTACACGAGCCCATAGGCGTTGGCATATTTGAGAATAATGGGATCATTGAGTATAATAATAGATATAAAGGGTGATTTTTTAAGAGCTTGATAACTTTTTTTTAAAAAAAAACGCATAAAATTTGCAAAATCTCATCGGTTCTTTATTTGAAACGTTAGATTGGTTCATGACATTTACTTTTTGAAGATAATTTCATTTAAATGTTGACCGCGGCTGCGTCTTAGGTGGTCCATTCGAAAAGTCCAATTTTGGGCAACTTTTTCGAGCATTTCGGCCGGAATAGCCCGAATTTCTTCGGAAATGTTGTCTTCCAAAGCTGGAATAGTTGCTGGCTTATTTCTGTAGACTTTAGACTTGACGTAGCCCCACAAAAAATAGTCTAAAGGCGTTAAATCGCATGATCTTGGTGGCCAACTTACGGGTCCATTTCTTGAGATGAATTGTTCTCCGAAGTTTTCCCTCAAAATGGCCATAGAATCGCGAGCTGTGTGGCATGTAGCGCCATCTTGTTGAAACCACATGTCAACCAAGTTCAGTTCTTCCATTTTTGGCAACAAAAAGTTTGTTAGCATCGAACGATAGCGATCGCCATTCACCGTAACGTTGCGTCCAACAGCATCTTTGAAAAAATACGGTCCAATGATTCCACCAGCGTACAAACCACACCAAACAGTGCATTTTTCGGGATGCATGGGCAGTTCTTGAACGGCTTCTGGTTGCTCTTCACCCCAAATGCGGCAATTTTGCTTATTTACGTAGCCATTCAACCAGAAATGAGCCTCATCGCTGAACAAAATTTGTCGATAAAAAAATTTCGAACCGAACACTGATTTTGGTAATAAAATTCAATGATTTGCAAGCGTTGCTCGTTAGTAAGTCTATTCATGATGAAATGTCAAAGCATACTGAGCATCTTTCTCTTTGACACCATGTCTGAAATCCCACGTGATCTGTCAAATACTAATGCATGAAAATCCTAACCTCAAAAAAATCACCCGTTATTATGTAGATACTAGAAGTAAAGACTAAGGAGAAACAAGTAAGAAACAAGCCATATATTCGGCATAAAGTCCACTAGAATAATGAAAGTCCTTATATACAATTGGGGCTGGGATAATTCATGAACTGATTTCACTAATTACCAACACCAAGCTACTTTATATCGAAGACTATATGGTCACTTAATTTGGTAAGATATCTCACATACTAACCGATATATACGATATAATATTGAAATGTCTAATATTAGGTATAGAGGAGCTTGGCGAAGTTATGCCCGTTTTTGCCCATTTTTGGCACAGAGCCACATTATTAGAAGAAAAATTCAGAATTTCTATAAAGTATCTGAGAGATTTACCGATGTTTGGTCCGTAGGTACTGAGGTAATCATGTTCGATATCCGGGGCCTTGAAAAGTTATATCCCGATTTAGGCATTTTTCAAATGAGAGATCGCCTGCGAATCCGAAGAAAACATATTGGCTTAATTTCCACCCCATATATGTTTCCACCAAGACACAGATTGTAGAAACTGGGCTTGGAAAGTGGATTCTATCGATCTTCAAAAACCTGTAAGGCACTTGAAAATAAAAGTGAATTCTTATGAAAACTAAAATAATCCAAAATTTTGAGAATTAGTATTGTAATTGAATGAAATTAATATTACCCCAACCAACAATCACAACAACTACGCTACTGTTCGCGGAAATGAGCGCAATAGTATAAGTATTGTGACACATGAATGCCGACTGAGCCACTTGACGCGAATTTCAATGTTGATTACACATTTTAATAATCGAAAATATGGCAAAGAACGCACTAAATAATGAAGGAAGCCTCTTCAAGTGCCGCAAATACACCTTCTGTTACAAAAAGTAAAGAAAGAGTCTAACAAATTCGCGTTGTATACGAGTACATATGTGTGCAGACAGGGCAGTGGCAACCCTTCTTCCAATTTCGTGCAGCTTTTGACAAGAAGGAAGTGAGTGCATTATTGAGTGTGAGCACATTTGAGGCCACTTGATAAATTTCATATATTTGTAGCCCGCAGAGCGCATTCATTTATTACATCACCTCTAATACACACACACACACACACATGAGCGTGATTGCACGCAAATGTGCGTCCAATACCCAATAACTCACATTCGCACGAACATTCGGGAGCGCGTTACTCTGCAATTCTGTTGCTTTTCGACCTCCTGCAGCGCCTGTGGCATGACAGCCACTAGAGTGCCGATTCTTCAAATAAAACGCTGAGCTACTTGAACTTATTGAATTTTCGGCATTACCTTCGTGTGCCGGCGCACTCCACCCCGCGCAGATGGTGCAATGGGCAGCAGATGCATACACGTACATCCAACAGCTCCAGCTCACGCCGCCTCGCCGATTGCATAGGAGCGCGAGTGTGAGTGTATGTGTGTGCTTAAACGCTTTGCAAGTTCATGTAGCCAATCGAAGTTTTGTGTATACAATTGTGGCCTTTACAACTTCCGCTCCTTTGCGACCGCTAAAGGATATTTGAATGCCGCTGCTACTCCTATTGCCATTTTGCCAAAACGTCGTCAAGCAAATCCGCAATCCAGACTTCGTGCAAGAGCAAGTCGCGCTCACTCACTTGATTATTTGCTTATGGAATTTAATTTTGTCATCTTAGCGAAAATTGCGTTTTCTACAGCAGAATAAATGAAATCAGTTGGCGAAAACATACACTCACACACACACACGCATGTCCCATACAATCCTTGCATTCGGAATGTCATTAAAATGACTCCAACGACAATTCATACGAACAGCAAATACGCTTACGAATACTCATCGTCGGGTGTACAAATACATTTTGGGGAGTGTTAATATTTGAATTGACTGTAATATGACGTGACTCAAATATCAACACGTGATCACACTTAAGCAATGATTGTGTTAATCTGAGTACTGCTGCCGAGGGCGTGCATAGAAATGAATGCGCTCACGGGTAGGAATATTAAATTTATTTTGTTACTATTAAGAAAAGACTCAAACTATCAAAACTATTTCAATAAAGGTTTATGGCAGAAGATGTCTCCTATATAAAAAAATTTTTAGGGAGAAAGTACGAAGTATATAAAAATAACTGGAATTTTAATTTTTTAACGGTTTATTTTTCCGTCTAAATTAATGCTTCAAAGTAATCCCCATTTGATATTATGCACTTGTACCAGCGCTTCTTTCAATCGTCGAAACACTTCTCAAACTTGTTTTTTGGGATAGCCTTGGCTCTACGAACATAAGAGAACGTAAAACGACAGCTCTTTAAGGTTCTCTTTATTTTTGGAAATAGGAACATGTAAGGAAAGACTAAGTTCCGGTGCAACCGAACATTTTATACTCTCACAATTTAGTTCTATAGAGTTCTTCATGCTCGTTATCCGGGGAATTGAAAAATTATAGTGCAATTTCGACAAATTTTTCACAAGTGAATTAAAAATTGTGATATGGGAAGTAGGCGTGGTTGTGAACTGATTTCGCCCGAGCAATTCATTAGATATGGGTTTTGACCCATAAGTGGGCGATGCTACGCGTCTTTTTTATTTATTTTTAATCTGAGTGCAGCTGTCTTCTGCCATTTCTTTTGTAAAATTCAGTGTTTCTGGTGTTTTTCGTTAGTGAGTTAACGCACTCTTTTAAATTTTCAACATATCCTTTGTATGGGAAAGGTCTAATTTCCCCAATTTTCAATACCAACCAACCACGATGTCATGGTACATGTACCAAGTTTTATCAAGATATCTTAATTTTTACTCAAGTTATCGCTTGCACAGACGAAGGGACAGACAGACATCCGTCAACTCGTTACCCTGATCCCCTTAGTATACATATATGATTCTATATCCAACTATTTTATTTTTAGGTGTTACAAACAACCGTTATGTGAACAAAACTATTATACTCCCTTAGCAACTTTGTTGCGAGAGTAAAAACCACACACTTTCTAATATAACTACGATTACTATACTAACAAATTTATGTGGATCCTATATTTTTAGAACTCTTCTAAATACTATTAAAATAAATATCTACAATATGAAAAATTGGGGCTTTATAGACTACACATCTCTGCTGATATCCAATTTTTAATGAAGATTACTAATTTAATTTCCTTTTCACCTCATCCTCATCACAAAAGCATTTCAAAGATAACTTCTCAACCTCTTCAAATATTGTAACGCACTTTTCGTCCTTTCGCTTCAGTTACCCAGCGTTGCTACTTTTACCTATTGATTCTTTAAGCTGTATTTTGAATCAATTTTTCCCAGAAATACTTAATCCTTTACGTAATTACAACGCATAAATATGTATGAAGTAGAAATACTTGCGATACTTGTAACTTTCACATTTCCTTATTTTATATCCTTTGCGTATCGCACATTCTCCAGCTGTGCGCTTGAGCCAGCAAGAGTGGCTGCCATCATTATCGACGAATATTTAATAATTCTGCTGTTCAACAATTAAATAAGACAGCATTGTATTTAACGCTGCGTGAGTCCTACATACTGGTTTCCGTCTGCTTTGTGCTCTCCTTTTCAAGCATTTCTCATATGGAAGTTGCAACATTGAATTTTAAACTTTACGCTTCACACGTCTTTCGCACATTTTTATACCTGGTGAGACATATTGAAGTGTAATTTCTCAGCGCTTCACTGATTTCTGTAATAAATTGGCTCATTTTCAATATTTCTCGTTATTAACCGAAGGTAAATCTGTACATATAAGATTTAGTCAGTTCTCTTAACACAAGAAGAGAGCAGCGACAGATGAGAGTGCTTTGTTGCATATAAGCCCTGCAAAAACTTAGAAATCGTCTCACAAACTAAGTACTTGAGTTAAAGACGTCTCAAAAGGTCTATTCTCTATCCAGTGCAAATACCTTGAAAGACTTATTTGATAGATAATAATGAGATATAACGAACACTGCTCTTGAGTTTGTTCTGAAAAATATACATGTATTAATGTAATCTGACAAATCAGCAAATTAAAATAAATTGAGAGAAAACAGATGCTAATTTCAATCGAAGAATAGTATCTGAGAAAGATCCAAAAACAATTCCTTTAAACTACAAGTTGAATCCTAAGGACTTACATACAAATATTGCTGTTGAAAATTTATAGATTTGGACACCAAATCTCAACAACTTCAACATTAACCGACCAGACATTTTTCATAAAAAGCTCCATTCAGATACGTTTTCAAGAGTTCGTGATTTTTGCCGATGATAACGATGCCTTAATAGAGATAATGAGTAGTTCCATACAGTGAAATTATAATTTCTCTGAAGTAATAAGCTTCATTTGATTGTAGTCATCGTAGATTTGTCTCTAAACTGTTCCATTTTACACTTTAGATTGCGACTCGAATAATTTGTTTCATCTAATCTTCAATGTAACAGATTAATGTCTACGGAGTGTTCAGGAACGGAGAACAATCTGAGGTCTTTGGAAGTAGAAATGTATAAAGTGGCTCACTACATCACATCGTTCTATTTTGACTGTACCTTTCAATAGTATTCTAAACAAGTAAGGAAGGGCTAAGTTCGGGTGTAACCGAACATTTTATACTCTCGCAATTTATTGATGTAATTTTATAAAGATAACACAATTCGACCCATATATTGCGTATAAAGTTCAATAGAATAACGAAAATTATCATAAATAGTATATGGGGACTGAGGTAATTCCTAAACCGATTTCACTCGTTTTCACCACCAAGATACAATGTATCGAAGACTATACGCTCACTTAATTTAATATTACTTATAATTAGGTATATGGGATCTGGGGGAAATTATGACCCGATTTTTACCATTTCAGGTACAGAGAGAAACTGTTATAAAAAAAATTCAGAGGGAATGAATTACATTAAAATATCTGAGGGATTGACCTAAGTATATTTTCGGGGAAAAATTACCCTTAGGCACTGAGTTCTTCATGTTCGATGAAAAGTCATGGTTCGATTTTTACAATTTTTTCACAAGTGATGCAACAGATCATATACAGTGTTTGTGTAAAGTTTTATTTCGCTATCTTCATTGGTTTCTAATGTATATTTTATAAAGTGAAGGAATAAGATGGAATTCAAAAATGAGTTATATGGGAAGTTGTCGTGGTTGTGAACCAATTTCGTCCATTTTTCACACGTGTCATCAGGGTGTCAAGAAAATATTATATACCGAATTTCATTGAAATCTGTCGAGTAGTTCCTGAGATATGGTTTTTGACCCATAAGTGGGCGACGCCACGCCCATTTTCCATTTTGTAAAAAAATCTCAGTGCAGCTTCCTTCTGCCGTTTCTTATGTAAAATTTGGTGTTTCTGACGTTTTTAGTTAGTGAGTTAACGCATTTTTAGTAATTTTCAACCTAACCTTTGTATGGGAGGTGGGCGTGGTTATTATCCGATTTCTTTCATTTTTGGACTGTATAAGGAAATGGCTAAAATAAACGACTGCAGAAAGTTTGGTTTATATAGCTTTATTGGTTTGCGAGTTATATACATAAAACTTATTTGGGGATGGGGTCACGCCCACTTTTCCAAAAAAATTACATCCAAATGTGCCCCTCCCTAATAGGATCCTATGTTTCAAATTTCATTTTCATAACTTTATTTGTGGCTTAGTTATGACACTGTATAGGTTTTCGGTTTCCGCCATTTTGTGGGCGTGGCAGTGGACCGATTTTGCCCATTTTCGAAAGCAACCTCCTCAGGGTGCCAAGGAACATATGTTCCAAGTTTCATTAAGATATCTTAATTTTTACTCAAGTTATCGCTTGCACGGACAGACGGACAGACGGACGGACAGACATCCGGATTTCAAATCCACTCGTCATCCTGATCATTTATGTATATATAACCCCATATCTAACTCTTATATTTCTTGGTGACACAAACAACCGTTAGGTGAACAAAACTATTATACTCTGTGCAACAGGTTGCGAGAGTATAAAAACCATGTTAATAGTCGAACTTAGGCTGAGTATTTGATGATTTGGGTAACATGAAATCTACAACATCTGGAATACAAAAATATTATACGGAAAGAACCACTGAATCAACGAGACTTTTGGAACCTCAATCAATGAAAGGGCGGCTTCGCAACACTCACAGAGGAAATATAAAAGAAATGTGTATTACTGTGTAAATTTTTCATTTTATTTTATTCAGTATCCTTATTATTTACTCTTTTCTATAATAATATTTAATGTACAATAAGTTTACTCTCTTAAACATTTTATCATATTTCTTATAATTTATCACTACTTTATTGATTCTCATTCCTTGGTTATTATAAAGTATACAACACTTGGCAACATAAGGTTCACAAAAACCACAAGCTAACGGACTTCCGAAGCAAATCACATAAGATAACTTATTTGATTTATTTATTTATAATTTTAAATAATTATTTATTTGTTGCCTTCCTTAATGGAGCTTATTAATCAAATATGCCATAAATGAAATCAATCACATATGAGGATTTTCAAATATTATTTGTATTAATTATAATTACAAAAAGTTGTTTACAAATATATAAATTCGATCTCAAGAGATAATTTCTAACCCACACACATTAAGTATGGGCATAATTTTGCTCACACGCGCCCCAGTCTTTATCACTTTCACTTCGACTTTCGAAACTTAAAAGCTACAAACTCCTACATGCTGCATATAAATTATTTATAATTTTATTTATTTACAAATTAATATTTTACTGATAATGTCTGTTCACATAATCATTCAGATCTACTTAAGTACGTGCAGCGTGAAACAAATAACCCTCTGCCACTAAACCGTGACCACCACCAAATCACCGCAGCTGCTTCAGAGCAAAGTTCAGTCCTCACTTTTGGTCACCACCGAGACGGGTGTCGAGGCGCTGCTCGCCACACTTGGCGCCAACGGGCTTTTGGGCGAGGCCGCAGCCGAAGAGGTGTAGGTTACGCCGCCCGCCACTAGCGAGGTGGGCACCAACGAGACAAGCCCGACCTGCGGCTGGCTGGGTGGACTGTCACGCGGACTATTGCTGCATGGTGGACTCACTTGCGCCGCCGAGTGTAGTGACAGGTTCTGTGGGTAGCCAGCAGCGAAGATGCCATTCAAATTGCTCAGACCCATGTACTGCGAGAGGAGGGTGTGGAAGTTGGGCAATTTGTAGTGCGGCACAAGGCTGGGTGGCAACAGTGCGGGATTGAAGTGTTGGTGTAAGGCAAAATGTGGGGGCCAGAACTCGGGTGGCAATGTGGCCGGATGGCCGGTTATGCCGTGCGGAATCGGTAGGCCGAGTGGAAAATCAGGCAGACCTGGAAATACAAGAAAGAGAAGTGTGTTCATTAGTAGTTGTCAAAATACGGAATTGCGTGCGAAACTCAAAAGGCGATAATTGAATTAATAAAGAAATTTCGAAAGGTAAATATTAAAAGTCATGACTTAAGTACTTGTTAATTGCAAGTGTAATTAAAATAACATTAGCGTAAATTTTTTATAAGTTATACTTAGTTAACGGTTTTCCGTGATTAATGACAAGTATGAAAGTTAAGTCGAGAACTACTAAGAAATTATTTTGATTTAATAAAAATAATTATGAAATACCAACCTTGGTCGGGTAGCAAATATCCGTTTTTATCCTGATTCATAAACTTTTCGCGCTTTCGCCACTTGGCACGACGATTTTGAAACCACACCTGAAAATAAATAAGAAAATTATTTTATTAATTTTAATAGTCAAAAGCAAAAAAACGAATATTCATTTCATCAACTAAAAACTCGCAATCATTAACTGCATTACGTAAGTAATTGCCTTGTCGAATTTAAATGGCTACAGCCCTCCAACTAACGAATATCCCACATCTGCTCTAAAGCAAGCCGACAAGGACGCATATTCGCACGCCTCACCACTTTGCCGCCAACGCCATTCAACCCTCTTTTCACGCCTTGGTAAGGTTAGCTGGGGCAACAGTATTTGCAAGCATTACAATAGAATCCAATCGGAAGTCAGCAGCTCCTCTGCTTGTCTTCAGCCAACAACCCTGCATTAACCCCAACGCAGTCAAACGCATTTTCGCATAACCGACCCCGACACTCAAATTAAGCTGACTGAGAAGAAAGTGCGCGGTTGATCCCACAGCCCAGGTTGCATGCAACTCTAATCGCCAGCGTTACCACATCAGGTGTTCAGACAGTTGCCTATGGTGAAGCAGCAATCCTTTTTGGCAAATTATAAAGAAACAGCAACAACAAGAATTATCAGCGGAAGGTGAAAGACTAGCAAATGACCATCCAGCTCTTACCACCTTTAGGGACTCGTACCTGGTTGAAACTCACAAACAATTATTAAATGCAATTTGCAATCGTGTTTATGCCGAGTGCGTCCAATTTAACAACAACAAATTGGTGCTGTTCATACATACAAAAAGTATGTGAGAACAAGAAAGTAAGAAGAGCTGGTTTTCCCAATGTCCTTTTATTTTTCCCAAAATTTTTTGAGATCTCGAGCTTCAAGGCCTTGAGTTCAAACAGAGACTTCGATCAATTCGTATCCAACTTAGAACTACTGAACTGATGTCTCACAAAGAGAAAGTTGTCTGAAGTTCGAAAATCAAATTTAAGTACTTCATATATAGTTAAATGAATACATCCATCACCTTAACTCACATCCGAAAATACATCCTACGCAAATGTCCTTCTAGCTCAAAGCTTTTATCGAACTTCTGTTGACAGTCGAATTTTGGATTCGGAGTGGGCGTGCATGGAAAACATTTCCGTTAACATGCATGCTGCTGACAGAGAGCAATTTTCTCAGCGCCGAACGCTCACCACACTCACACTTGGATCGATCCAGCGACTTAAATAGATAAATGCTTAAGTGCCCAGATCCTTTTGATGCACTGTACGCAAGCCATGTCCTGTGGCTGGGGCGTGTCTGCGGCGAGTGTGTGGCTGTCTGTGTGTGTGTGGGATGCTTTGCTAAACGCTTGTTGCGGTGGGGTATTAAGAAAATTAATTGTTTGTAAGCAAATTTGCACAAAGCCAAGGACCGCAAAACAGCAGCGATCAGCACCTCAATGGCAGGTCAGGTCAGAGAGGCGAAAACAACGAGGATGTGTTGCAAAGTTCAACAAAGTCGGAAAATTTCGAATTGACAAGAAGTTGATGAACTCGCAAAAAGGGGGAGCAGAAGACATGTAAACCGATGAAATTTTAAACACAATGCCCAGCCAAGTGCGAATATTGAAGCTTTCAGCCGGTATACGGGTATTTAAGGTTTAATTTCAATAAGCGCTACGCCTCCCTGAGGACAGACGACAAGCGAACGTCGACCGTCGAACGTTGGCAGCTGCGTCGACTGTTCGCTCTACAATGGCGGCGCAGCAATGCGAGAATAAAATTAGTAATGATTTCCTGGCAATAATTGCCCTAAATGCAGCCATTTCTAGACGACAATGCTGGCCAAACGGAGGGTGGCGAGAGTGGAGAGGCAGAGGCACAACAGAGAGTGGCAGATATGTGCAAAGATGATTATTGTAATGATGAAAATGGGTTCGTTGACAATGTGCAAAATTCTAGCTGTTCTTAGGGCTCACTCTGACGCTCAAATATGTGTGTAAGTCATTTTGACTCGTCACGTGGGTGTGTATATAAGGAGTCTTTTAATTGTTAAGACTGCTGTAATGGCAAGTTAATATTTGTATCATTTTCTGGCAATGAGATGAAACGAGAAACATAATTGTGCTAAATGCTTTGCTTTATTCATTTATGCCCAGAGAATAGTCGGATGTGTAGACATGCTTCCGGGTAATTATGTCAGCTGTGGCATTTTATGCATGCCTTCATTTGCTAATGTTGCAAGAGGAATGTGTTTAGGACGATAAAATGCGGCCATGAATGAGCTACAGTTACTTAAAAGTACTGACACACTGCATATAGCATCAACTCGTTGGAAATCGAGGGCGCCTGAAAACGCAGTATATGTTTGAAGTCGCAACTTTTCTTCTCTTCATTTTATAGAAATTATTTCATTATTAAAATTTTATTAATATTTAATTTTAATATTTATTTTTATTATTTTTTTTTTGTTCCATTCGAGCCATATTCGCCCATATCCATATCGCCTAAAGTCCTCACTAAGCATATTTGCACAAATAATTTCGCCGTCACTTTTAATGCCAATGTAAATCAATGAGCTTATCAATAGCTATTATATTTTAATACAAATGAACATATGCTTTTTTTTGTTGCACAACAACCCTAACAAAGCAGAAACGATGAAAATCTATACAAATTGCCTGATACTAAACTAGTTACCAGTCAGTTACAAGCGCAAATCCTCACATGCTCCGGTCTTCATGTGTGTGACCAATGCGATTGTATCAATTCTACACACACACATATGCATGTATGCTTTTATAAAAAAACAAAATTGTTGTCGATTTAATTTTTTCTCGCTCAATTTGCCGGCAACCAGTCAGTCGGCGCTCGTGTCCTTCCAAGTGCATTAAATCCGAAAATAATTGCCATCTTCATGCCAACATGTTGTCCGCGCCAAGTCCATGTGCCCTTTAGAAAGTACACACACACGCACACACGCACACAGTTGAGGATATACATATGTATGTATTTATGCTACAAACCCGTTGAAGGCTCATCAGGCTTGATTCGATGACAGACAGCCCAACAACAACTGCATGCACATATGTTAATATGTATGTATATATGTAAATGTGTGTATGTATGTATGCATAGAAAAAGTGCGGTACTTGTTAGCGATTTAGTGACTACTAATCGGTGTATTTAAAAATGCTACAACACGCTCATTTATCCTCATACGTCCAGTGTCCATGTTACAAGTACGTGTGTATGTATGTGTGGGTTATGGGAAAGCAATTGAAGTGCGCGCGGGTGTGAGCGTGTATTATACGCGATTTTTCATTTTTTTCACAAAATTGATACTATCAATGACCAATTTAGCTAACAAACGGATTTGTTCCAACAAAAATCAGACGAGCACACACCCAATCAAATATATATATCATAATTTTTTCTAGCTACATAAGTCCTCAAACGTATTATAATCTCAACAAGAGCGAGTTGAGGATGTACAGCAAGCTTTTCAAAAAGGTATCAGACACGAGTACAACAACAACACATGTAAACATATAGATATATATGATAAGTCCATTGGTGTGTGTGTGTTTTTTTTTTTTTTTGTAATATCACTAAATCTGTTTTTGTTAATTTCGTACACAAATTGTTCAATACGCCGTTATCGCACTTTGTTGTTATGTGTTTTTTATTGCCGTCATTATTGTCATGTCATTAGGGGAAAGGAGATTGCGCTGATTGATCATCATCATCAGCGAAGGGTGGTGCTGTGGCATATGCTCAGACACTCGCTGTTTATGTTTAATCTGTGCGCTTGTTGGGTCAAATTAGTGTAAAAACAATAACAACAAACACTCAATAGCCAATTTAAAAATGCCCTTAATGGCACTTCAATGCAGCTTGCGACTCATGCCCAACTGTTTGCGTCGCTAAAAACTGTTTGAAGCTGAGCTGACCGATTAAATAGTAGTTGAGTGTTGGATTGGACGATATCACATGGAAAAATTGGACTATGATCTCTATGATAAAAGTAGTATAATGTGAAATGGTTAATTTTTTTTTAAGGTTTTTGAGTAAAAATTTCAAGAAAAAATCAAAATTTAAAAAGAAATAAAGTTTGATACAATTTATTTATGTTTTCGTTCATTGAAATAGAAATCTATAATTTTATGCGAATAAAAATCGATTTCACATGTCAATCAGCGCCCTTAACCTCCACCAAAAATATAGCGATATAAACAACGCGAAAAAAACTCACTCAGTAACCTTTCAAACAAATCAATGACACCGTTCACTAATACCCAAATGCAATCGAATGTAAAATCGCTTTTAACAACTCATTGCAGCACTAATGAAGGTGTTGAAAAGCAAGGAAAGAGACACCCCTCGAACTCCCTAACACTCAACATAAACGATTTGTACAGCATTTGAGTAAGCGTAGCATACGCACAGGCGCATCTGGGATAGTTTTAAGGCACCACCCCAGTACCCGTTGACTGCAAATGTTTTGTGTACACACAAAACGATTTAAAGTGTTTTAACGCTATTTACTAATGCGGCACAAACACACACCGAATTCGTGCCACCAGCAACCACTACAAATGAAATCAAAGCAAAACACACCAAGTTGCCAGTAAATTAAATTCTCATCAGCGCAAAAAAGCGAAAGCTATCAACAGCGCTGCTTTGGATAAGCGTCGATCTGCTGCATAGCGGACGGCGCGTGCAGCATGTAATCGTTTGAGTCGACAACAACAACTGTAAGTCGCTACTTGACTGGTATTCTTATGCAAATTACGGGAGAGAAGCACACACAAACACTCATGTGTATTTGTATGACAGCGGCGTGCAAACGCTCCCTGTTACAGCTAAAGACTCGACAAATCGCCACAATGATGCACAATGCTCAATCCGACATTTGAATTAACAGTTGTACTGCTACTTACTTCAATACTCAACTCATTCTCATTCACACACACACACATATACATATATAAACAGGCTTGCATTCAGTTTTGTATGCGGCAGTGCAACATTTGTATTCGTTACGCTTGATTGTTGCAATTGTTGCCAATGTAATTTGCATAATTAGCAACATAATTGACTGCTGCTTCTATGAATATATGTATGTACAGTTAAGTGCGCTACTTGACAGTGTTTCCCACTCTTTCGCACACACACCAGCTTATATGCGTTTAATTGTTGCTAATTAACCCGTTAATCTGGAAATTGAATTTCGAAAATAACTGCGAAACAAAAGTAATTGCTGAATTGGCAGCCAATAATTGTGCCCTCAGTTTGTAATTCGCATTGTGGCAACTGATTAACTGGCTTTTAATTTCATATTTTTTTAAACTGTGCGAGTGCTATGAATGCTGTATTATAATATTATTATGAGAATTATTTAAAATATCTCATGAATGTTGCTTTAAGTTAGTTCTCGTAACTGGATAATATAGAGCAGCAATTGTTTGTAGTATGTTCAAAAAATAACGGGAATTTTTAAATTTAAAATTGTCCAAAAATGCAACTGTCATATTTTTTATTATATATATTAATGTGAACGAATGAATATGTTTTTTTTTTTCAAAAAATTCCCGCTATTTTTTGAACACACTAAGCAGTCTCTTCACGCAAAAATATGTTTAAAATAGACTATTAACGACTAAGTTCCAGCAGCTGAAGGCTAATTAACTTGTTACTTCACTATTAGAAGCTTAAATTCAGAGAGCACTCACAATTTATTTCCTTCACCACTTATTTCGATATTACAAAAAAAGTCTCTCACGTAATCTTTCCAAAAAACGAAAAACTAATACCAACAACACCAAAAACATAATTAACTATTAGTTATCGCCGCCAAAACTAATACTTGCCCTCTCGCAAGCATCTCATCATCCACTTACAATCAAATTGACTCACGTGATCAGCAATTCAGCACCCATTAATGCGACCATTATAGGTGATATCAAAAGTGCTTTATTGCAACAATCGCCATGGGAACATCAGTACGAAAATAATACGAAAATAAGATACAAATAAATGCTACAAACACACAAACACACATTTGTAGAGGCTTATAAAAAGCAGCAGCGTGCAGCAGCTGCCATTGTTTGTTGCTAAAATGCGCTAATCCGTAAATAATTACGAAATCAGATAACAATTCTCGAGCTGCAGTCAATTTCATCATCTACTTCTATATGCTATGCGGCTTGTAATAGCTAATAAAAACACAATTTGTCTTCTATTTACCTGTACACGTGCTTCGCTCAAATCCAAGCGCATCGCCAGATCTTCCCTTGTGAAGACATCCGGATATTGTGTCTTCTCGAAGGCGCGCTCCAATTGATGCAACTGAAATGTTGTAAATGTTGTGCGCGATCTGCAATGAAATCAACAGAAAATCATTTAATATTATTGTTTTAATTGTAGTTAGGACCCGAATACATGAAATCATTGTAGAAATGAAAGAATTTGTGTCTGAATGTATCAAAGCAGCCGCTTTGGTAAGACGCGCGGAAGCTAAATTTAATGCGATTTCTTTTCACCTCATGCAATTCGCATACGACGGTATTCGAGTTTATTATTTAGAGATCTTTAAGCGGATTTTAATTTGGCAATAAACAGTATAGAAATAAACATTCGAAGTTAGTTCGCAGATTATTAACTGTTTATAAGCAATTTAGAAAAGTCAATGGAAAAATTTTAACGAAGCAGAAGATAACGGATTTCAAAGAGCATGGTTTTTAAGATTTCTGCCGGTTCCAAAGTATTAAAATTCTTATAACAATATGCTCTCAATAATTTTTTTTAAATAATTTTTCGAAACTCTATTCTAAAATGCTTACCTTCGAACCTTACGCGGTCGCTCCATGTCGCCCAAATCGTGTCCGCTATTCAGACTATTCGACAATTCATCATCATTATCCACATCCAGACCGTTATCCATATTTGTTGGCGATTCTTCGCGTTGAGCCATATGATGACTGTGATGCAGCGAATTCATGCTGTTCATATTGTTGTTGTTACTACTAGTAGAGTGGTTGCTAAGATTATGATTATTCATATTATTGTTGTTGTTGTGTAGAATATGTATTTGATGACTATTCAAGGATTCGGCGGAATCTGAAAAGTTAAAAATTAAAATTTTGGAATTATAAAATAATCAAACTATGTGAAAAATATAATTTATTAAAAACAAAATATTAATAAATTAAAAATAATATATAAAAAATTATTAAAAAATTTAATAAAAAATATATAAAATAAAAAAAAAATATAAGAAAAAAATAATAATAATTCATGTTCTGCCTTAAATGTTTGCAATCCACGAGGCTTCACTGTATGCCATACACACGCATGCAAGACTGCAGACTTCCTTAATTCATTGCACAACTTTTCGGGGTGGTTGCGCTTACATAATTCATATTAATAGCTTTAAAAACAGTTTAAATAGCTAGTCGACTAAACATTAGCGTTTCTCATTGCTTTTTAAGCACATTCAATAGCCGCTTACTTTTGCTTACGCACAGTCTCGCACCAACCCACTTTTCCGCCCATTCCATGCCGCAGCTCTACCAAGCAGCCGAGTCGACTATAAACAAACCAATTCAACTCGACTTCTCAGCGCCGTTAAACAATTGAAAATTTCTTCTTCAAATACTTCACGAAATAATTTCCAAACAATAGCAACAACAAGCATGCTGCACGACTTTGCCATACAACAAAGTCCAAAACACACTCAAACAACTACAAACACTCTGCTTTGTGTTTGTGTGTGTGTTTGTTTGTTTGGATTTTTCGCCAATTGTGCACTTCTCTGGTTGAATGCGCCGCTCAATTCGCATTTTCGAGCGCACATACTCACATACATATATATTTACCGCTTATCGGTGCAAATTTCAAAATCAATAAATCAAAAGAATTTTTTCGGTAAACACACACAATTGCCAAGTGTGCAAACAATGGGTTAAAAAATTGCAAATTCAATTCAATAAAAAGAATTAAAGCGTAGCGTTTGCTGCCACATTTCCATTGAGTTTCAATTTGATGGCGTTTCAATTGAATTTGATTTGAAAGAGAAAAAGCCCATTCAAGAGTGTATTTAAGTATTTTGGCTACCACTTAGCCAAGTGTGTATGTATGTGCTGTGTGTTTGTATAGAAGCTTCATGTGTGTTTCCCATGTCTTCTATGTATGTACGAGTGTGTGTTTTCGCCAGGTTTAAGCAGCAATTTCCTGCGCTGGCAGCATTCACCAAATTGAAAATTCAACTTGAGTGCGAATTAGATTTCATTCGACTTGACAGCATTTATTTTAGAGTCTCAAAAAGCATTCAAGAATAGTCAATATCATAAAAAAATATTTTTAATAAAATTTGATAATCGAAGTATTATATGTGTTCTTCTAATGTCAAAATGAGTCATAAATTCATTCGAAAAAGCAATGCTCCAAAGAAAATTAAGCGATTCACTGAACGCCTGAAGATATGCTATACAAATTCAACAAGCAACCAATATAAGCATGACTCAACAACGTAAGAGTATTTTTACCGTTAATTACTGTATCTTAATGATACTCATATTCGAAATTTTATTTTAAAAAATATTTTTTTTTAAGTACAGTTTAATATTTTCTGCCTCAAAATGCTCTCATAATTGCACTTGCTGTCCCATTTTCAAACATAATCCACTAAAAGCTCCTTTTTGGTCTTTCATAAACCATCGAAATATGCTGTTGCCCATTGCTGGCGAATAAATCAATCGAATATTCAATAACAGTTACGTGCCACAGCCACAGTTTCCTCTTTAGCATGCAAATTGAAAATGCAGGTATTGAGTGTAAACCACATGTCATACCTTCACTTGAGTCGCCATTAACTCAATTATTGCTATGGTTGACCATGAAATGGATCAGCTTAGTGCCATAAATAACTGTTCACAAACACCATCAAAGCATTCACTACATCCTACTCAGCGTTGTGGCTCAATCAATGGAGCAGATTACTAAACAAAATGCCATCAATTTGGCTGAATATTTACATATAAGCCACTCAGTATACATATATATATTTCATGTGTGTTTGTATGTACGTGTATTGCTCATATAACCTTAAACAAACTCAACTCTCCTGAATAAAGCAAGCTTTTATGAGCATGAGTGTGTGTGCGGTTGCCAGCAATATCACACTCGAGGAAAAACCGCAGTGTGTGCAAATATTTTGGCACCTTTGGCTGTTTCAACTCCATCATACAACGAAAACAGCAACACGTAAGTGAGGTTATATTAAAACTGGCGGCATCTCACATATATACTGTGTATGTATAAGCTTAAACACACATTATTGGACTCATGGCGGCGTTAGCGTCAAGTCCTTTTGATTTTATGCTAATTTTATGGAACCATTTTGAGCTGAGTAAAAGCGGCCATGTCATTGCGTTTGATAGCAGTGATTATTGTTGTTGTCAATATTATCGCATAACGAAGCATTAGTGGGTGCATTTAACTAAAATTGTGGGTATGCGTTAGATGAGTTTACAAAATTTTATTTAATAGGCGTTGAGGTACACACGAAGTGTAAAAGTTTGCGAAAATTAAAGCTCAAAGACAAATAAAAGTTCAGAAAAGCTTTCTGTAAATCTCAGCTAGATCGATTGTAGAATATAACGGTAAGATTTTATGACATCCGAAAGCTAAAGAGAGCGTTGAAACTGTTTGAAATTTAAAGCTTTTGAAAATCAATATTTCGAGCAATTATTGAAAAATTTTATTATCGTCATAAATATCTGAAAATCAGAATATCTAATGGGCGTACTCAAATCACCTTGATAGGCTTCCTGTGGTTCAACGCATGGGTGATGCAACTAATTATAGCTTGTAATGTATACTTTAAGGCGTTCGAACAGATTTTTTGCGAATTTCTCAGCGCAACAATAAATTTCACTCGCCACCAGGCCGCAGACATCCCTACTAATAATAAGCGTAATGCAATGTTTCAGTTACAAATTTGCTTCGGGCTAAATATTTATGTGTGCCTCGTTGTATCAGGAATACGAAAATCGCATAATGTCACTGCGGGACATCGGCGTTTAGCGTTCGGCAGCGCAATGACGTCGCTCCGAGCAGCGGGCACTTGTGACCAAACAAATGACAATACTAGTTTGATGTTGAGTTAAAGCCTACAACAACAACATAGTAATTGCGTGAAATTGCAATTCAATTACAACAACACGTACACCGATTGGCATAAAATTAAGAAATGTTTTACTTTTCCATTTTGTGTTTCGCTTACTCACACGCCAATCTAGGCTGGTTTTGTGTTGATATTTACCCCCGTATTTAATTTGTAATGATAAGTAATTTGATGCCTACGAAATTGCCACTCACTAGCTAGAATGCATGAAATATAACAACTATAGGAGAGTCAGGATTGAATATGTTTTCACTGAAGCCTCGTTGTGCTGAATTCAAGTAGCAGAGTTTGCAATCATACAGTCTCTATATAAATACACATTTCTCGTCCTTTTTCGCTCTTCGGTATCCCGCTGTGCGTACACGGCAACTCTGCCGTCGCAGACATATCGTTGAGTTGTGAAAAATTATTAATTTGAGGCTCATTAAAATTTGATTACACGTTATGCCATTGAACACACTTTCCGAGGGTCGTCAACTCGTTTTATTTGTTTGTGAGTATGTACGTGAGTCTTTATTAGAACGCATTGATCTTATGACAACTCGCAGATCGCTCGATTGTAATAGCTTGAGTTGTACAATATTATTGACAAAATGAGATTTGAAATTTAATTGCGTTGTTTACTTTCTTCTGAGGCGTTTGCGCTTAAATCTTAGCTATGACGCAGATTTCTGGTATCAAGTATGCCATATAAGACAGAACAAGATATTGCTCCTAACGTCAGGTTCATCCTGCGCTACAAACTCGAGTTAAAGCTTTTTAGTCTATGAACCACAGTCACGTCTTCACAATGAAGCAGCGCTTAAGAAATTAAGAATTTGAGCTAAATTTGAAATTTTTCTGAAACAAAATATTCTATTGTTCTGAGAATTTTATCAAAAAACAATCATTAAGGCGAGCTAAAAACAGTGAACAAGTAAGAAACTATTGACTAAGAATATTATTTAATCAGTACTACATGCCAAAATTGCCCATAAACTCGATTTTTTTACATTTAATATTTGGTCAACAAAAATACCAAATTTGCTGCACCAACCAAGGTCCATATTCCCAGAAAACTTTTCTATAAGGAATTATAAATATTGCTATAAAAGAAGTCCAATATATCCTTTTTGATATAAAAATGTTCAAAACTGTTTTGAGTTAAAGTTAAAGTAAAACTAGTTGGTCCGTAAAAGCTTCAAACTAGAAGTGCTCGTTCAAACTAATCAAAATTAACAAACTCATAATTTAGTTAATTGCAGGGTCTTATAAATGAAACTTAGGCTATGGATACTTGATAATTATTTATCATAAATTAGATAAGCATATAGACTCTAGTCTTTTCCTGGGACCTCAGTTTTAATAGATGAAGCTAGCATTTTATAGCAAAGAAGCAGCAATAGTAAATAAGTGAAATATCAAGAAACAGTCGCTTTCTTGAGATATTCAGAAGCTTAACAAAAATCTGCATACTAGGCTGTGCCCACCTTTTAATACCAACGAGGTAACCCAGAGCGATCATTATCTTGATCTCACTGTAAATTATAAAAAAGTAAAGCGACGGCAATCGGAAGGAAAAGTGCATATCGCTGGAGCATATGGCTTCCAGCTACGTACCTTACAATAATTTTTGCAGAGAATTATCCGAAACATTTTCAAGAACAATTGAAAGAAACTCAAGTTGTTTTTAATTATAAAAGAAACAATAAATTTCATTTTATATTGTAAAAAATAATTTTCTATAAACTCACCTCTTCGCTTCGTTTGTGTACCCAAAATTTGATCGATGCTGTAGACAGCGCGTGGTCTTGAGACGGGTCCTTCCTGAACCGGACGCATAACGGGAGCCATGATGGGATGTGACGTTGTGGTGGACATCATTTTCGAAAAGTATTTCTGCTTTTCAACTTGACACTAAAACTTTGCACAATTCTCAACTCCGTTAGATATTAGTAACCGATCGCTTGGTTCACCGTGGTTCTTTCACGTTTAGTAATAACTTTACTAACAATAATTAAGTTTGTTAATTGCACTTTGTAAACAATTAGATATAGGCTTGTTTGTATTTTCATCAACATAGATTATACACAATTAGTTAGTTGCACACTGCCGTTGGACACACGTTGCTTTTGTGAAAATCGCATTTCCCGCGCGCACCACATATAATTGATGTTACGACCAACAACCACCGACTGACACAACAACCGTCTGGACTTTGCTATTTGAGTGCTGCCAAATTGAATGTGTCGACTCGACCGAGCGGGCTGGCGGCAAGTGTCTGAATGAAACGGCACCACGGCGGCCGCGGTGTGTAGGTCCTGCGATGCGTTGCCAACCGTTGACAGTGAGTTGTCCTGTGAAATGTGCTGAGACAAGCAAAGCACCCTGCAGCGCGTTATCTCTTTCGCACTTGCGTGCTGCAGCGAGCGTAGGGTAGTTTTCCGGTTCTTGGCCATTATGTGCAATGGGTTTGCAGGTAGGCGCTAAGACACATTAAGGGGTGTTACCACACTCTCGCACACACACACACATACAGCGCTCACCAAGCAACTCACACCCAGTCAAGAGAAGCATCAACGCCATTGCGCTCGTGCGGGAAAATGAAAAAATACACAAACAACAACAATTACAAATGTACGTATTGTGGAAAAACAAATTGTTGAATTGGCTTTTGACTTATTTTCCATGGTGATAAAGCCAATGCGTTATCAATCACTCGCTACAATTACAAATTTACAAAGCGCTCTGTGTGCTCTCACTCGCGTCTTTTTTTGCTCTCATTATTTTGTATGCATAGCGCAAATTAACTTGATTTCACTTCACAATCTCTAATATCTAACGAATTAAGTTAGTTACAAGGAGGTTCTTACAATTTGGTATTCGATTCTCTCTAAGCGACATTAATGGAGCATGTGTGTGTGGATGGAATATGAGCAACAATTAATAGAAAATAATAATATTATTAAACTAATCTGAACTAAGATGGCTTTTATCAATTGTATATGGGGAAACGCTTAGGGAAACAAATAAAAACCTTCTGCAAAAGCAGTTCCTTCTTTACTCATTGTGAACCTGCTATCGTTATAGATTTTTATTTCTTCACTGTCTTCTCTATAGAACGATGCAATCGTCCTAAATATATAAATGTTCCTTTCACTTTGTTTGGAACGACGTAAAGGATACAGTTTCTGTAGATTTACTTATTAATTCAGTACGAAAAATATGATTTCTTGCTTCTTTCTAAGTCTAACCGCACACTCCTCTCCTCATTGGCGATTTTTAAGCTTTTTATTTGTCTGAATTCACCGAAAAATCATAAAATCATATTAACATGCCGCAACCCGTTCCAACAACTTTAGGGTCTACATAATCGAAACGGACCCAGAAGTTCATCTAAACTATTTCAGAAAATATTTTCAGCCGTTTCAACCACAAGAATCACTCTATATCTTTGCACACAGCATTCGACTTTCTTCTCAAATGTCTAAATGAACTGTGAAAACCTTTGACATGTGTTCCCTGTTAGCTTAAACCTCAATTATTCTTACAAATTTCATTAATTTACAAGAAAACCATACTTTTCTCTATGTACTCGAGTCTGCTCATGTGGGTCTCGTAGTTTAAGAAATGAGAAATTGCGAAAAATCTTAAGTTGGAAAGATTTAGTCGATGAAGAGCGCCCCAACATACTAAGAGAACTTGTAGCTACGAATGTTTAGACTTCTGAGAAGCATATATGTATATTTTTAAGAATTTCATACTTGGACTTCTGTAATTTCTGAAAGAACTAAATACAAAAGTAATTACTTCGCACCCAGTTTGCACTTTCTAGAGAGACTTTCTCTCAAAGAAGTTCAATGTTTTAATGGAGTTTCGATCGAGCTTTTAGTTGGGTGTCCTGAGTTTTGTTAATGATTAAAATAATTAACAATTTAGATAAAATTTTTAATGTCACAGCACTCCCTAAGGTTCGACACTGCCTGTCGTGGGTCAATGGATAACAAAATAAACTCTCTAAACCTACTTGGTTAATCTTAGTTCATCACTTTATTAGACTGATTATTTGGTTTTACCAGCTAAAGGGCAATGCGCTAACAATCCCTCCACATCGCCTTTAAGAATAAGCATTGAGACTCACTTCTACACCAAATCCACAACTAGAGAAACCACGAATTTGTGATCTTTATTAAAGGCACAATACTTTGAGCAGCTCCTATCAAAACAAAGGATTAACTAAATCGGCGACAACGAACAGCAACGCTCGATGAGCTCAGACAAAGACTACGCGTCGCCTGCGATTAGCAGCATTATGTGTGTGTGTGTGGACGCGAATTGGTCCAAGAGTGCGTGTGTGTGTGCGTTAGAATCTTTAACGCATACAAAGGAGCACCTCATCTTATCTGGCGTGTTACAGGTGCGGTAAGCGGAGCAATTCGCTTACGAATATTTACATAGTTGCGACCTGGTTAAGCGGATCAATGCATCCGAAATGAGACGAAGTTACCAAGGATTAGCGAAGCGCTTTACTATAATTAGCCATTTGCCAAAATTAAGTGTCTACACGCACAATAAGCGCTGAAAGGGTCTCCTGCTGTGTTTTTGTTAAGGTAGGAAATATATTTTTTTGTTTGATTGTTTTATTTTATTTGAAAATTATGCAAAATTGCATATTTTACTTTGTTTCCGGAACTCCATTTAGGGGATAGTATTACTTCGAGTGTAATCGTTTGTAAAGGTTTGTTTATTTAACGGATACCAAGAGTATATCTTGATTATACAGTTACTGCTGCGATTCAACAGTTACATCTGTCCTCCCACTATAGAAAAGGAAACACCAGTTTCAGGATCGTTTTCTGAAAAAACCAAATTTCAAATATACGACTGTTGATTCAAAATATTTAAATATCTATTTGCTCTTAGTAAGGCTCAGCCGGCCATAATAATAAAAGTCCTTACTGGACACTGTCTGATCTAAATGGCGGATGCAAATAGCCAAAGTCGCATGGAAGAAGGGGAGATTGAGACATCGAGACAATTTCTCCTTCCTTGTCCAGCTTTCGCTAGACTGCGGCTGAAACGTCTTGGCATGACGAACTTCGGAGTCCAGTTGAACTGTTCCGATTATAAATTAGTTGCCTGTATAAATTCTTAAAAAGCTCAAAGCGCTTTGTCGTCACAGGCACTTTGTCTCGGGCATCCATTTTGAGGAGTTGGCGGGTGATGCCGCAGAACTGGTTTTAACTGTCCAAGTGGGATCTCCTATGGACAGGGATCAGCACTTTAAACTAAATATCTGTGATCAATATTTTATTACCACTAAACCTACTCCCCTAAAATCACTTCAGATTATCAAACGAGTTGAAACTGATGTAAGCAAAATCTGAACTTTATTAAGGGATATAAGTGTATTTAGTTAAAATATAACTTTCATCTATAATTCCGGTAATTAAATGCAATTCTATAAAGGAGATTTTACTTCCTCAATTTTCAGAAACTCTCTTATTATTTCCCAAAAAGGTACCGTGCCTGCATGAGAATTGATAAAAGTGCACTTTAAAAGGCTAATTACGGCCATCTTGATGTCTTGTTTGAGGTAATTTGATATGCAACCCTCCGTATCATTAACCTTGTTAGGCATACTCAAATACACGAAGACTCAATTGGCCATAGCAAAAAACCCGACAACATTACAAAAATGTGCCGCGCTGTCGAACGCCATCGACAAATTTGATGTTACCAATTAAAGCGGCTTTAAAAGGCCAAAAAATGCAAATCATCCCGAGTGAGAGCAAGCGTCCTAAAATTAATGCAAATGCATTGAAACGGGTCTCGGGACCAGAGTCGCCAGCTGCACAATGGCATAACGCAATCCTAGATCAAGGCGCACACACACAGATACACGCAGATATTGAGAAGTCTGTGTGTTCGTATGCTGCCGCTACTAACGAAAGTAATGATTTTGCATAAATTTGTGAAAAACTACTTAAGAACAAAAGCGGCCTACATTAGATTTAAAATCATTAGCAGCTATTAGCGATATAATGACAGGTAAGAGTGCCGCAGAGTCGCAGAGCCGCAGCGGCAAAGATAGCGAATGCCTTCGGGTGCGCTAAGGCGTACGAACAACTATCTACAACTGCAACTTTGTATGGATGTGTGTGTGTTTGTGTGTAGAAGCAAAGCGCAGCAAGTGAGCATGCAACAATGGAAAACGGCAGCAAGCTATTGTCCTTTCCACACACTCACTGCTTGGGCATTGTGTGGACAACTCGGCCATATAATCCGTGTGCAGTTTAGTTCGAGTCCTTAATTAATACAAAGTAAAGCATTGTAGAAATATTAGTTGTGGTTTTCACAGGAATTTGCGACGCGCAAATACTTGCACAAGTAGCCCAAGGTAGCCGGCGTCAATCTTACTAAATTGTGAATTTCAAGAAATTACCAATATTTTGCAACCGTATTGAGCAACGCCTGCATTGTTCTGCGCTGTGTGTGAGCTTCAACAATGGCCATTCGCTGTGCGGCTCTTCAAAGAATTGTTTGTGCATTGGATTACCGCAATCGCGTATTGCACATATTTCAGGCATTTATGCAAATGTCGACAGGTAATTACATAAGATTCAGTAGCGGTACACATTAGCATTTGCATTTGAAAGGGGTTTCGAAACCTCACTTTATATAACCATACACTTACAAGTCAAATACCTACGTTACATAATTAAATCACCTGTCAGCAAGATGAAGGTATTCGGTCAAATTATAAACGGAAAAACATGAAAGGAGCAGATCTGAAACAAATATTAACCGCCAAATTCAAAGTTACAATATAGCGGTAATAATAACAGAAATGTCGAGTAATAATCTATATATATAAAAGAAAGTCGTGTTAGTTACACCACTTATAACTCAAGAACGGCAGAACAGATTTGGCTGAAAATTGGTAGGGAGGTAGCTTAGAGCCAGGAGACGGACATAGGATACATTTTATACATTTTTCGTGACAAGAACGTGAATAAATTGTGGTATAAAAAACGCAACTGACATTCCATATAAAAACAAATTTATTTTTCAAAACATCTCAGTAGGCTTTCTTTTCATAAAAATGAAAACAAAAAAAATAGCCAAACGAAAAAAATTCACTCAAAACATTTTCATTTCATATGATAAAATTGAAAAAAAAAACAAAATTCAACTGACAAAAAAAAATAATGTTGCCTATGGTTGAACATTTGAAGATTTGAAATTTTGAATTGAACCCTTTATCTAACCGTGTGATAGTTATGTTACAAATCGTTTTATTGAGTCAATTTTTTCTTACTGTTATTCTCTTCGCTCTTCGGGCAACGTAACATTTATATAACATGAGATAGGATATAACATAAACGGGGACGGGAATGTAATCTCCAGAAATTAGATTTAATAGTTCAAATGACCCCTGCTGAATACCCAACAAAAAGAAGTTTATGATACACTAATTTATGAAGGAAATTGTTGTTTATATATCCTGCATATACCAGGGACAGTTCTGAAAAGACATTCCTCTTGCCAATAGTTTTAGCCATTGTTCGCGCGTGAATAGCAGCCACATTGTTCGAAAGATGACGTACGGCTCATTCAAGACTATAATTATAGTTAAATCTTAAAACTATTGAAGAATCAACATGTAATATTGCAAAACAGTCCGTGATGGCCCAAGTTTGAAAGGCATCAAAAGTTCTCATATAGGACGAATGCACAATAATGCATAAAACTGCATTAGAAGCACTTAACCGAACAAAAAGATCTACACAATGACAATGACAACAGACATGAGAGTTGTGTTACTAAAATATATGTCTGTTGCTGAATTTCGGAACGGATTTCGGATTTCTGTAACTTTGTATTATCGAAAAACAATCTCATCAACACGGTATTACTGGTGGGCGGCTAAAAATAAAGACAGAGATGACTTAAACTACCAAATTCAAAATTCAAATTCAATTCAACTATTCAATTGAATTTTTAACTCCTTGGATGTGCTTGGCTTGCCGCCGTACAATTTACGACTAAAGATTGGCTCCGTAGTAATCATATTTGGAAACATAAACTGTGCACCGAAACGCATTTGATGGTAAAAAGAAAGAAGTTCTCATTTCGAGGATCTCGATAATCCCTACCGATATGACGTTTGAGTTTAAACGACTTTAATTTCCGATTCGTCTTGCATTCGCTATAAATATTAACAAATGACAGGCCAATCCTTGAAAGCCAATTATAAAACGAAAAATGCCGTCTATCACAAGGTGCTTGACTGGAGAGTGCAAACCAATGCTGAAAAATTAATAACAAACTAAGAATAATTGAAATACTTTATTTTTTATATTATTCTAATACAAAAATGAACTCAATAAAATTTCCTCATTTATTGCCTCTAAGGCGGAAGAAACTTCTCCGCTGGGTCAGCTAGTATTAAATAAAAATACTTTCGTTTCGAAAAACTAACATTCAATTTCAATCTCAAAATGGGTTTCAAAATTTGAAAAAAAAAAAATATTATCCAAAAATATCAAATCCATCCGAGTAAAATTCTAAGATATAGAAATTTGGAAGTTCCGCCCATGGTCATCGTCAGTTTAAATGTTAAACTTTAAGCGCGTTTATCTCAAAACTCAAATTTTCATGTTGGTGGATACGATTTCTCGAATACTTATAAAGCGATTTTGTTCAAAATTTGCACACATCTTTGACATAGGTACAGCCAAGGTGGAGTTTACATAATATATATTGAAGATAACAGTGAATAAATATTTATAGTTTTTTATAAATAATTTACAACAAAATCGCATTTTAACATAAACGTCAAAATGACAGATTTCGCGTCCGTAAATCTAGTGTTAAAATATTGTAAAAAATACCCTTAATTTCAATCTCTGAAACCCACCGCACCCTTAAAGTGTCATGTCAAAATCGATATAAAGATATTTTCTATTTATTTTCTGTCAATAAAATAATAAAAATACTGATGTTATATATACAGACTTTAGTAAAGCATTCGATTCGAGTAAACCACTCAATTCTTTTGCAAAAACGGGATCTTCTTGGTGTTCAACCAAGACTTCTTGAATGGGTATCCTCATATCTTACTAATAGAAAACAACAAGTTGTATTTAATAATACATTATCCGATTCAATTAGTGTCACTTCAGGGGCTCCACAGGATAGTCATCTCGGCCCGATTCTGTTCTTGTAGTCCATCAATGATATACCTTCCGTAATTAAGTTTTCAGAAATTTTATTATATGCGGATGATGTAAAACTTTTTAAATCATATACTTCTCATAACGAAAGGACTGAGTTGCAATCGGATTTAAATAATTTAGTTACTTGATGTCACAAAAATTATATGCCACTGAATCTTAAAAAATGTAAAACGATGTGCTTTTCCCGTAGAACTGTTGATCCTTCTCCCTATGTAATAAATAACTTCAGTTTAGAGCAAGTTTTTAGCTTTGTTGATTTAGGAGTTACCATGGACCCTAAACTAAATTTTAATTCTCATGTAAATTCAATTGTCTTAAAAGCTAAAGGTGCTCTTAGCTTTGTTAAACGTTGGTCTAAAGAATTTAGTGATCCGTATATTACTAAAATTCTTTTTATAACATTGGTAAGGCCTATATTGGAGTATGGTTCTGTGGTATGGAATCCTAGCTATCAATCCCATTCTGATAAGCTTGAGTCCGTTCAAAAACAATTTTTACTTTTTGCTTTAGGCCACTTACATTGGGATTCAAGATTGAATCTTCCCCCGTATACTAGTCGTTTAAAACTTATAAATCTTCCCACACTCACTAGTCGCAGAGAAATGCTAGGTATAATATTCCTAGTAAAACTTCTGAATGGTTTAGTTTGTAGTTCATTCCTTTTGTCTGATATTAAGTATAATGTCCCATTGCGTTCATCCAGGCAGTTTAGACCATTATTTCTAAAATCTTCTAGAACAAATTTTGAGTTAAATGAACCATTCCGCCGAATATGTCATGATTTTAATTCGCATTCCAGCACATTTGATCCATCTGACTCAATATTTAGCATCAAAAAAACTATTTTGTCTTCTATAATATTCAGAAATTTTTAACTTTTTGTTTTTATAAATTTTTAAATCTCAGCTGTTGAAATGTTTGTTTCTGTAGCTGAGCAGTTTGAGAACCGGACGCTTAAAAATCTCTTGCCTTTCTAGACTCGGCAAATTCCACTCGTATGCGGTCTGCGCCCCACGCGTCAGCTGGGCGGGAGGAGGGTAATCGTTTGGGTTTATAATAATTTCACAGACGCGTTCAAAAACTATTAAGATCACTCCAACTAGGCAAATTAAAGCTTTAACCCATAGTTAACCCACGTAGCTCTTCAGGCAGCATCTTTCCACATTTAAATAATAATACAATACACAAAAAGTTCTAGATCCTTAATAAAGAGAAAATAGGAGTCAATAATTTTATACAACACTTATGGAAAGTTTATGGCATTTCAAAATATGTGCTTCAATTAAAGACGATCCACTATAACAAGTTCCTGGCAAAGGTTCGAAAAAGCTAAGTAAAGACCTTGAAAGTTTTTAATAAAAAAGTAAATTAAAAAAAACTAAGGGAAACAGCTTTAGATGTCTCAATACATAAGAAGGAACATTAGAACTCTCTTCTACAAAATCCAACAAATTAAAAATACTTAAAGATAACCACAATAATATGGATATCTGATGATATCCGTCACAACCGAATTCTCCGCTATTCACTTAAATTATAAAACATTTGTTCTTAACTTCATTGAAACACTTCAGAATATTTGCTACAATATTGAATTAATTTGAAATGTGTTTAGTTTTTGTAATTTTCACACTTCGTAATTTTTTTAGTTAATATTCAAAGAGTGTAGCAACCAGCATTGCTCGCTCTTATCGGTCTTAATAGTCGGCGTGACGTCATCGACTCAGGGAGCATGCGCTCTTGCTGCTACATTCTCATTGGATGGAAATATTACCTCAACACCTCCACAGTGCCAAGCACACGCATACTCAGCTAGAAACGGATAGGTCATTGTCGTCGTCTGCCTCACCATCACGCTACCACAAAACACAGACTGCTCTACAGGTATGCTGCGGCTGCCCACCAGTCAGCCCCCCCTATCCCATATCAACAACATATCATCTCTCAGTTGCGCACGGTGCTGGAAGACGTGCTCACACCGACGCAAATCTTGTTTCGCTCCTTTTGGATTAGTAAACAGATTGTAGTAATTTAACCTCGTAATTGGGTGTAGGAGTAGATGTTATGTGCGCTAACTATTCTTGTCGTCTGTTGAATGTGTACACATCAGTGGGGATGGAGGGGGTAAATGTGACTAGATACTGCACATATGTTTTCGATGATTTAATTAGGTTTAAAAGCACATAAAAATTAGATGTTTTTGTTATCATTTAAGCATTGGAATATATTAGATTGGATCATTCATTAAATTTGGTAATTAAAATGTGTAAATATTTAACTATTTTATTTTATAATTATATTTAAACTTTTTGTTTGTATTCATTGACTAGTAAGTTGACAGTAAGAAAAAATAATAATTTACGTGCTCTCAATTTTTTCTCGAAATTGCCGACACGCTTCTTGGTAAAGTGTTTTATTAGTGAGACAATTGCTTTGTTCTTATCGGCCTAAATCGCCGCCCACATATTGTAATCTGTCAAAACAGTAGTCGCCGGCGTGTCTACAGAAGCTACGCCTCAAAACATATCCAACAATTGTCAGATGGTCACTGGCGAAATAGCTACTTACGTGTGAATACTTTCACACATATACATATGCATATACAGGTGTGTTAAAATATGTGAATATGAGCATATTGAAGTGTTACAAACTAACTGCTTAATTTCACACATTTCAAAACGGGTCACAGTGGTTCATTTTACACTTTTTTCCGGTAAATTTCAATCTCATCTAAGAGTTTGTATATCAATTCATTTACGCTCTACTAGATTATATTTGAGTATAGCTCCTAGCTGTTAATATAAATATGGGCGATTCTTCACGTATTGACCCTTTCATTGAATATGGCAAGTATATCTCATTAAATACCTTACTTTTATGCCCAGTTTTTTAACGTAAGATTAACGATGTATTATAAAATATTTCCTGAATATATGAAAACAGTATTAAATTGGGGTTCAAGAGAGATTTGAGAACACTTAAAATGCACTATTCAATAAAATGAAAATATGTTTCTACTGGAGACAGTTATCCGTTCACTTTGGTTTCGGCCTAGTTCGGCTGCCAACGTTTGCCTTTGTTAAGATACACATTTAACTGTTGTCGAGCATATGTCGATTTCTTTCGCTTACTTTTAACAGATTTTTTTTTTAAATCATTTCGTATTTCGCACTTTTAATTTCCAAAAAAACTACAATAGGTTAGGTTAGGTTCGACGGTTATTACCTAAAAGCAAACACACTTAGATTATGAAGCACAGTCCTATGTGATGCCAAAAAAAATTTACCGCCACTTAAATTTAAGAATCGACAAAGCGCCTAGAACCTATCACAAATCTGCAGAGGTTTCTTACATACTTCTATATCCGAGATCTATCAAAGGCGGTGCACTCCAAAAGCAAATGTTGGGAAGATTGTACCTCATCCTCCTCCAAGCAGATCCTGCAGCTAGGTTCGGTAAAATTTTTAGTTTGACCGGGTGAAACCCCATAAGACAGTGGCATGTTAGAATTTCTATGAAAAGGGAAAGATTGACCTACTTGAACTGTTCGTTTGACCTCTTGCAATTTACTTTGGATCGGAAGTATCTCGCGTCAGAACAGGTGGTAGTGAGCCATTCATCCAGAAGCAATTTGCAAGAGAATAGTAGGTGGTGTTCCTACTTGCTCCCATTACACCATAGGTGAGACCGACGTGAAAAAACTACAATTTTTTTAAATATGTAAAAGTTACTTCAACTCCGAACAAAATTGATTCAAACCTAAAATTATTTTAATATTTAGGAAGTTTGCCAAAAAATAATATGTGCAAATTAAAAAATTTAGTCAGCCGTTTTCATAAACGAAACACTGTGTATCGTCGAGTTGTTGCATTGCTCGGACACTGGCAAAAAAGCAGTCGCCATTGTGCGGTTGTTTGGAATTTATTTCACTTTCTTTGCGGTGACACTTTCAAATGCAAATCTCTTTCAAATGTTGTCCTATGATCCCGGCAGTGTTATTTGCATTATTGTGTTTGTTTTTTTTTTTTGCCTTACACTCTTTGAAAGTAGCCTTACTTACTTTCGCTGCCTTTCTCCTCCCACATACTTTCCGTTTTTATGCTGCACACAAAGCCGAGCTCACATATCTTCTCGCTGGCATTGTTGTCCGACATTGTTGTACATTTTTCCTATTTTCTTTCACGTTCAATGTCTTATTTGTTTGCCATTTTGGCTGGTCAAGGAGTCGCATTGTCTGCGGTGCACAATTTTTATGTAACTCAAGTGGCCAACCACACACACACACACACACCCATATACAATTACATGCATACAAATGTTAAGTACTCCGCATATACAATTGTATGTGTTTGTGTGTGTGTCCCAAAGGTGACAAATGAGTCGAACGCCCACACATGCATTCACCTAACCCAAGTGCTCACCACCGACTCATTCATTATCGGTCACATGGTACGCCCACTCACATGAAGACTATGGCAGTGTGAATGCCTTTCCACAGAAGTCCACAAGCCGTTGGAGTCGTGCCCAGTTGGCAGTTGCTACTGCATTTCCGATTTCTTCACACGCTTCATGCATGTTCGCATGTGCGTAAATTACCAGTGAAATGCGTCGGCTTTCGGCAGTTTGGCTTTAGTCCTCTTGCCAATTTGCCGTACTAATCTTCCAGGCGCTCTAGCACATTTGTTCGCATTTCTGGTCATTTGCGGTCATTTGCATGCATTGAGTTGACGCTTATCAGCCTTAAGTTTGCGTCGGAAATCTCTTCATTCTGATTTCGTTGCATTGTTTCGAACACACATATGAATATGGTGCTAGCGATTAGCATCAATGTCCTTTGTGGTGGTGCCTCTGTTCTCGCTGCTCACTTCAAATAAAACAATTTTCACTAATAAAGCCATCATCAGCTTACTCTTTGCTCACACTTGGGTGTCAATTTACTCCAGATTAGCCTAAGATTTTGTATAGTCTTGGCTTTATCACACATGTAAGACTTATCTGTGAATATGTGTATGAAATATTTGCAAGTGTGGACTCATATGCATAGTTTTTTATTGAAAAAGTGTGTGGATTTCCACGGCACTCACTTTTGTGAAATGTGATAGCATCTACTCAGATTATTGGTCACCTTCATTCAGCCTCCAACACCTGGACACTTCATGATGCTATAATCGAAGTACAGTATATGGATTTAAAATTCCGAAGATCTTATCAAGTTTACCACGTGGAGTTCATAAATATTTAATCAAAACACTCGTGCACATATCCATATACATATGAGCATTTCCAACGGTCGCGAACCGTACGTTCGCACGCATTTAAAGTTCAAAAAACAAGGAAAACAAAAATTTGTCATATTTTTTTTATGTTTCGATAGCATTTTGCTAGGTCTTTCTTTGGTGCAAAAGGTAGGATCTTTCGATTTTTATTTTTTAATATGTTAGCGACAAACGTACGGTCGCGAACGTACGAATAATGGAAGTTGCTTTTGGGTGCAACTAGAAAAACGCAAAAAATAGCGAAATGGAACATAATATTCTAAAAGGATTAATTTATATTACATTGGAATAAAGTAACTTCCTCCTAACTAATTGCACGCTGAAATTTGTCCATTGGTTTTTTATTTATGAGGTTGAGTACCGGTCGCGAACGTACGATTTTTCCATCAAGTTTTTATTTGGATTTTGGAAACCTTTTCTTAAATAAAGCAAACTAATATTCCTTTTATTGATTGAAAAGATATAAACATATATAAAGCACAAGAAATATTTATTTAATATTGTTATATTTTGAATAGGCCGTACGAGCAGTTCGTAGCTTAAGATTTTCGTCGTAGGAAATCGAATGTACCATTCTGATACCTGCAATATTCGGTATATCCTTCCATTTTCGATATAAAGTTGGAGATATCTCGAAAATTGTATCAGCTCCAATATATAAAATTTTAATTTCAGTAATGTGCTCTTGCGCACAATTATAAGAAGAGAATGCATCGTTTAAAACGACATTTTTTGTTCTCGTAATTTTCCAGATTTTTCTTTTCACAACTGCCAACAACCATGTGACGGTGCAAAATAGTTCCACTCATCCAAGCAATAAACTTATTTTTAAATTGACTACTACTTCCGTCCGAGAAAACGAAAATACTTTCAAATTCGCCATGCTGTTTTTTATCTCTTGAATAAGTTTCGTTATGAAAACGTAAACATCGATTTTGCTGTGATTTAAAGTATCACTAATTACTGCAAACGACTTAATTTCATTAAACATTCAAGCTACGCAAGTAAAAATGGAAACTTGCTTATAGTTGAAATGTGCGCTTTGAATTTCATTTTGGCGCACCAGCCTATAATTTTCCGCAAAATCTATTTGTAGGACAAGTACCCCAGGCGTGATATTTTTCCTTACGTTTTCAAAATAATTTTGTTGTGCTCGCTTTACAAAGAAATGTTGCTTGAAAGTTGGCAGTTAAACTTGTAGTTCATGGAGCAAGTCCGATAACGCAGCAACAGTGCAAGTCAAAATTACACGATCGCTCACTTTCCTCCAGTACTGTCATTTAACATTTGCGTCCATTTTTGACAAGTATTTTAGCGGCACAATATCTTTTACATCTTTTGTACACTTTTCGCAATCGTTTGTCATACAATTTTCATTACAATATTTGTTTAGAAACAAATCAATACTTACGGTCGCGAACGTACGAAATTTTAAAAATCGAAATAAAAAGTTTGATGCACTGTTTACCTAAAGTAATTTTGTTTTTTGATTAGGGATGCTTAACTTGCTTTAATCGTGTTTTTTTAGGCACCAGTTTGCACTCAATGTGAAGTAATAGCAATAAATGACGTTTTTGGTCGCGAACGTACGATTAGATCGTAGATAATAAGCAAAATAAAAATTTACCGTTATTCGGTTTTTGTTTGGCCCCTTTGCATTTTTCTCTTCTTATTTGGTATTTAATAAAGAGATTTTGTGGAAAAGTACAACCATAACATAAGTTATTCATATAAAATAACTCAAGAGAAAAATTACTTGTAGAGTAGCTCAAAGTAAAAACAAATAAGTTTTCAGGTTTCAGGTCAAATTTTTCATGAAAATACCAGAGAGAGGTTATGAAAACATTGTATTCATAAAATTTAAACATCTTTGTAAAATCTTATTAAAAAAAATTTTATCTTTATTAACATTTTAATTTTTGGTCCTGGTTGACGATTCTGTGGAAATGCTCATATATGTTTTGTAATCGTAAATAAATAGAACAGAGGATGTTATTTATTCGATATCAAATTGGAAAATCACCTTTTACCTTTTAGAGATAATGAATAAATTATGGCTAGGAGAAATACTGAATCGATTTTATGCTTTTTTAGCACCAGGTCTCATGGTTATCAGGAAAAAGATACTCGTCTTGTTTCATTAAGATATTTTATATACAAATTAACCGATATTTTCGGTATAAAGTCATAGTCACGCTTTGCCAGAAGTCCAACAGAGTTGCCACAGCAATATTACTTATTATTAAAGACATTTAAAAGATTTTTGACTGTGAGTTCTTATATATTATTCTTATATCTATATATTAGTTATATCCAATATTCTTTAAATTAAGAAGCCAAAAGACTCTACCATATTTTCCAAACAGGAGTGCTTTCAAGTTGTACTAGTATTTAGTTCTACTAATACTCCACTATTGATACTTTCCAACCTCTGTTATCTTGTTTCGGTGCTCCGAAGCCATTCCAATTTATATATCTGATGATATGATGGTATCCTATATTTTCTCCTTTTTATAAAGAAGTCTTTCTAAGTCTTTACAAAACTATCAATTTCTTCTTATAGTGCCTGTTAGTTCCCTTTTGTTTCTTACATTCCCATATTTGGGCCAAATTTTAATGTTTCTTTTTATTTTTATACTCTCGCAACCTGTTGCACAGAGTATAATAGTTTTGTTCACATAACGGTTGTTTGTGTCGCCAAGAAATATAAGAGTTAGATATGGGGTTATATATACATAAATGATCAGGATGACGAGTGGATTTAAAATCCGGATCCGGAAAAATCGGTCCACTGCCACGCCCACAAAATGGTGGCAACCGAAAACCTATACAGTGTCATAACTAAGCCATAAATAAAGTTATGAAAATGAAATTTGGAACATAGGATCCCCTTAGGGAGGGGCACATTTGGATGTAATTTTTTTGGAAAAGTGGGCGTGACCCCGCCCCCAAATAGGTTTTTTGTATATAACTCGCAAACCAATAAAGCTATATAAACCAAACTTTCTTCAGTCGTTTATTTTAGCCATTTCCTTATACAAAAATGAAAGAAATCGGAAAATACAAAGGTTTGGTTGAAAATTACTAAAAGTGTGTTAACTCACTAACGAAAAACGTCAGAAACACCAAATTTTACATAAGAAATGGCAGAAGGAAGCTGCACTGAAATTTTTTTACAAAATGGAAAATGGGAGTGGCGTCGCCCACTTATGGGTCAAAAACCATATCTCAAGAACTACTCAACAGATTTCAATGAAATTCGGTATATAACACTTTCTTGACACCCTGATGACACGGGTGGAATATGGTCGAAATCGGTTCACAACTACGTCTACTTCCCATATAACTCAATTTTGAATTCTTTTGATTCGTTCACTTTATAATACATATATACATTAGGAACAAATGAAGATAGCGGAATAAAACATAACACAAATACTGTATTTGAGCTGTGACATCACTTGTAGAAAAATTGTCAAAATCGAACCATGACTTTTCAAGTCCCCTGATATCGAACATGAAGAACTCAGTGTCTAAGGGTAATTTTTCACCGAAAATATAGGTAAATCCCTCAGATATTTTTATGTAATTCATCCCCTCTGAATTTTTTTCTTATGACAGTTTCTCTCTGTACCTGAAATGGTAAAAATCGGGTCATAACTTCCCCCAGATCCCATATACCCAATTATAAGTAATATTAAATTAAGGGAGCGTATAGTCTGCGATACATTGTATCTTGGTGGTGAAAACGAGTGAAATCTGTTTAGGAATTACCTCAGTCCCCATATACTATTTATGATGATTTTCGTTATTCTATTGAACTTTATACCGAAATATGGGTCGAATTGTGTTATCTTTATAAAATTACATCAATAAATTGCGAGAGTATAAAATGATCGGTTACACCCGAACTTAGCCCTTCCTTACTTGTTTTATTTTATTTTTTTATGATTTGAGTGAACACTTATTATCTTCTACTCAGATTCTTCATAACATGGCACAATCTACAAAGCAATAAAACATAACAAAAGCCAAAACGATTACAAGTGATTTGAGTAGCTTATTGTAACCGCAAATATAATAAAATATGTCATAACGATAGTTTCAAAGTATGCATACAACCATATAAATATAAAGTCAAATTAACGGCAACTAGATTAAGAAACTTTCTTCACATACCCTTCAAATACTTACGAACCCCACCGAGGAGCAAGCAGCAAGCGAAATTAATCTTAAGCACATCAGCAAATAACCCAATAACTTGTAATATCCATTCCCACTGGAAACGCATAACTTTTCAGTTCATTCCTTCATTGCGGTGTTCAATAAAATTCATTAATATTTGCCACAATTTCCATACCCCACTCACCTCGTCATCAAATGCCAACACCCCAGCATACTTCAGAAGAGCGTTTGCTGGATTTTTGCTTTATAATCTAATATTGCAAAGAGTTTATTAGTAAACAGCATTGCTGCAACTGGCAGCTAGTTATAATAGTTTCTGCCCATAAACCACTCAGGCGCTCAGCCAGTTGTGCGATGATTTGGGCGCCCTTCTCCTACTCCATCGGCATGTCCACTGAATAACTGTTACGCATCCCTTTGACGAGCTGTTGCGTCAACGTATGACTGCAGGTCCCGCAACCGCACACACCGCATACAAATATCCTTCGCTCAACTTGTGTCTTGAATTTCGGTTTAGCATATTGGAACATTTATTATGCCCGCCGGTGTCGACGTGTTCGTAAATATGTAGCCTGCCGCATGTCGCACGCCCATCGACGATGACAGCAATGCCTGTGAACCAAAATGAGCAAATTCACGTATTCGGACTGTTTGAATGAACAGACTGTGAGGGGAGCGGAGGGTCGTTGTTGGCTTCGATGGGCATATTGAGTAGTTGATTTGTGCGACTGAGAGTGTATGGATATAGTCTAGGTATTTTAAATAATTGGTGGATATTTCAAGCATTCAAGGGATAAGTTTTGTTATTGTTAATATCTAGAAATGAGATATTAATATAAATATAAAGAAGGAGTAATACAAGTGAAGAAGTGCTAAGCACGGGTGTAACTGAACATTTGATGCTCTCTCAATTTATAAAGTAATGGCAGGAAAAGAACTTCTTATTAAAAAATATTGTCAATTTTTTTTTAGAATCACAGATCCCCCTGCCAATTAACGCAATTTTTTGGATGTTATCGAACGGTCGGAATTCCCCCATCTGCAATTCAATTATATATATCACAATATAGTGCGAATTAATACATGTACCAAGTTTCTGCAAGATACTTCAATTTTCACATCAGTTATCGCTTTCTTGTTGGGATAGACAATCGGATAGGCAGAGATACGGCATTCAACTAGTCTTGTTCTCCTAGGTAGAGGTGAACAAAACTATCACAGTCTGTGCAACATGTTTCAATAGTATCAAATTCATGAAATCTACATACTTAAGAAAAGCTGCTGAAGAAAAAGAGAGAGACAGAGAGAGAAAGAAAGATATATAGAACCCACGAATAGTTTGAAAGTAAAATACGAATATGCATTTGATTTTTTGATTTATTTCGAGAACATTCTCGGATCTGCTAAAAACAGAAGTAGAAAGAATATATCTCTTTCAGCCAAACATCACCAACATGATCAACGAATAATTTATTTGTTTATTAATTATTTCATTTCATTTCTGTTGAATGTTAAACGAAATGAGTTACGACTTTTGAATTAGTCTTCATTTATCATTTCAACATCTTTCTACACTTATGTCAGCACTATCTCTTGGCCTTATAGCCATGTGCGTATATTTCAACGAATAAAAATGTCCGAGCCATGAATCCCAGATGATGCCTCTCCAATTTGATGTCTGAGTGCTGTTCAGATACTCGCCATTTAGGTTACTAAAGAAGACAGGAATAATATTTAGACAAAACACTTTACAAAACTTGCGAATTGAATTTTACCTGTCGTGGCAGTCGTCGTACCACCAGGCACCTTTGAAATACTCCGCATAATTCCCAGTCGAATTATCGTTATCCTGATCGTATGTACTGAACTTTTGGCCATCGTGAGTACCTATCAAGGAATCACTTGCACTGCCAGAATATTTTCCCAAAATATTCAAAGCGTATTTTTCGTTTTCCCCGCCTACCGCGAAACTATCGTAGTGGGCGTACTTAACGGTATCGTTGAAATCATGCAATTCGATTTGTAGCTCATTAAGTTGCACTTGTGTGAGCGCATGCAGTTTGTCCAGGCCAATGAAGAAATTGGTGTTCAAGTTTCCGAAGCCAACTTTGTAATCATTCCAGTTGCGATTGAAGTTGATGTGTTCGTTCTGTCTACGCTGCACCACCAGTAAACGTAGAAGGGTCGATCCTCCCAACCTTTTAATGGTAAGCGTATTTGGTAAATGCCGCTTTTGGCCTCTGAACCTGCAAAGCACATTGCCTCCACACAGTTGGAAGGTAGAGGTCTCGTACTGGACTCCTCGTTCAATATATACGCCGAAGCGGTAGCCAAGAAGACCACCAACAGCGTAGCCTTCACCAACAATACCAATGAAGTGACCATTTCGTATGCTTTTTTTGCACTGACACTCGACTGTTAGCGAATCTATATTTATACTCTCAAAAATTCCATACTCTCGCTTTTTGCTAATAAGTATATAAGTCACGCAAGTGTTCGTATTTTGATTGTTGGCAAAGATGAGAAACGTTTACTCTTTGTTTTTATTATGTGAAATATAAACAACTAAGGTATACACAAACTCGCATATACCCAAAAATTTTATATTATCTCAATTTTTAATCTCTCATGCTCTGCTAATTACATTAATGAAGATTTAATATATAATTTATAAAGAATATTATGAAATATAAAGAAAAACAAGTAAGGAAGGGCTAAGTTCGGGTGAACCGAACATTATATACTCTCGCTATTTATTTATTTTTATTAAGAGAATACACAATTTGACCCACATATTCGGAATGAAGTCCACTGAAAACCTATAATCCAACCAAAAATAAGGACTGAAGTAATTCCAGGACCTATTTCAACTATTTTCGCCACCAAGCTACATTCTATCCAAGATATTACGTCTTAACTTAATTCTGCTAAGATATCTCACGATATAGTATACGGTATAAAGTCCACCGAAAGTTTGAAAATACGAATATGAGGTATATGTGGGCTAGATAAAGACGAACACTGTTAGAAGGAACGCATCTCCTTTGATTTTATTTAGAATATCTGAGATACCGATATTTTCAATAAAAAATTAGCCACAATCTTCGAGGTTCTCATGTTCGAGTCGTTTTCAACATAACCTTTGTATGAGAGGTAGGCGTGGTTATCCGATTTCCTTAGATTTTTAGACTGTTTGAGGAATGGGCTAAAAGAAGCGATCCTTGAGAGTTTGGTTGATATAACTTTAGTAGTTTATGAGATGAGATGTACGAAAAACTTTCACTTTGCACTTTCTAAAAAATATTACTTTAAAATATGCCCCTTCCTAGTGTAATCCTTTTATTTATGGCTTAGTTATAGCTGTGACGGACAGACAGACGGACGGGCAGACAGACATCCGGATTTTGTCATCCTCATCATTTTGGTATATATAACTCTGTATCTAACTCGTTTAGTTTTATGACTTACAAACAACCGTTATGTGAACAAAACTAATATACTCTCTTAGCAACTTTTGTTGCGAGAGTATAAAAACAGACAGATATATAAGCAAAGGTGTGATAATAAAACTCGAAAACAGTTTATTTATTAATTTTCTTTTCCAAGAATTGTACCGTCTTTGTTGTTCTTTTATATTTCATGGATTAATTTTAAAAATATTTATTGGTCATTATTCAAATTAAAAAGGTCATTAATGGGGCGTTGCTGTACGTGGTGGTACAGTGGTGATTCACTTTAAAATTTATAATTCTGCATGTGCGTGTAGATGTGTACAAAATTCTAAGAATTATTTCAAATTCATGCAAAAGTTATAAAATTTTAGAATTTTTTTATTACTTGAAAATTTTCTTCAAATTTTCGTTCACATTAATCTACACTGAAGTATATTTATACTCTCGCAACAAAGTTGCTATAGAGTATTATAGTTTTGTTCACATAACGGTTGTTTGTAAGTCATAAAACTAAACGAGTTAGATATAGGGTTGCATATACCAAAGTGATCAGGGTGAAGAGTGGAGTTCAAATCCGAATGTCTGTCTGTTCGTCCGTCCGTCTGTGCAAGCTGTAACTTGAGTAAAAATTAAGATATCTTGATGAAACTTGGCACACTTATTTCTTGGCACCATAGGAAGGTTGCTTTCGAAAATGAGCAAAATCGGACCACTGCCACGCCCACAAAGTGGCGAAAACCGAAAACACATAAAGTGCCATAAATAAAGCTATAGAAATAAAATTTGGTATGAAGGATCGCACTATGAAGGGGCATATTTGGATGTAATTTTTTTGTGGAAGTGGGCGTGGCCCCGCCCCGCCCCCAAATTTTTTGTACATATCTCGGAAACCAGTAGAGCTATATAAACCAAACTTTCTGCAGTCGGTTTTTTAGCCATTTCTTAATACAGTCCAAAAATGAAAGAAATCGGATAATAACCACGCCCACCTCCCATACAAAGGTTAGGTTGAAAATTACTAAAAGTGGGTTAACTCACTAACGAAAAACGTCAGAAACACTAAATTTCACATAAGAAATGGCAGATGGAAGCTGCACTCGGATTTTTTTACAAAATGAAAAATGGGAGTGGCGTCGCCCACTTATGGGTCAAAAACCATATCTCAGAAACTACTCGACCGATTTCAATGAAACTTAGTTTATAATAGTTTCTTTACATCCCAATGATATGTTGTGAAAATAGGCCAAATCGCTTCACAACCACGCCTACTTCCTATATACCAGAACTTTGAAGACGATCTGAATCGATTACTTTACAATATATAAAGTAAACACTAGTGAAGATATCGGTGCAGAACTTTGCACAAATACTATGTGTATAGTGTAGCAGCCCCATTCTAAAAACCGCCGAAGTCGGACCGTAGGTTTTTAAGGCCCCATATATCGAACACGAGGACCTCGGTGCTTCTAACCTAATATTATGGTTTCCAACTTTCAATGGAATTTATACAATATATATGACGAATATGTGTGTCAAATTGTGTATTATATAATATAAATAAAGTTAAATAAATTAATTACGAGAATATAAAATGTTCGGTTACACCCGAACTTAGCCCTTCCTTACTTGTTTTATAATAAATACATATGGACCCGGTCAATTGCTGCTGTTGCTAAGTTATAAGGTAGATTCTGAAGAATTGATTGATATCTTAGTCCTACTCAAGTTAACTACTACTAACTAACTAACCTACGATCTATGGATCTCCCTGCATAAGCTATTGCAACTGCCAAAAATTATGGTCCATGCTTCCTTACATGGCAGAACCGTGAGGAAAAGAGGAATATTCGTGGCAGAATATATGACAATACCTCAAACCGTTCAGCTGCTAAAAGTTCTAACATAGCGGATTCCTTATTAGACTAAAAGCTTTTCGCTTTACGAAGATACTCGTAGAACTATTTATTACACTGTGATAGTTTTTTTCAAAAAAAAAAAAAGACAAGACCAAATACGACGGTTTCCCCCTATTTCGAATCCTACGAATCGAACTGCATCATTACTTTTTTGAGTTACAATCATGGTTTCATACAAAAATTTTTGTTGAAGTTTTTCATCAAAGTGGCCCATTGTAAGAGAAAGGCACATTTTTCTTCGGTCTCTAACTTTTTTAATGTTGACTTTTTTGGTAAACTTTCTTTGGAAAAGCTTCTCAGAATAAGTCCGTCTTTAAGTTCTTAGAGGACTGTAAACCCCAAAATCAATGTTTTTTGTGTCCTTATAGCCAATATGTCGAAAAAACTGAAATTTAATCCATTTTTTTAATGTTTTTTCCCTCTATCTCTATCTGTATCTGTAATCTATGCTTAAATCTTGACTCTTAGGCAAGCATTTAACGTTTCTTTCAATAATAAGACTCATCTATCAATGTCCAACACAAAGCAACAAGCAACGAGTCAAGCTTTTAACCACTGCACTGATAAGAAATAACAACAAGTAACGTTTGAAAGAAACGATATTCAGTTTTTACTTCAGTTATCGCTCGGATAGAAAGAGATCCCGAATGCAACACATCTCCTTCTCCTAATCACAAAGTTGGGTCTACCTTGATTGATTGGCTGCAGGTGTTAGAAATAACCTTTAGATAAACGAAACTATTATATCTCGTGCGTTGCGGGGGTATAACAATCATAAAATCTACAAACTTAAGAAAAGCTTGTGATTATAAGCTTATGAAAGAGAATTAAAGATATATGCTACCTACAAATAGTTCGAAAGAAAAACACGAATATGCTCATTTACATATATATTCTGATTTATTTCGAGAACATTCGCAGATCTACTACAAAAACACAAAGTCACAAATGATCAACGAATATTTTATATGTATATTAATTATTTAATTTCATTTCTGTTGAATGTTAAATGAAATGAATTACGTCTTTTGAATTAGTCTTCATTTATTATCTCAACACTGTACACTTATGTCATCTCTATCTCTTGGTCTTATGGCCATGTGAGCATATTTCAACGAATAATTGCCGCCGTGCCATGTATACCAGATGATGCCTTCCCCATTTGATCTATTGTTGTTATTAAGATACTCCCCATTTAGATTACTAAAGAAGACAGGAATAATATGCAGCCAAAAAACTTTTAGAAATTTGCGAATTGAATTTTACCTGTCGTGGCAGCTGTTGTACCACCAGGCACCTTTGTAATCCTCCGCACAATTCCCAGTCGAATTATTGTTATTCTGATCGTATGTACTGAATTTTTGGCCATCGTGAGTATCTATCAAGGAATCGCCTGCACTTCCAGAATATTTTCCCAAAATATTCAATGCGTATTTTTCGTTTTCCCCGCCTACCGCGAAACTATCGTAGTGGGCGTACTTAACGGTATCGTTGAAATCATGCAATTCGATTTGTAGCTCATTGAGTTGCACTTGTGTGAGCGCATGCAGTTTATCCAGACCAATCCAGAAATTTGTCTCCAAGTTTCCGAAGCCAACTTTATAATCATTCCAGTTGCGATTGAAGTTGATGTGTTCGTTCTGTCTACGCTGCACCACTAATCTGGGGTCACCACCATTGCCATCGAGTAAACAGTAAACGTAGAAGGGTCGATCCTCCCAACCTTTTAATGGTAAGCGTATTTGGTAAATGCCGCTTTTGGCCTCTGAACCTGCAAAGCACATTGCCTCCACACAGTTGGAAGGTAGAGGTCTCGTACTGAACTCCTCGTTCAATATATACGCCGAAGCGGTAGCCAAGAATACCACCAACAGCGTAGCCTTCACCAACAATACCAATGAAGTGACCATTTCGTATGCTTATTTGCACTGGCGCTCGACTGTTAGCGAATCTATATTTATACAGGAACTCTCAAAAATCCCACACTCTCGCTTTTTCCTAATAAGTATATAATTCCCTACATCGTATATACCCAAACATTTTATATTATCTCAATTTGTAATCTCTCATGCCCTACTAATTACATTAATGAAGATTTAATATATAATTTATAAAGAATATTATGAAATATAAAGAAAAACAAGTAAGGAAGGGCTAAGTTCGGGTGAACCGAGCATTATATACTCTCGCTATTTATTTATTTAATTTTATTAAGAGAACACACAATTTGATCCACATTTTCGGAATAAAGTCCACCGAAAGTTTGAAAATCCGAATATGTGTTATATTTGGGCTAGAGGAAATATTGACCTGATTCTGTCCATTTTTGACACAGACGACCAATGTGAGAACGAACACATTTCCTTTAGATTTCTTTACAAGATTATAATTTTCGATTTTTTTTTTCAATAAACTACGGGCAAACTTCGAGGTCTCATATTCGGTATCTGAGTTGAAAAGTTGTGGTCCTATTTCAGTGATTTTTATACAGGCTATACTACACTAGAAACAAAGTATCTATGCACAATTTTTGTTTCCGAAATCTTCACAGATACTTAACATATACATTTTAAAGTGAACGAATCCGTTAGGTGAACAAAACTAATATACTATCTTTGCAACATGTTGTGAGAGTATAAAAATTTTGGCTCATACATATATTTGAAGCTTATCAATCATAAACAAGTAAGGAAGGGCTAAGTTCGGGTGTAACCGAACATTTTATACTCTCGCAATTTATTTATTTAATTTTATTTATATTATATAATACACAATTTGACCCACATATTCGTCATATATATTGTATAAAGTCCATTGAAAGTTGGAAACCATAATATTAGGTTAGAAGCACCGAGGTCCTCGTGTTGGATATATGGGGCCTTAAAAACCTATGGTCCGATTTCGGCGATTTTTAGAATGGGGCTGCCACACTATAAACATAGTATTTGTGCAAAGTTCTGCACCGATATCTTCACTAGTGCTTACTTTATATATTGTAAAGTAAATGATTCAGATCGTCTTCAAAGTTCTGGTATATAGGAAGTAGGCGTGGTTGTGAAGCGATTTGGCCTATTTTCACAACATATCATTGGAATATAAGGAAACTATTACAAACCAAGTTTCATTGAAATCGGTCGAGTAGTTCCTGAGATATGGTTTTTGACCCATAAGTGGGCGACGCCACGCCCATTTTCCATTTTGTAAAAAAATCTCAGTGCAGCTTCCATCTGCCATTTCTTATGTGAAATTTAGTGTTTCTGACGTTTTTCGTTAATGAGTTAACCCACTTTTAGTAATTTTCAACCTAACTTTTGTATGGGAGGTGGGCGTGGTTATTATCCGATTTCTTTCATTTTTAGACTGCATTAGGAAGTGGCTAAAAAAATCGACTGCAGAAAGTTTGGTTTATATAGCTCTATTGGTTTGCGAGATATGTACAAAAAACTTAGTAGGGGGCGGGGCCACGCCCACTTCCCCAAAAAAATTACATCCAAATATGCCCCTTCAAAGTGCGATCCTTCATACCAAATTTTATTTCCATAGCTTTATTTATGGCTTAGTTATGGCACTTTATGTGTTTTCGGTTTTCGCCATTTTGTGGGCGTGGCAGTGGTCCGATTTTGCTCATTTTCGAAAGCAACCTTCCTATGGTGCCAAGAAATAAGTGTTCCAAGTTTCATTAAGATATCTTAATTTTTACTCAAGTTACAGCTTGCACAGACGGACGGACGGACGGACGGACGGACAGACAGACATTCGGATTTGAATTCCACTCTTCACCCTGATCACTTTGGTATATATAACCCTATATCTAACTCGTTTAGTTTTGGGTGTTACAAACAACCGTTATGTGAACAAAACTATAATACTCTCTTAGCAACTTTGTTGCTAGCAACTTTGTTGCGAGAGTATAAAAATGTCAGGATGTGTGGGGTTTTTTTTTAAATAACAGACAGATATGCGGCAGTATAAACAAAGGTGTGATAAGAAATGCGGAAACTGTTTTTTTATTAATTTATTTATTAATTTTCTTTTCCAAGAATTGTACCGTCTTTGTTGTTCTTTTATATTTCATGAATTGATTTTAAGAATATTTATTGGCCATTATTCAAATTAAGAATGTCATTAATAGGGCATTGCTCTACATGGTGGTACAGTGGTGATTCGCTTTAAATTCATATGTATAGATCTGGATGTGCATATTTTTATTTAAAGCCTATATATATATATGCGTGTGATGTGTACAAAATTCCAAGAACTATTTCTATTATATGCAAGAGTTATAAGATGCTTGAACTTTTTTATCATTTGACATTTTTCTTCAAATTTTCGCTCGCATGAAATATATTTTTATTTAAATACATATGGGCCCGGTCAATCGCTGCTGGTATAAGGTAGATTCTGGTTAACTACTACTAACTAACTAACTCACGATCTATGGATCTCCCTACATAAGCTGCTGCAGCTGACACTATTGCCAAAAATTAATGGTCCATGCCTCCCTACATGACAGAACCGTGTGGAAAAGTGTGTAACCGTGTGGCAGAATATGCGACCAATACCTCAAACCGTTCAGCAGGTAAAAGCTCTAACAAAGCAAATTCCTTATTAGACTAAAAGCCCCTCGCTATACGAAGATGTTCGTAGAACTATTTATTATTATTTGTATTCTCGTATTGTATTATTATTGTAAAGCTCTTATTATTAGCTGAAAATGGTCCGAAATGAATGTATAAACAGAAATCTTTTCGTCAAGCAAATGAACAATAGCGGCAGATGTCATAATTCATAAACTTGTTGAGAGAGATAATCTGCGATTTGCCACATTTTCGCTACAGACGCGTATATATTAATTCGCACAAACAAAGGCCAGCCAACTTGACTCGTTCAATATTTAGTGTGCTACAACCCTGCGGTGTCAAAAATCAATTTCAAACAAGTAAGGAAGGGATAAGTTCGGGTGTAACCGAACATTTTATACTCTCGCAATCTAGCGTCGCGCCGCCGGCCATCAATTTTTCAATTTATTCAAATTGTATTTGAACATTTACAATCAATTTTTCATTACATAAATTCGCAAACTATTTTTTTTTCTCAGCAGATCACCACAAATTCTTGCAGAGAATCGCAATAGTTATGTTTCTGTTGCAAAAATTACCCTCATATCGTACCTATGTGATTTGTTTATTGCACTTAAAGTTAAACAAGTATTTGCGTTATAAATAAAATAAAAGATTTTTTTATTAAACACATTAAAAAATAATTGTTGTGAAAAAGGTATTTTCCTCTGAATTATCTTATTTTTTCTTTATTTGAAGATTTATAAATATTAAAGATTAGAATTTTAACATATTTAATTTTAACCGAAAATATTCAGGCAACACAGGAATAGTGTCATAATGAGAATGAAAATAAAAGCAGTGAGAGAGGGAGAGCAGTTCAAATGTCAACGTAACTTAGAGTTCTAAATTCAACAGACTTTCAAGTCAAGTCATGCGTTCGGTAATCAAATACATGCAAGGCCCATTAAACGCATCTTTTATGTGACAGTTCTCAAGTCTCTCTAGGTCAAGTCAAGCATGGATAACTGAGCTTTAAGACTATGCTTCACAGGATCATTTCTTGTAGTCAGTCTTCATTTACTTTCTTTGCAAATCGAAAGTCTTTTGGTTGGTGACATATTCACATGTGTATGTATTTTATTCAATAAAATTAAATTTTTCAAATTACTTAAGGTTGTGGGTTCGAGCCTCACCCGGGGCATTAAATTTTTTATTTATTTCAATAAAATTAAATTTTTTTAAATCTCTTAAGGTTGTGGGTTCGAGCCTCACCCGGGGCAGTAAATTTTTTATTTATTTCAATAAAATTAAAATTTTCAAATTTCTTGAGGTTGTGGGTTCGAGCCCCACCCGGGGCATTAAATTTTTTATTCATTTCAATAAAATTAAAATTTTCAAATTTCTTGAGGTTGTGGGTTCGAGCCCCACCCGGGGCATTACATTTTTTATTTATTTCAATAAAATTAAAATTTTCAAATTTCTTAAGGTTGTGGGTTCGAGCCTCACCCGGGGCAGTAAATTTTTTATTTATTTCAATAAAATTAAATTTTTACTTCTTATACGACTTCGGAAAAATGTGTACACATACATATGTATAATTGTATGGTTGCGCATTATTGGTTGGTGACATATTCGCATGTGTATGTAGAAGCTGAACCAATACTGGCATTCCTCAGAGAGAAATTTTCATTAGAAATGATCAATGGAAGAAATTATCCTACGGCAAAAGGAGGTACGACTATTGATACGGTATTCGCGAGAAATATAGATAAAATATATGTAAGACATTTCAATCCAATTGTAAATATTATAACGGGTGATTTTTTTGAGGTTAGGATTTTCATGCATTAGTATTTGACAGATCACGTGGGATTTCAGACATGGTGTCAAAGAGAATGCTCAGTATGCTTTGACATTTCATCATGAATAGACTTACTAACGAGCAACGCTTGCAAATCATTGAATTTTATTACCAAAATCAGTGTTCGGTTCGAAAATTTTTTATCGACAAATTTTGTTCAGCGATGAGGCTCATTTCTGGTTGAATGGCTACGTAAATAAGCAAAATTGCCGCATTTGGGGTGAAGAGCAACCAGAAGCCGTTCAAGAACTGCCCATGCATCCCGAAAAATGCACTGTTTGGTGTGGTTTGTACGCTGGTGGAATCATTGGACCGTATTTTTTCAAAGATGCTGTTGGACGCAACGTTACGGTGAATGGCGATCGCTATCGTTCGATGCTAACAAACTTTTTGTTGCCAAAAATGGAAGAACTGAACTTGGTTGACATGTGGTTTCAACAAGATGGCGCTACATGCCACACAGCTCGCGATTCTATGGCCATTTTGAGGGAAAACTTCGGAGAACAATTCATCTCAAGAAATGGACCCGTAAGTTGGCCACCAAGATCATGCGATTTAACGCCTTTAGACTATTTTTTGTGGGGCTACGTCAAGTCTAAAGTCTACAGAAATAAGCCAGCAACTATTCCAGCTTTTGAAGACAACATTTCCGAAGAAATTCGGGCTATTCCGGCCGAAATGCTCGAAAAAGTTGCCCAAAATTGGACTTTCCGAATGGACCACCTAAGACGCAGCCGCGGTCAACATTTAAATGAAATTATCTTCAAAAAGTAAATGTCATGAACCAATCTAACGTTTCAAATAAAGAACCGATGAAATTTTATGCGTTTTTTTTTTTAAAGTTATCAAGCTCTTAAAAATCACCCTTTAGATATCAATCCGTCAGAACCCAGAAATGATAATTGATTTGGACTTTGGTTTATAAAATGTGCATAATAAATTTATAAAATGTGAATTTAAGAAAGTGTCTCTCGATAGTTTTCTTTCATAGAAAGTGATGAATTTCTTGGAATATCACTAACAGCCGGTTTCACGAAACAAATTTAAGTGAAAAATAATTAATTTCAGTTTCACCATTTGACTTAATTTTTATTTAAATGGTCACGCTTTGCCATTTAAATATTATTTAAATACTGTCATATGTAACCATGGGTACGCTTTTCTATCAGCTGAATTCCCATTTGTTTACCATTTTGACAAAGAAATACATTTTTTTGTTTACATAAATCAGCTGTTTTTCTTACTAACATCCCTGCCTTTTAATTTTTTGGATGCCAAATGTTAATAATGGTGAAACGCAGGAAACTTAAGTGCAAAGTTAAATAAAAATTAAAATTAAAATTAAATGGAACTTAATTTTCAATTAAAAAAGTTCGTGAAACTGGCTGTAAGAAGTATAACTTCATCCGCGCGTAGGGACTCCACGCACTCTTTTTTATTTAACTTTATTTATATTATGTTAGCTCAGGTGGTGGAGTACGGTGTGCTTCGTTTCGTGTTTGTGGTTGGCCGTGGGGAAATAGAGGGCGTAAAGATTCCACACAAAGTAATCCAAAAAAAATAATAAATATTCTTTATAATAATTATAATTTTATTTAATATATTGGAATTTCACTTACCACGTCTGTGTCGGAAGAGAGATCACTACTTCGAAGCCTTTTCGAAGTCTAATTTGAACACAGGCGAAGATTACCATTAAAGAGCAAAAAAAATATGTTTACCATTCTAGGGTTAATAATTCAATGATTTTTCATCATGTTCTGAGTTGGTTTTTTATTTGTAGCTCATACAAATATTGCCATATGTTTTATTTTAGGTTTTCCATGTACTATAAGATATATCATTGCCAAAGAAAATAAATAACTTTTTTTTTTCAAGTGGCTTTTTTCCAGAGAATGCCCCATATATATTGTATAAAGTCCATTGAAAGTTGGAAACCATAATATTAGGTCAGAAGCACCGAGGCCCTCGTGTTCGATAAATGGGGCCTTAAAAACTAATGGTCCGATTTCGGCGATTTTTAGAATGGGGCTGCCACACTATAAACACAGTATTTGTGCAAAGTTCTGCACCGATATCCTCACTAGTGCTTACTTTATATATTTAAAAGTAAACGATTCAGATCGTCTTCAAAGTTCTGGTATATAGGAAGTAGGCGTGGTTGTGAAGCGATTTAGCCTATTTTCACAACATATCATTGGGATGTAAGGAAACTATTACAAACCAAGTTTCATTGAAATCGGTCGAGTAGTTCCTGTGGGCGACGCCACGTCCATTTTCGATTTTGTAAAAAAATCTGAGTGCAGCTTCCATCTGCCATTTCTTATGTGAAATTTAGTGTTTCTGACGTTTTTGGTTGGCGAGTTAACCCACTTTTAGTAATTTTCAACCTAACCTTTGTATGGGAGGTGGGCGTGATTATTATCCGATTTCTTTCATTTTTGGACTGTATTAAGAAGTGGCTAAATGTATAGTCTTGGCTTTATCACGCATGTAAGACTTATCTGTGAATATGTGTATGAAATATTTACAAGTGTGGACTCATATGCATACTTTTTTATTGAAAATGTGTGTTGATTTCCACGAGACTTTTGTGAAATGTGATAGCATCTACTAAGATTATTGGTCACCTTCATTCAGCCTCCAACACCTGGACACTTCTATTAAATTTCCTTGAAATGCATATATGTACATGATGCTATAATCGAAGTACAGTATATGGATTTAAAATTCCGAAGATCTTATAAAGTTTACCACGTGGATCATACGTTCATAAATATTTAATCAAAACACTCGTGTACATATCCATATCGATGGCTTAATATAGAAAAGGCGTATCTACACTTTTCGTTACTTTTCAGGAGATACTTTTCAGGAGAAGGAAAAAACTGAATAAAACCTTAAAAACTTAAGATGCAAAAAACATTTATATTGCAATTTTTATTCAAAACAGGTAACAAATTCAATTGTGGTATAATTTTGTTATTATTTTTAATTTCTTTGAAGTTATTTGAGATAGGGCTTTATGTTGTTATTGTAACTTCGAATGAGTTAGGGCTTTTTTTTATATGACTATAAATCCGTTATTTACGATCATAGCCCACAAATTTTTTAAGGGGAGGAGTATTTGACAGTGGTCTACCAGAATACATTAAAAACGCGATTTCGAAAAAAATGTAGATACGCCTTTTCTATATTAAGCCAACGATATATATCATCGTAATCGTAAATAAATAGAACAGAGGATGTTATTTATTCGATATCAAATTGGAAAATCACCTTTTACCTTTTAGAGATAATTAATAAATTATGGCTAGGAGAAATACTGAATCGATTTTATGCATTTTTAGCACCAATTCTCATGGTTATCAGGAAAAAGATACTCAGCTTGTTTCATAAAGATATTTTTTATACAAATTAACTGATATTTTCGGTTAAAGTCATAGTCACGCTTTGCCAGAAGTCCATCAGAGTTGTCACAGCAATATTACTTATTATTAAAGACATTTAAACGATTTTTGACTATGAGTTCTTATATATTATTCTTATATCTATATATTAGTTATATCCAATACACTTTAAATTAAGGAGCAAAAGACTTCTACCATATTTTTCAAACAGGAGTGCTTTCAAGTTATACTGATATTTAGTTCTACTAATACTCCACTATGGATACTTTCCCACCTCTGTTATCTTGTTTCGGTGCTCTGAAGCCAGTCCCATTTATATATCTGATGATCTGATGGTATCCTATATTTTCTCCTTTTTATAAAGCAGTCTTTCTAAGTCTTAACAAAACTATCAATTACTTCTTATAGTGGTTGTTAATTCCCTTTAATTTCTAGCATTCCTATATTTGGGCCAAATTTTAATGTTTCTTTTTATTTTATTTTTTATGGTTTGGGTGAACACTTATTATCTCCTACTCAGATTCTTCATAACATGGCACAATCTGAAAAGCAAAAAAACATAACAAAAGCCAAAACGATTACAAGTGATTTGAGTAGCTTATTGTAACCCAAATATAATAAAATATGTCATAACGATAGTTTCAAAGTACGCATACAACCCTGTAGATATATAGTCAAATTAACGGCAACTAGATTAAGAAACTTTCTTCACATACCCTTCAAATACTTACGAACCCCACCGAGGAGCAAGCAGCAAGCGAAATTAATCTTAAGCACATCAGCAAATAACCCAATAACTTGTAATATCCATTCGCACTAGACACGCATAACTTTTCAGTTCATTCCTTCATTGCGGTGTTCAATAAAATTCATTAATATTTGCCACAATTTCCATACCCCACTCACCTCGTCATCAAATGCCAACACCCCAGCATACTTCAGAAGAGCGTTTGCTGGATTTTTGCTTTATAATCTAATATTGCAAAGAGTTTATTAGTAAACAGCATTGCTGCAACTGGCAGCTAGTTACAATAGTTTCTGCCCATAAACCACTCAGACGCTCAGCCAGTTGTACGGTGATTTGGGTGCCCTCCTCCTACTCCATCGGCATGTCCAGTGAATAACTGTTGCGCATCCCTTTGACGAGCTGTTGCGTCAGCGTATGACTGCTGGTCCCGCAACCGCACACACCGCATACAAATATCCTTCGCTCAACTTGTGTCTTGAATTTCGGTTTAGCATATTGGAACATTTGTTATGCTCGCCAGTGTCCACGTGTTTGTAAATATGTAGCTTGCCGCATGCCGCACGCCCATCGACGATGCCAGCAATGCCTGTGAAACAAAATGAGCAAATTCACGTATTCGGACTGTTTGACTGAACAGACTGTGAGGGGAGCGGTGGGTCGTTGTTGGAATCGATGGGCATATTGAGTAGTTGATATGTGCGACTGAGAGTGTATGGATATAGTATATGTATTTTAAATAATTGGTGGATATTTCAAGATAAGTTTTTTTAATGTTAATATCCATAAATAAGGCATTAATATGAAAATAAATAATGAGTAATACAAGTGAAGAATTTTTCCACAAGTGATGTCACAGCTCAAATACAGTATTTGTGTAAAGTTTTATTCCGCTAGCTTCATTGGTACCTATTGTATATATTATAAAGTGAACGAATCAGATGGAATTCAAAATTGACTTATATGGGAAGTAGGCGTGGTTGTGTACCGATTTCTCCCATATTATTATATGCCGAATTTCATTGAAATCGGTGGAGTAGTTTATGTAAAAATGTCTATATTTTCCTGTTGACAATGATTATAAATTTTTATCATTATTAAAATTTTTTCTCCAAACTTTTCGTTCATACAGCAATTGATTGCTTTCGACGAAAGTAATTTTGTGGATTCGCCCATCTACAATATCAACTTTCCTATAGTCAGCACCTCCGAATAAAAACCTATTTCTCACTCATTTAGTTTTAGATGTTACAAACAACCGTTATATATGTGCAACATGTTGCGGGAGGATAAAAATGTTGCCGGATTTTACCCATTAGGCAACGGAGTACAATATTTACAGGAAAATACGTCTTCTGATTTTAATCCCGAATGCAACACATCTCCTTCTCCTAATCACAAAGTTGGGTCCATATAAACGATACTATTATATCTCGTGTGTTGCGGGAGTATAGCAATCATAAAATCTACAAACTTGTGATTATAAGCTTATGAAAGAGAATTAAAGATATATGCTACCTACAAATAGTTCGAAAGAAAAACACGAATTTGCTGATTTACATATATATTCTGATTTATTTCGAGAACATTCACGGATCTAGTACAAAAACACAAAGCCACAAATGATCAACGAATAGTTAATATGTATATTAATTATTTAATTTCATTTCTGTTGAATGTTAAACGAAATGAATTACGACTTTTGAATTAGTCTTCATTTATTATCTCCACATCTTTGTACACATATGTCAGCACTATCTCTTGGACGTATGGCCATGTGAGCATATTTCAACGAATAATTGTTGCCGTGCCATTTCCTCCAGATGATGCCTTTCCCATTTGATTTATAGTTGTTATTAAGATACTCACCATTTAGATTACTAAAGAAGACAGGAATAATATGTAGGCAAAAAAACCTTTAGAAATTTGCGAATTGAATTTTACCTGTCGTGGCAGTCGTTGTACCACCAGCCAGCTTTGTAATCCTCCGCACAATTCAAAGTGGAATTATCGTTATCCTGGTCGTATGTACTGAACTTTTGGCCATCGTGAATACCTATCAAGGAATCACATGCACTGCCAGAATATTTTCCCAAAATATTCAATGCGTATTTTTCGTTTTCACCCCCCACCGCGAAACTATCGTAGTGGGCGTACTTAACGGTATCGTTGAAATCATGCAATTCGATTTGTAGCTCATTAAGTTGCACTTGTGTGAGCGCATGCAGTTTGTCCAGGCCAATGAAGAAATTGGTGTTCAAGTTTCCGAAGCCAACTTTGTAATCATTCCAGTTGCGATTGAAGTTGATATGTTCGTTCTGTCTACGCTGCACCACCAATCTGGGGTCACCACCATTGCCATCGAGTAAACAGTAAACGTAGAAGGGTCGATCCTCCCAACCTTTTAATGGTAAGCGTATTTGGTAAATGCCGCTTTTGGCCTCTGAACCTGCAAAGCGCACTGCCTCCACACAGTTGGAAGGTAGAGGTCTCGTACTGGACTCCTCGTTCGATATATACGCCGAAGCGGTAGCCAAGAAGACCACTAACAGCGTAGCCTTCACCAACAATACCAATGAAGTGACCATTTCGTATGCTTATTTGCACTGTCGCTCGACTGTTAGCGAATCTATATTTATACAGGAACTCTCAAAAATCCCACACTCTCGCTTTTTCCTAATAAGTATATAATTCCCTACATCGTATATACCCAAACATTTTATATTATCTCAATTTGTAATCTCTCATGCCCTACTAATTACATTAATGAAGATTTAATATATAATTTATAAAGAATATTATGAAATATAAAGAAAAACAAGTAAGGAAGGACTAAGTTCGGGTGAACCAAACAATATAGACTCTCGCAACTTATTTATTTAATTTTATTAAGAGAACACACAATTTGATCCACATTTTCGGAATAAAGTCCACCGAAAGTTTGAAAATCCGAATATGTGTTATATTTGGGCTAGAGGAAATATTGACCTGATTCTGTCCATTTTTGACACAGACGACCAATGTGAGAACGAACACATTTCCTTTAAATTTCTTTACAAGATTATATATTTTCGATTTTTTTTCAATAAACTACGGGCAAACTTCGAGGTCTCATGTTCGTTATCTGGGTTGAAAAGTTGTGGTCCTATTTCAGTGATTTTTTGATTCCGAAATCTTCACCGATACTTAACATATACATTGTAAAGTGAACGAATCCGTTAGGTGAACAAAACTAATATACTCTCTTTGCAACATGTTGTGAGAGTATAAAAATTTTGGATCATACATATATTTAAAGCTTATCATTTATATAAAATGTCGGGATGTGTGGGGTTTATTTTTAAATAACAGACAGATAGGCGGCAGTATAAACAAAGGTGTGATAAGAAATGCGGAAACTGTTTTTTTATTAATTTATTTATTAATTTTCTTTTCCAAGAATTGTACCGTCTTTGTTGTTCTTTTATATTTCATGAATTGATTTTAAGAATATTTATTGGCCATTATTCAAATTAAGAATGTCATTAATAGGGCATTGCTCTACATGGTGGTACAGTGGTGATTCGCTTTAAATTCATATTTGTAATTCTGGATGTGCATATATTTATTTAAAGCCTATATATATGTACGCGTGTAGATGTGTACAAAATTCCAAGAATTATTTCTATTATAAGCAAAAGTTATAAGATGCTTGAACTTTTTTTATTATTTGACATTTTTCTTCAAATTTCCGCTCGCATGAAATATATTTTTATTTAAATACATATGGGCCCGGTCAATCGCTGCTGGTATAAGGTAGATTCTGGTTAACTACTACTAACTAACTAACTCACGATCTATGGATCTCCCTACTTAAGCTACTGCAGCTGTCACTATTGCCAAAAATTAATGGTCCACGCCTCCCTAAATGACAGAACCGTGTGGAAAAGTGTGGAACCGTGTGGCAGAATATGCGACAATACCTCAAACCGTTCAGCAGCTAAAAGCTCAAATATAGCGGATTCCTTATTAGCCTAAAAGATTTTCGCTATACGAAGATACTCGTAGAACTATTTATTATTATTTGTATTCTCGTATTGTATTCTTCAACGTGGTAATATTGTAAAGCTCTTATTATTAGCTGAAAATGGTCCGAAATGAATGTATAAATAGAAATCTTTTCGGCAAGCAAATGAAGAAATGCGGCAGATGTCATAATTCATAAACTTGTTGAGAGAGATAATCTGCGGTTTGCCACATTTTCGCTACAGACGTGTATATATTAATTCGCACAAACAAAGGCCAGCCAACTTGACTCGTTCAATATTTATTGTGCTTCAACCCTGCGGTGTCAAAAATCAATTTCAAAAAATTTCAACATTGAGCACTTTTTGCTTAGTTTAGCTCACACACACACGTATGACTGGCTATGTGGCACAATTATAGGCAATTTGTTCGAAATGAAATTTTCGATTTTTCTATCGCATCGTTGCATTCAACACTCGTTCACTCATTGTCGAGCTTTTCATTTTGGGCAATTTGTGCTACTCAAATAAACAAAAATGTCTATTATTTGGCCTTTCTCTCTCTCTGTGTGTATGGGTGTAGGTGTATGGGACTTGCAACGCCCTCAAATATGCAATGTGACGATGATAAAAAACGTTTGAATATTTTATTTATCGAGCAGGCAGAACAAAGCTCAAACCGAGATTGGCAGACAAAGTTTTAATTCGCGTTGAGGCAAGGGACAAATAAAATTTTAAAAACCAAAATAATTCCGCTATTCCAAATACAATCAAACCACATATGTATGTATTTGTAGGTAGGGGTTGGGCATTGTGTGCTTTTAGGCGCATACGTTTATTGCATTTAGCGCCGAAAAATCGACAACAAAAATGAAATTCCACAAAAAAAATATTTAAAAAAAATCGGCATGCAATGTAAAAAAAAGCCGCAGCGACGAAATGCCAAAGTCAAATAAAAATTGCACTCGCCACAAAGCTGCGGCCTAAATGCCCGCACGAATCCACACCGAACACCTAGACTGTGGGGGGTTTAATTTGTTTCATTCGCTGCAAAAACGGTTCAAACGGTGCAGCGCCCAGAAACAAGCAACGCCATGCAATGAAATTTCGATTTTTATTTTTTTTTTTTTGCTTTCGTGTTGAACGCGAGTCGGATTTTTCATAAATGTATGCATTTTCCTTTTTTCAGCTTAAAATTTTATTTCGTTGGCAAATAAAGGAAATTTCGCTCACCTCCATCGCTGCATGCATACATTTACACCAATTACTTGGCGTTGCTTCGTGTGTGCGGATGTGTGTGGTGCGCTCGAGCATCATTTGAATGCAATTTTCCACGCTATATTACAATATTTTTTTCATATTCACTCGCTCGTTACTGTTGTTGCTGTTGTCATTATTATTATTATTGTTGTAACATTTCCTTTTCATCAGGCGCAGTTCGTTGTTGCTGGCAGCTAGCTTGAAAGCTGATAAGCCGCTTCAATTCGCGTCAGTCAGATCACAGTTGTGGCATCTCCCGCTAACTCCCTACCTTCAATATGGCCGAAAACCCGCACAACTTTCATACACACACAGAGAGAGATCTCTAGAATGAGTTGCAAGTGCATATGTGCTCGAGTAGCGGCCAGCATGGCAGTCCCGTTGCCGCGTCCTTTGGTCGGGTGTGAAGTGGGCACTCATTACATTTTATTACTATGGCATTATGCAGTTTTCATTTTTGTAATTTTTTCGGGTTAAAAAATCAACAATGGCAGCCGATTTTAATGAAATTTTTGAACAAGTTTCGTAATGAACACTCATATGCATGCCGACAGACAAGCGCACAAGCGCACTGACATATGGGCTATGGGCTCATGCATGAGCATGCTAGTGGGATACGAGCTGACTTTGGCGCATGTTGTATGTGGTGTGTGTGTGTGGAAGTCGACTCCTCGCTTTTCATAGGCCCCAACTCGCATTTGCATGCATATGAAATTGCGAAATTTTCTACTTTGGTTTGGATTTACTTTAACATCGACAAGCACATTGGGACCCACTTGCAGTGGGAGAGAGAGAGAGAGATGTTTTTGAACTCACGTAGCATGTTGCTCAAAGAGTATTTGAACTTTGATCATTCAACGGAATAAACATCTAAAAGATTTAAACTATGGGCGTGGCTCTGTCTAACCAAACAAACCGATTTTAAATAAGTATTGTCGATATCAGATCCCAAACCTGGGAATATTTTTTCAGTTACAAACGACTTTTTAATTAATATCTAGTATTATAACATATATCATAAGACAATTGGCAACATTTTTATTTTTGATACAATTTGACAAAATAATAATAATTCAATATTCTTTCCTCATTAGACATCATATAGTGAACATAAAGTAATATAGAACAAAAATAATATAAATCTCGAAGAAAGCCTCCCGAATTATCTCTTATATCTGTCTCTTAACTCTATTCAAAGTGAGAATTCCATTTCCGGTTTCCACCGCAACTCACACCGCCCTACTTGTTTGTTTCTGTTTTATATAGCAGCATTGGGTGGGTGCAACACTCACTTTGATGTATTTTGGTGCAGGTCCATATCACCGACGAGCATCAAATTATTGGTCTTTATGACTAAAATTAAAATTGTATTTGAGTTTGGCTTAATGAAAGCTCAATAAATACTTTAATAACAGAAAATCTTGGTAAAAACCATTTTTACTCTACTGACCATTACTTCTGTATTGCCGTATTGCCAAGTTCTTAGAGGTTATGGTCACAGATCTTTCATAATTGTTCTCGATTACTAGTTATCAAGTAACCGCTAGTAATCCAATAGCTAGCTAATTTGGTATTTCTTATAGAAAAGAACGAAGCAGTGGATTTGAAAGACTACAAAAGTGGTAAGTCGTGGTTTCCATGTTCCAGCCGAGGTTTCTTTAAACCAGTTATACCTCCGATCGCTCGATAAAAAAAAAATAGTTTTTAATTGACGCTGTCAACAGCATAACAACACCAGTCGATGTATACAGCACAATTTAGTTGACGTGACTCTTGCTCTTGCCGTCGTCTTATCTGTCTTTTGCCGCCGCTGCTGCAACTGATTTTGATGATGATATCGTTAACTTTTGCCGACAACAATGAAAATTGCACAAGTAATTACCCTAAATAAGGATATGCTAAATGTGGTTAAATATTACGGCGCCCCGCTGCTGTGGTGAGCAACGGGACCCCACACACACAGCAACATTTGGCTTTTAATGCGAACCTAATAAAATAAAAGTTGTGAACAGATTCTCAAGTGCTTGACGGTTGACAAAAGCACAGAGCTGTGATGGAGACAAGAGGTAGAGGGAAGGATTATGTGGCTGCCAGTGTTGGTCCTTGCAAAGCAAGACTCGATTTGTTTGTGTGTGTGTGTGTGGAGAGGCAGGCGCAGCACAGCTGGTGGCGTGCTGTGCTTGAAGAATTACTTTCGTAAAATAAAATATGATATTATATTTCATTAAAGTCTTGTTAACAATGCGAATGCGAGCTGACACACACACATAACGGTGTTTATGTAAATGCAAAAAAAAGGAGAAATGCAAATCATAATATAAATAGTAATTACGTCAGAAGGACAAAAGCCATCACTTGCAGGAAATTCATACAGCTTTTTGCATTTATACATACACACACACAGTATTTCTTTGTATTAGCAATTTAATTGCTGTTTTAAAACGTATTAAATTTCCAACGTATACATGAAAATAAAGCAGGTTATTGCCTTTGACTCGCTGCTCTCTCATGCTCACCATCGAATGGTTGCCTGTGCGCTGGTGGAGACTTTGCCTATGAGAAACAATAATATCGTTTTCCTTCAAAGGGTCATTCCTAAAAGTCATAAACAGCACGGAAATGCATTAAATTCATTATTGAGCTTGTTGACATTTTGCATTTTCACATTTTTATTTATTTTTTTTCTTTTGGATTTGTTTCACATTTCTTATATGCTTTATGCACTTCACTAAATGCGGGTGCAAAGCACTTAGTGGTTAAGTGGCAGTGGTGGTGGTGGTGTATCGGTGTGTCGTTGCCATTATTGCCACTTTTGCTCATATATTATTCCATATGCATTTAATAAAGACTCTAAACTTGCGCCAATGCATTAACCTTAAGAGCTTTCATTATACGTGCGTTAGGGTGCGCTCAGACTGAGAGGCTTCATATATATATACTGATATTTCTTTAGATTTGCAGAACTGTCCGAAACAATTTTTCTAAACGAAATTATATTTACTATAACACCAGTCAGCATGCCGCATGAAGAAAGCTTTAAAAGTTCTTAGAGATGTATAGAAGGCTTTAAAAGCTTTCGTCAAAAAACCGATTAAGCAAAAACTTTTCTTACCAGATTTTAACTAAAACTCTTTTACTTTCTTTAGATTTGCAGAACTATCCGAAACAAAGTTTTTTTAACGAAATTATATTTACTATAACACCAGTCAGCATGCCGTATGATGAAAGCTTTAAAAGTTCTCAGAGATGTATAGAAAGCTTTCGTCAAAAAAGACAAAAGACTGATTAAGCAAAAACTTTTCTCACTAGATTTTAACTAAAATTATTTTATAATTAATCCATTTTAAAATTAATGTCTGAGATAATTATGGTCAAATAATAAAGCGAACTACATTTACAGAATATTAAAAAGTAGATTTTATTTGAAAATCTGACTTTTTCTAGAAAGATGATTAGCCTAAAGTTGTGGATTCATAATGGAATTCTAGCAAATGGATTAAAATGACTGGCAACACAAGTTGTTGGCTAATAGTGGCTTGCAAGTATATTAGCTAAATATTTTCAGCATAAATGTTAATGGAAAAGAAAGTAGATTGTAGCTAGCAGTGTTTGAGTGCAACTGCAAACAACAAGAAATAAGAAGAATAACAATGGAATTGAGTGTGTAACGTTCTTATTGGTGCTATGAACTCGCAAAGTGGATTGAAACATAAGAGATTTATTTATGCACACGACTGAAAAAATGTGGTTTTGTCGCTTAAATTAAATCTAACACTAGTATGAAATACATCAAAATTTCTAAGATTTGAAAAAGTATAAGATTTCATCAAAGAGCCATAAATAATTGTTTCATTCCGTGCCAATTAAATATTTAGATATCTTTTCAACCTTTCGGTACTTTTTCAAAAAATTACGGAAAAACAAATATTTTCCTCTAGACTCTACGAGATCAAAAACAATTATGAAATATCTTTCACTACAAAATATGTTTTCCTTATGTGTATATAAATTGAAATATCGTTTTTCTACTCAATAATCTAATATAACCACAGATCATTTTCGCCACAACACATCACCAGCTCAGTGCCATCGTTTATCAGTCTCGGGGAAATTCGCAATCAAATATTCTAATATATATATTTCTACAAATATGAGTTTTTTTATTTCACTTGCCTGCTATTTATCATTCACTTTCATGCTTCTTCGGCGAAAACCGAAGAGCAAACAATAAAATTTCAATAAAAGTGAATGTTTTCCAAATTAATTCCATACCGACTTCGTTTTGTTATTTCCTCTGCGGCGCTGCAGCCGCCCATTTCCTACACGCATTCTACACTTTAGTTTTCCTCTTCAATTCACTTGATTACAAAGTAATTTATTGGCAAAACAGCAAAGGCAGAGAAAAATCCTGATCGAGTAGTACATACAAACAGAGAAAAAGTTGAAATAGAAACCGTCGAGCGTTGAGCGAAGTATCGAAATTCATTTTCTTTGTGTGTTTTTCGATACTTCACAGGCAACTGGTTTAGGGCAATGCAGACCCTGTAGAGAAGTTATTATATGACGATATAAGCACAAAGTTCTCGCCCATAAAGATCATGGCATTATCAGCAAATTTTCAGTATGTAGGACTTAAATTCATATATATCATGAAAAAACATTTATTTTAGACCTTTATATGAAAGGTAAGACCTAAAATATTTCCTATAAGGAATATGCGAGTAGTCTTTTGATTTGCAAATAAAGAGGGTGATCCAGAAATTCTTAAGATTTAATAATATTACATAAAATAATTTGTGACTTTTAACTTTATTCGATTGTAGTATTAATTATCTGCGCGCCGAAATGTAGGCAACATTTTAAAAAATGCGAGAATTGTTAAAAATTTTAACTTGAACTTAACTTATTATTTTAATAAATCTTAATATAAAGAATATAACGTCCTATAGCACCTAAAAATTCTCATCAAGCTCCCACATCTAACGAACCCGAATGTCTGCAACCAAATTCTCACTCTGGCAATTCTTTTACAGTTCACCCGTCTGTGAGCACTTACAGTTATATATCTAATAACCTCATATCCGTCTCAGTTGTGTCTCCTGCGAATACTAATCACGCCAAATACCAAAAATCAACAAACAAATGAAAAGAAAATTCAATAAAGAAGCAAATCCAAAGTTAACAAAAAGAAATACGAAGTCAAACTACAAAAATTATATCGAATTCAGCCGAGACTCAGCCATTGCGCAAATAACAAGCACAGCGTCGGTGGAGCACAAGTAAGACAGTCTGCTGTTTGCCACAGATAGAGATTGTGGGGCGTGTGGATGCACGGCACTGATACTTTGCAAAACTAATTACAACACTCCTTGTTGCTAAGTGGGCGTGACCAGCGACGCAATGCACGCTCAAACCGAACATTCCGCCAGTCGTTAACTACACGCGGCCTAAATATGTACCCTCCTCACCAACTCCCTCTCAACCCTCGCACCCATGGCACTCATGCGACCCAGAGCCCCTTTCACAGCTTTTGGTTGCGCATTTCACACTTTTATTTGATTGTGTTTGCGTAGAATTTCGTGGAGAGGATTTAATTGCGAATGCTGAACGCGTATTTTCGACTGACAGGCACACAAAAAAACGAACCGTTAAAAGGAAGTAAAAAGAGCAAATGCAAAAAATAATCCTGCCACACGCTAGTGAAACCACTACTCACACACGCACGCCGCCATTGCTGGCTACACCCCAACAACAACAGTTGCAGCCGCAGCAGCAGCGGCAGCGACGTCGTCCTCGGCAACGTTCATTTCACTCAGTGACTGTGTCAACATTTAACTCGAAACTCGAATAAAATTAATTATTTTGTCAGTCAAATGTCGCTACCCGGAATTGGAGGATTACATTTTTTCCACCCACCCAAGTTCGCCGACCATCACTGTTCGTCGCATGAACTGTCGTTTCTTTTGTGGGTTTCCTTTTATTAATGCTGAAAATAAGAAAACAAGTCCACCGCTTTGCCTCTACCGTCTCTCTCTCTCTTTCTCTCTCGACCAGCTTCCACACCCACAAGGTCAACCGTCTCTGTACTTATCAATATTTGTATGTATGAGCTCTTATGTGTGCTCCCTTTCATTGCCTGGTTGCCAAGTTGTGTCAACACAGACACCCGCCTACTCACACTCACACCTCCATTTAACCACCGGCATCCATCGCGTTTCGCCACAACCACCCAAGTTGCCCCGAGGTTAAGTTATTTTTCGCAATTTAAGCGTCATTTGTCGTTGTAAAAATCGAGAAAAAAGTCACTCGATGGCGAAAAACATATAAACAAAGTAACGAGATCCGCACAATTTCGGGCGACAAGCGATTCTTCTCCGCTGCATCTCAACTCATCCGTCGTGTTCTGGCGCACTGTTGCTCTTCATGTTCGCGTTGTTGCTTCTTTGGTTATAATGGCTGTTAGTAATAGTGTTTTTGTTGTTATTGGTCTTGTTTGGAGTGTTGCATTCGATTGTGCACACCTTAACCTCATTTCGCTGGAGTCTCACACTGCGGTCACTTCGCTTCGCCCTTAATAGACACAGCTAAATGAAGAGCCAAAACAAGCAACACGGTCTACTGAGCTTTTCCTACAGCCAGCCCCAACCAAGATAACTGGTCAAAGCGAAGAGCAAAACTGAAAGTGATAACAGTTATAACTAGTCTGTTAGAATAACGTTGAAATAAAGCGATAAATAGATTTATGGATTTGTAATACGCAGGATTGTATTTAATATTTTTAATAATTTAACATCCGCATCTCGTCTAAATGTTTGTACAATGTTGGATCTGGATTCTTTTTAATCGAGGGGTCTTATATAAAAGTATAATTACAAAAAGATTTCCTTATCGGTATTGCTATAATTTCTGCAATAAATATGACATGTTGACAGTTCTTGGGGGGATATAACGTCTAACCAAAATTTTCTTGAACTATTTTTAATAAACAAATAGGTCCCTGTAGAGACAATCTTCATTAAAATAAACATTTTTTTCAAGTTCTCAATCTACTCTTGTCGATTTTCATAGTGCTGCTGTTACGATTTACAGAGATCGGAACCTCGCGAATAGCTAGGCGACATCTAAAAAATCCATAGATATTATCAATATTTTCCTTAAGGGCTCATATCAGGCAAGCCCTACTCACAGGAACTGCACAAAAATGTTTCCAGATTGTCGAAATATGGTTCCAAAAGTAACTCTTATATCCGTAAGACACTAACCGGATTCCAAAGTAAGAGAAAGTTAACATAAAGAATCTTCAAGAAATGAAAAATTGAGCACTGACGAAGATTTCATCAGTGAGTGAGAGTATTAGTGAATGATCATTCGTTGTAGTCAACCTGGATTTTAACACTATTGCTTGCTTGCTGAGCAAAAATATAGAATCAAACAGGAAAATTTATAGGTTAAAATGTAACGTAACTTGGATTCTTAAGATTTGATACCGAATCTGTATGACCAGATCTGCGAGCCATTTTTTTTTTTAAATTATTGAATACCATTTCAAGGAACAATTCTATTATTGCTTTGAGGTGAACCCTTCCAAATCAGCAAGTTTTGAAAGGAAGCCGACAAATGGAGTTATGCAAAACTCCAAAATCTGCGTTATAACACTGAGGTGTGTACTATAATCTCCATATGCTTCATATATATGTTTTATATAATATACATTTGTATATCTACATTCGCTAACACATTTATTATCAACTACAATTTTATTTGCTTTCATGTCACACGTCAATCGAATTATGACATTATTTGTGTACTCGTACAAATTTATCATAAATCGTTCACATCGGGGAACAAGCGCTTTTCCAATTAATTGCAGCGTTATTCTTTCAATAAAATTGTTGCTGCATTGTACATACACACAGCACACCTTCATTAACATTTTGATTACATTATCAATTTGTCGAGAATTTACCACATTAAGCAAGCGATATCACTGACGCACCCCTCCCCACACAAACGGCATACACACGTATACATATCAGCAAAGGATAGAAAAAGGCTTCACTATCGCCGCATTAACCACACATTTAACGCGGCTCACATTTATTATCTGCTGGCCACACAGGTGTACTGGCAACTAGCTTTTGATTGTATGAGTATGGATGTGTGTGTGTGTGTGTGTGAGTGCATCGTTTATCACCATAATTTCGGACATTTATTCGATTGATAATCTCCTCGCAGAGCAATTCATGTCAGCACTCAACACAAAATATCACTTGCAGCAATGCAGCCACACACACTTGTATGTATTTGTAGTTGAGTGTGTGTGTGTGTGTGTGCGTATATCCTTCAAATGAGCAACTCAATTGGTACTTCAGTGTTAACACTGAATTTATTGCATTATTTTGACAATTCTAAATATATGAATGTTTGTATACAGATATGTATGAGCTGTGGTTGTTGTTATTAACGTCAGCGATTGATTTTGTAGCGCAATGAGCCACGTGCTATTTGAGTGTAATAAATTTTATTATGAATAAAGTGTCGAAAATTGACGCGTGATTGCTCATAAGCTGTCCAATACTACAAATTTACATCATTTATACATATGTACACATATATATATATATGTATATATGACAAGCACACTTGTTGGGGGCTTTAAAAAGATAATACGCACCATATTATCAGGCAATCATTATATTTGCATATACATGTGGTTGTGTATGTAAGAGTATATGTAATATCATTGAAATTTGTGGCCTTTAACATTCGTGCGCTGTAATCTCGCGCAGTTAAGTGGACGCGCACAGCGAGTCAATAGAGTCAATAAGTTTGCTTTAATGAAGCGATAATGAACTACTACATAAAGCCAACACTAACGACAACGACAACAGCCGACAATTGTTAATCGCAGAGCAACAGAGCAGAGTTAATCGATGGCAATCGAAACCAATCAACGTCGCGGCGTGATAATGAAATAACCCATATAATTGTGGTTGGCAGACATTACACTATGTTAAATGGGTACCCGGTAAGCTCCGGTAAGGTCTTTCAGAGCTAGCTTATTTATGTTACTGCTAATTTAATGCTGTTAAAATTAAACACAAATTCAAACACAATTTCATACATATAGTATATGGAAGCTGAGGTGATTTTTATGGTCACCTATTAGGTCTACAACTTTGCTTCCTCCGTTTTCCAATAGATGTCTCTAGGGTCAAGCACTGGTCGATTAAATGGATTTTTTTTATATCGATCTTGGACGTTTGTGTCATCATTAACCCAACAAAATATTTGTCTCAAGTGGAAATGTCACTTTTTGATCCGAATTCTCGACATTTGCGGGAAATTTTGCTTTTCTTTTTTAATTCCAAGAAAAGTGCGGCTGAGGCTCATCGACATTTGTAACCGTTTTTATACAAAAAAATCCTTAATCCAAAATAAACGGCGGAAGCAAAGTTGTAGACCTAATACTTTTCTATGATAACTCACATATTAACCGATATATACGGTATAAAGGCCACTGGCAGTTTGAAAATCTGTTTATCAGTTATATGGGGCTGTAAAATACAAAATAAAATGGCCAAGATTTGATAGAATAAAAACTAAGGACCTATTAAATAGATCCAGGAAAGGTATATACAGACTTACAGCCACAATAACAGGGCATTGGCCATTTGGAGAACATGCGTTGAAAATGTGTCTGTCTTATAACGACATACGTCGCTCCTGCAAACTAGATGGGAATAAGGAAACGGTCTTTCACTTCCACTTGCTGGACATTCAGCCCATCACAAACCAGACATAGAACACTTGGTATTCACCAGGCACCCAAACATAAATGGGTGGCCACAAAAAGTATAAAGGAAAGAAGTAGTTTCATTGAGAGCTCCAAAGCAGCACTTCTACCTACTTACCTATATTGTGCTGAAAACATTAACTTGATTTTGCCCGTTTATAAGGAACACATCTCGTATGAATTTCTTTAGAATAGATGAGAGATTTGCCGATAGTTTCGTTAAAAAAATAGCCATAAACACTGAGGTCCTCATATTCGATATACGTGTCCCTGAAAAGTTATAATTTTAAATATGACTTAATTATGGCTCTTTATAGGTTTTCGGTTGTAGCCATTTTGTGGGCGTGGCAGTGTTCCGATTTCGCCTACACCAACCGTTTTATGGTACCAAGGAACACGTACACAAAGTTTCATCAAATTATCTTAATCTTTACTGAAGTTATTACTTGCACGGACGGACAGACAAACTTTCGGATTTGAACTCTACTCATTCACTTAGGGGCCATCCATAAATTACGTCACACCTTGAAGGGGGGGAGGGTATCATTTAGAAGTGACATTGTGTGACAAGGGGCAGGGGGGAGTCATCTTTGTGATATCACATTTCAAAATTTAGGGCAATATCGTTTCCCGCTCTGCAGCGCTCCTGGGTGCTAGACGACTGGCTGCTCTGTACCACACCGATCACGCGCGCCTACTTCTGCCGGCGGTGGCGTGGTTTTACCGCTGCGTATGCATGCTTGTTGTTGTTTGGTCTGCTTGTCTGATTTCTTCGTATCCGTCTTTATCCCGTTGTATTGTTTGTGTAGCGTGGTTTTACCGGGGTTAAAAAGTCCTTAAATTCGTGTGACGTAATTTATGGATGGCCCCTTACTACCCCTAATCACTTACTATATATAAACCTATATCTACCGCGTTTAGTTTTAGAACTTATAAACAACCGTTAGGTGAACAAAACTATTATACTCTGTGCAGCATGTTTCGAGAGTATAAAAATATGTATATTTAATAAAAAATTCTATGTTTTGCATCTAAGGCTCAAAAATTTTCTAGTACGTGACCCACCCCCAGTACACCCAGAATGTTATAGGTTCAAATCCCGGGCATTTTTTCATTATGGAAGAATAAATACAATAGTATTAAAAATCTCCGAGTGTATCCGTGGCATGCAAAAACTTCTCATAATCTTCTCTGGCGATTCGAAATCCCAGTTACCACATGTTTACGGGACCAGTAACCTTCCCGAAAATTTCAATTTTTAAAACAACAATAATCAGTTTGGATACTTTTATGCCTGAATATATAAGTACAAATGTACACACAATTACAAAAAGGGAGTATCTAGTGGATATACGCAAGTGTTGTTTGATTAAATTCATTGTATTATTCCTTTAACAATTTCATTTGGAGGTCGGTTATATTAAATTAGTGTCATAAACCACAACAGTCATGTGACCGGTTGTGCAGCAAGCGAAAATTCCCACGTTAAACAAACACACAATCACAAACGCATACACACACATACATACAAACACAGTAAATACATAAGCTAGTGTGTGTGTGTGTTGTGTTTTTTTTTTATTTGTTGTCATTTGCACAACACATTTATTATTAACGATGTTATATTAACAATTTATTAAACAATTTTATGGTGTTATCGCAATTATTGCGCCAAACACACACTCACATGCATACAAGTACTCGCATATTTATATATTTACTATGTACTTATGCAGATATTAAAGTAATCAGCTCTCATCACACAAAAGACAATGATAAATAATTTGCAAGCAACAACACACATATATGTATGTACATGTGTATGATATACGCACTCTTATCTATCTATGTATGTATTTTGCGTTGATTTATAGCCATTTGCCGGCGTTGGCTGTGTTTTATCAGGCATGATTCGGTGACATAATGAAATTTCCATCGCCCATTGGCGTTTACTTAATACATTAATGATATGCCGTCGGCTGATGCATTTATTTTCGACACAAATGCAAATAAATTGAACATTTAATTTCAATAATATGTTACGAATAAAGTAGTTAGGAATTGTTGTTGTAGAAATTGGTGCAATTTAATTCTAAAACTAAACGTAATTACTTGCAGGAATCCAGCCATGGTGGAAAAAGGTAATATATTTTTTTGGTTTTTGAAAAGCTCTCATCTTCTTTGTAGCATTTTTCTTCTTCTTCTTGACTGGCGTAGACACCGCTTACGCGGTTATAGCCGAGTCCAAAACAGCGCGCCACGTATCCCTCCTTCTGGCGGTTTGGCGCCAATTGGTTATACCAAGCGAAGCCAGGTCCCTCTCCACCTGGTCCTTCCATCGGAGTGGAGGTCTCCCTCTTCCTCGGCTTCCACCAGCGGGTACTACATCGAATACTTTCAGAGCTGGAGCACTTTCATCCATTCGAACAACATGACCTAACCAGCGTAGCCGCTGTCTTTTTATTCGCTGGACTATGTCTATGTCGTCGAATAACACATACAGCTCATCGTTCCATCGTCTGCGGTATTCGCCGTTGCCAATGTTCAGAGGACCATAAATCTTCCGCAAAACCTTTCTCTAGAAAACTCCTAGTGCCGTCTCATCTGATGTTGACATCGTCTACGCTTCTGCACCGTAAAGTAGGACGGGACATTTGTAGCATTAAAAATAAGAAATGGAACGTTCATCTAATTTCCCATACTCTTGGATCCTGATAGATGGATCTCGCGGATGACCTTTAGAGGTTTGATAGATAGGAAAAATGGTTAACATCCCTGCCAGCCAGGCCTAACCACTTTCCCCTCATGTTTCTTCAATTACTAACACCAACGCACACGTTTGGGTTGTTTTGTTTTTGTATTCGTACGTGTGAGGGGAATAGTGGTTAAAAAACTCACAAGCAGCTATGCTGGCCTATGGCAAACACCCACTTTTGTGGGTTTAAAAAACTTCGGTTTAACCAGCTTTTTCACCACCTTTGGCTGGCAGGGATACGACGCTCTTATTCCTTTAGGTGGCCCTTTGCAACACCGTGGGGACTAGAATCTCCTCACACTACTAAGTTTTACATATGCAACTTCGGAGACATCGTCCAGAAAATCGTGACCGTCGTTTAATTTACTGTGCAAAGCCTTGCGACCTCATAAAAGATCTTCTAAAGTCTCCTCCTCTTCTACTTCTTAGCAACTGCTACAGTAGTCATTGTACGGTGTCGCCAGTCTACTGGCATGTCTGCCAATCAGACAGTGTCCTGTTAATACTCCTACTAGAGTACTTATGTCGGACCTTTTGAATCTCAATACACCTATTTCATTCAGGCCACGTTTGTCTGCTTATTGAGCAAATCGTGGTTTGTTTCCACCGAGACTCGACTATGTATATGACATATTTGTCGATTAAATATCTAAAAGTGGCCAGAGGCATGTATATATTAACTAATTACCGGAATTTAGTTGTAATTCTGCCTAGTTCATCCGCTTCACAGTTGTCTGGAATGTCACTGTGTCCAGGAATCCATTGCAGGTGTATCGTGAAATGTCAGATAGTCCGATTAATATCAAGGCATTATTTCACTATCTTCGATGAAACTCTAAGAGACTTTAGCGATCTCAAAGCCGCCTGGCTAACTGTTATACATACATATATTTGTCTTGTCCTTAACACCTTCTTTGTAAAAGAGAGTAGGTCTTCTTTGATTACAGAAGTCTCTGCTTGAAATAGGCTGCAGTGATTTGTTTGTCGGAAGGCGATTTTGTTATCTAATTTTTCTTAAAAGACGTCACCTCCTACTCGTTCGCACAGTTTGGATTCATCTGTATAGATACATGTCCCCGTATTTGTCTACCTCGCCCTATCGTGCAAAAAATAGAAAACGTGTAAAAAAGATCTAATTTTACATGAAAATCTATCTATTCGTACAGTGAGAATTTACACTGTTGTTGTTGTTATAGACTTTTCTGGTATTATATATATGTATGTACATATTACTGTTAGAAGGAACAAACAACAACTATTCTGGGAATGGTAAGAAAATAATACATTTCAAAGTTCCGTCATTAATCGCTGTGTCTTCTTTTTTCTTACTTCTTCATACAGCTTCATTTATTTGTTTACGTATTGAAATTTCACTTTTTTTCACTGGCTTTCGAATCTAAAATTTGTATTTTTTAATTTAAACCAAATTTAGAATTTATTAAATTCTTTAACAGCAATGGATTTGTGACGTATTGACGTATGGAATTTTGATTTTATTGCAAAAAAGTATACAATTAAAATAAAAAATCCGTGTAAAAAAAGTAAAACCGTGTAAAAATGGTAACTGGGAAGTGTTCAAAAACACCGTGTAAAAAAAAACCGTGCAAAAAAAAACCGTGTAAAAAGGAGATCAACTGTATTGGAGAGTCTCTAATATACCGCCGATAATGATTTCGGATATAATTTGCGTAACTTTTTTATTGTTATTATTATTGTTTTTGCTGCTTGGGATACAGTTTTTGACCCGATAAATGATACAAGTTGTCGAATACAATGATCAAGTCTTTAACCCGAGCCTTCGACCCTTACCTCACTTCTAATAAATCGTCACAATTTATATTACATAAAAAAAATACTGGAAACCAATACCAAATACAACAGTTTATACTCACAAAAGCAACTACAAATACCTGATATGCATATGTGTGTGTATTACTTAGTGTGTGAGAGTTAGCGGTTCACCGCATAGACCTGATCCCATGCGAATATACATACTGCGCATTATGATGATCAACGCATTCGTTTTGCATTGCTGCCTAAAAATATGCAACAAAAGCGGCAAAGCCACTGCACTGCAAATATGCAATGCGCTTCTTCGCAAGCCGATGCACATTACTCACCGCTCGCCGCTCACCGATTCCCGTTCACCATTTACCGCTCGCTTTGGTGAATGTCCTGATTATGTAAGTAGAAAATTGGCTCAAATTATGCGCCGTATTATGAAATTATCAAGTGCATTGTTTACAGCGAAATGTAATTACGGCAATTGTAGGTACCGTTACTACTTTGGCGTAACGCAAGCGCCCCCTCCACCTCTCTTCTCTCTCACACTCTCGCGACGGGCAAATGCCAACAATAAAAACATGAAATTATTTGCACATCACTATGAACGAGTAGACAATTATACAAATGTATATATGAATGTGTATATGAATGTATGTGAGTATGTGTGTATATGTGCGTGCGTGTGTGTGCACTTGTGCGCGCTTACAAGAGAACAATCAGTCAACCAAAAGAAGAGCAAAGCAAATAATGTAACTACGCGCTGAGTGCCTTATGCAGCGTGACGGTAGCTGGCAACCAACTGCTACAACAACAACAACAATATGAACAACAACAACAACAACAACATTGTTGTTGGAATGAGCTTAACAATGCGCTAATAACGTTTATTAAATGCGTACGAGATTTTAATCATCTCCGCCGCAGCATACCCCTCCACTCCTTCACCCTCTTACCCCGCTCACCACGTCTGCTCAGAGCGATTTTGCTATTTATCCACCGCCAATGACAAATTATGCAAATCCTTGTGAAGCACATTATATGTAATGCCAGCAACAACAACAACAACGACAACAACGACAGCAACAACATGTAGTAGCACAATTGAAAATTAATCGTTGCAAATTAAAATGATGACAATGTCCCACATTACCACAGCCTCCCCCACAAATTGTTTGTGATTGCATGACTGTTTATACATACAACTGTATGTATGTATGTATGTTTATATGTTGGCATAAGCGACTGTATGCCTTGCCTGCGTATTCAGTCGCATTCGAGTGACATTCAAGAATTCAGCTACTCGCAGACTGGATTTACTGACTTCTTCACTTTTTATTTAACTTAATGATTAACGCTTAACGAGTCGCTATTTAATATTAAATTTCTATATTAGATACAAAACTTCCACCTCCCCCATCCTTCCTTCCTGCCAGGTGCGCACTACGCATGCGGTTCTGGCGGAAAGTTGATGTTATGTTCACCATTGAGACGCCCAACATCGCGAGCCTGCTGCTCCGCTCGTCGTTCCTCTTCATGGCCATCGAGTCCCAAGCCGATGCGTTCGATAAATTTGGCAGCGCGATAACCATGGGTCTGTGAAGTGATTGAATACATATATATATATATATATATTTTTTTATGTCTGGTAAATAAATGATCCCTACCTCATAGAAGAGCGCGCGTCGTTTCTGGCTCACTTCCGGATCGAAATCCCATTCGGTGCGCACATGCGTTATGGGCTCACCAGCTACATTATTCTGCAGAGTCTCTGTTATTAGGCGCGTTACGAAAGCTTCACTGCGCAGCAAGATGGCGAGCACTATTACAATTGTGACCTGAAAGAGCGATGGAATAAATTGAGTCATCATTACTTTACAGTGGATCAATTTCTATTAAACTGGGCTATGTCGTATGAGTAATTTTTTGCCACAAACAGTCACCGTAGAATAAACAAGACGAGTTATATTATATTTAGTTAGAGACGAATTCTATCATTTATTTAGTCAAATTTGCAGTGCAATTCTTCAGCTACATGCTCCATAGAAAGTTTAAATGAGATTTGTCGCCAAGAGCTTTTGAGCTTTGAAGAGCTTTTAATAAGGGACGTTGCCACTTAAAGTTAGAGTCAACTGCTCTATACTCTATTTCTCTATTTAGTCAAATTTGCAGCGGGTTTCTTCAGCTTATCTCTACTCAAGCTCCATTGAAGGATGAGAGGATGAACTTTTGAAGAGTTAAATTACCGGCGATTAATACTACGAACTTTTGCACAGTCCGAGCAATAATTTGAAGCACAACACTTTAATTTATACACTTGGAAGTATTTTCTGAAAAATGTGATAGCAGATTTTAAGTTGAAAAACGGCATCACAGTTCCCTCAATGAGTTTGCTGAACGAATAAAAAATAAAGTTTGTCGCTTAAGTCTTTCGTTTAGCTTTCGATCAGTTGTTTCATTTATATTTTTTCACGAAGATACATACATTTCACTATCTTGGTTTTATATATGTAAGTGTATGTAATATTTTTAGAAAACCAATAAAACTTACAAGCACAAACTGAAAGCGATTTATTAACATTTCAACTCAATTTTACTGTAAAAAAATTAAAACACTTGAAACACTTTTCGCAATTTGATCGCTCAAAACTCCATTCTGCGCCAACACCAAACGCCAACTAATAAGCCAATGAAAATTACTATTTTAAGCATTCGACCAACTTTGAATTCAGGAAATATGCGCGCTCACACATAAGAGCTGTAACAACAACAGTAAACAACGCTTGTGGCATATTTGTGCGAAAATCGAATTTTGAGCGAAAATTGAGAAGATAACGTCCATAAAAAATACACAACACACACATACATGCTTAAAAATATAAACGGCATAATTGTAATAAACAGACAGACGTATTGAACACAGCTTGAACTCTGAATACAATACAGTTTCATATTGTGATCAGATTGGCTTTCCAAGAGCATTATAGTAAAAAATTAAAATGTATGCACTGGTTATAAATATTGCTCAATGAATATCTTTTGTAAAACTCGACTTGAGATTAGCTGCCGGGTAGCACCTGTTACACATGCGCAGACCAACTTTGAGCGCAGCTACTCATATCAGCGCCATAAAACCAACAACAATTGTTGCAAACTTGTTTTAATGTTTATTTAGCTTGTTTGTCTGATTTGTTTATTTAGTTGATGGGCTGTAACGCTTGTGCGCTCTCAAACAACACGCCCGGTGGAAAGTAACGCTCATTGTTGACTTACTCACTTACATATTACTTTTCTAAGATTATATGGCAAAGCAAAAGATTTGCAATAGGAAGCATTTAGTAATTGCTCAGTTCCTAGTAAGCACTCATAATTTGGGTTAAGCTCAAGACATAATTTCATTTTTCAGTTACCAAAACAATGTAATTTTATTGTTGTTTTTATAGCTTTACAGTTTCTTATGCATATGTAAGTGCCTCTTTTCAAGTTCAGACGAGCAGTCTAATAAAAACGACGCACTTAAAAATGCCTTTAATAACATCAAAAGCTTGGTCGCCGACTTGTTACACTTTAGGTTTTGACCCGCTAATGAGCAACATGTGTCCTCGCATTGCATTAACTCGCGTCTAATGGAGACCCTGAGAGCACACATACACACACGTTGTAAAAATATTTTATTATTGTGATATCTGTCAGTGCATAATGTTTTTCAAACAGAAAATGACTAGCAGCACGCTTTTGATGAGTAGTCTATTTTCCTATACAAAGCGGACTGTAGTACAAGGTTGCTTTTGAAAATGAAATAAAACAAGTAAGGAAGGGCTAAGTTCGGGTGTAACCGAACATTTTATACTCTCGCAATTTATTTATTTAACTTTATTTATATTATACATATAATACACAATTTGACCCACATATTCGTCATATATATTGTATAAAGTCCATTGAAAGTTGGAAACCATAATATTAGGTTAGAAGCACCGAGGTCCTCGTGTTGGATATATGGGTCTTAAAAACCTATGGTCCGATTTCGGCGATTTTTAGAATGGGGCTGCCACACCATAAACATAGTATTTGTGCAAAGTTCTGCACCGATATCTTCACTAGTGCTTACTTTATATATTGTAAAGTAACCGATTCAGATCGTCTTCAAAGTTCTGGTATATGGGAAGTAGGCGTGGTTGTGAAGCGATTTGGGCTATTTTCACAACATATTATTGGGATGTAAGAAAACTATTACAAACCAAGTTTCATTGAAATCGGTCGAGTAGTTCCTGAGATATGGTTTTTGACCCATAAGTGGGCGACGCCACGCCCATTTTCCATTTTGTAAAAAAATCTGAGTGCAGCTTCCATCTGCCAATTCTTATGTGAAATTTAGTGTTTCTGGCGTTATTCGTTGGTGAGTTAACCCACTTTTAGTACTTTTCAACCGAACCTTTGTATGGGAGGTGGGCGTGGTTATTATCCGATTTCTTTCATTTTTGGACTGTATTAAGAAGTGGCTAAAAAAAAAGACTACAGAAAATTTGGTTTATATAGCTCTATTGGTTTCCGAGATATGTACAAAAAACCTATTTGGGGGCAGGGCCACGCCCACCTCCCCAAAAAAATTACATCCAAATATGCCCCTTCACAGTGTGATCCTTCATACCAAATTTTATTTCCATAGCTTTATTTATGGCTTAGTTATGGCACTTTATGTGTTTTTGGTTTTCGCCATTTTGTGGGCGTGGCATTGGTCCGATTTTGCTCATTTTCGAAAGCAACCTTCCTATGATGCCAAGAAATAAGTGTTCCAAGTTTCATTAAGATATCTTAATTTTTACTCAAGTTACAGCTTGCACAGACGGACGGACGGACGGACGGACGGACGGACGGACGCACGGACGGACGGACGGACAGACAGACATTCGGATTTGAACTCCACTTTTCACCCTGATCACTTTGGTATATATAACCCTATATCTAACTCGTTTAGTTTTGGGTGTTACAAACAACCGTTATGTGAACAAAACTATAATACTCTCTTAGCAACTTTGTTGCTAGCAACTTTGTTGCGAGAGTATAAAAACACTTACTTCTTTAATTAATAAAAAATGCATATAAAATCTCCAGGGACTACTTCAACATTTTGAGAACCTAAGACATCTTGTAGATTCACTTCTTCAAGATCTCCAATAAACTGAAAACATTTTTAGAATAATTTGTACCAGTCTTACTCTTTCAATGAAGCGTATTTAAAATTTTAATCTGACAATAAAATATATTTCGATCGATTCCAGAACGATTACGAACTTTTTTCTGACTGGTATTTGATGATGAGTCATCTTACTCAACTTGGCTCAAAATGGTTTAAGATATCGATATAAAATACCGATTTAACCAAATTTTAAATTTTTATGTGAAATGGATACTGTTCAAAATTTAAAGAAATATTCACACGACTTCTCTTAGTTTTTTGAAAATATTTCGCTGTTAAAGTAAAGCCAGTTTTCAAATGCAAACTATACTATAAACTTTGAAAGTCACGCTCGCCTGAGAAGAAAGCTATATTTTCCAACTTCTCCTCTCTCAAAGCAGCGTCTATTTGCTTTCCGTCACGCAAATTCCAAATGTTGTCAACATTGAGCCAACTCAGAAATATTTAGACAAAATAAAGCAAATCACCTGAATCTGGCCACTTTGCTTTGTCGATTGCATAATGCATTATAGTGGATGCATGTAATCTTTTTTCATGATCTTCAACACACAAAACGAACAACGTCTTCCACTCTCCTACTGTTGTTGTACCACTACTAGCAAACGCACTATTTTTGTGTTATTTTTTAGTTCAAATTTGAGTCTTATATTTGGAACCACTTGCTGGCCTCTTTACCGAAAAGGGCTTCGATGTAAAAACCTGATTTCCTGCACGTTGACGTTTAATAAGTATATTTCGCATGCTCTCTGTTACAGCTCACACTCTGTATTTCGCTCTTTGTTGACATGCATCTCAATGATGAGCATTCAGTTATTTTTATTCATATTGACTTGGTTGCAAAATTTCATATATGACCTCGGAGTAAATGAAGAAGTGTATGGAAGTGGGAGATTTTGATTTTGGGCCATGGCCATTTTGAGCAATACTCATGCTTTGTGCATGCAAGAGAGCCGCACTTTCACTTTCATTTCACTCCAGCAGATACTCAACTAATGTTAGAGCAAAAGCTGGGAAAGATTTACTTGAGATTTTTACTTTCCGTAGCAGTTAACCAAATGTCTTCAGCTGCTCCAAATGCATATTTTAATCTGTATTTTGGATTTTTTATTTCAAACGCATATAGGTCTTCCAATGATCTGAGGTCAACTCCTGTTACGAAGTTCTTTGGAGTAGAATATGCTGGTTCAGCTGTCTACTTTGTAATGCAAACCGTCTATCTGGAGGAATCTTAAGAACCTTTTTGGTGATCTGGTCTCATTTCTTCATTTATAGCGATCATTCAGAAGATAGTTATATCAAATACGAAGCCTTGTTGATTCTTTACTGTTTTATCCATTTATATCAAAGCCCCACTAATCTACACTTTTATTTATAATTCCTTCATTTTCATAAACCTAACGTATCGCAAAATAAAAAGTCGAAATTTCAAGTATAACTGATAGCGTAGCTTTCAAAGAGCTATTCACTGAGTTTCGCTCTCACCTTAACCTTCTCTTTGTTTTCTTCACATTTCCACATGCTTCTCTCTTCAAACTAAATAAGCTCGGCACAATCAACCAGTTAGCTACTTGGGGCTCATACTACTAACCAACATAACAACGGCGGCGACAAATTTAGTAACCAACCTGACGTGCAGGAAGACACTGCCAAACCAACAAAGCGAGTTACAGACGCGACACAGAAAACCAAGAGTGCGAACGAAAGAACGAAATTACCACCGATTAAGGCGGAAGTGAGGCATAATTTTCAAAATTGTTAAAGACGTTTTCCAGAAATGGCGAAATTGGTGGCAATTTTGTTGCATGTAAGTGCAGTGTGAAATGTGGCAATTAGCCCTAAAATGGGCGCAAGCAAACTCGCATATCTCGAAAAAAAAGCTGCGTGATTTCATATTTATGCATAGTGTTGGGTGTGAAATGGGCGAGCATTATGTAGGTCAGCGATCGGCGCAATTGTTGCATAGCATCACATAACATAACATAGCATAGCATAACATAGTAACATATGCATAGACGCATAACTCGGTTTAATGTGTTTTTAATGGAAAAGTATTCGAAAAATCTCGCGCCTTTTACCCGAACTGCTGTGTTTTCATTTTTGACATAATTTCCACATTCGAAAGCACACACTGAGCCGAGCTTGTTTGTGCGCTTAAATTGGCATAGCCATAGCGAACCGCAACAGACCCGCAGTGCACCGCCATCTATGTACATACATATGTATGTATGTGTGTACTAACCAATAATAGCCAAACAAAAATAGTAAAAATAGTAAGTGAGCAAACTATGCGTTCGCCATGGTAAATGTGTAAATAAGTACGTGCTGCGGCCTCCACTGCCAATTGTCACTTTCGAAAACTGTTTTTGTTTGAGGCGTTGCTTTACGATGCGTTTGGAATTCCAATTATGTTGGTTGGAAAAAGCCAACATAAAGCTTTGTGTTTCTCCAAGTTTCGCTGTGGCTTGAAGGGGCTCCACGCAAAGCCGCCATTAAGTGCCGAATCACGAATTATTTTTTAACAACCCAAAAGGCTGCGGCCAGCTTAGGTGGTTGACAGTTTTTTAGGCCAACACAAAGTGCACACAAATTAATCTAAGCATACAGCGGAGGGCATTGAAATGTGTGCAGCTGTCGAAGGTGTTTATCAAATTCAAATCACCAAAAAAAAAAGGTTGTAGTAATTTAGTTCGGTAGCCATTGTTGATGAGGAGAGCCAGTATATTTTATAAATATAATAAAATGTATATGGAATATGAAGCGCGAAATTTCCGAGCCAAAATTCCTTTGACCAAAAGAAAGCACAATTTTCTCTCAAGATTTTTCAAAAAATTTCTTTATAAATATTTACCCACTTCATATACGTATGTATGCAAGTATATATATACATGTAAATTAAAGGTAAAATTTGGAAAAATTGCCAAAGCAATATGCTCTTTCTATGATGGCACTATTTTTATGTTCGCAACTGTTTTTACGTTATTTATGAGTCTGCATGAGCATTGAAATTACACTACTTCGCAATGAACCTTGAAAATAATAGTGAAACATTTTTTTTTCATAATTTCCAAAATCTCACATATGCAAGTATATATGTATATACATGTATGCATGGATGTATGAATATCAATATGTTCAGCTGTGTTTGTTAACTGAATTGTCTCTTATTTTAAACAACTTCGCCTTCTCACGGTTTAGTGCACTTTAACTTTTTCTTTGGATACTAGAGATTCAGAAATATGGCTTTAATAACCTTTATTATATGTACACACATACAAACACATACATATGTACATATACATGGATATTATTTACTACATAATATTTCATGAAATTAAAATGAAGTCATTTAATGTCATGAAATGATTTAACAAATGAGTTAATCTTCAAATATATATTATATAAAAAATATGTTTAACGGTTTATTACTTTCTTCTCTATAAATTTCCCCTTTTTTATTGCACTTTTTATTTCCCTTTTTAGCTGCTAATGTTTATAGTTTGCACATGGCAATTTGGTTCCGCCACTGTCCAGCCGCGTGCTCCCAATTTCCAGTACTTTGAACGGTAAGCAATTTCAACTAAAAATAGTTAAAAAAAAATTAACAAATACAATTTTTAAATTACAGTCCCAAATACCGTTATCCCTACTATGACGAGAATGGACGTGGAAAACTACTTTATGGCTACGGTGGTCCGGATTTGTATCAATACAAGACTTACACCCCTCTGGAAGGCATACATTAGTCAATTTCACCAACTTTATTAGTTCTTAATAATAATTTTAAGTTATTTAAATGTCATAAGTTTTTCCATTTTAATTTTACTTCACTGTTGCATTACACTCAAATAAACCTATGATATAAATTAATGAATCCACATAAAAAATTAATCATTTTTTCAGTTTTTTTTTTCAAGAAACGACATAATTTGAATTATTTTTTTAGCAAGTAGTCTGAGTTATACACATTACAGCACTAATTTATGGAGTAGTCTTCACACAATTCACTGACACAAACACGTATTTCTTATTCTGATCACTGGGTGATAAAACTCACCACGGAAAGCAACTATTGGGTATTTTTTACATATAGTTAAATCTAAACAGCAGTATTTTCAAATAATTAGTGAATCGACAAAAAGTATGAATATTCATTACAGTATATATAAATATCTAAAAACATGAATAAAAAAATATAAAAAAAAACTTTTGAAATACAAATTTCAATATGCATGGCAGCACAGCCGTTAAAATTTCCCACTTCATAATATGGCAGCACTGAATTTGGTGAATATTTTATTCTACAACAAAAAACAAAGTTGTTTTTACTAGTGCTTGCACATTTTATCAAAAATTGTTTGCAAATTAAATTTATTTAAATAAAAATGTCACGGAAAGAAGCACTCTCGCAATTCATAAATCAGATACATGGACGACCTGTGGTGGTTAAGCTAAATAGTGGTGTGGATTACCGCGGTAAGTAAACTTCATCCTACACTGGACACTTGTTTAGCTCTCCTGTACAACTGCCGGTCTTTATTCCAGGTGTTCTGGCTTGTCTGGATGGTTACATGAATATTGCGCTCGATCAAACGGAGGAGTATGTAAATGGGCAGCTCAAAAATAAGTATGGCGATGCATTTATACGCGGTAACAATGTGCTATATATTTCCACGCAAAAGCGGCGCGTATGAGCGTCTTAAATGAAACTACATTTTTCGCAAAATCGAAACAAAATAAGTTTTGTACTTTAATAATACTTAGTTTAAAATAAATAAGTAAATTGTAGTAAATAATTGGACATAGTTTTGTACTATTTGATGATAACTTAGCGCGTGGGGTAATATGGTGTGCCAAAGTCGTTTGGAATTGCACCTTGTTGCTTTAACTGTTGCAGTGAGTAGCCGCGACCCAGCATATCGACTAAGTTTACACCACGCTTACCATAGCGACGTTCGAAATATGGACGCCATGCACGTCCGAAATGTGGATTAAATGGTATTTCACTCTTTTGTGTAAATGGCGATGTACCTAAAAACAAGTGTTCTATATAATCCAATACCGCCTTCTTCTTCTGGAAATGTTCTAGAAAGAGATTGGCCTGTCCAGCTGTTTTTGGATTCTGTGACGGTAAATTCCGAAAGTATTCATAATTTGCCAAATCCAAATTTGATAGATCAATGGTATCGATAATGTCACGCAGTAATGCTTGTGCGCTTTGTTGTTGCAGTAGTAGCAAGCACTAAATAAACGAAAGATTTTCTAATAAATCCAATTCTGAGTTATTTAAAATTTATATTTATAATTTTACCGCCACAAACGCTATCGCGCCAATATGTAGGAATTTCGGCATTTTGCTTTTGAATTAAACTGCCTCTAGCAGAGCACTGATTTAAACTGAGTGTTATAAAAATCAATTGATTACGTGAAACCTTTGGATTCAATACTGTTATTTATCTTATTGCAAAATTTTCGAAAAATTGTTGCAACATGCATTGCGCAGCCATTACAATATGCGTGCAATCCCACCTGTCCACATTATTTGCAACACACATTGACCGGCTCTACGTAGAGTGTAGACACATTTTTATAATTAGTATGCTATACACGATCCATATGACGTTTTCATTGTGTTATGCGGGTGTACAAAATAATATGTCTTCGATTAAATTTATTGTTTGTAAGCTATGCTTCCCCAAATGGCACACCAATAAATATATACATATGTACATAAGTGTGCACACAACCAGCAATCCAAATCAATTACAAAAATATTTGTTATAATTTTTATAAAATGTTTAATTTAGAAATTTTATTCATATTTTTGAATTAAAAAAATTACCATAGCTAAAATATATATAAAATAGTCTTATACCCTTATATGTAATTATAAATATGTTGCGATACATATGTGTTTGTGTAACGGCTAATGGCATAGTTTTATAATATAATATAAAATATCACATATAAAGTCCTGCTAATACAGACTTCATCAATCTCCGTAAAATTACAATTTGGCTTAATTAACATAATGTTATATATAAATATATATATAGTAATGAAGTATTAAATTCAAAATGGTTTTCGTAACACCTAAAATGTAATACTGTGTCAAACCCCCGTGCTGTGATCACTTTCGATATTCAGCAGACGCTCATTTTGTTATATTCTTCTCTCTCTGCTGCTGCTTCCCGTCTTTCTCTCTGACTCTTCCTGTACCGACAGATAAGTTCCGGAGCCCAAACCAATACTACCAGCAAGAGCAAAATATTTTGCGCATGCAAACACAATATATACGAGTGTGTGTAATCACGTATCCAACCAAGCAGTTGACCAACAGTGATAACCAGCACACCTTTGGCGATCATATTCAAACCCAAGCCACCTGGTAGTTTTTCTGGTCGACAATGGCTTGAAATTGTTAGATTATTATTCAACACTGTGGCTGATTTTGTCATGCCAGTAAAAATTGACATCATGATAATTGTGGTCATGTCCATGGATTCGGCAAGCGCTAAATGAGAAATCGAAGTTATTTCCTGTTCGACATAGTAACGAAGAAAACAAAACACCATACCTGCACGTGAAATAAGTAAGCCCACGGTGCCCAATAGGAATACAAGACGATAAGGTATTTTTAGCTTGTCAGTGATGCAGGGTAACAACAGCCGGCATACGATATCGGCGCCAGCCACCGTAGACATGCACGTGGCTGTATTGAAGGACGAAAGCCCAACCGAGTACTAAACATAACAGATTAATAAAAAGTACATATGAAGGTAGCAACTCATAACTAACCTGTAGGAAATGCGGAAACAGCATAGTGAACTGTATGGTGGATGTATACACTAAACCCATGCCAACAATGATGCTCCAGAAAGTGGTATCTCTGAGTAATTCCAAATCCATAGCTTGCACCAATCGCTGCGTGACGTTATGGCAGCAGTGCTCACGAATTGGACTCAAATGAGCATTTGCTTCTTCTTTCTTCATCAAGTTATTGGCTTCGGCTTCAATCACTTTAAATTGTGGTGGCACTGTTTTGTTTTTCTCATCATCAGTTGATAACAATAGACGTACATGTTGTCGATTATTGTGTCTAATTGGAGGAGCCAGTGGTTTCAGCAGCGCAGCACCAATAAGCTGTAATGGGGAGTTTGTTAGAAGGCAAAATAAGAAGACATTTACAAAAAACTTACGCCAATCAGTGAAAATAGTGACATAGCAAGGACAGTGACTTGAAAACCGTAGTAATCTAGTAGTATGCGTACTACATGCGGTACAGTCACCTGACCTACGCCAGAACCAGCTAAAGCCAGTCCCACGGCACGACCTCGCTTTGTACTAAAATACGAATTAATAGACATAAATGTAGATGGTGTTATTAAACCGAGTCCAAGTCCAACCTACGAAGGAATTTTGAAATTATTAAATATTTATTTGACGTAAATATTAAGAATGACTCACAAATACACTGTAGCCAACAATGAAATGCCAACTTTCTGTCGCGAAGGCACAAAGGAACAAACCAAACGAAACAAAGAAAATTCCAGCCGCTGCCACATTGCGCTGCTTAAATGTCTTTATAGCCGGTCCAATAAATAAGCCGGAAAAATTCAATGTCAAACTGCTTAAATTTAAAATCAGCGCAGCGGTGAATGTGTGCTCCTGCATACTTTTCAATTTAGCACCGAACAGCAAACCGAAAACCGAGTGTATATATTGATTTGTCATCTAAAACACAAAATAGTGCATAATGATTATGAATATATAATTTTCTACAAATCGTTTACTTACGTTTATCAATGCCACAGCGGCTACAATCACCCAACCCCGACCGCCATCCGGCACAGTTGTGCTCATCTGTACAGCTTCCATATTACTATTTCTATATTATTATAAATCAGAAGTCTCCTCAGCAACGGACACACTGTAATGTTATTCCGACCGTTTTACAATTATTTTTTATTTATAAGAGCCGCGACTGAAATGAAGGAAACAAACATAGGTGAGTTAAATAGCATCACTTATTGGGCGATATAAACACTTCATTACTATTTACACTGCAATTTTTTTGTATTTACTCAACCGATAAGCGCATCTGTCTCACAGATAAGATATAAAGATACGTGATAGGTTTAGCAACATGAAACGAATGCTCATGAATCGTTAATCTACTATATTTAAGATGACATTTGCACAAGTGAATGTATTGTATGCGTCAACGACTATTTGGACAATTGAATTAATTCTACGCTCAACTACAGGATGTGAGAGTAAAAAATTGCGACTAAATTATTATCCAAATTATATTTACATGTGTATTAATTTGACCATTCAACGTAAATGTAATCTAGTCTACACAAGTGTACACATATGTATATAATTTACTATTTTAAGAATTTAAAGCCTTCTCGCGGCAATATTTTATTTTTGAATTTACACTTGTACATACATGCATATAAAGTGTTGTGCATTTTTTGCTGTATGAAATATAAGTGTAATGTATGAAACCATTGTTTTTTAATTTTTTATATTATCACTGCTCTTTAAATTACACCTTTCCCCACTCGTAATTAATATAAACAATAATTTTCTTTTGTTTACACTCACTGTTTCCGTAGCTTTTCATAGCATTTAATTATTTTTCTTTTTGCCATACCAAAAATATAAAAAAAGGTAAACATGGATTGCCAGACGTCGCAATAATTTTATTTAATGGAATTCAGTGGATTTCTGATGTTTATATTTTTTCGTGCTTCTTTTGGACATTTGAGTTTACTTTATTTATACACACTAGTAGTCAGTAAAACCAACTTTGGCGGAATTCAAAAAATATTTGTATTCAATTTATGGAACAATTCAATTTGCAGAATGTTGTAGCACATTAGCGAGATGAATTGTTAGTTCTATTACTGAAATATCGCTTATACTATTTTGCGCGCCATCTAACGGTGGTGAGTGAGTGCTTATAGCTTATAAGAATGGAGGACGGTATTTAAAAAAATCCGTTTAATTGTTTGAAAACAATTTGCTTATCAGTTTCTTGAAATATTTAATAATAGCACTTACCTCACCCAAGGCCTTTGCCTCTCTATATATACATATATATCTTTATATATACATATGTAATCAATACTTATGTGAAAGTTCATGTACTCTCGATTAACCACTTCAATCCGGTTAATCACTATTTGTTACACTTTGAAATATATACATAAATCAAACACCCCAGCTGCCTTTGGAAAACGAGCTGGGTAACGTGCAATAGTATGCCGCGGCCACAATCTGCGCTTAGCACCTAGGTACAGATGTATGTATGTTTATACATTTCGTAAGATGACCGTTATCAGTATTAATTATTGCAATAAAGTACCGTATATTAAGCACGGTTCAAAATAAATATGAAAAAACATAAAAACATCATTATTTTGACGAATGGAGCGGCACAAGTGGACGGATAGACTACACAAGTCGACCGGGTCCGAACGAGTGCGTAATCCAGTTGAAACTGGTTTTGAAGTGGATTTGAATATTACGACGACGACGACTCTTATCAGCAAAGTTTAATTTCTGTTTTCTGTAATCAAATAAAACCAGTTTGAAATGACTAGTCATAGTCTCTATTATAAGTTTATTTACTTTGTCCCCAGAAAACTTACAAACATACATACTATTACTAGAAAAATCGGGTATTTTTTTGGGAAGTGAAGATAATTCGTACGTGACACCCAATTAAAGTAATTGTTTTCTACTTTGCGAAATCAGTCCAAGCAGACAAAAAAATATTTGTTTACTTAAATTTTTGGGGTCAGATCTTAGGGCAAGAAATTGAATGTAGATCACATTGGTTCAGTAAGAGCTAGTTTTTTTCATTTAACGGGATGCAAAAAAGCACAAATAGGACAGCAGTAAGAAATACTCTGTATAAATACATACATACAGACATATTAAAGTAGAGTTACATTTATTTATGAAACCCCCTTAGTTTTGCTCATACCTAAACGGATACTGCTATTTTTATGAACGCAACTGTAGTTGTGATGAAATTAGGAAATCGTACGTTATGTAAATGTCAATAACTGTAATATTTGAACAGTTCAACAGATTTTGTTTATTCTAAAATTTTGCGTTGTTGGTGTAGGATTGTAGTTTTTCGAAAATAATATTAGTTTAATCTTAACATGCATATGCCTTCTTTGTTTTGCCCCTTGTAAATACTTTACTAAATAGCACTAAACTGAAATTTGTCTGAAAACTGTGAAAGCAAAAAGGCTTTATTGATAACTGTGTTATTAAAAAGTTTAGTCCGACTGGTTCGAGCTTTCGCGTTTTAGCCTGTGTCTCAAGTGATTATTAACTTATATCCGTCTCTAAAGATAATATCACAGAGATAAAAAAGCTTTATTATACAATTACTGTTTATTCAGCGTAAATTTATCTTCTCCTAGCGAGAACTATCATATCAACTCCATTTAGACGTTGGTGCAACCAAGACAAAAAAATCAAAAAATTCAGGGGTTTCCAAACTATCAACACATTTTAAATAAATATTATGTAAAATTGTAACTCACTTTGTACTGCCGAATATCACTTTTCCAAATCTAAAGAATGTAACTTTTCAATTATATATGTGAATGTTTAAACACTTTCTTTTAAGAATGCTTTTCGCTTCGCAGTTGCGAACTGAATGTAGCATATTTAAGATTGCGGCATCTTATAATGTTGGCGCATAGCGCACGTAGTCATTGTTTTGTAAATAAACTCATCGCTCGAAAAATTTTGCTAAATATAAGCATAACTTCAAAATTGTATGTTTTGAATAATCTTCTTTACATGGGAGGATATTAAATTTGCTATAAACGATTAAGCGGGCTAATTAGTGAAAGCTTCCTGCAAAAGCTATACTGTTCAATTTTAGACCATATAATTTTCTTTTCGGAAAACCTAATAGGCTTCCATACAATTTTGTCTGAATAAAATTGAAAATTATATAATTATATAAGTAATAAGGAATTGATTGTCTCACACATGAGAGGCAATAACGGTGTCCCCAAAGTATTAGGCCGAAACTGCATAACACGTAAAAGAGTATGAATTCCACAGCAATAGTGATAAATCTGCTACTTTTTTATTAGAAAAAATTCTACTACTTCCCAAAAAGCAACTCTGTTAGGAACACGTCAGATTTTCCCCAACAGAATCAATTTTCTACGATATGTAATCTAATAAGAATTCTATAGAGTTACCTTATTTTCAAAAAAACAATTTTTAATTAATTTGATTTCTTTTGTTTTTGCAATAAAATTGTTAAATTATTACTTTTTAATAACTGAAAATAGCAATATATTAATATTTATTGGAAATATTGTAGCCTCTTATGTTGCTTTATATTCATTCACTACATTTGAACAAAAATGCAACTCTTAATTGAATGGATTAATCTGGCAACTAGCGCCGCCGCAAAATCTTTGGCGGCGCTGTAATCTTTTTGTTACGCTTATTTCGCTTTCATTGTGGATTTCGGTGCGCGACTGACGAGAACACTAAAAAATGGGCGAAAATCCAATCGTTGTGTATTGAATTGAGGGCAGAAAAGTTTTGCAGATTATCGTGAAAACATTTGCTTTAGCAAACGACTAAAGTCAAATGCAATTATTACTTCTATAAGTGCGCAATCTATTGATATTTGCAATTAATACGAAATTTTGGGTGTTGCACTCACAAAGCGAGAAATTAAAGAAAAAAATAGAAACTAGAAGAGGGGTGAAATCGCGAAGCGGAAAGTTCCAAGTTGTCGGTGGAAGTGGAAAAAAGCAAAGTAGTGACGAAGAAAACGTGAAAACAAAAAAGTACGAAACGAAGCAAAAATTAAAATATTTATAGAAAATATCGTCAATTAAATACAAAAAGTATTCGAAAATATACCTTAATTGGAATGCTGTTCGCATTTGCAGTGCAAATTTAACAAAAAGAAGACATTTATGTAAATCACATAAATTTTTCGTAATTTGACATCGAAGATGGGTACAAAAGAGGAAATACCTGGGAAAGTGGGCGCTACGCCTGCATCAACTAACGTGTCTGCTGATAATAAAAATTCCAATATAACAAATGACGCGCAACAACAACAGCAAACACAACATGTTCAACTTCCAAAAGCTTCTCCAGCGCCGCCAGTGATCATTGTGCCTGCATCTCAAACAACTACTGCAGCAACTAATGCCGCCAAGAAAATTAGGCGTGCTTTCTCTATGCCAAGGAATCCTTTCCGGTGGTCGCGCAAATTCAAAACTTCCAATTCGACAGCAGACAATGGTAGTAGTGCTGGTGGCAGCAATTCTGCGATATCGTCGTGTGTTGGTGGTGGACGTGGGCGCGCCGGTAGTATCGTTTCACTTAGCAGCTACGAAGCCATTTGTAAGGATACTAATGGTGGTGCAGTAAGTGGCGCACGTGAATCTAATACGAGCGGTAGTATCAAAAGAGATGCTATTGGCAAAGTTGGCGAACAGAAAATAGTGAATGGTAAACCAGTTTCCGGTGGAAATGAGAGCAACAATAACAGCGGGACCACCAATACAAATCGTGTTCTAAGACGCTCATCTTTCAGGAAATTTCTAAACCGTATTGCACAGCATGTCAGCACGTCAATTAATGTAGGGGTAAGTGCAATAATGCTTTCCACATTTATATGTTTTTGACAATTCCGATAGTTTGAATTGGTGCCATAATTATTAAAACATGAAACTATTTTAAATAATATTTTTTTAAATTGAGTTAGTTTTTTACATTTTGTATAATAAGATTGTTCCACCAGTTTGTTGGGGCAAACCGGACTGTCGTGAATACGGTATAAGTATTTGTTTGAACTCTTTCGTCTCAAAACAAATGTCCATTTGGTGTTTCACTTATGGAATAAAACATACATATGTATGTATGTATGCCCCTATAATATACACATAAGCGCTTTTAGAATGTCTGATGCAATATTGCAATGGATGCCCAATAAAGTGTTTGTTTATTCCTTCGCTGCTGTTAGCTCTTCTCTGTTGGTATTTTGAAAGAATCACTATTTGCTTTTTTTGGAATTTTCCTTCCGGAATGTGTGTCAAGCAGTGACATGACGCAAAAAGGCTTTGGCGCCTCCATTGTTGCAGCTGAATGTTTACATCTAAAAAACGAATTCACTTACAATTGCAAGAGGCAGATTACATTGTTATGTTGGTCTCGACAAACAAACATTTCATTAATTTGAAAGTTTTAACAAATACATATACAAAATATAAAAACGAAACAAATTAAGATACAAAGTAATTATGTGTTGTAGTGTTGATGTTTGAATTCTTATTGATAATGCTGTGTGTATGTACGTGTATATTATAAATAAATTGAAAGTGATTGTTGCTTTAAACAAGCAACAAGAATGTATGTTGATGTGGTATGTACGTAAATTATAATTGCATAAGTCATACATTTTTTTCAAGTTGGATTTTACACAAAAATTCCTAATATGAATCAACTCGATAAAGGATTATTTTTAATGCATATTAGCCATGTTTGTGATAAGCAGCTTATGATAGTAATTATATTATAAGTTCAATCAATATCGCCTGTGTCATTTGTAGAGTTGGAAATATTTAAAAACTATTTCTGATCGAACCCAACAATGTCCACGTCACTTAGCACCTCTCTATTGTTAAAATGCAACAAGACTCTTTGTTAGTCTTTTGTTGAGCGCTTGGTTGGTTATTTTGTTTACATTTGTTGTTGTTGGTATTGGTTTGATGATTCACGCCGAAAACATTTCAGCTATCGTATGAGAATACTATTTACTTTCACTCCTACTTGCGCGTAAATACTAAAGAAGCCACGAAGCATGCAATCCCAAGTGCTTTTCAAACAGTTGCAAAGCAGAATTGGTTTTCGAAATTTTAAAAAACTTGAATCAATAAATTTGTTTATTTATATTACTAAACTTTATTTTTTTTTTTGTAGTTAAATTTTCAGTGGCAGAAGTTAGCAAATGGAAGAGAACTTTTTGAAAGTAATTTTTCATTTTGTAAGTTAAATTTAAATAAAAACTTATTTAATAGAAACTCTTTATCCCCTTCTGAGCATTCGTAAATACATTCATATATGGTCTTTCGCTTTTCTTCTGCCGGCTGAGCTGTCACAATGTTTTTATCGCTGCCTTCGACTTACTATGCACTTTTGCATTGTTTGAAAAAAAATGCTCATATCAACTATTACAAAAACAACAAAGCATATGCATATCTGGGACGCAACAAGTACAACAAGTGATTCCGAAGTTCATTGCTTTTACTTGTATGCATTTATACATATATGTGTGTATGAATCTACAAGTAATCGTATCGCCTGTAATGCATTTTGCAGACGGCTATATTTTGTTGAGTAAAGAGTTGTTGTGATTTTTCATTGTTGTCGCGCTGCACATTATACTATATTATATGTATATTCTCGAACTGGAGTTATTTTTGTTGATATTTATTGTTGATAATATTAGAGTTGTGTTATTGTTGCCTGCTTTGTTCCGAACTTCATCTAATTCATGCTCAGCTCAACTTTAATGCTTTATCAGAATATGGAGAGTCACTGTGCCAGCTGATTTTCGGTGTGGAGCAGAACTATCGGAGGTTGCCCTCATCACAATAATTTCAATGCCGTTCTCTATTTATACAAGAATTTATATTGTGATGTTGTTGTTTGCATTGATTTGCTGTGTCTCCACAAGCAGTATTTCATTTTGTTGACTACTTTATCAGTATCTTTCTTGCCAGTGTGTGACATTGTTTGTATGTATGTATGTATTGTGCGACGGCGTGTATTTATAACTAATGTCAATATCACAACAATAACAGAATTGGCAAAATGTTTGATTTCCCCCAAAGTCATATACACATAGGTGTGTATTCACATGAGTGCGTGTGTGTGTGTGTACTTTATCAGATCAGTGCAGTTGTTCGGGCGTGAGCGGGCCATATGAAATTAAAAAAATTCTCATGCACTTCTCACAGTCCGTCCTTGTTTGGAGCAGCACGTGCACACCCCACTCCCTGCTAGCCTTACACAATACGGCCTCAAGTCTGCCGTCAACGATTCGTTTTTGACTTATAGCTATTTTCGCGAATATCAATATTTCATGCTCACTTTGCCTTTTTCGAATCGCTTCCAATTGAATTCATTGAAATGTTAATTTACAGACTGATAATCGTACTTGTGTGCATAGTATTTTACTTTCTGTATTATTGTTGGGCCTATTCATGGCAATTAATGTGAAATTTTACTCGAATTGAATTTAACCAGAGAAGGGGCGAGGAGGGGACGGGTGAGAATCAATCAAATTTTGGGACGTAAGCAAATGGTGATTGTCGAAAATATTTTGTTTTTGTACGCGTTGCACTTGTTGAATTTTTCGCTCAATTTACATATTAATTTCTTGTGGGTTTTTGTGTGTATGTGTTTTAATTTTCATATTATAATTGCCAATATTTTATTTAGCATATTCCTGTTATTTACTTCGTGTTTGTTTTCTTTTGTATTTCTCATATCGTATTAATTGTAGTATGATTTTTGTGTGTTTTCTGCACACATTTTGTGCTCAGCGTAGGAATTCGTGAGATCATCTTGTTGTGACGTTAATTACTTTTTTGCTTTATGTTTCTCTGCCTACGGTGGCGTTGAACAGTCTGATTCAATAAATATATGTACTCTAGATTATAAATACATACATATACATATGTACATATATGGTTTGTATGTATGTGGGGCGGTTTAATGGTAAACATTCGCGAGATTGTAATCATTATCAACACCTCTCTCGATCGACTCTCGACTGTGTTCCAAATTGCCAATTCGTAGCTGATCGCAGCTTTACAAACTGAATCAGCTGCAGATGTTTCTGCTATGATTTTACAATTTTCTCTGTAATTTCTCAACTTTACCGCAAAAATGCCAGAAGACAACAACAGCGTCATAAGTGGGTTATTACGTAATATGTATTTTGATTGGAAAACTGGATTCATTATTCATAGAGGGTGATTAAACAATGAGGCGAAGTTATAGATATGTATGTGTGTCTGAATTTGTACTTGGTCGAAATTATTCATTCCAATTATACAATTTGTAAGTAAACTAGATATATGTATACAACTAGTTCTGAAAATACTCATAAAATATACATATGTATGTATGTAATGTAAGAATATTAATTGTGCCATTGTGATATGTCTTATAAAGCGCAGACTTGTTGCTGCCGTGAGATTCCTGTTCGATTAAAACCTCTTCTGTTTTTTAGAAACTCAAAGAACCATTCTATCTTTTAAGCATTTCATAACGCGATGAACAGATAACCTTTGTGCCCTTTGTGACTTTATGCAGGTCTTCAAGTCCCTCGAAACTATTTTGCGAGTCTTCAATGCAGCTTTAGCTAAAATGCATACCAATTGGTTCATGGCGCCTTTGGTATACAGTATTCTTTTATTCATATGTAACATTACTTAAACTTGAAGAATGTTTCTTAAATACTCAACATACATATTTATCATAAATTATTAATTTTAATATATGTATGTACATAGGTATATGTATGTAGTTATGTAAACCAAATTGGCGACGTTCTAATGACGCTGATGATGATTTTCCTGACTTTCGAAATGATGTTGTTGACTTCCGTAAGCTTTGTTTGTTGTCAGCATGAAATTTATTTCGCTTGTTCCTTTGCGCTCAGCTTAGATTTTGCATATGAATGAACAAGTGGCGGCAAGTGACTCTGGCTGTGTGCTCCATGATTCCGCTGAGGCCGCCATCTACACATAAAATATATTTACATACCTTCATAGAATCATATAAAATCTCTGCATATTTGTGTGTGTTGATCTACACTTGTTGAAATTAGCGGCGCATTTTTGCATAAAACCAACACACACACACAAACTGGGAACCCTTTCCCGCTCTTTACCGCCCCTTTTTGCGCTTTTTTGTCTGGCGCATATTGTGCGCTTAGATTTTCATTGGCAAAATTTAACCAGCGGAATTTCAGCGTGTTTATATTTATGCACACATACAATTGATTCAATGAAACAACAACAACAGAAACATATATGCATACAATAACTGTGTATTTCAATGTACACATGTATGTATGTATGTATGCACGTGTAAATTAAAAAGTTGTGTGTATGAGTCTTTCTTTTTTAGAAAGCTCTAAACATTCGCGGCAATGTGCGAATTATTGTGTATTTTGTGTTGAATTCATTCTCAAGGTAAAATCAATTGAGATCAAACTAATTGAAATGAATCTAAATGCCAACAAAACTGACTGCCGCAAAGTGGACAGCAGCAGAGTCCGCCTGAACGCTTCTACATATGTTCAACTGGATGTGGCTGCGCAAATGACGATCGCTAATGCCTGACGTGTACGCCTGCCTATTGTTGTTGTTGGTGGCCGGATGGCATATGGCATATGGATGTAGAGATGTGCAGATGACACTGTACAGGTTGATGGCGTGTCGCTTTTGTACAACATTTCTATCATATAAATTTGTGCAAAATTACAAAAACAAAAGCGGCGTAAAATTAAAGAATACGCGTACAAGAAAGGGCGCACAAGTTTACGGCTCAATTGTGCCTAACTTGGTTAGTCTTTATGAAGTTCGTTAAATTTAGTACTGATTCTGGAGACCTAACACAATGAGGAGAGAGCAAGCATTATTTGAACACTAGATCAGTGATCATCTCTTAGGGTCTCGAGAGGAATTTGTAGTTATTCTATATAAAATGCTTATATTATATTTAATTTGTGGTTATAGTCTAAAGAAGTATGAAATAATTATTTACTTAATAATTATGGTACTCTCTGTACCGAATTGCAACCCATTTTATTCATTAATATATGTGATGGCCTGCTGATTAAAAGGTCGTTGGGAAAAAATAAGCTATATAAATTATAATATTCAAATGGTCAAATAATAGTTAACAAAAAACAAATAGAGCATTCTGAAAATACAAAGCATTTTGAAAATTTTCTTGAAATTCATGAAAAACATAAACTATTTCGAAAAATGACTTCTGCGAGTTCTCTCCACATTGACAATAGCGGAACGATACGCTTAAGTGCGCGTCTCTCAGTCGCTCCCCATAACCTAGTATTTGACAAACTATAAACACCATTATCACGAACGGTGTGGTGTGGTTTAGAAACTGTTTTTGTTGTGCGGAAGTTGCAAATATTTTACTGCTTCGTATGTGTGCATTTAAATATTTAAATATGACTGTGGTTGTATGTATGTGTGCGTATATAGTAGATAGATAGTACACATGCCGAGTAAATAATTTGTGTAGCGACAAATGACAATGATGCGAGCAACTCGTAAATTTCTATTTTTCCACACTCTAAACTTATGCGAGCTATTTTAGGCAACTATGACTGGAGTACAATGGTCTGATAATTTCGCTTGGAAATTCAGCGAAGCCACTGATATTCGCTGTGCGACGCAAGCGACGGTGCTGTGTGTGAGAGGTGTTTAAACAGATGTGGCCAGTGCAACCTGTTGATTTGAACTAACCTCGGAATGGGAATACGTTGACACCACTTAAATGTACATTTTTAGCAGCTTTGTTGTGTCAGATTTATCTAATAAATTGTCGACTACTAAAATATTCAAAATAAATTGCGCAGCTACTAACAGACAAACAGAAATGTATACGCACTCAGACTAGTTGGTACACGTTGTGTAGTGTTTAGTACGTACATGTGATACAGACCCAAATTAGTTATCTTAATTTACTTTTAATGAGAGAATCATGTACATAAAACGGAAATAGAAACAATGTATGTACATGCAGAAAACATTGTTTTCTTGTTGATTGTAATGGTGAGGTGCCATTTGGAACTGGAAATTTCTGCAAATTATAAAACTCTGAGAAAATTAGTTTATAATTACATAATAATTTTTGAAAAAAATGGTTTTATAATTGTAATAATAATAATAATTAGACAAATGAATTTCTGATATGCCTCTGCGAAATGCTGCTCACAAAAAATAATAAAATATATTTTCTAAAAGCTTTGTTTTCAAATTTTCTAGTCTCAAAGAAAAATCTCTCATAAAAGTTCAAAATTCGTACGCTCAGAGATGTCCGCAAATTTATAGCTATCTGCTGTCTAACGAAGCTGCGATTTTATATAAAATGTATATCTTTGCTGTTTAGTCAAAGCGCTATAAAGAGACCAATTCCCAGTATATTGTTGCACCTATTTGTCGTCTATAAAATTTTAAATGACTCTCTGTATTTGACTGATTAGAACAGCCCTTGATAGATTATGACAACGTGCTTATCACAATCTGGCAAAATGATAGATGCAAGCGCCACCTACACATGGCACGCACAGCAAACAACAACTAACAATTTTTATTGCAAAGAATATACATATTTTGTTATAAGCCGACCAGAGAGATCAGTCTGTCTCTCTGTAACCCTAATTTTCTTTTTTTTAGAATAAATTCCATGAAGGTTCACTGCAACCTCATTAAGTTCATGATACAATAATTCGAAAATGGAAAAATATATTTTTAATTGTTTTACTAATTTCTTGATAACCTGCGGTTTATATCTATATAATTATATAAAATTGTGTAAATAGGTCGCGCGACCCGTCGTCTGCTGTTTACGAGCAAATATGGCCAGTTTGACTGTCGTTTTGTCTATGTATGTGTGTACACAGAGATATCATTAAAGGTATGAGTATCAGGCCATAGTTGGTGTGTTTACACTTTGATAAGCGTTAATTTCGCCATTCAAGGTTGCGATGTACGTAATTTCTTACGTTAGCAGCTCAACTCTTTTCATCATACCTTTGTGTGAATGCGTGTACATATGTATGTATGTAGATCTAACCTTTTCTCATTTGCCAAACATTTTTTATTTCGAACAATGCTCGGAGTCGTATTTGTTTGCTCGCTACTATATACAATGATTGTATTTGTTGTGAATTAGCTTTGTCTGGGTTAGCTTAGGCAAATAGATTAGATGACTAAAATATCACACTTTAAATAAGCATAAATCATGCCAATTGTAGCGGTTTTGAGTGAATGTGCAGACGTACACACCATCTCTGAAGTAAATTCGAAATTCGAAAATTACGTTTCAAAGATATTTTGTAGAAAAAGCTAGGTAATAACTAGGTTTCTAGGTTTTTGTTTTTTTTTTTTAAGTTTCAAAAATTATAACTACTTTTAAATTGTAGAATTCTATATCGTCAGGAATATTCATATTTATTTTTGCACGTGTTTACTTTATGTTTAACTAAATAAATATAAATTAATACATTTAAGTACTTTAATCTAATCATAGGATTTGATATGTACATACGTCACAATCACTTGAATTTCGCTTTGAAGAACTGCAACCTAATCTTTATTTGCAAATTCTTAGAAATTCTTTTATTTTTAATGAGATAATGTATGCATTAGAGTGGATCGGAAAAAAAGGTTCACAATTATGTTCTTAGTTTCAGAGGTTATTTCAAAGGCGTTTTAGGCCAAACAAAGTGTTTCATGTTTTTATTTGTAAAGCGATTTCCAATTATGACAATTTTGGGTTAGTAGAAAAAATCCAAAAATATTGTTATGCCAGAAAGATTCTTAAATATAAAAATACACCAACAACAAATTGACCTATTTTTCCTATTCTATTGTGACAGGTCCTCACTAGTGCTCAAAATAAAATGATACAAGCCTATATATGACGGCCACGTACATAGAAATCGGCTGAGGATCGTCTTTTTAAATAGCTACTAAGAAAGAGTTCTTTAATTGTTTTAGAAAATTTTAAAGATATGAGACACTTATCTATGTATAAAGTCAAAAAGGGTGGGAGACTTTAGCTTTATTTTATTTTACTTTTTTTACCAAACGAGCACGTGACGTTCGCTGTTCGTGCTACTTCGCTAAATATGATAAAGAATACTTTGCAAATATTTCACATCTATGTATGCATATAGATCGCTATGTCTGTATGTATCATCCTGTTATCGCAAATAATAATGGCGTATAATCGCTGGCATTTAAAAGCATTATTGTATGATCAGTTTTCTATTGATTCAATAAATTTACATAAACAATTTATGGAATTCTATTAAGTAAATTCCATTAGGTGTCTGATGACTTCAGTGTCTGTATCTGTATAGGGGTTTGAAGCACTTTGCTATGTGATAGAAATTGATAAAAAAATTCCATTCTAACCATTTGCAACCATTTGTTTATTGTTATGATGTTTATTGTATTCTTCAATTATTGTTGTAATTGTTGTGGTTTTTAGTACTTCTCTAATTGATATTATTTCGATTAATTTACTAGTTTTTTCTTATTTTAATTACATACATATGTATGTAGTTATAAAAATTCGGTTATTTAACATGTTTTTGTTGCTGTTGCTCTTATTGTTGTTCGAATTCATTCATACAACATGTTGACACCATGTACGCATTGTCACACCAGTTGTGTATGCGAGTAAATGCATTCACTATTTCACACTACCGAATCTTTTATTGCGTCGTCGATCTTCATTCATTCATCCACAGACGCACATACACACAAATATATATGTGTATTAATACATACATATATTATGTGACTACTTTGTCCAATTTGTCATATTTAGTCGCAACAGCAATGTGTTTGACAGCGCAATGCCAACATTATTAATAACAACAATAGCAAATCGCCAACAATTGCCGCCGACAAAAGTGACACGAACCACCACGACAACTTCGACAAAAACACCGGTAACCTACAATCGTAATAATGGAAATGAACAACAATCATACTCAATTATTTACAAATATATGTATGTAAGCGCGTATTTCAAGCAATACTGCTCTGGTGTATTGTTGAATCGGCATTTCAGTTATTGCACGAGAAATTCAAGTAAAAAATATTTTCCCGATTTATTCATCATTCATTGGTCTCTAGCAAATAATAAATGTAACGATTTTTTTGTTAGGTCAGATGACGAGTAAAGGTCAAGAGTTCACAGAGCAAAAAGCTTGTGGAATGTACTGGCTGGTGATTTCCAAAATTCAGTTTTTGTTCCAAAACATAATAATATGAAAAAATAGATTTGTTCGATGGCCCCGCGCACGTCTCACCTAAATAAACTTTTTACATTAAAACCAGCGTTTACAGAACCAAGAACCTACACTCGCTTCGTCGTGAAGTCGCTCACTCACGAGTTCGCTACAACTTAGCGCTTGATACTGCAATGTCTCGAAGAAATTGCTTTTGTAAATTGATACAAGTGACAATATTGCTAAATTGCGATAAGAGTTGGGCGTAGTTTCAGTCTTGGGCAGAAACGTTCAGCCTATTAAACGACAAGAACAACAACAACAACCACAATACCAACAATAATAGTTGAGCTTGGCGTACTGGGTTGATTGACTGACGGATGGCCTGGTATGCCACGCCATGAGAAAGCTGCACACTTCTGTTCATACATTCTTATGTAGGTATGTACTTATATATGAGAATACCTACTGTCTTGGCTCGCTAACTTTTGATTGTCAGCCGTTGATTGTACTGTGAAACGAAACCGCGCCGATTGCCGGTCAGAGCTGGGTGCAACGCCTCAAGTTTTCCAACGCTCGCATAGTGGCACCGATTGTTTACGTTTCATTCAGCAGGCGAGCTCACAACCCCACACACACATTCCGTTTAATTTAGATATTATTTATTTTATGTGTTGTTATTGTTTACTTCAAATTGCTTGTTTTTTCGCTGAGCATGCTTTAACTCCCGCAGAAGTCGCTATGTGAACGTGAACTCCACTAAATGCTTGCGGTCATTTCTTTTTGGTAATTCGAAGAGCGCTATAAATAAACTTATTAATTAAAGTAATATCGCTTACTCAAATTAATGGGGCAGTCGAGAAAAAAAGAACACCGACGAACCGATGTCTGCAATCCCATTATTGCTAACGAGGTGAAAGAAAACGCTTGCAACATTCATGTACATAATATGTGTGTGTAATGTGTTCTAATGCTTCTTCAAATATTGGAAATAAGGCTTTAATTGCTCAGCGCTAAAATTCATGATTTGCTTACTTAAAGCTATGTAGTCAGGTATGCATGGGTATATTCGTGGCGTGAGTGAAATTAAGAGGGAAATGAGCTTAGTAGCAAAAATTAATCACTCCCCGTTCGCTTGCTGGCTCTCAAGTTACAGGTAACGTTAAAGAAACCAACGTCCATGTAACTGAACAAAACAGAAGTGAGCATACCCTGTAGGGAAAACCGACGAAACCCAAAAGTGGAAATCAGCTAAAGAGTAAATAGCATGACTAGAAATAATAGAACTCAATTCGAAGGTTTCCTAATACCAAACCAAGATTGCAAGGCAAAATAATAACAACATTTTTTGTAGATTCTAAATCATTTAATTTTCAGTCTTGAACTTTTTAAATTGTTTCTACGTCATCGAATATTGAAAATATAATATATTATTATAGCACATTTTCATATATAAAACTCATAAAATAATAGAGATGAGCATGCTTTTCAATCAGATATTAATTTTTGTTCATAAACTCTCCAAAAAATAGTTTACATAATTTTTAGAATAGAACACGACCGCGATCCTTATAAAGTTTATGTATGTATATTAATCATGCTAATATGAAATTAAAAAACAACAACAATTAAGCACGTTTTTTATGTTTCAACTTTTTCTGCAATTCCTTTGCTCACTTTTCCTACAGGCCTCATCGATTTATGTGCATGCATTTATATGTAGCTGCGTCTCTGTAAATCAAAATACACTGGAGATTATTCAGCCAATATCCGCCGGAGAATTGTGAACCGAATTTCCTTAAAGAAACACCAATTGAAAAAAAAACCTGCCGCTGCAAGCTAGAGAACAGGTGGTTTCTAATGGCGAACATACGTACCTACAAACAACCGTCGATGACGTGCTTCGTATTTTCGTACATTTTTGCTGATGTTTGTTGGTGGTTGACTTGCGTTTCGCCGCCAATTTGGGCGCTAACTAATTCGTCTATACGCAAATCTAATAAGGGAATTGTAGTCGTCGGAGTCGATTATTAAATTAACGATGTCTGCGCTGTTAATCCGCATTTTAATAATCACGAAAGTTAATATATTTGGTATTTAATTTCTTTGGTTTTGGAGGTGGGCATGAGGTGTAATTATCAAATTTGCGGTTTTTTATTTTAAATTGTTGGTACAAGCAGACACATTTTGTGGTCGTTTAGATTTAAAGCTTTTACTATCTTTTCTGAATTTGCGTCTCTTTTTCGCACGAGATTATCTCAATTTGCATGAAGCAAATGTTTCGTTTCCCCTTTCGTGTAGTTCTGCTTTCACTTCCTTTATTTGAAACACCCCTTTTGTGTGTGTATATATGTATGTGTGAATGCATATATTAATATTTTGGCATAAATTCGTCGTCCAAGCATCGACGATAGCCACCGAAAAGCAGATTTTGTTTGCAAACTTGTTTGTCAGCCAATTTCTAGACGCGATTTCTATGGTATGCTAATTACCTATGTTAATTATCACACCGTCATTATGTTATTAAGTATGTTAAAACGTTTAAGCTCAATTCGCTTGAATTCCACATGCTTTCGCAAACATCCCATTCTTGATATTTTTTTGCACTAAATCCATAGTCTCGACATCCCCACGTACATACTTACATGTACTATAGCGAGCGCTACATTTGTTTGCGCAGCTAATATCAATACATTTGTCAATTTTGCGGAGTCTACCGTTGTTGGGTCAGCGTTGTTTGCTTTCCTTCCTGCCTTTCACCCCACCGCCCCCATTCGAATCGTTACTGTGGCTAATACAGTGATTTGGCTTCTTTCCGGTGAGGAGCGGTTCACTTTCATTGTGGTTCTTAACTTGTTTTCGTTTGTTTGTTTGTTTTCCTTTGCTCTTTTGTATGTAAATGCACTTAATACTTTTGTCAAATATTTGAATAAATTCCATTTTGTGAGTTCGTGGGTGAGAGTTGTTCGCTGTGGTCATAACTAATTTTATAAATGTATTGATTTACTAAACTACATATTAATACGTAGGTAAACTGTGCAGTCAACTAAAGTCACGTGATGTGATAAGTAGTTTGGAAAATATGAGAGAAATAAGAAAAACCAGAATTTATTTTTATGTTGGTCCATTCAAGAATATACAAAGATCACTTGGAATCGTCTTATGCAAATATCAGTTCACTATAACAGTGACAAAAGTCATATCCTGGAATCATCTGGATATCATATCGATTTATACATTTATTATCAGAAGGAGATTTTATGGCATGCTACGAATGTAAAGTAATAAATAAACAGTTATTCAGCTGAATATTCGCTAATGTGACGTCGGCATGCTATTGTCAAACACACTGCGCATTGAGCACTGCTCTCTGTGCAGTTTACTCGCATTTAAAATAGTTATTAATTATAAATTTAACTATTGTAAGTACGCCGTATATGTAATCCGATAAATATAAAGCCAATCACAATTCTTTCCTGACAATTGAATTTTCATTTAGCACCGCATTAATGAAGGCATTCATAGTGTCTAAATTTGAATTGACTCGTCAAGTGCTATAATTATAGTGGCAGTGGTTATTAATAAGGTATTATCCAACAAACAGTCGTTGCATTAAAATAATAAAATCAACTGTGTTCCACGTGTTGTAAATAGTTCATTCAACACACAAGCACACATACATACCGGCATATGCACTGGATGTACATATATTTGCATACATTTACTTGCTTGAATATAACGACTAGTGACAATAGCGCCCTCAACCTCTCAGCTGTGTGTAACAACAACGTAGATAATAGTAAAACTCAATATTGGCTCGAATGATTGTTGGGTGATGGGCGTGAATTTTCATAAACTGCACTCGCCATGCCCTCAACACTAACTATAATATGTGCACTTGTATGTAGGTATGTATGTATATGTCGGAGGAAATAGCAACTTGTTGCCAATCTATTGATAAATAAATAAGCGCCTCTAAGCGCATATCAATACACACGCTACACAGGTGAGCATTCCGCTCCATGAATAAACAACACTGCCACTACCCACTAACCGCCCGTCAGCCACCACTTGACTAGCGGTAAGAGGAAAATAAAAGCGTAATAAACGGGGAAGCTGCAGCTGGCGCTTTTATTGTGGTATAGTGCAGAATTGGGAAAAGAAAAGCGTTCCGGGTGGAGGAGAGGGTTGTTCAATGGGCAGTTAAATGCATTGGCTGGTGCATCGTGCTTCCAGATATACAGTTATGTGATTGTGTTTGTTAGCTATTTTGTGTCATAATAATCTTCGTTGGGTTGTATGCTTATGTGTGTGTCGGACTATTATATGACGTGACTTATTCTATTTCCTTAAGTGTAAATGAGCACTGAGGTCACAATAGTTGAACTTCAGCTATTTTAATTATTTGAATTGCGTGTGTCAGACGTCTAAGCATGAATTGCGAAAACTCATTTGTACTGTTGTACACTGTGCAACCAAGTTAGCTAAGCGAAAACATTCTTTATAGGAAACATCTGAATGTTCTTCCTTTACAAATTATTTTCAATTTAATAATTTAATGGTCAGTAAAGTGTAACAAAACCTTATATCTAATTGAGTTTATTAAGCAATAAATGGTAATTGTTTGTCGCTTCAAGTAAACCAAACTAAATTCTGATAATGGAATCACTTGTACACGTGTACAGACAGTAGTAAAGGTTACTTTGGAGGTTCAACTAATGTGTTTTATGTTTTAAAAAGTTCTATTAGTTTATTTACCAACTTCACAGACTCAATTAAATACATTAAAGGTATTATATTACTGCTGATCCTTCAACGTAAGCGAAAGTCTCGTATATTATGACCAAATCACATGTTGTTGATCACTTTCCGGTTCATTATGGTTGCGTAAAAATTATAGTTAATTATACTTTTACTTTGCCAACGCAACTTTTTTCTCGAACGCGTTCGAAGAATTATTATGTTCTCATTCGTCATAACTTGACAATTTCTTTGATAAACATGCCGAAACTTCGTCATAACCGATTTCAGTTTGACTATAAATAGTGTATGTTTCAACTTATTTACTATATCCCTAATAAATACACAGTTTCTGAGTATTGAGTATTGGTTATTATAAAGCATGTGTCACTTAAAAATTATAAAAAATATCAAATTTATATAAATATCTTTAATTCATGAACATTTATTTTTGTTAGTGTTTCGCAACCGGCTGAGTCTTACTAAAGCCAAATTTTCATGGAAAAAGTTTAAAATTGAACAAAAAAAATCTAATTTCCCCATTTAATATGCTCATCTTAATATCCCTAATTTATTTCGTTCTTTTGCTCCTTTCAATTACGACGTGCAGAAAGAAAGTTCAGCGCATAAAACAACGGGAATAGTGCCTTTTTACACCGCTTGCTGGCGCAGAAAAAAGGTAGACATCATCATCTGCTTTCTCATCGTTCCCAAACTCTTGATGGCATTTGCTCGCTTCGCCACAATACAAAAACAAAAAATATATAACAAAAAAAAAAACAGTAAAGAAATAACGCAAAAACGCTAATAACATTTCGCCAACAGCAAGCAGCCATAGGTCGCACTCAGCGCATCCGCAAACAATCAAAAATTGGCAATTGGCATATTCAACTTGACGCCCACTAAAGATCGCTTAGTTGCACATCGCCCACCAGCTTAGCTTAACCACATTCACCTTTTGCCTAGAACGCCCACATACACAAACATGTGCATCTTTTCTTCTTCTTCTTCAGCTTCAGCTTCAACTTCAGCTCTTTTTTTATATGTATGCTTCAGTTTATTTTCGACTGCAGCCTTCCAGCAATTTCGCTCTTTGGCGTAAATTATACACGCTTAATGCATTTAGTTTTAGTTTAACTCGACTCGCTTAAAGTTTCTACTGCAGCTGCGTCAATAATGCCGGGTCGCACAATTGCAAACTTAATTGGCGCTTTTCGGCGTGCATTCAATAGAAATTGTCATTGTCATTTTAATTCATTTTTCTATCTAAGCTCATCTCGCACTGCGGCAAATGCGCATTACAATTCATTTTTATTGATTTCCACAAACATTGTCGCTACGCGATGGCGATGACGATGAAACGTTGTTCTATTGATTAGGTCGTCGTCTTCGGCTTCGACTTTGTTTTCATAAGTTCATTCGTTGCTTGCTTTATTTACTTGCTTTTATTGAAAAATAAAAATATATAAAAAAAAGCTCATTGGCGGCAATTTCGAATAATATTCCATTTCCCCATTTCGCTTGCTTTGCTATAAATTTTCCTCGCCATTCGCCATGAAACATTTTTGCTGAATTTTTTTTTATGCCAACGCTATATATACATATATAATATATAAGTATGTATTAGCCAATACATCATACGAAACTCGTTACGAATCATTAATCGCTATTGAAAAAATCGAATTTTTATCATTTCGAAATCTATAAATGTTAATTCATTCTTGCATAATTGCTTAGTATTGACCCGTAAAAGTCAACCAGTTTTTCATACACAAACATTGCAAAAACCAGTTCCAAAGTTACTAAGTATCCAGTGTATGGCCTCACCATGTGCACGATTCATTCTTAAGTTTAGCTTATGCTAAAAGCATAAAAATTATTAAATAATCTAACTAATTGTCTTTTCTCATTTGCTTACTTCCTTCCTACATTCCACTTCGAATTCGACGAATAGGCGAACAAAAACGCCGCTGTGTCCATATCCACAACAGCCGATCGCGTGCCACCCATCGGCAACTACCAGTGGCCGGCTGACCAGACACCTGGCGTCATGGGGCTCAAAAATCACGGCAACACATGTTTCATGAATGCAGTGCTGCAATGTCTCAGTCACACCGACATACTGGCGGAGTATTTCGTTTTGGATCAGTACAAGGTGAGTGGTGTGTTCATGTGTGTGTGTTCTAATCTAAACTGTAATAATTTGTTTTAAGGCCGATTTAAAGCGACGCAACAAAATCAATTCACGCAAATTTGGTACCAAAGGAGAGTTAACCGAACAGCTGGCCAATGTGCTAAAGGCGTTGTGGACATGCAAGAATGAGAGCGATCACAGCACGAGCTTTAAGGTGAGTCTATATCACGAGTGAATTAAATAGACGTTTTCTTATGCAAATATTTTACTTGCAGGCTGTTGTCGATCGCTATGGTTCACAATTTCGTAGCTCAACACAACATGATGCTCAAGAGTTTTTATTCTGGCTGCTGGATAAGGTGCACGAGGACCTCAATACGGCTACGAAACGGCGTTATAAAAGTGTAAAGGTGCTTATATTACCTATATTTAGTTTATTAGCTTATTTTACGTAAGCTGTATAAAAATAGGTTTTTAATAGGTTCTGAAAATTATTATTTTTTAATTGAGATCAGATTTGTTGTTTTTAAAAGAGACTAATATTGATAGAATCGTGTTGCATGCCAATCGCTTCCGTCTTGAAAGGCATCTACACCACCTTTATACAGTATTCATGTGAAAGCATAAAATATTTAGCCTCATAACTTCCAATGAGTGTACAACAATTACTCAGCTCTATCGTTCTTTATTATTGAACGTGATATCTTTTGTCAACAACTATGCAGGTTGGGTTTCCATTAAAACTAATTTAAATTTCATTATTAGAGTATCGAAAGATGTGAGCTATTTCCCGTTTTTGCAAACCGCTAAATTTATAAACATTACGCAAGCATTTCCTAGACACTGCTCCTTATCTTCTGCATTATACTTATGTGTGTATGTAGTTGCAAAACTCACAAAAAATATGCCTTCAATGATTTTCGCTACCTTCACAGAACCTGTGAGTTGATAGACAAACATATACGTGTACTTACATACATACTTACATGAAATTTATAAGGCATTTTATTATCGGAGAAATTGCGACGTTATTGTTGTTCGTCAAATGCACCGACGGTTGACCGACGAATAAATGGCAACCAGGCAGAATGTGGCAGTTAATTTTACAATTCTTATTTACATTCATCGTAAATTGGGCATTTATAAAAAACAAAAAAACAAACAGCCGACAAGTGGAAATGCAATGGGCAGAAGAGAGAGAAGCGAAGAGAAAAGGTTCTGTTGCAATACTCCCGGGGCTGCTTATGTAAACAAAAGCAAATTGCTGAAGTATGTTTATTAAAAATATTTGTGAGTGTCCATATATTTGTACATAAGTACCTTATATACAAACATTTTTATTTGCAAGTTCATTCATACATACACACATAAGTCGATTGCGCTGTAATTGTAAGTATTTCTACGCGTGCTCTTGAATTATTATTATTTTCGCAAAGTGGAAAGATACAATTTACTTAGGCTGTTTAGATAAGATAAACTGAAAACGCGAAACAGAGGCGCTGATAGCGCTGGTACTATTGGCGTCGGACAGTCATTGTGGCATAATTTATGGAAAATGATTAAACAAGAAACATCTTTTAGCGGCATTTTGCGTGTTTTAAAACAAGCTCACTTCATGTTTAACATTATATAATAATTTAGATATGCGCACTGAGACCCAAGTGCAATTATCAATATCAATTTGTAATTAATGTAGAGACAGAAAAGACAGGTCTTAGGGAACGTATTCGTATACATAAGTCCAGTTATGATTATGGAGGAATATTTACTTTCTATATTAAAATATAGTGCACAAAAGAAAAGTTCCCAACAGTAACACTAAATTCTGCACATGCAATTAACATAATCGAATTCTTTAAAATCATCTAATTTTACCAAATTTATTATTATAATAAAAACCATTTCGGTATATTCTTTTTTCCAGAACTCATACGGCCGCCCGGATGAGGTTATCGCCGCAGAAACTTTAGCCAACCACATTCGCTGCAACAATTCGTTTGTGCAGGCAGTATTCCAAGCACAATTCCGTTCGTCTCTCACATGCCCACGCTGTAAAAAGCAGTCAAACACATTCGATCCGTTCCATTGCATTTCGGTGCAGCTGCCGCAATTGATGCAGCAGACGATCTTTGTGACCGTCGTGTATTTGAAACGGGACCCGCGTCAAGTGAAGATCGGTATTAGTGTGCCTACTGGTTCGCCAATTGTCGCTTTACGCGAACAATTGCAGGCTGACACTGGCATTCAGGGCAAGCATATGGTATTAGTTGACATCAGCAAAGAGGGTTTTACGCGCGTTTTCTACGACTCACAACCGGTGGCAACGCTAAGTGGCATCGAAACAATCTACTGCATTGAAGTACCCGAAGCAAAGATTGCGTCATTAACAGGTACAGCAACAGCGGCTAAAGTGGACACCGAAAAGTGTGACACGAGTCGGAGCAGCAATCCCAATTCCAATCAAAGTACAGAGAAAAATGCTGCAACAACGGAGGCCATTAAAAATAATTCGACAGGCAGCACTGCCAATGCAACCACGAATGGTGCTAAGAACACCACGAACACTTCGTCTACTGCCAACACCACTAATGAACTACTCTTGTTAGTGGCGAATGTGCGTAAGCGCAAAACGGAAATTGAAAATAAAGAGACACCTAACGGCGATAGCTCACAGACACATTCCGTTGAACGTTTCGGTATGCCATTCAGCTTGCTAACAACCCGAGATTGTTCTTATGTTGATTTACAAAAGCGACTATTACGCGAAATGACGCCATTACTGAAACCGGAAGTTTTCTCGAGTGCAAAACCGATCAGTGATATGTTTCAGATGCGTCTACAAGATCCGTCCGCAGATCCAGACACATATTTACATAATGTAGAACATCCACTGCTAACGGAGATGATCGACTTGGCATTATCCGTGCTTTCAGCTGAAGCTGGACCACCGCATATAAAACTTTTACTAGAGTGGACTGAGCCAGAAGAATACTTTGTGGATCTGAGTGATACAGTGGTCGAAGATGAGAGTGTGGCACGTTTGGTCGATGTTGGAAAGCTGAAAGCGACTAATGACTCGTCCGTACTTACTTTAGAGCAATGCCTGGAGCACTATACCAAAGCGGAAACCTTAAGCGCCGAAGATGCTTGGCGCTGCCCACACTGTCAGCAATATTTACCGGTGGTGAAGACACTTGGTCTGTGGTCACTACCCGACATTTTGGTCGTGCATTTCAAGCGATTCCGACAACATCACGAAAAGGGTGCCAATGCAGCCAAACTCACCACTATGGTGAAATTCCCCTTGAATGCATTCGATATGTCTCCGCATTTGGTGCGTGGTGTGGAAGAAGAGAACGGCCCGCGTACAAGTCTTAGTGCTGCAGCTGCCATGGATAATGGACCACTCTCTCGATCAAATCCATGGAAAAAGTCTCGACCAGGAGATTCGCGTTCCTCAACACTTAGTTCGCGCGATAACAGAGAAACCCGTTATGATTTGTACGCAGTATGCTATCATCAGGGCGACACTCTTGAAACGGGTCACTATACAGCCGCGTGCAAAAATCCATATGACAGGCAGTGGTATAAATTTGATGATCAGCGAGTCTCTAAAGTACCCGACACGTCAATCGAGGAGGAGATAATTAATAATGAGGCTTATATGTTATTTTATCAGCGTCGTGTAGGAGATGCAGCTGAATGCTCCGGCTCTAGTTCGAATTCGGGTGATCACTGGGTTTCCCGAATTGCACCACCACCCAATATGACAGTTGTGGAAAAGATAAGTGCTGCGGAGGAAAAAGTTATCGAAGAAGATATATCTGAAGATAAAAAGAACATTGAAGAGATCGCGACCACAGCTATAATAGAGCCATTACCAGAAAGAACCGAAGAAAAACCAATTGATATACCTAAATTAAAGAAAGCTGGAAATGAAAACGAAATCGTTGCTGAAGGTAACACAATTTGTATAAAATTTACACTTCTTTTCTAATACACTTTATTTACAGTGAAAATAGAGACATGCCCAATGGTTGTGAACAATGAAAATATTTCTGTCGATATCGAAACTCTCGAATTTGCTGATTCAGAATCTGTTGCGCCTGACGAGGAAATACCTGTTATAGGCACAAATGAAGTCAGCGTTTTGAAGACATCTAGTATACTAACACCAAATAAAACAGTAGAAACGGTGAACAACAGTGTTGGCGAAAGTCAGATCTTTGCCATGGACGAAGACTGCCAAATTGAAGAAAGTTCGTCGCAGGCAAAAGTAGAACCCTCAACGAACAATACAACTACGCAGATCAAGTCACAAAAATCGCCGTTAACGCTACCGAAAACAACGACTGTGGCAGATGTAAAGGCGGAGCCAGTAGTTTCTTCCATAGCGTCAAATTCGCCAATTGCAATCACAACTACCAAAGTATTAACTAATGGCTACGCTACAGAGGACTCTAAATCGCCCAAACAAAAGTTGAATATTACGCCACCGGTTGTAAATGGTAAACCAAAGAGTCCGGCAACAACTGTCATAGCGACAAAACCAATTGCTGCCGCTATTAATGGCAATCGCGTTAGAAATTCCTCAACATCTTCCTCCAGTTCTTCCTTGTCGTCACATTCATCGCCACACTCATTGGCCGTGTCCATACATGGCGCATCGACGCTACAAAATAAGTTTAACGGCTTCACCACAACATCAGCCACGGCGAGCAGCAACTACAAAGAGGTATTGCTCTCGAGCAGTCTGAAGAGTAACAGTAGCAGTATTATTAGCGCTGCAGTGGCAGCGCACACAGCCCACGAATTCCACTTAACACGCCATCAGCCATGGAACGGCAGTCGTTCGAGTGTCTCCGCGCTGGAGAGCGGAACACAAACAAACAATCATCAACACATGCACGGGCTCAATTTACGACACTCGTTTTCAACGAGCTCCAATTGCAAATTGCGCGAATGTAGTGAGACGCTTTCGTCGATGTTGCGCAATTCAAGCAATACTTGCAGCAAAGATACGCTGATATTTATCGATCAGCAGAATCATCATCATCACCACCACAGTTTAATCGAAGATGACGACGATACGTTCATGGGCAGTCGATCGCTTTGGGTATGTACGCTTTTATTCGTTGTTAAATTGAATTTGAATTGAAAATATGCATTTGCTTTACTTGTAGATTTCACCGGTAACGCCACACAAACTAATAACGGTATCGCCCAAAAACTAAGCTGTCGCTCGTGCGCTGCAAATAACCTACTTTGAGTGGGATATTTGGCGGTGTATGCCAAAAGGGTATATGCCATTGAATGCACTTAAATCGCAAGTGTAAGATTTAAGCGAGTTTACAATTACTTTACAGTTAAGAATATAGTGACCAAATTTATATAAATTATTTACATTGTATATATGCATTTGATATGTACAATACGTATGCATGTGGGCTTTAGCTGACATTTAGTTATGTACAAACGAATGTCGCGTATGTATCGACGCCTGAAAAGCGCGCTTAGAGGCAAACAAATGCGAAATGCAAAAAATGAATTAGCAATAGAAAATTTATAAAACATTATTGTTGCGTACCAGTGTAGTGAGTAGGTTGAAAGAAAGTGCAGAGTTATGAAATTAATATAATAAATACTCGTATACGACGTTGATTCCGAGCTGAGAAGCGTTGCAATTGCAAGCAGTTGGCTTATTGATTGTTGTTACAGTTTATACAAATTAAACGATAAATGCAAGGAGCTGTGCAGCAGTAATGTCAGTTCGCTGTATACTCGTATGAATTAAACTTAAGTGGTGAACAAGTAGCTGACATATGGCTTTGCCGAAGCATGTTAGATTGAATTTGAAAATGAAAATGAAACACGATAGGTGTGTATATTAACGCGTGAACATGTTAATTATTAGAAGAGTGTAACATTATATTATTTAGTGCTGTAAGCAAAATTTTATAAAATATGTTTATATTAATTATAATTATTATGTAAAGCCGGGTACAAGACTATTGAAACAATAGCATTACGATACAGTTCATAGATTCATAGATATAGAAATGGTTGCTTAGTCTTCTGATTTAACGAATGGAACGACCGCTATTAGAAAATGAAATGCCTTTTCTCTCCGACGATTTTCAGTGTTATCGCAGTGACTCACATAACCAAAGCATTTGAAATGCTGCTATACATATATACATGTGTGTATATTTGCGATTACAACCTCCCAACTATACTTATAGATAAGCTCAATTATAACTGAATATATTTTGAACATCTTAAACTCGAAGTCACACGTGTGATTTCTGATATTTCGTAAACTCTTCATAAACCTACAATTGAACTATTTCGTTTTAAACTGAAGAAAATTAAAAAAAAACAATCGTATACCTTTATGTAATCAGTATATATTATTTGGCAGTCAAACTCTGCAATCATAATTACCAAATATTTTTAACTTTTATTTGTTTAATAAGTCTACAATTTCAAGTAGCCTCATTTATTTTTGTTATGGATTTTACACAAAATGACGCAATAAATGCAATACAACTGTATGTACGAACGAAACGAAGTAATATGTAGCTATTACATAGCATTATATATACCAATACATATATATATATATATATCTATGTATACGTAACTTAGCACCTTGCAATAAGCTAAAAACCAAATGTAAACACTTCAGCGTAGATTTTAAATTAAAATCAAATATATATACACATATATATAAATGAAGCATATAAGTATATATTAACATAAAAGAATATTAAAGACTTTGACTAAACTTTGTTTATAAAATGAGAAAAGTAATAATTAAACATTAATGTATTCATATAACTTTATTTATCAGAAATGCAATTAAAGTAAACGTTGTTAGAAATGATGAAATCTATTTAAGGTGAGATGAATTGGAAATAAAAGTGAAAATACAAGCCAAATTTGAATACTGTTTTTCTTATACCGTTAATAGATGTGTGAACTATAACTTCTTCTATTCTACGTATAAACACGTTTCAGCAAAGTGAAGTAAGTATAGGAGGCGTTGAGTAGGGACTGGAAAAGCTCCAAAGTAATAGGCTGAGTATTGCCAACCATTATCTGAAAATACAAATAATGTCATTATACGCTCATGTGTGTAGTGAAAGAAAGTGCAATTCTACCGCTGGTGGCTTTTGAGCGCGCAAGATCATCAGCAGAATATACTTTTGCACTGGTATCGGAAAGGTGAACCATTCAGTGTCGTAGGCCGCAGCAGCGATAGCAAGATTCTGCGCATATACAAAGTTAACAATATGAAATACAAATGTCAACAAATGCCACAGAGCAAATACCTGTTCCCGCAGTTCGTTCGCATACCAATACAGTGACAGTATCTGTGCAAATATCATGGCAATGTAGGCACAAACTATAATCGCCTGCGCTGAGGAGTCGACCTAGAAAGCAAATTGATAAAATATTTCCGAGCACATAAGCAACTTACTATGATTAACAGGAACAGTAGGGCGCACAGCAGTGTGCCGAAGGCGAGGAATTCCAAGAGAAAGATATAAGTCGTCAAGGAGTTCACGCGTGCGATGTAACTGCAGAAGAATACATACATATATTTAAAGCACTTGTTTAGAAAATACACTGATTTACTCTATAATGCACAGTTGATAGCGTATGCACTCTCTAACATGCTTGCGAATGAGTGGTTCATCGTGTCTCACGCGGTGCAACGTCTTCAGCCGAAACTGTAAGGCCTTGCACATTACAATGCCGAACATGATACAGCTGACGATCAAACTTGTGTAGGGAATGTACATGCAACAGCCCATGGGCGTAATTATCATTTGATAGAAATACCAGAACTCGTAGAATGGACTTTTGTATTCGTCCACGCCAGGAATCATGCTGCCGAAGGGCAAAACTTTACACAAAAACAGCAAAAAGAGAAATTGTAAGTTCATTGCATGTTTATATAATACTCTCACATTCCTAAAAAAGGTGGAGCTTACCTCTTTCGTTGACAAAGAACGGATAGAAACCAAAACCAAAGCAAGTGAGTAGCCCCAGAAAGAGATTGCCTTGTGCCATATATTTACCGGTCTTGTTGACTTCTGCCAGTAGGTCTTGTATATAAAAATCCTTTGATTGCTAATGAAATTGTGAGAAAACAGTAAAAAATAAATACTCGACCAATACAGGTTTTTAAAAAATTTTAATAACAGACATGAACCCATTCGCTTGAGTAAAAAAAAAAAAAAATTTCTGTACCCAAGCGAGTACAATGGATCGAATGGACTTCTTCAGAGATCAAAACTGATACTTTCATTTTCATTCATACCTTTTTAATCACAATAATCGTGTTTTAGCAATTCCGTTATATCAATAAAAAATAACGAATTCAAACCAATTCCCCAAAAAATATGTATTACCCATACTCACCTTCAAGTCAAGGTAAAACTTCTCCAAATCGCTCAGCAACTTTTCGTACTTTTCGCGATCGTACAGCAAGAGGTAAGCCCGAAGTATGGTGTTGAACCATAAAACCAACATGTAAGAATTCCTTATTATGGAGACGATGCCTTCGCTGGTGCGGAACATATAGTAGAGCTGTGTGAAAACCAAAAATGTCGTCATCGACAGACAAACATAACGTCGCCAGGTGTGCTCATAGATCAGTGACCAAAAGCGTAAGATTCGCACACTCATATGGATCAGTTGAAGATCATCGAACATGTTGCTCACTTTGCTCTCTTCTTAGTTTAGGTAAGTGCTTAAAGTAGACGTACTAGGAACTAACTTCATTCTAGTCGGCTATTTGTTTTTATAGGAAAATGTGTAACGGTTGTTTGACCTTCAAGGGATAATTTGACTTCAAACAAATTGGTGAAAATTATCATTAATAAGATGGGCGCACTTCAATTAAATGATATGGCGATTTTCATGCAACACTGCGAGAAATGTTCTTAAGCTTTTCAAATTTGTGGGCTGCATACCCCTAACTGTGTTGATGTTCGTTGATATCATAATCACACTAAGAATACTGTAATTTGACCTATTCATCTTGCTTTCAATCTTACTTTCTTAGCGATCTTTAATAGTTACTATTAAATATACGGTATTCCAAGTATCCTTTGAAAGCCAACGATTTTCTCATTGTTTTGAATTCTTCTTCTTCTTGACTGGCGTAGACACCGCTTACGCGGTTATAGCCGAGTCCAAAACAGCGCGCCACGTATCCCTCCTTCTGGCAGTTTGGCGCCAATTGGTTATACCAAGCGAAGCCAGGTCCCTCTCCACCTGGTCCTTCCATCGGAGTGGAGGTCTCCCTCGTCCTCGGCTTCCACCAGCGGGTACTGCATCGAATACTTTCAGAGCTGGAGCACTTTCATCCATTCGAACAACATGACCTATCCAGCGTAGCCGCTGTTTTTTATTCGCTGAACTATGCCTATGTCGTCGAATAACACATACAGCTCATCGTTCCATCGTCTGCGGATGGAATCGAGGAGGATGGAGTCATATGTAGTTGTTCACGTAAGTGAGGAAAGTTTCTGACTGTCATTCACTTGGGAGTGGCCAGGAACGATTCTTTTACATGTGGCTCAAGCAGCTCACGACTTCCGGTCTTAGACCAAGTATCCTCTGGGTAGCCAACAGACATTCGTTTGGAGGCGAGCTAAAGTGAGAAGGCGAAACCCGCTTATGCGGTTGTGCGTAGGGTTTGGGACCCACCACATAAAAACACCCCCCAATGAAAACATTGTTTTGAATTGGCAAAGCAAAATTGTGTCTTACGTAAGAGAATATTTTTAGGTATGTGCATTTGCAAGAACAGAATACGCAATAGTGAAAAATTCAAAGTCATGCAATTTAATTCAGCAAATAAATGGTTATTTGGAAATTATTCTTGTTTAATATTTGTTACCCATAGTACCCAATTCAAACAGGGCTCACGCGTCAATACCCCCGCGACAGTCATTGTTTCAATGCACCCACGACCTTGAAGTCAAACATAGAATACTTAACAGGTGCTTCTTTATAGTATCCTATTCGGAAGTAGTATACTCCCTCGATAAACAAAACCGTTATTAATCTCACCTCATATACGAGTGCGTTAAAAAATAACGAGAATTACAAAATTTAAAATATTACGGGTGTGGAGAGTTCATTTGTTAAATTTTTATTTTATTATGTAAAATTTTCAGCTGGATTCATCGCCTATAGCAGCGGCTAAGGTTAGATGTATTTTTCTGAGATTAACGATTGTCGTCTTTTAAAAGCTCACATATCGTTGCTTGTTCCTATTTCCCAAAATAAAGAGAACCTTAAAGGGCCGTCGTTTTACAAAGATAGATGAAATCGCTGAAAGAGCTAAAGAATATCCCAGAAATCCAGTTTGAGTAGTTTTTCGAGGAGTGGAAGAAGCGTTGCCATAAGTGCCATAAGTGTATATTGAATGACGACTATTTTGTAGGCGACCACATCAATGCAGTCGAGTGAATAAATAATTTTTCAAAAAACGAAAATTCCCATTAATTTTTCGTACGACGCATAGACGATGATAATCGATACTACTATTATAAAGAGGAAAGATTTGTATGTATGTTTGTAATGAATGAAATCAAAAACTACTGTGCTGATTTCAAAAATTCTTTCACCATTGGAAAGCTACATTCATAGGCTATATTTATTGCTAGAATCTCAACTTTCTGGAAATAGTTCCCTGGCGAGGGTATCAAAAAGACTCCGTGATGGACAATCTTAATCTGAAACTGAAAATCATAAAAATATTAGAAATATACAAGCTCGCACTAGGCCGTCGAACTTTGAGCGTTCCCAACGCCTTCATAATCGGAGAGAGAGACAACGGACACAAAAGACTAGAAGTAGGAATCAAGTTTTAGCGCATTGCAAATAAAATATAATTTCATGTTCGAATTTTCCTCATTTTACTTTTTTTTTTAAATGAACCCATGCAAGAAACGGCAAAGTACATATGTACATATGTATGGGAGAGTGTGTATAAGTGTGTAAAAACTTATAACTTTTGAAATGTTTGTTTAAACCCGTGCGAAGCCGGAGTGGTCTGCTACTATAAGATAAGACGTTCAAAAGTATATACATAAGACGTGTATTGGGACATATGTTCCAAAAGAATATCGACTATCCAAATCTGATTGTGCTCAGCTCGTGATAGGAGAATAAATGTACTCTTCCTATATTTTAGTTAAAAAGTGGAAAAACATAAGATTCTGTTAAAAATTATAATTTGGCGACATACTTTTAAACTCCACTGTCTGTAGAATGAAAACTGAATAGGCAACCCAAAGAGGCGCACAAATCCAATTCCACTCGGTGAAAAACAATTTAGTGGCTCCGCATTGAGACATATTTACATACATACATAAATATTCCAATAGCGTTTGTAGGCATTTAGTTATTATGTACGCGTACTCGTACGTAGCACCAACGAAGAAAGTGCAAAGAAATGCAAGAATTTCTCTTCGAAGCCAAAAGAAGTGAGCGCAAGCGAAGAAAACTCCAGCAGATCAACTTGAAGCGGCCTGAAACACGCCATGGCATTGGCATTGCTGAAGAGACATTGGAAGCCAGCACAACACAACAGTGGCTGATGAGATGGAATTCCATGGCCTCGACAAACGGTTTCTTATTGTGTTGTGCTGTGCGCCACATCCAGAGGTTCAATGTTTAGGTCGCTCATATGAATAATTCAGTTGAGTGGCAGCTTTTGACGGAACTTGTTCTACTTTCTGCAATAAAAACGGAATTGTAAACGCTCAAGTGATTTCAGAAATTCAAGGAAAAGTGTTGAACAAACAACTACTAGAGAGGTGCAACCGACTTCAAGTAAAATAACTAAGTAAATAAATTAAAAAAAAAAAAACAAAATTGGAAAAGTTTTTGAAGTGCACATAACGGAGAATACGGAAATTTCGTGTAATGGATTATCGTTTACTGCTGGTAGGTTAATAAATTAAAACACATTTATGACAGGTGAAAAGTATTTTTTCATATTTTTTGTTGTTTTTGCGCGCTTAGAAGCGCAGTAACATAAATTGGAGCTTCCACTTGTCATACAGATTTGCTGGCAGGTGTTTGTATGTGTGTGTGTGTAATTGAGATTTCCCTTACATGTTCTAGTTGTTTGTCCCGTTTTCCGTAATTTAGCATAACAGCAACAATGCAATAAATGTGCAAGGTAATTAACTTTGCACTCTTTCTGCCTTTTCCACTTTCATGCGAGCAGAATATCTTGGCTGAAGTTCGTTGCTCAACTCTTTTGTTCTAAGTCGCTACCAACTCTTAGCAACCTCGAGTACTAGAGACAAGAAAATTGCTTATGAGGCTCGATGTTTGTACATATGGATGTGCATATGTGCTGCTGTTAGCTTCGACACTTGCTGCAGACGAGCATTTTGCTGTGAGTTCTTCTTCTTCGTGTGTTTTCTTTTCCATATTTCCATAGCGGTATGAAAGGCAAGTTCCGCTAGTCTTTGCCAAGCGTTAAATTTTGCATATTCAATAATTGCTAAAGTATTAAAATGATAAATAGCTTATAACTCTTGGCACAACTGAGAAAGAAGCGAGCTTAAACGCGCTTGAAAATTCAAAATGCAAATAGTAAAAAGCGAGTCAGATTCCCGTTATTTAGAAATGTACTCGTACGTATTTAGAACGATTCTTCACACATTGTTGCGTACGCACCGCTCATCTTAGTTATGTTTGACTCTGCTTTACCGATACACTAATATACATATTTAAGTCACTCAGCATGCCTGTGTACGTTTGTTTGTGTTGTTTAGTGGCACTGCTACACATACTCTTACATGCCCGAGATATGTAACGGGTGATTTTTTTGAGGTTAGGATTTTCATGCATTAGTATTTGACAGATCACGTGGGATTTCAGACATGGTGTCAAAGAGAAAGATGCTCAGTATGCTTTGACATTTCATCATGAATAGACTTACTAACGAGCAACGCTTGCAAATCATTGAATTTTATTACAAAAATCAGTGTTCGGTTCGAAATTTTTTTATCGACAAATTTTGTTCAGCGATGAGGCTCATTTCTGGTTGAATGGCTACGTAAATAAGCAAAATTGCCGCATTTGGGGTGAAGAGCAACCAGAAGCCGTTCAAGAACTGCCCATGCATCCCGAAAAATGCACTGTTTGGTGTGGTTTGTACGCTGGTGGAATCATTGGACCGTATTTTTTCAAAGATGCTGTTGGACGCAACGTTACGGTGAATGGCGATCGCTATCGTTCGATGCTAACAAACTTTTTGTTGCCAAAAATGGAAGAACTGAACTTGGTTGACATGTGGTTTCAACAAGATGGCGCTACATGCCACACAGCTCGCGATTCTATGGCCATTTTGAGGGAAAACTTCGGAGAACAATTCATCTCAAGAAATGGACCCGTAAGTTGGCCACCAAGATCATGCGATTTAACGCCTTTAGACTATTTTTTGTGGGGCTACGTCAAGTCTAAAGTCTACAGAAATAAGCCAGCAACTATTCCAGCTTTGGAAGACAACATTTCCGAAGAAATTCGGGCTATTCCGGCCGAAATGCTCGAAAAAGTTGCCCAAAATTGGACTTTCCGAATGGACCACCTAAGACGCAGCCGCGGTCAACATTTAAATGAAATTATCTTCAAAAAGTAAATGTCATGAACCAATCTAACGTTTCAAATAAAGAACCGATGAGATTTTGCAAACTTTATGCGTTTTTTTTACAAAAAAGTTATCAAGCTCTTAAAAAATCACCCTTTACATATGTATGTATGTATGAAAACAGAAATATTCGTAAGATTTTGTATGGAGATATTTGTATGAGCGCCACGTCTTTTTTGTCGTTGCTAAAAAGTCGGTCACGACATGCCGTTGCTTTCTTTTTGCGTATCTCCGACACCTTGGCAGCCGCACACACCGCTTCAACGGCATGAAAAAGTAAACAAATTAATTACGAAATAAACAGTGACTGTCATTCATTCATTATGGACTTTTTGGCAAGCGGTTAACCTTAGGCACACACACATACATACATAATTAAAGGTATGTCTTTAGCTAAGAACGGTTCACTAACTAAACCATGAAATTCATAACAGCGCTTCGCACCAGCTCCCGCTGTAACTCGTTCACTCAGGCGATTTATCTTAAAAACTTTCATTATTTTTTTATATTTTTTTTAATGAAATTTATTCGAATATCATCTATTCTATACTTAAACCCGTGTGTGTTCGCCGCTCTTGTAGCATTTACATTTCCATGTTAGTTCAGCGCCAGCATGCGGATGAATGTTGAGAAACAAGCAACAACAACAGCACAACAATAACAAAGCGTTCATGTATCAAGGTGCTAGTCACCGTGCTTTGCTTCAGCATGCCGCACCGTAGAATCAGCGTGTTGACGTCTGACCCAATTCCGCTGTTTTGGTATGCAAACCGAGAGCAACATAGTTCGCTTAATGCCGTTGAATCGCCCTGCCGCTCCACTCCACTCCATGCACTCCAATGACACAAATGGTGGCTGTGTCGCACGCATTAAGAATTAAAAGAAATTTTGATTTCCAAAAATCCCGTCATCTTCAACACAACAACAACAATAACAGTAAAACTAACTGTGTTGTTAGGAAATGAAAGGGAAGAAATCAGCTACAGTGTCTATGTAATTATGTGTAGCGTGAAGAAAGTAAAACAAATCAACTTGTAATCACTTGCTGGCCCATGCACTTGAAAGGTCAAAGCGGCCCACGAGCATTCTTTGTCAGCAGCTACTGTTTGTACACAGTAAAGTAGAGTTGTAAAGGGGAAGAGAGTTGGCTTTCAAGTGGTAGTTATTGAAACACTCGAGGGTCACTTTGGATTTCACTTACCCATTGAAAAATGTGAAAAAAAACAAAAATCTCTAATGGATTCTCGGTAATAAGCTAAAGTGAAATGAAAGTTTTCTTTTTGTATGTTTATATGTTTGTAGTCAAAAGTGCATTCCTTAAAAAAGCAGTTCAGCTGAAAAGTATTTTTGTTTTATCAAAAAGTTGTTTTTTGTTAATAATTGAATAACCTGCATTTTTCTGTGAAAATTATTTAAATCTTCTGAGCAATTTCTCTTAATTACTCTCGAATTTCATCAAAACTGTTTGTCTATAATTTTATTATTTTTTATAAACATTAATTATTATATCACTTCGTATATTCGATTTCGTAAATAATTAATTATCAACATTTTCCATTAATCATGTACGGTTCACAGCTTTAATTAGATGTAAACAAATCGGCTGTCAATGAAAGAAAAAGTTCATTTGAGTTAATGAATCTGCTGAAATCTGAAAATATCAAAAAGGCTGGCGGGATGTGAAAGTAAAAATTTCTAAAATAAATAAAAAATAAAAATTACATTTTTGTTGCATTTATTTTCGTTTACTACGAATACAGAGAGATCACAAAACCGTACAACAATAATAAAAAGAACAAAATGAATATATTATATAAATAAATAATTTTGGAAAGATGTGCGTAGTTCCTTCTTCAAAGTGAAGCAAAAAAGTGCAAGTAAAAATAATATAAATTTCTTGTTGCAACAAAAATGTAATTTCTATGCATTATTAGTCACATTTTAACTTTTTCACTTTGATCAAAAGTCACCAACATAATTGGCAATAACATACAACATAACAGTAGTGCTGTGAACTTCAGCAACTAAGCAACAGTTAATTTGAAATGAAATTATATACAAACAAACATACACACATACATATGTATGAAATCAGCCATAAATGTCATTTATCTCATAAAATAAACCGCCAACAATTAATTTTTGGCGAAAGTTAGTGTTTGTGTTTATTTTCGTTCGACAGACGCGACGACAATATCATGAGAAAAAAAACCAAAAAAAGTTCCATTGCAAAGCAGTTGCGAGTATTCGAGTCTTCACGAAACTGAACTCTTTAGATGACTTCAAACACTTTCATTGTCATTGTTACTGTGTTTTTACTTTTTATTTTTTCATTTTATTTTTTTTTGCTTTTTTTTTGCTTTTTTTTGTTTATTTTTTGTTACTTTCAACCTGACTACTGTTTTTGTTCTGCTCGAACGAGAGTGGTCTGAAGTGTAAGTGGAGTTGGAAGTAAAAGCGCATACCTTCATTAATGAAACCATTCATACATACTCCTACAAGCAATTATACAGATATATGTACATATATACAGTGGAACTTCCATAACTCGAACTTTTGAATTGGCAATAGCGTTTAGATATCAAATTTCATACAAATTTCCTTCCATATCTTTAACTCGAAGTTATCCTTAACTCGAACTCTTGAATTGGCAATAGAAGTCAAATTTCATAGAAATCTCCATAAAACCTTTTGTGAAGTAAATAACTAGAACTGTGTATAAATCTATATTTTAAAGCTTTTTGGAAAATTTTATTTTTTAATGAACAATTCTACAACTCGAAGTCTCTCTAACTCGAAGTTTTTTTGTGGATTATGGTGATTCGAGTTAGAGAAGTGTCCACTGTATTCACAAATATTTCACTTGTAGTCCAAAAGTAATTTTATTCCACTCAAGACCGTGAGTAATGTACCCAATAGTCGAACTTGGTCTTTCTATATCAATATTACAAACGCTGGAATTTTTAAATTAAAATTTTTAAAATAATATAGTAAATACATGTGTGTTTATATCGAAAATAGCTTAAGTCCATTTAATAAAAGCAAATTTATTTATGTTTGAAGAAGAATATTTGGATTTGTTGGCAATCTTCTCACTATAGCTAAAAGAATTATCGTTTGATCGTTAAAATCTTGCTTAAACTTAATGGTTCTTAAATAATACACTTAAACTCGAGTTTAACTCTCATAAAAACACTACACTGAATAATAAGTTCGCTTATATTCTTTACTTTGCAGAAAATTTTCTGCATCTCGCTAATCGCCGTTGACACTTCAGCGCAAACACCAAACGACTATGGCGAGGAACCGCCCGAGGGATACTATGCCTTTGTGGAATCGCCGAACTCTGTGCCGCCAAAAGTGCGTCCACCGCCCTACACGCACGTCAGTGTGGACTGCAAGAATGTAGGTGGCAATAAAAAGGCAGCTGTTTCGGTTAACAACATTTGCGGTGATCTCAACAAAGGACAAATTCCACAAAATCCAATGAGACAGAATGTACTCGGCGAACCGTATCCATTGTAAGTTTTTATTGCATAATATAGGCAAAGGTATTTGTCTGTAATATTGAAAATAAAATATCATTTTAATTGCAGTGAATTGATACGTAATCAGACGCTGAAGTTTTTATCAAAAACACTGCCGGTGCTTAAGGCCGACGATACTTTGCCCAAGGTGACACAAATTATACGCGACGAACCAGTCGATCCGGTTGAGAACAACAATATCGATCGTCATTATAATGCCCGTGCGAAACGCGCCACGCCCCCGCAGCCACAGAGCCAACCACGAAATGAGGGTCACGAATTCAGTTATTTCGATCCAGCTTTGGACGAAGAACAGCGTGCAAATAGTCGTGCAGCCGAAGAACGAAAACCACGCAAGTTTTGCGATGGCGGTGGAGTGTAAGTAAATCCCGAAATTAGTTGAATAACCTTAATAATGGTATTCACTTGCAGATTTTGTACTTTATACCGCGCCATCCAAGGTGATACCTCGGCCGCTCCACAAGCAACAGCAGAACGTCGTGAGGAAATCGGTCCCATACGTTATGAGGGTCCACCCACACCCTGTCCGGCCAAGGTTGAGTACGCCACACCGGTGTTTGCGAAAAACTATCAGGGCTTCTGGCGTTACGTGGTGCAAATACCGTACGAGGGCTATTTCACTCAAACCGTCGAGGTAACACGCTGCATACAAGCACGCTGCCATTACTTGGACGGCGGTTGTCTGTCCTCACCGCGTTGGGTGAGCCTACTGGTCGCTGAAATTTTCTACCCGAATGCAGAGGAGGCTGTGCCGACGACTTCAACGACCACGCAAGCACCATCCGTACAAGACTTCCAAGCTTACCAGCAATATCTGCAGAAACGAGCTGGTGTAGCCACCGCCTCCGATGGCACCAGTCCTAGCAGCGCCAATGTGCCCGAATACAATCAACATTGCGACGGTCACGATGAAACCGGTTGCTTCCAAGTGCGTCTGTACTACGATTGGTTCCTGATTCCCGGTTCCTGTAAGTGCTGGCGTCCCGACTACTTTGCCAAGTATGTGCGCAGAAAGTCTGTAGCAGATTTGTAAATCTCTCAGCAGAGACGATATACTTTTTATGGCAAAATACTTACGTATACGTTATCTGTTTGGAAAAAAAGAAATTCTGAAAATATCTTAAATTAGACTAACTTATGCTTCCTGCCTTCTAATTTAATTTGTAAGCAAAAATGCGATTCGTTGCATTTATCACTTAGTTTAATATTTAAAAAGCGATTGGTGAAGCTTTCATTCTAAAATTCCTTTCCATAACTATCTAGTTTACAAACTACAAAGTTTATATTTTCCAGATACTAGGAATTTTAAGAATTTTATCTTCGCAGCTACTAACTAGCACGTATTCAGTACATAAACACTGACTAATTAATTTAAGCTCTTACTTTAAACTTTATAAGCTAGTGCTATCGAGCACACAAAGTTCACAACGGTGGCCACAATTCACAACCGTTAAATGAACAGAATTCGGGATATTCTGATCTAAACTTGAGTATTTGAAAAAGTACACCATTTTAGTTGGACATTATTCTAAGCAGTAATTAAATACTAAAATATAAATATTAATTATTAAATAACTGTATCTTTATCTGATATTTTTATTAATCATAGAAATATAAACACGACTAGTATAAACCAAAACTGTGTTTCATTTTAAGTCGTGAACAATCGAGGTAAACTAATGGTCCCTAATAATGGTGGGTCCATAGACTTTGGTACTTTTTTGCACTCGTACATCTTCATAGATTTATGGTCCTCAGAACATTGACAACGGCGAGTACCGCAGACGATGGAACGATGAGCTGTACGAGCTATACGACGACATTGACATAGTTCAGCGAATGAAAAGACAGCGGCTACGCTGGCTAGGTCATGTTGTCCGAATGGACGAAAACACTCCAGCCCTGAAAGTGTTCGATGCAGTACCCGCCGGAGGAAGCCGAGGAAGGGGAAGGCCTCCACTCCGTTGGAGGGACCAGGTGGAGAGCGACCTGGTTACACTTGGGATCTCCAACTGGCGCCGAACTGCGAAGGAAAGAGACAAGTGGCACGCTCTCATCGATTCGGCTATAACCGGCTAAACGGTTCAACGCCAATCACATACATATGTACATCTTCATAGTGCGACTACATAGAGCTCTTTGTATGTTTCTTAATACCTTCAGAGAAGTTCGCTGTATCAGTATCTCAGTTGGTTGGTGTCATATAAATTTGTTACATATTTGGGCATTCAATTAGACTTCAGCCACCGCATTCGACAATTTCGCGGTCGGTGACTCGATTCCTTTTGGAAGGGAAGTGAAATCGAAGCGCGTTTAGATGCCGTATACGGTGACTCTTCTCCTTTTCCTCCAACCGTCAAAGATTAGTTTAACGACAACTTGGTCACAGGTCGGCTTTGGATGAGCACGCCAGGTGTAACGAAAAATACTTCCACGGAGAATAAAGCACCATGTTCCATGTTCTAGTCTTGACAGACTGCCAATTAAAGGTGCAAGAGACCGTCCGGTGTCGGGTGCCACGTTTACTTACTCTGGACAACAAGCTCAATCGTGAGACCTCAGCAGAGTTGGATACAGTTTTGGGCACAATTCGAAGATGTTTCTGGTTTGTTTCGTTTCCGTCGAGGTAGCATGGTTCCACCGGTACACACATGAAACAAGAGATACAGTGGACTTTACCCAAAAAACCTTCTTCAAAAAAGGTGGAGACTGTCTTATCGGCAGGAAAAGATCTTGAAATCGCTAGATGTGAGCTAGCTGTAGAAGGACTAAACAGTCACAAGACTTTATTATACCGAATTTGAATTTTGGTATTTGATTTCCGAAAAATAGCCTAAAGACAATATAGTTGAAGTTGACTAACAAATTGAGTTACTGCCTTCATATAAATACGCGCCCTTTTTGATCACAGGCGAATATGTAAAACGGGCTTGTGGAAACTAATTTCATACATCTTCGTGCATAAATAAATGTAATGTTGTAATTACTGTTATAAATAAAGCAACAAGTAGGCAGCAAAGCTTGCAAGTGCACTCAATATGTGCATGACAAGCAGCATTAAGGTAAATACTTGTATTAAGATTGTTCAAATAACTGTGAGGCATAGATGAGCAGCGTAGAGTAGAGCCCATGCACAATGCGCTTCGGTTCCCATTATATCTACAGTTGCACTGCAATATCACATTTTTGCACAACGCGCATAGTTCCCAGAGCGCTACTGCACCAGCTTGCACACGATGCGCAAGAGACAAAAAATATGTAAATATGCGCTGCGCGCTGCACGATACACGAATTATGATGTAAAGCCTATGCAGGAGTATGTGTGAGGAAGGAAAAAAACAAAACAAAATATAGCCACGATAACAACTAGGAAGAGGGAAAAAACTAGATACGCTTGCGCTCACAGGTAGCCGCAGCGCAAGCGACAGCCACAAGACCAACAATACCACGCAAATTGTAAGCAGAACTACTCAGTAACAAATTCCACCAGTGCAGCCGAGATGCGCGAGCAAACTGTGCGGTGAGCCGTGCAGACATGTACCAAGCCAGCTTGAAGCGCGTCGCTTTTATGGACGCGTGCGCGCGCATTTATTGCATGCCAACTGTGTTGTGGTGACGCACCGTCGTCTATCCGTCGTAGTCGGCCTTTACTGTCTGCCATTTTTTGTACATTTTTGACGTGATTTGCTTTATGGACTCCTTCCGCTGTTCTGCACAGCCAGCCAGCCAGCCAGTCAGACAGCCATCCAGCCAAGAAAGGTTTAAAAATAGATTAGGAAGCTAAGAACCTTTAAGGCGCGCTCACTGCGAGCGCCAATGGCACGGAGCCAGCCAGAGCCAACAACCAGTCTGCGCGGGCAAAGTGGCATAGCCAATAAAAGTAAATCGCACCAGTCGATACTCTGAGTTGGTTGTTTATGACGACGATGGCGGCGAGAGGCAGCATAGACAGAGCAGCAGCAGCAGCAGCGGCGTCGGCGGCGGCGGCGCGAACATCAACATTAACAAGTCTGGGCGAGTTCATAGCGCATAGTGAATTTTGACTGCTCGGCGCGAACGGATTGCATTCCATTGCAAATGTTGCGGTGCTCGTGAATTCTAATTGTAAACAAAAATTGCAAACAGTTTTTAGTTTTGAATTTTGAAAAGCATCACATGCACATCTGTGAAATATTATAAAGTTCCTTTTAAAAATTGTGCACGTGGATCTGTGGGACGCTTTATGTGGTACTCGTATTGTGCGCGCAACTTGTTACATAGTAGCTCGTAAGTGGCGACAAAACACAAAAAAGCGGTTTGACAAGACAAGTTCGTATCTTTAATCTTTTGTTTTGTTTTCATTTCAAATATGTACACACTTCTTCTCGGGTAGATTGTTTATGTGGCGATGATAACCAAGGCAACTCGCACGCTATTAAATTAATTGTTATAATAATTAATTATTGTATGAATTGAAAATCGGAATTATGTTCTGTCGTGAAAAAAGAATGTTTTCCCAGAAATTGGTTGCTGTGAAATTAGATGAGATGGATAACAGATTTATTTTTTACGGTTAACAGAGTTAATCTATATATGTGTCAGAGTCTAAAACTATATACTATACACTGTCTATAGAAATAATGCAATGCTGAAGGATTTATATATATATTTATTATAGTTTTGTCCACATAACGGCTGGTTGTAAGTCCTAAAGCTAAAAGAGTTAGATATAGGGTTATATGCATATATCAAAATGATCAGGGTGACGAGAAAAGTTCAAATCCGGATGTCTGTCTGTCCGTCCGTCTGTCCGTCCGTCCGTGCAAGCTGTAACTTGAGTAAAAATTGAGATATCTTGATGAAACTTGGAAGACGTAAGGGCGTAATCGGACCAGTGCCACGCCCACAAAATGCGAAAAACCGAAAACATATAAAGTGCTATAACTAAGCCATAAATAAAGCTATAAAATTTGGTATGAAGGATCGCACTATGAAGGGGCGTATGAGTATGTCATTTTTTTTGTACATATCTCGCAAACTACTAAAGCTATATTAAGGAAACTTTCTAGAGTCGTTTCTTTTAGGTCCTACCTTATACTGTCCAAAAATGAAGGAAATTGGATTATAAGCACGCGCACCTCCCATACATACAAAGGTTTTGTTAAAAACTACTAAAAATGCTTTAATTCAGTAAGGAAAAAGAACACAGAAGGCACAGAAGAGCTGCACTCAAAATGGTATACAAAAAATGGGCGTGGTTCCGCCCACTTATGGGTCAAAAACCATATCACCGAAACTACTCGACCAATTTCAATGAAATTCGGTTCATAATATCTTCCTAGCTTCCCAATGATATGTTGTGAAAATAGTCTAAATCGGTTCACAACCACGCCTACTTCCCATATACCAGAACTCTGAAGTCGGTCTGAATAGTTTACTTTACAATATGTAAAGTGAGCACTAGTGAAAACATCGGAACAGAACTTTGCAAAAATACTGCATTTATAGTGTGGCTGCCCATTTCTAAAAATCGCCGAAATCGGACCATAGGCCCCATATATCGAACATGAGGACCTCAGTACTTCTAACAAATTTTTTTACCGAAATTATAGTTAAGTTTCTTAGATATTTTGAGAGAATATGTTTTTTTAATAATATGTCTCCGTGCCAAAAATGAGTGAAATCGGGTCAATCTAATATTACATATATATGCCGAAAATGTGAGTCAAATTGATTGTTATATTAATAAATTTAAATAAATAAATTGCGAGAGTATAAAATGTTCGGTGACACCTGATCTTAGCCCTTCCTTACTGTTAATAATAGAAATACGCTCGTCGAGAGATACCAACTTCGGTCTTGAGGTTAAGGATACGGTTATTTTGAACAGTCAACGGTCAAGTATAAATACGAATATAAACAAGCCTATTCTAGGACTTACTTAAGCTGATGCAAATTTTGACTACACTCTTAGATTTTCGAATTAAAAACTGGACTTGTTTACTTCGTAAAGGAAAATCTGTAAATATTAACGACAGTTACATATACTTAAACTCCAAAATAGTCCAGGCATAATCTTGTTTTTTTATTAAAATAAAAGATATCTATGTAACACAGTTGAACTTCCCTAACTCGAATGGCTATAATCCAAAAAAAAACTTCGAATTAGAGAGACTTCCGAGTTACGGAAAATAATGTGTATGAAATTTTACTTTGTTTGAGTTATGGAGAACTTCGAGTTATAGAAGTTCGAGTTATGGAAGTTCAACTGTATACTTATCTTTGTAAATTTGCAAATTTATAAATTTTATTTGTGTTCCTCCTTCGCCGTAAAAGAATGATCCAGCTATGATGAATACACCGAATAATAGCAAACTCAATGTAATGAACACGAACAACTGTGTCTCGACATCGGGCAGCCCAATGGATGCATTGCCCAAACAGTTTGTTGCCTCAATGAAAACACTCTTCGACATATTGGACGACCAGCGCACAGGATTTGTGCGATTTTTAGACATTGAGAAAGGTTGGCAAGACGACGGCTGCAAGGGCTTACCACATGGTGTAATTGAGTCGCTTCGTAAGGTTACTCCCACAAGTGGTCTTTTGTCGTTTGATCGCTTCTGCGCTGGTTTAAAATTATGTCTGCTACGCAATCAAAGTACAGCGATGAGCAATGGATCTACAGGTGGTAATGATGTACCGGTTCATAATGTCGTCTCTCCAATAAAACCGCCCCGACCACCCTCTGCGCCACTTTTAGATCTTGATAGTAGTGGGCATGGCACTACAACATGGGTTGGGAACACTACAACTCATACTGTGCGTCCACATAAAATTGTCACTGCACATCGGGCACTCAGTTTGCCACAGCTAAGTCCAGACTGTGAATTGGAAGCGGAATTGCGAAGCACCGATGTTGGTGTTTACAATTCACCACCACCGCCACCGAAACCGCCACGCGCATCCGCTAATACACAGATTGGTGTCTCAAGCTCGACGGTTACACCGCTGGACAAGGCGGAGATACGACATGCTTTACAAAATTGGCAAATGGGTATACTCCTGAACGAAATGGGGACAAATGAGAAACGTAATGCGGGATATATGTACAATCAATTTCCATATCGAGGTTGTGCCGATGGTGGGTCCTCATCTACAACGGATAGCGTTACGGGAAATGTCGGAACCCTACATCCAAAGAAGGGCAATTCAAAACGAAGAGAACCCCGCCGCCATACACTGCAGAATGGCATTGACTATAATATGCTGAAACGCTTAAAACAATTCGAAGAGGAACGCGAAGTATTGTTAACGGGTTTGGATGCGGTGGAGAAGGCGCGTGACTGGTACCTCCAACAAGTAAACAACGTCCAGGAAAAGATTAAATATTTGGGACGAATGGGACACGTTGTGAGTAACTTCATAGTCGAAAACACACATTATTTTATTCGATTAATGTTTATATATATACTTTCGCAGGAACAATGGTCGGAAGTACAGCAGGAACGTCTAGAATTCCAACGTGCTCGTATATATGAAGTGAATCGAAGTTTAACAGCACTTGCCGATTGCTGGGAACGTGGGGGATTCCCCTTGCATTTTAACCTTGCTATTAGGCCTCCAGGTAAAACAACGAGTCAACGAAATGTTAATAGTGGAGGACTATTTCAACCAGTAGATCGCCTGCGTCAACAAAATCATAGCCTTACTAATGATGTTAACTTAAAAAGTGATCGAATAGCATTGCTAGAGCGTGAAAAACAATCGCTGATGCGGGAATTGTACGAATTAAGGCAAAGGGTTGGTTTAGTTGGCAGAGGTTCCGGATTTGCTTCTGTTCTAGGTCAGTCGTCACCTTCATCCTCTGGAGGGCTGGGAGAGGCGGATGTGGTTTTTTAACTTAAAAATAATTTAACTTATTTTGATCTAAATTATATTGATCATATTAATAAAGAATTGGTCATACGCATATAATGTACATACACACATGACATAAAAAGTTCGCTCATTTTAAACTTGATTATTACTTGCAGCATAAGTTGTATTAAATCACTTCATTATTTATTACATATAACAGAACTATGGTTATTGAGGGTTAGGGAACCGTCTCATATACTTGTTGAGTTGTTTGTAATTGAGGTTTTTGCCAGGTGTTATTATTCCCTGGTTTACGGTTTTCTTTGCTTCGAACTTGGAATCCGCATAGAATTTATAGCATTTTTGGAATTGTTGGATTTCCTTATTGCAGTACTTCTCCACGAACTCATTATCTTTGAGGCACGCGAAGAGGACACCCATCTCCTGTAAACATGCTACATCAGATGACGAATCTGCCTTGCCGCTCACTCTATTTTTTAACCGCAAAGGCAGAATTTCCTGAAATGGTACTGTGTGTTCTTTCTGGGGCGCACGAGCGTCACGATTTTTATAAGCGAAAACAGCGGTCGGCACACGCATTTCGAAAACCTAAAACAACAAACAATAAAAATTGTGTTGGTTAAAAAGATAAGTATCCAAACTACATTCAGAAAAGTGCAGTTTTATGTTTAAATTTATCAAATATATACCTTTCTGTATTTATTATATCTGCATGTAGTGTTTTGTAGGTGATTAAGTTTCAATTTATATTTTTTGGTTACATGAACACAACAATGCTGCCAAGGCGATGTTGAAAACAGCTGACATCTGCTAAATACAGTGAAGTAAAATAAAAAAGTTGTAAGTTATGCTGAGTTACTTCACAATTACGGTTAATACCATAATTTTCTAATATTGTAAAACATTTATTGTGATTGTGTTATAGATAAAGAAGCAAACATCCTAGTTATACATACAAATACATATATATATGTATTTTCAAAGTAATTAAACAATTTTTAACAAATTTAATTTTCCAGGTTAATTTTGTTTTTATAATATTTCTTTCCATTTCTTCTGCTCGATTTTTTTGCAAATCAAATTGTTCTCAAGTGCTTATGTTAGAATTTATATGTATGATTTTATTTTTCTTCGAAATACAGAACAGAAAGAATAGAAAATGCGTAATAACATTTACTACCTCCACTGTGTTTTAGGTGCTGCCAAAACCATACACTATTTAAGATATGGCAGAACTGCATTCATTCAATAAAACAGACTTGAATGGTTTGACATTACTACGAAAGCGTAGCTTTAAACATATTTGTTTTCATTCTACAGTTATGAAAAGTTCGGAAAAATAGTGTAAATATTGAGAAAATAATACATAATTAAAAGCGGATATCAATTTAACATGATGAGTAGCGAAACTACAATACCACGACAAATTTCACCTATACCAGATGCTTCCCAGATGGAAGTCGGTTCATCTTCTTCCGTGGCAGCAGCGTCGTGTGCTTCACCGGAATCTAGCACCGCAGCTTCAACGGAAAGTGTAACTACCGGTAATACCAATAACAAACGACAATTAGCGCGATTCCATCCATATCATGGCGCCAACATTATTTTATGTGAAGACAATACGGTTGCTTATCGCAAAACAAGTTTTGCCGATGCAGTTACGTTTTCAGAGAAACCACTACAACCGGGCGAAATTTTTCTTGTGGAAATTGAGAAAAATGAACGTGGCTGGTCTGGTCATATAAGATTAGGTTTGACACAATTGCTCCCCGATGTGATCGGATCAATGTCGGAAGGTTTGCCACAGTTTGCTTTACCTGATTTGGCTAACTTAGGAACTAGTTGGATTTATCCCGTTTCAAAATTTGAATCTCATTACTTATCTTATCGAAATGGTGCAGGCGGTGGTGTCATCGAAACAAATTCGGTGTTTCAGAATGCTACGGAGCCTGTGTCTGTCATTGAAACGGAGTCAAAATCTCGGAGTAAGAATTGCTATTAAATAAGTATGTAGAAAATGGGAAAATGTTAAATATTTACATCTCTATTAGGTAATATATTGGGAGATTCTATTTATGTGCGCACTTCGCGTGGCATGGTTCCAAAACGATTACTGCGCCCAACTGTTGATAATGGCGATGGTAATACAGGTATTTTGCTGACTGACAAGGGGTCACGTATAGGCGTTGTATATGTGCCTACTGAAGCTGATAAAGATAAGGGAGAGATGCACTTTATTATAAATGGAGTTGATCAGGGTCCATGCACAAAGGAAATACCTATGGACAAATCGCCCCTTCATGTAGTCATTGATGTTTATGGCACAACGAAACAAATTCGAATTATACAACTTTACGGAAGTAAGCATATATATTTTTCAAAGAGATTTAGTATATAAAACTAATACTTTTTTTTCTATTAATTTCATTTTACTTTTCAGTTGTGTCCCTTCAAAACGCTTGTCGAGATGCAATTCTATTGCACACAAAACGACAAAATATAGAAAAGTTGCCGCTGCCGGAACGACTCAAAAACTTTCTTCGCCGCAATGACTAGATCCTAAATAGCATATTTCGTTTTAAAATATTATCTAAAACGACAAATGAAAATAGGATGAGGACAGTGTGAAGTGTTGTTAAAAAGCTTTTTGTTACGCCAGTCTTCAAGTGTTATGTAAGAATTATTCTCACAAATTAGAAATGTAGAAGATTGGTATATTTTACTGGGATCGCTCTCAAATTCATGTATTTTTTGGTGTGTTGCGAGATTGAGGTGTGAAGATAGGAAGGATGTTGAACATATTGAAAGTTTTGTTTGTTGTTACCAATGATGTGACCTAAACCTATAAAATCCGCCCATATATAAAATGGGCTTAGTTTTAAGGAAAAATATTAACCTACAAGAATATTTATACACAATTATTAATTATCAGTGTAGTAGTTTACGCAATTCTAAGTATTTGTTTAAAGTAAATAAATAATATTAAACTATTTCTTTTCTTTACATAACATATTGTTATTTGCGAACTTTTGAAAGGCAACTTTGCATACATAAAAATATCGCATTCTCTCGCAAACGAATACAAATTATCGCGAACGTTTATTACAATTATATTTTGCTGATTTGTAGGACAGCACGTTACATATATGCATATATATATATAATATTTGTTTTCCATTACACAAACAATCGTACTCACATATATATGAATTTATTTTATATATCAAAATATGGCAAAAAAATCAATCACAATGTATTAATTAAAAGGTAACTTTTTAATTTTTGAGTAAAATCATATATATTTATAAGACATCGCCCTGTATTTATATTTTTAAATTAATTTAATTTCTTTTATTGCGTTCAAATAAAGAGCATTTGACGAATCAAAAGACCAACCGGAAGAGGAAAAAGTTTCATATTATTTTTCAAAATATAAATTATCCCCTTCACATAAAAAATAATTCATAATTCAGTGCATTAAACTATATTTGTCAAATCGTTGTATGTTCTTTCAACAGCATAATACATTCCTCAAATAGGTTATATTTGGTAAGCAACGACACTGAGGTGAATAAGAAACAACGGTCATCAGCATTAACATTTTACAATTTATTGTACAAATAGTAATTTGTTATTTTAAATCTAATCTTTTGTTAGGTTAAGAAACGCTTTTGAGTTTTGAAACATCTAATGAATAATAATTAAAGTGATATAATAGCAAAAACATTAACTACTTTTGTTTTGTACGATTGTTAGCTAAAATTTCTTTAAATATTTTCTTTAATTCATCAGCACCATCTTGATTGGTTTTCTGGTAATTTGGTAGTTCTGACAAACGTTTCAACCAAGCCAACAATTTTGGAAATTTGAACTCATCAATTGGGGCGACATCGTCAACGGAAGTTATTGTTGCAACACAACAAAGGTCGGCAATTGTCAAATCCTCGCCACATACATAGGGGTGTTCTTTTAACATTTCCTCCATGATTTCGTATGTTTTTTGAATATAGGCGATTTTATCCATAGAGCAATCGGTTGAACCGTAATATAAAATCGGTTCGTAGAGAAAACGCAAACGTGCAAATAAATGTCCAGAATCGAAGTGAAGGCGTGCATTCACTTGTGCACGTTTTACCAGATCCTTTGGATACAATTTGTCATCTTCTCCATACTTATCCACCAAGTAACCACAAATGGCATGCGAATCATATACCACGTTTTCTTCGTCAATCAGAGTGGGAATGGTATGTTGTGGGTTCATTTTAATGAAATCGTCCGTTAGATGTTCGCCTTTTAGTAGGTTTATTGGGCTATTGAAACAAAAGTTATTGTTTTAATTAATAAACGAACATGTTTTATTAAATTTATTCCTCTTAATGCTTACCGCAACTCCAAATCAAGGCCCAGTAAATTTGCTGTCAATAAAACAGCACGCGATGGCGGGCTAAGTGTAGCATAGTACAAAACTGGTTTTGCCATCGTTAATTTTCTAAAAAAAATAAATAATTGTATTAAATTAAATAACAATACTAATGATATTAATACATCAATATTACGCTATTTACGAATAATAGATACATATTTAGTAATAAAAAATAAATAAAATTACGAATTCGACGACTTACTTAAATTTGTAACGGATGACCGTTATTAAGGTGTACATATATGAGATCAACCGCACACTAACTCATTATTTAACTACATTTAAAACAATGTGAAACAGTCAATTTAAAACAAATTGAACATTTGAAAGCTCTCGTGCATGCAAACTTTTTATATGTAACCACGAATGTAAACATATTAGAATACAATCATATAAATACATATATACATATGTATATGTAGTCATATTACACCTATGATAAACAGTGAGGTATGTGTGCACGAGTATATTCATTTTACAATGGAATAAATACTATAATTTCGCACAAAGCATTTACTTTGGCTGACATATCGTTCTTCCTAAACATTCAAACATTCAGGTGAACTACAGATAAAAATATTATATATATCAAGTTGGAGCAATCAAATGCATAACTAATCTCCCATCAAATTATAGCAATGCACATTTCCTTGTGTTTCCTAAGTCCATTTTAGTCACCTATTCATTTCACTTTGTTCTACAATAATCAACCGAATTCAAAGAGTGAAAGAACAACAAAAAACGGTGGAAAATTTTGATTAATTAATAGTTTAAGTACTTACTCTCTGCTTGAACAAATCACTGAGCTAACTACGTTTTGTGATGATCTTCACCAAATGAGCGCACTGAAGAGACTGAACTTCCATAAACTCAGTTGTCTGTTTTTCTGTTACGGCTAAACCCAGACATATAAAGTAATATCGCTGAGAGTGATCAAAATATTATTACTGATATACATTCATTCAAATAACATACAGATGCATATATGCGAATAGGTGCTGATAGAAACTCAACCGGCGTAGAACGTTAACGTTATGTCATCGAAAACAAAAAACAATAATAATAATAAAAGCTTTGTACCATTAATATTAGATTTATATTATTAAAGTGTCATTCTTATGTATAGAAATATATAATAATTGCAATAGTATTTATTATCTCCTCCCAATTGTTATCACTGAACTTATAAATATAAAATACACACTTTGTTGTTATATGAAATTTTAATTGGTTTATTTGTATAGTTATGTTGTTCAACAAAAAAAGTATGCAAAATTTTTGAACAGAATGAAAAATAATATTCGTCTTATATAATATTCTTATTTTACTTAATAATTACGTGTATAGGGTTTCGGACATACAAACACTTTCCGTTAGGCTCTTTCATGGACTATCAATTTTTTAGAGCTTACAATGTCATTTGTTTGCTTGCACAATACTATATATTGTTTAGAGTATTCATCAATCGGCCTGAGATATGTTTTGCGCCGCACTAATTAAGGTATCGTGGATATCTTTAGCTGATTGCACATGTACGCGCACAATGTTGAGATAAGTAGAGTATGTCATAGGGCCACCCGAATTGTCTTGCATGTATGGTTCCATACGAGCTGGCGTCACTGCACTCGGCAAATAGTGTTGCGCAGATGATAACTGTTGCATACATTGAATAGCTGTTTTTAAATGTAACTCGATTTGATCGCAATAAGCATAAAAGTCTTCGAGATGTTTTTCAAATCGTCCAGCATGCGATGCTGTGTCGCGTTTAAGATTATCTGCTAAATTGTGTTCTTGCAATGAAAAGGCTCCAGTACGTAAAGTAAGAAAAAGCGACTCGCGTAAAGGTGAGAGTAAACTCTTGACCTTTAGGATATTATCCATTTTTTCAGCTTGCTGTTGTTGTTGCTGCTGCTGCTGTTGCTGTTGTTGTGCAGCATTCGAGACTTGCGCTTGCATTTGACCCTGCATCTGTTGCTGGGGAGAGGCTTGCATCATGGAAACTGGCGAAACCCCAGGCTGCATCATTTGATTTGGCCCACCGACTTGTGAAATATTCATCTGCTGCATGTTGTGCATATTCATGTTGGGATTCATAGTTTGCTTTACAAATTGTCTCCCTTTAAATAAAATATTATATTCTATTGTTACGACTCGTCCACAAACTTTATTAATTGTATACAATGTTGATTATCATCTGTTTTGTGAATTTGTTATACTAAGGATGGAAGAATAAATCAAGAGTGTAATAAAAATGTAACCGATTTTTTATCGGTTATCGATTTAGTATTTTCCGTTGTACATACTGCGTATAAAAAGGAGTTCAAAGTTAAATGAACGAATTTTAAAGATAAATTATATATTTTTTGCTGGGAATTTCGTATTCACTCTCATTTTTCAATTAAACAGTTGTGTTCATGTTGATTTCTTCAAACACATCATGCGATACAGAAGTTCTAAAATTTGTTTCGCTGTTTATTGCTTACCTTTTAAAATAATTGGCTGTGCAGACATGTTATTATGTTCTCGATTGATTGTTTTGGTTTTGTAGCGCGATTTGAATTTGTGTGTGGTTGAAATATATTTAATAATTTGGTACAATTATATTATAATTAATAAATTTGAAAGTACTAAACTTAAATGGGTGACTTTCTTCAGTCAGAACTAGAAAAGGCTCAGCAATGCCTCTTGGAAACTTATGAATTGGCTGCATCTTATGGGGATAATGGTAATTCCATCTGTTTAGTTGCCGAAAAAATGTAAATTGTATCTAATAATGTAGTACTTTATAGAGGAAAAGGATACAAGCAAATATTTGCAGTTGATGGAGGAAATATGTCAAATTAGAGAAGTCGCAATTCGTAACGAAGACGCTTTGAAAGTGGCCATGGAAGAACGCAGCGTCGCAGCTTTTGAGTCGGCTTTTCGGGGGGCAGTAAATCGAGCTGAGAAAAAATTTCAAGCTAAAAAAACTCGAGAATATAAAGAATTTGCTAATCGTTTGGAGGAAGCATCCAGAAGTGCCAGTAGTGATACTTTACCATCAAACAAAACTAAAGACGGCGCTTTAGTAGAAATGGACATGCAAGTGAACATATACGATCCCATAACAAAAAAACGAATGGTAGATCCTGTGAAAAATACAATCTGTGGACATATATATGAGATGAAGAGTATACAAGACGCAATACAAATTAAACCAAGACTTCGGTATAAAATATAATCCGTTTACGATATGATATATACGAACCAAACTTTTTTTTTATATTTCAGCTGCCCTGTTGCTGGCTGTGGAAATAATCAGTATATCAACATGTCGCATTTAAAACCGGACAATGGACTAAAATTACATCTACAACGTATAGCTGAGGGTGAAAACAACAACGATAGCGACGACTAATTCACTTGTTGTTATTGCCAAATAGATTAAGAAAAAACATCTTCAGAAATTCGTTCGTGTTTGTTGTATTTTTCCACATAAATAAAATAAAAATTACACTTCTATACTTAAAGAAGACGGAGACGACAATTTGGCGCACCACATTGACAGTATAATACTTTTCCGGGCACAACGCCAACTTCATAATTATAATTCCAAGTTAGTTCCGTACCAGCCCGAATATTAGTGGAGGAGAAGAATGCTACCCAAGGGAATCTCAAATCATGGGTATCGACAAAAACGTTTTGAACGAAAAGATTGGGGGAACATGAGTGCTGTAAATAGAGCATAGGTCACATCAAGTGTCTTCAATAAGTTTGATGAAATTGTAGTTACATTAAAATAGCGTCCAAGATTTCCTATGGTTTTTGCATCCATTACATAACAGGCCTCATCCTTTCCAAATAGGGCTCGTATAGATCTAAAATGATTTCATATTGTAATATTAGCGCATATAATTAGCCTAATAAAATATATTAAAGCTAAAATCTTACGATTCTCGTGTGGAGTCTTCATTCATGTCCGCGTTGGGATTAAAATTAATTACTTGACGTTCCTGTGAATCTTCGTCCGTGTTTTGAGTTGAACTGCTGCGTGTGAGTTTTTGTGCCTTATTTTTGGCACGTGTTAAAAACGACTTACTTGGTGTGAACTCGTCATCGTCTTCTGGATCTGGTGCATATGTATCCTAATAATATATGCATACAAAATAGTGACGTTTGATGAGCAAACATTATTATGTTTATATACAAACCTCCTCTTCCTCGATCTCTGGCGGTTCAACATCCGATTCGTACCCTTCTTTTATTTGTTCCGCTACCTCTATATAATCTAATTCTGCGAAATATTCGTCACCAGCATCTAGACCGCCCTGTCGAAATTAACATTGATAAAATTTTTCTATATTCTAGGTGTTTAAGCAGGTTATCTTACTTCATTTGCTTTTGCTTCCGTTAGCAAGTGACCAGCATATATGCACACAAAGCTGCCTCTGGGTACATCGTTTATACAACGTAAGCCCCAACCACGGTTTGATGTTTTGAATACTTGTAGTTTCATAGCTAAAGATTGCTGTGCTACACGGTTTAAGCAATTTGCTTTGCATTTACACCTAAATAGAATTAGAATACATAAATATGACTTTGTGACTTTTCATGTGTAAAGAAATAAGAGAGTACTGACCTTGAGTTACATTCGTAGATTCCTGTTGGAACGTGCTCATATAAGCGCTTATATTGATAACCGATTTCTGCCACTGGCGTATTTGGGTTGCCATACTTGGCACCCGCATAAGTGAGCTGCCAACACGAACATTTTTCTTTATCCTGCAAATAGAATAGTTTAACGATTAATTTCTTATGAATTACAGCCTAATTTCATTTAGCTACCCACCGAACAGTCTCCGTCGCAATCACAACCAACCAAAAATTCAGGATCAAGATTGAGATTGACACCATCCGTCGGTATACGTTGGGCGGCGTATTTACACTCCGGCGGCAATGTATTATCGTAGTAATTCACTAAGGGTATTGCCATTTTTTCCTGGCCCAAAGATATATCGCGCTTCTGCACAATAGCCGATTCGATTACATATTCGGCCAAACAGCTGGTCTCATGGTGGAAGTCGAAATTATCAACGTTAAGTGCGTTATCTGTTGCACGGAGGTAACGACGCACCTCCTCCATGTTACGCATGATTTTACCACACGGTCCACGGTAGGACACTATTTTTTTGTTCTTTAAACGCATTATAGGTCGCTCCCAACCAGAGAGCAATGGCTTGGACAATGGGCTGTATGCGCTAAGATTATGCGGAATTTTGAATAAACACGATGAGGAACATTTATGTGGGCGATATGTTAATGGTGGCAAATCTCGTTTAGCCGTATAGTAGACAACCTAAAAACAGAAATCATAGAATATGATTGTGCCACATATACAACAGTGCAGCTTACTTTTCCTTTCGGCTTGTTTTCATCCTCAAGATAGATCGTGGAGTTGTTTAAATGGCGCACTGTTGGTAATGACGACGTATGAGATGGCGTATTACTTGATGTTGTTGATTCTGTTGATAAGCGGCTTACACTCTTTTTAGCAACAGCACGTGGCTCGGTGCTCGACACACGTTCACGTTCGCGCTCCTTTACTTGCTCCTGTTGCGCTGTAGTTGCCTCCTCATCAGCAGTGTAACGTATAAATGGTTCAGTGCGCTAATACAAAAACTCATTAAGCATTAAACAGTCTGCGAAGCGTTGCAAAATCACAGCAATATAATTACCCTGGCCAGTCGTGGTAAAGGAAGCGTATCCTTTTGTAAAGTTTTCTGGTACTCCTTAAAAACTGGTCCCAAACGTAGTGATCCTCTATAGATCCACTCCGTATGACTTTTCGGTCCCTCAAATTGCATTTGTATTAAGCTGCAATCAATGTCTACAACTCGTGCATAAATCCACTTGCCATTTGACTCTGTGGTCATACTTTGTCCTTTCTGTGTCTGTACCATCGGCCGGTTGATTGAGTATTGCGTAAGGTATTTTTGAATAAACTCACGAGATGCCGGATGTACGTCCTCCCACACATATTCAGAAACATTACACACCAAACGAACATCTTTGTGCGAAACATATTGGGTGTAACCATCATCGTAGAATATTAAATATCTGAAAAAAATAAATTTTAAATCCATAAATAATAAACATAAATATTTGCAGAAAATACCGATATTTGTTGTTCGGCTTTAAAGGTTCCGCAATAATTCCTGGATAAAAAGCACTCTGTATCATCATCTTTTCTTTGCCACGAGACAAGGAAGTGGCATCGAAGTAAGCAATTACACGAGATCCTTCAGAGCAAAAAGTTAAGTCGCAAGAGTTTACGAGTATATTGTGTAATATTTACCTATTGGAAGACGGACTTTGGGGGGATCGTAGTAGGCTAAATGCTTCGCCGATACAGTTTTCACCATCTGATAGTGCAGTTTTAAAAATTTAACTTTATAATTCGGCACCTTTGAATGTGATCCCAAAAGTGAGCTTGATTCCACTTGCTCAATCACTTTACAGGGCACCCAACTGGCTATTGCCTTATTCTTTACCGCATAATAAACTTGGTTAATTTCGATAGGCAGACGTAATACTTCCCCCATTGGCGGGCAAGGCTAAGAAACAAGCATAAATATTAAATCTAGTCAGAACTAAATAGAATAAATTACAACTTACTGTGACTTCAGGGAATGTATATGGTAAGTTAGTATTCAAATCCAATGGTTGGAATTGACGCAATCTTATTTTCGGACATTGGTAAAGTGTGCTGTACATCTGATCGGCCTTTTTCTGTAATGACCGGAGTAATTCATCATTTAGGTTAGACTCCTCTTCCAGTCTACGAGCACGTGTCTCCAAAATTGTCTTCGACCAAGTTAACTGATTTTGTATTTCCAAATTTTCAAGCACTTTTTTAATTGAGCTTTCAAGTTCGGCTTCTATTAGATCTAAATTCGCTTGGGAAAATGATCCTTTTGCTAAATACAAAATAAATTGCATTGAATTATTTGTTTATTGCAATTCAATTTATATTTCATTACTTTTTACACACCTGTTTGAATTTCTTGCGTTGTAGACGTTTCTTCATCATCGTCACTGCTATCTGTAATTTCCACAAACTCAGGGCCTTGAATATTAATACTTTTTAAAAGTAAAGGCTGTTTAGCTTTTAATAAACCACAGTACTCCTATAAAATATTTTAACGTAATTTAATATTTTTCCCACAAACAAACAATTTACTTACCTCGTATGTATCAAGCGCACAGTCATAACATTCTGCGCACACATATTGCTTTTGACTTCGTCTCTTCTTTACTTTAAAGTGGCTCAAAGCGAATTGGGGTACTATGAAAAACTGTTTGTGGTTTCGAGGACAATCGTGATTGATACACTCCTGATTGTAAAATACTTCAATCTGTTCTATATCGGCTGATTTTCGTGCCTCTGGTGGTAATTCAGTTTCCTTTAACAAATCTGGTTCTGCGACTGATTCTTTATTTAATGTGTTCTCTACACTTGTGGTCTCTTCAACGTTATCTTTAAGGACCCTGTTATCACTATTTTTGTGAGGTAATGCATCAACATCTTTTTTAAGTGTAGGCGGAGTGGATTTCTCATCAATTACTTTTTCTTTCTGTGTCTCTTCTTGCGGATTTTCATCTTCATCATCATCGTCTATTTCGATTACAGGAATATAAGAAGCACTTCTTGTTTCCGTTATTTCCACATCTGGATCGTCATCAATTTTTGCTTCTTCATTGTCATCATCTATTTCAATGATATTTCCAGGTATACACTGGTTGTGATCAATCGACAAATTTTCATTTTGGTTTGAGTGACTGTTGCTCTTATCTATAGTTGCCTCATTAGATCCAATTGCGGCTGCTGGCTGAACGTCTCCCTCTTTAAATTCATTTTCGACTCTCTTTTCATGTTCGGAGTTATTAACTTCGTAAGAAGTTAAAGGGACTTCTACGTTTGTTTCATTAGGCGAAGGAGGTTTTTCGTCAATTACAAGTGGTGATTCTTGACTATCCTCGTTATCTTCAAGCACAGCATTGGGACTACCAGATATTGGTAAACTATGAGTGTCTACTTCCATAGGTTCCATTCGATCATCACACTTTTCTTTAAACGATTCACTTAATGAAGCTTCTAATACTTTTTCTGAATCTAACTGTTTATCGTTTGTTTCCATAGAAGGTGAAATGCCAATTAAATGATCAGCTACCCTATTTTCTTTTTCCACACGAACAATTTCATTATTTTTTGATGCTCCATCTGTTTCTTCCGTTATTTCTGTTACATCCATATCTCCACCCTTCTCAGAACAAGTAGTAGCATGTTCGCTTGATCCTTCTATTTCCAATTTTTGTATGTTTTGGTCTTGTGTATTATATTCTATAGCTTTATCACTTACTCCTTTACTAAGATCGTTAATATTTTCAATTGTGCTACACTCAGTTTTATGAATGATTTCGTCCATTTCCACATGTAGGTTCACTTTTTCAACATTTTTTTCAATGACTATTTTATTTTCAGTCACATCTCCTAATAGGGCATCATTTATTCCAGATTTTCCAAGTTCTGGTTCTCTATATTCAGACATTTTTAACGTCTATTTGTGGTTTTAATTTGAGTATTTCACTTTTGAAATATTTTTAAATTGTATTATTAGCAAAACCAAGTTCAGGGAAAAATAAAAGCGGTATAAACAAATGTTATCAAAGCGTTGCCACATAACTCCGTAGTAAAGGTAGCTAAAGTGTTATAAACACCGTCAAAAATGGAAAGCAATTTTGCAAGAGTACAGAATTAAATTGATTTTAGTGCCTATATTGCATATGAAATATACTTTATATTAGGTTTTTATAAAAATCTAATATTAGTATAAAAATATTGTAACGAAAATGGCACCAGAACAAACTAGAATTGACAATCGAAATCGATAACTTGCCAGATCTATCTAGACATCGATATTCGTAGTTGCCAGAATGTTCGAGTGACGATAACATGCTAGCAATCGACTATATAAGGGCTGCCGGGCTGGCAGCAACAGACAGTTCTGATAAGAGAGTTGTCGAGTGAGGACAATTCTAAGGAGAGAGTTGTCGAGCAAAGTGTAAACAAGTTATAAGTTAGAGTTATAAAGTAGAGTATTTAGTACTAAAGTGTTAAGTTATAAGGAATTAGAAATAAAGATTAGTGTATAGCCATTAAACTGTGACTTTTATTTGACAATCCAGTGATCGAACTCAGGGTAGAGTTTTAGAGTAAACGACAGATTTTGGAAATCCGTTACAATTGGTGTCAGAAGTGGGATTGACAAATAAAACAACGTCGGAGATAATGGCTAAGTTAAACGAATTAAGGATACCACAACTCAAAAAGGAGTTGGAACAACGAGGGTTAGCAACGAATGGGTTGAAAGCTGAGTTACAAGCCCGGCTGCGAGAGGCCATGGAGGAAGAAAACATCAACGTTGACGAATATGTTTTCGATTCGGTGTTGGAGGAATCAACAACGAAGATAGAAAAGAAGGAAGAAACCCAATGTTCATCAAAGAATACGGACATAAGAACAATGTTAGCAAAAATTTTGGTTCAGCAAGCCCAGATGAAATCGCAAATAATAACTCAAATGTCCTTAAAAATATCAGAGCTGTCAACACAAATGTCAGCACAGCTGAAAGGACGGGATGCACGTATATCACAGGAAACCTCACAAATAGCAGAAGTGTCAACACAGTCAGAGGTGAATGATGTATCCTTCCAATTGAAAGAGCAGGAGGAACTTGAGTCAATGGATGCGACTTCAAATAGAACAGTCATATTAAAACAGCTGGAAGAGCATGGGGAGAATATGTCCACATATTTGGAAGCAAATGAGACTTGTATGTCAAGACTTTGGAAGCGCATGGAGAGATTTTGTTAACACAACTGGAAGTGAATGGGATATCCTCACAGTTGAAAGAGGAGGAGTCGATGGAGGTGACCTTAATAAGAGAAGAGGTGTCAACACAGCTGGAAGTGTATGGAGAGGGTATACCATCGCAGGTTTCGGCACAGGTGTCGACACAGTTGAAGGAACAGGAGGTACATATATCGACGCAGGTGATCCCAGAGAAGACAGACGTGTCATGGACAAATGATTATAATCTGAAGGAAGAAGACTCTCAGACGTCCAAGGAAAGTCCAGAGAAAGAAGAAAAGGCTGCAGAATCTCTAGTCACAAAGGCACAGTGCAAAAGCTTCAAGTTAGTGGCTGGTTGCTTATATCGGGTATGGAAAAGTGAAGGACAAATCTCCCGATCTTTCATGGTTGGTCGGAATGGAATATTACATAAAGTTCGCAATGAGATGCACAAAGGTCCCAACCAAGGATTCTTGAGAATCACGGATGCCTTGGAAAAATTGAAGAATCAATTTTATTGGGTTGGTCGTCGTTCAATGAGAGATTGCATTGCAGCTGAAGTGTCGAGTTCCAAGCGTCATAGTCATATGAAGCAGTATAGTTCTGGAGCGCCATTTAAACGATTCGCCATGGTTGTAGATGACCCATTACCTACAAGCAAATCAGAAAACAGGAGTGTTTTGATGGCTAGGACAGAGAAATTCCCAATTCTAAGCCAAGAGACTGACGAGATGGTGGACGTGGACATCAAAAGTTGGGAGATGTGCCAGAAGCTATGTGTCCGGAAAATATGTGAAGCTGCATCACATCCACGATCCGATATCATGGTGGAAAGATTCATCCGAAATTTGGAAGAGCATTTTCGAAAGCTGGTGGATAGGTATCGTCACAGATACAGAGGATGTCCATATATCCATGTTCCTGGAATCAACGGCGTAAACCACTGCGAGGATAATTTTTGGTTACTGATTGATTTAAAGTTTAGGATTAATGCCAATGGAGAAAGAAACGCTAGAGAGGACAAGAGTGTCCTAGAAGACGAGATGAAAGGAAGAAATGCTAAGGGTTTGGTTCTGGAAGTATGTCTAATCGGGACGATCAGACTTAAGTGGAGGGCAGTGTAACGAAAATGGCACCAGAACAAACTAGAATTGACAATCGAAATCGATAACTTGCCAGATCTATCTAGACATCGATATTCGTAGTTGCCAGAATGTTCGAGTGACGATAACATGCTAGCAATCGACTATATAAGGGCTGCCGGGCTGGCAGCAACAGACAGTTCTGATAAGAGAGTTGTCGAGTGAGGACAATTCTAAGGAGAGAGTTGTCGAGCAAAGTGTAAACAAGTTATAAGTTAGAGTTATAAAGTAGAGTATTTAGTACTAAAGTGTTAAGTTATAAGGAATTAGAAATAAAGATTAGTGTATAGCCATTAAACTGTGACTTTTATTTGACAATCCAGTGATCGAACTCAGGGTAGAGTTTTAGAGTAAACGACAGATTTTGGAAATCCGTTACAATATATAAAAGAAAGATGAGATGTACTGAAGTGATTTAGGAATCTCATCTCAATAATTTCGATAACTTCACAGAAAATTATCCAACGAATACTCCAACTCTCGACCAACAGCTCTCATCTCTATGAAAATGTATTGGAAAATGCTGTCGTGAAGTAATGATCCAAGTGTAATAGTTGAATTTGAAATAAAAAGTGAATACTATCATCAGTGAAGTTAAATGCGAGGTTCAGTTGAAGTGAGAATTTATACTTCTTTGAATGAACTGAATAATTTCAAGTAAAAATAATAGAAACAACTTAAAAACTTGATATACATTACAAAAAAATAGCGAAGGGTAGAATAGAGGTGTGATGTCAGAGTTGCAATGCTGATTATAATTTGTGTTTAATGTGTAACAATTTTGTGAAAAAAAATAGCTCCATATATTTGATGAAGAAACTTTCCTTAATTTTTATTGACAATTGTGCTTAGATTCGCAATATTAGCGACTTGAATGCAGATTTTATTTTAATTTCACTGTAATTCGGATTATATTTATACATTTAGATTCCAATTAGAATTTGTTCGCATTCCAATTAAAATTGGACCATTTCAGCAACTCTACAGAAGTATATAGGTATATAAGTGCGTTATGTGTGTTAGGACAAAATCGATTTACAACTGTCAGAATTTTTCTGTTTATCGATTTTGTGATAAGAGAATTTTGGAAAAGTTTTCTTCTTGAATGAACAGAAGTATCATCGTATCTTCATAGTCGTCCTGATTAATTTGCCGTTGAAGTTGTGTTGGATTGCGAAAGAGTACACTGGATTTAAATAATGAATTTAGACTTTGCGAAATTGTGTGGCAAACACGGTGCCATTTATGAAGCATATTACAAACAGGTACGAAGGAGGGTTGACATGGAATAATTTGTTCTGTTGCGTACAACCGCTGTGTGCAGCGGATACGCCTATTGATTTTTACTTATACTTTTGTCGTGTTAATGGTTTAATTTGTGTTTGTATTGTTGTTTTCAATCTTCGTAAATGTGTAGATTGACCCAAAGGGTTCTGGTGCTATAGAAGCGATGACGGCTGCGAAATTTTTAAAAAAATCTGGACTTAGTGATGTTGTGCTTAGCCGTGTTTGGGATTTGTCCGATCCTAATGGAAAGGGGTTTCTCGATAAACCTGGTTTCTTTGTTGCATTAAAACTCGTGTCACTGGCTCAGGCAGGTCAAGTGATAAATATGAGTAATATATATACAGAAACAGCGAATCCACCAAAAGTTGTAAGTAAATACTATACAAAAAAGGACAATTTATTATTATTTAATGGATTACACAACTAAATGCATGTTTATCATATCACTAAATATTTCGAATTTCATAAATAGTATATTTTTATTTATTTCTAATTATATTTTTATATATTTTGAAAAATTAACAAAAAATATTTTAATTGTCTTCTATTTTTTCCTATAGGGTGATATCCCAAAAATTTTACCACCTCGCATACAGCCAGTTCCAGTGGCGAGCGGAGGGATTGTAAGTGGCGATTGGTCTATTAGTGTTATAGATCGTTTGAAATATGAGCAACTTTTCGAGACCTTAAAGCCCATGAACGGAATGTTGGCGGGTAACAAAGTCAAGGGTGTGCTTATGGACTCGAAACTGCCTATGGATACTTTAGGAAAAATTTGGGATTTAGCTGATCAGGACAAAGACGGTAACCTAGATAAGCATGAATTTATCGTTGCTATGCATCTAGTTTATCAAACATTGGAAAAACGAACTGTGCCGGATGTGCTACCACCAGAATTGCGCAAGCCAAATTCCGGCGGTGGACCACCTCCAAAGCCCGCTCCGCCAATTGTGTCAAGCAATTCTGCAACGATGCCTCGTGCCCCAAGTGGTGAAGGATTTGGGGATGGTGGTTTTGTGGCTAACTTTCCCAAAGATATAGCACCTCCTCCAGCTATACCACCGCTGCCTGTCGCGATACCAACAATGACACGTGTTCCACCTGTCGGTGCAAGTGGTGTGCAGTCACAACCACTTATATCAACCGATCCGCTTATACCCATCGGCGCGCCACCTTCCGTAACAGCTAGTGCTGATTGGGTTGTTAGTCCAGCTGAGCTGAAACGTTTCGAAATAACATTTAGAGATTCAGATCGAGATAAAGATGGACTTGTATCGGGACTTGAAGTGAAGAATGTGTTCATACAATCGGGAGTACCGCAAAACTGTTTAGCACACATTTGGTGAGTATGAAAAAAAAAATCGAATTAAGAAAAACTAAAGAAGTAGAGCAATAATAACGATTTTTTTTAAGTTTTAAGTGAAATGTTCGATTTAATACTCGTGAAAACGAACTCATTTAACGTTAATATATAGTTAGCTGGTTAAATGTTTTATCATTCAAGTATTATGTTTTCATAGGGCTCTTTGTGACACAAACCAGTCAGGAAAATTAACTCTTGAGCAATTCGCTTTGGCTATGTGGATGGTGGAACGTAAACAGAAGGGCATCGAGCCACCTCAAGTACTGACAGCCAACATGGTACCACCGTCTATGCGCAGCATCGTATCTGGTGTAGATTTGCAACCACAAGTAAACCGAATTCAAGCATTTTTTCATATTAATTAACTCTATCGTATATAATTCATGATCAGGAACCTAAACCGACTTATTCTAATCCTGAGCTAGAGATGATTTCTAAGGAAATCGAGGAGCTCGCCAAGGAGCGACGTGCTTTGGAAACAGAAATCGCACAGAAAGAAGCAGATATTCGCATTAAATCAGGAGAAGTTCGTAGCCTACAGGTTAGTAATACGTGCGTGCATTTAAAACTAAAAATACTATTGAATAATACTTGTGTTTGCAGAGCGAGTTAGATACATTGTCAGCAACTCTAAAACAGTTGGAAAATCAACGTGGTGAGGCACAGAAACGCTTGGATGACTTGAAAGCACAGGTAACTGCTGATTGCATAATTTTAATGTATCATTTACTATATTGAAAGTTTTAAGCTCGCTTGCTCGAAAAGGAGTACATATAGTTTAATAATTACATACATTTTATTTAAATTGGAATTTATTAATTTTTATTTCTTTCATATGTGAAAAAAAAACATAAAAATTGCTGCACACATTTATCTTATTTTTCTTCGACGTACGTGTGTGCCTTGCATTATGCTCCTCATTTCTTTGCACCCTCCAACCACTTTTACTACCAAAACATTCGCATCATTGCTCGAAATTGGTTGAAAATTAACAAAAACATACTCATTAGAGCATTGACTACCAGACGGTACTAGAAAACATGACTTTAGATATAGCTCAGTTAAGAGTTCAGGTTTGTTTGATTTATGATTTTCCCTATGATTTGTTTTGTTATTGTTTCGTTCATTTGGTATTGTTTACCATGTTGTTCACACTTTCAATGATCTGTTGTTCTTGTAACCGTTTTATTGATTTAATTTGCTTTTATGATTTTGATTGTATGTTTGTTTAGCACAAAAAATATTGCCCAATATTATAATTGACACTAGTGTTTGTACGCATTCCACATTATCTAACATGTATTTGTACATTGGAGTAAATTAAATGTATTTGTTTACGGCACGACTGTATGGAAAAAGTATATTCGTAGTTTGCTTAAGTATTTTATGCCTAAACCAAAAATGTAAGGCTTAATTACTTCATTATAGGTGACCAAAATACGTGATCAATGTCAAAAACAAGAGGAAACTATAAACGAACAAGAAGGTGAACTAAATGCAAAACGATCTGAGTTGCAAAAATTAAAGGACGAGGAGGCAGCGTTGCAAAAGGAATACGATCAGAATAACCGCGAACTGCAGAAGTTAACACAACATTTACAAAATACACAATTACAAATTAGTTCGGTATGACCAACTAATTATACTGTTATTTCAAGAATAAATTAATTTTTCATACACCGCAGGTGCGCTCGATGGTAACACAATTGATGGAAACTCAACGTCAAATGACTGATGCATTGTTGATGTGTCGTGCGGCCATCTCAAATCAAGACGCTGAGTTAGTATCCGAGTATCAATTAAAAATCGAACCCGATTTCAATGAAGCGCGCCAAACACTCGAAAAGAAAATTGAGGAACCGAAAGGGGACGATCCATTTGGCGAAAATAGTACTGTAGAATCAACAACGAAAGCTACAAACGGATTCGCCAGTAATGGCTTTGGCAATGACCCGTTCACAGCTAATAGCGGTAGTGCAACAATTGGTCGCAGTGGATTTGATGACAGCTTTACGACTACAAGTGGATTCGGAGATAGCGGATTCGATGGATTCGGTAGCAATAGCGGCTTCGGTCAGCCAACAAAGGATCCGTTCGGCGGCGATGCTTTCGGCGCAAATAAACCTAGTAATGCAATAACGCCTGAGGTGAGTATAATATTCGAATAAACTGCGAATTTGTTGTTATATAATATTAATAATTTAACTATTAACATTATAGCAGCCGGGTAAAGATGACTTCGGTAGTGATCCATTTGCTGCGTTACATGCGCCTACCGGCCAAGGTCAAGTGTTGAGCCCAAATGCCCAGAAATCTGGACCACCACCGAGGCCTGAGTCGCCAAGTCCAGCATTGCCACCAAAGAAATCGAAGGTGCCACCACCGCGTCCAGCACCACCTCGCCCAATGCAGGTTAGTTAGACGAAAAATTGTGAATGATAAAAGTTCCGTTAGTAATAAATCTAGAGCGTTATTTCTTCATTGGATAGAACAATAATTTTTCAAATAGATTTTAAATTTTCTGCACTGAACTCTTTCTTATTAATAAATGTGTATGTACTATTGCAGGGACCGGCACGGCCTGCTCAACCAGCTGCGGACGCATTCGGTTCTAATACATCTAGCGGAGGTGGTGGTTTTGCTGACTTTGCAGATTTCGACAATAAGGTTGGTAACAATTTTACAGTACGTTGGGATCGTTGGTAATGCATGCATGCCACACACTGGCACTAACATATTCCTTAGACATAATCCCGAAATCATTTTTTGTTCTTAGACCTAACATAAATAACACCATGTTTTATAGTTATTAAAATTCAATTTTGGTTTATTTTAAGTAGCTGATTTTGTTGTTAAGTTTTGTTTTTTGTTTATAACACCATTTGCTAACCAATAAAATTTGAAGTACAATTTTAAGTTAAAGAACCAAAAAGGTAATTTACCAATTTATTTTGATTTATAGCATGAACAACTCATTACAAAATTCACACGACAAAACTATTTATTATCTTTATTTAATTGTGATGAGGCAGTCGTTTATTATATACTTCTGCACCAGTGATACAATATAGACCCCTTAAAAAGTTGTTTTCATCGTTTTTCATTTGATTTTTCGCTTGCAAATTTCTTAGTTATTGTGTTAATTTAAACAATGCAAAGTTGTTTTCAAGCCAGCGTTCCTAATTAATTTTTGTAGTAAATTCTTCCACCATTGTGTTCAACTTACCGATAAAACTAACAGTGCGCTTCCATTTTCTGAAACTCTATTTGCAGTGAACATCATATTATCAATCACGTTTATATAAATATTAAGTAAAAGTTATTTAACTATAAGTGTTTTTTCTTATCAAAACAAAGAAGACAAAAGATAAACCATAACATACGAATGCATACCCATTAATCCATATATCTATACTTAGAAAATGAATGAGAAACATAAGATAAAGAGTCGTTAATATTCTTAGTTAATTTAAATATAAATTATAATAAAAAAGCATAAAATCGAACAATTCCAAAGCAACTATAGGTAAATTGTATTATGAAATGAATAATGAAAATAGCATTCAATATTATCATATTCCCACTAATACTTAACATATTACACTCGTTCACGTACCTAACCAAATATACTACTGCTATCCATTGTGTAAAAGAGAAAGCTTCAATGCTTCGTTTACGTGTTGTAAGGGCCTCTACATATTTTTTAGCAATCTTATGCCGACTAGTTAATAAAGAATTGAGTATGCGTTTATCCAAATGCGATAGAATCGCTTTCCTTAACCATGTACTGAAGAGAAAAGGATTTGTCAAAATACACACGAAAATCAAACATTCCAGGCTTATATGCAAATCAATAAACGGGCATATGAGGCTTCAAAAAGTTTAAATTTGTTTAAATTGATACATTTATTTGCCTTAACAGCATTACATTGCATAACACAATAACATTAACAGTAACTATTCTAATATTTACTTATATTAAACTGTGTTGTATTTTGGCAAGATGCTTCATTACATGGTTAAATGAGGATTTATCACCTTATCGTTCATTAATTAATTGAAAATTAACAGTTAACCAATTAGTATGATTTTTAAATTACTTAACTTTAATCGTTAAATACTAGTATTGTGAAAATTATTATGCTACAATGTTGAAACGAAACAATAACTATAAACAATTTTAGGTCCTCTCTCACACTATATCATTGAAAGCATACACAAATACTGTTAAAAACAAAGTATTATACCGATATCATTTAGATTTTAAAATATGTAGCATACAAAGTGAAATGGAACATATTTCAATTATTAATAGTATATGTGCAATCGAAATTGTATTAACTATGCTTTTTAAGCAAGATTTCGGCGATTTTTTTGAATTTAAAATTTCCATGCATGGTAATGGTATGAGAGAAGAAAGCGAGATATTATGTTAGAGCTATGTTTTAACAAAATCTTGTACATAGTACATAACATAAGAGCCAACTCTCTCGTATACACACTTTAAGGCTAATTGTTATCATTATTTTGTTATTTTAATATATTTTTTGGATCACAGTTGAGTCTTTTGAGATCAGTTTACACATAAAACATTATTCCCAGATTAAATGTATAACCGACATAGGACTGTCAACTCGGATTTCGAAACATATTACCGAAATCATACGCAAATTTTGTAAATTGAATAGAGCTGATGGCCCAATCTCCTTGTGTTTTGTATTTCTAATTAACAAATTTAATTTAATTTTCTTAATACATAAAAGTATCCCTCAATTTCAAATACGAAAATTTTCGCTCAATGAGGGTGTCAATAGTTAAACGGTACTATTTCATTACAGACTTTGTTACCCTTACTACTCACCACTTTTGCGTTTGTTTTGCATAATTTTCAATAGCTTTTTCTTTGCATTCTTCTACGAGTGATATATACATATAAATTAAGTATAAATCCGTATGTCTTTGAAGGATTTTCAAATTTCGAAATGTTTTTTTTTTTTTATTTCTGCAAGAGTAATGTAGATGTTCATAGCGCAGCATGAACTCTGCATATTCATCAAAATGTATTTGTATATACTCGTGTTTTCAATAAAACTGTACAAATTAATACTCATGCGTATATAAAACAAAAACGAAGACCAGTAATCATTTCGCATATTCGTAAATGTTAAATATTCAAATAAGTCTATATGTATGTATATCCTTAAATCCCATTGGTCATACATGGAGGAGCACACCGTAATTTTCATTGCATCTGCACAATACCTTGAGTGTGTAAGCAAGGATTTATCTAAGCGTTGAAGACGTTCATTACTTATTATTGTATTGTATTGTATGTTACAAAACGAACTATAGCCGCATATTAAAAACATAGAAAATAATAATAAAATGCCTACATAAATATATAAAAAACAAACAAAAAAAAAAAGGAAAATGGAATTATTAAAAGAAATAGCTTATGACTATTACAATGGCATAAAACTGAAATTGATGATTTCATTTCACCAAATATTGAGAGAAATAAAAGTAATTAATGCAAAGTTCTGATTCACCTTGGCCTTCTTATTAAATCATAAATTTGTAGTATGTTACAGCGTTGTTTCACATATTGAATATTTTAGTAGTCATTTGAAAATCTGCATAGTTATAGAAATGGCTAAGTAGGTCTGTACAAAAGTAAGTAAATACAAAAACAATTTCCTGTGTATGTTATGGTTTTGGAGTTTTAAATAAACTATTTATTTTCATTTTAGTTCATCTTATTCAATTTAATTTGTATGTATTTATGTTATAGTTTATTTTGATTGCACCTTGGATTATTTGCTAACTTTTAATTTTGTAATGTATAACGTGTACGCACCTTAATATAAAATGTCTAATTTTATTTAATTTCATTTATTTAATTTAATTTTTTCTTTGTTTTGAATTGGTTTTGTTTCTTTTGTTTCATTTCATCTACTCGAATGCACACGCGCTCGTCCACATGCACATCCAATGGCAATTGAACATCAATTTGTTTTTCGAATTTGAATATGGCTTCAGGTCTCGAGCATTCCACCGCCTATAACATTCCCTTCACAATTAACATCTGCACTCGTGTCACATAACAGTACAAATAGCAACAGCAGTAGCTCATTCGATATGCCCATAATTACAAAGACTGTCACAGCAGTCTCCACCACTGCATTCGCATCGGTTTCAAGTTCATCACCACCAACATCAGTGTCTACATTAACGGCAATTGCAAACAATTCCAACAACTCATCTACAACGTCCTCGTCTATCACTGATAACTTAACGCGTTCCATCACACCGCTGCAACAGACGTCCGCTGTTACGTCTCTGTTCGTGAGTAAACCGAGCGAAACGGTAGGAGCTGATACACCCGTAGAAAATGTGCGTCAAAGCCGAGCATCTATTATTAGTGGGCCGACAGATTTTTCAGATGATCCCTTCAAGGACTATCGCTATGAGGATCCATTCAGTATTAAAGACCCATTCGCGGATGATGAAGATATAGATACGGATCCCGAGAAGATTTTTAAGGACGATTTTTCAGGTGATATATTAGTGATTATTAGTTATTAATTATTTTTAATTTCTTTGTTTTTAGTTGCTAATTTCTTTTATGTTTATTTTATCAATGCAATTATGAATTATACGTTAATGATTTTACGATATAAAATATTTTTGTTTTAGACGATGATAAGGGCAAGACCTCATCCACGGGTTTTACGGTAAGCAGCACCAATACACAAGCCTTTCCAGTTGGCAATAAATCTGCAACTCCACTGAGTGCTGACTTTCTTGATCAGTTCGATGCGTTCAATTTGAATCCTAGTCCTGTACCTTCCCAACAGTCTTCAACATCGGGCGGGTTGACGGGCATAGGTTTTGGTAGTGGAGGACGGAGTAGTATTAGTAGCTCAAGTAAGAAATCGAATAGCGTTACACCCATTCCACATGCAACAGCAGGTGTCGCTAGTGGTGACGGCGGCAGTTTATTTGATGACTTTGACAATTTCGATGCATTTGGAGCAACGAAACCAAAACCAACAGTTCCGCTGTCTTCGTTGGGTGATCTGGAGGACGCCTTCAAAAGCAGCAGCTCTCACGAGCCCACAGCCAAGGCAAATGATTCCTTCTTCGAAGCATTTAATGATAATTTTGATAACAATTCTAATCGTGATACGAAAACAAATACGATCACTGGCAAGTCCAAGACCAACATTTTCGATCCCTTTGGTGACAGTAAGACAAATTTGGATGCATTTGATGCCTTTGGCACTTCAAAAAGTAGTGAGTCAACAGTTGTGGATCCTAAAGGAAATTCGGCAATTACCAAATCCTCGAAAGTGTTTGATGACTTTAATGACAATACATTCGAAGATGATTTCTTTAAGATAAAAGACAACAACGCAAATGCTAGCTTTGATCTAACACCGGCAAATAATGCTCAGACTAAAGATGATAACTTCGCGAAATTCGATGCGTTCAGCAGTAGTCATAATTTCACAAACGATTTCGATACTGCTTTAAACAATTCAAAGAATTTAACTCATAATGAGGAGACAAAATATTTTTCGGCATTTGCTAAAGAAGCACTAGGCGCAACGGCGTTAACGAAAGTACAAAATGTCACAACTCTAAGTAAAGTCTCAAATCCGGATGTAGCCCTTGCTGCGGGTGGCGCAGGTGGTACGGGTGGTGAAAATGGCGATAAAGTTGCAGAGAAATTCGCTGCCGACTACTCCAAAGCCGATACGTTCGATTTGGACTTGCAGGAGGCGCTTAAACGCAGTATGCTGGAAAATTAAGAATTGATATTAAAACTCGACATACCACTTTGTATAATTATTATTAATTTCAATGTATTTATAACTTTATATATTCCGCTGTTATAAATATATTGTAAAAAAATAGTAATACTATAGTCCGCCATAATTAAATGGAAATTAGACATATATAATTAGGAATATGGGCGTGGCCCGTTAAACGATTCACTTAATGGTGATAAAAATCTTATTTATATATCACTTATGATCGCTTTTGCTCAGATTTTGTACTCATAATTTTATTTACATCATAAATAATTATTTTACACTTTAAAAATACCTGTTAAACACCTTTATTTTGCATAGAATTGTATTTGTGTTGATTATCATATTATATAACTAGTTTTGTAAAATTTGTCTCTGGAAATCATTATTCATGCGTGTAAAAATTGTATTTCGGATTTTGAATTTGGATTGTTGGATGGCGACAAATATGTCAATGTTTGTTTTTAAAATAAGGAACTCACATACAATCCTAACTGTTGGTTGAATAAAGAAAACAAAGTGTATTCAACAAAGTGAACTAAGTATTTGACATACCCGCTTTTGACAATAAAATAGTAAACAATACATGTATTTGTTTACATTAACCCGTCTTTTTTAACTTTAACAATATAATATATGTTGATAAAATTGTTTGCAATTTGTCAGTTGGAGCACAAAACCTTAGTAAATTGCTTCCATGAGTTGTTTTGCCTAAGCAGAAAATATTCGTCATTTTCCTTTATTCATTTAAAAAATATTTTTTTTTGGTTTGAAATTTGTTTACTTTTGAATTTCAAAATTTGAATTTTTGAATAAATGTATGGGTTAAATCAATGGCAACAAACATGTCACATTCGGGTAAAAAATTGTGATATGTCATATACCTGGTTCACTTTGTTGAATACACTTTGAAAGAAAACAATACGTTACAAACAAAAGATTGTAAATTTAAAAATCCATTTCGTACAGTACAGTCTTTAATACGCATATTTTGATTTTCAACAAAAAATTATATCAGAATTCCATAACTTAAATTTGTATTATTTACCTTATAAATTATTTTTGATTAGCTATACGAAAAACTTATCATTTACATTAATATTTATAATAAAATGCAAAGCATGCTTATACACACATAAACATACTAAAACAATATGTTTAAAATTTATGAGGAAAATATATAATGAGAAAAACGAAACGACTGAGATAGTAAGCAAAATTGGAGCAACAACAAAAGTAAGGAAAGGATTTAAATAGGACTGGTAGGAACCACAACAGGCATGAAATCGACTAACGATTTAGTTCAAATAGTCCATGTCATTGTTCAACAATTTTGTTGTTCTTCTGTCATTTCAAAATAAGCTGTTGTCACAAATTTTTAAACAAAACCTGAACTAGAAACCGGTTCTAAAGACAAAAAAGTTCACACCACTAGTTCGAAGTTGTTTTTATACTAGATCAGCTGATTTTGTTACCGTAATGAATTTTGATAAGCAATAAAGGGTGGCACAAATATTTTTAAACATTCTATTCTTAAATCTTAAGAGCCACAATTTATTAGAATAAAATATTCTGAAATTTATTTAATAAAGAGTAAAAAACGTTTGCTATTTTAGACAATCAAATGTTTTCAACGTTTAAATTGTTGTGTCAAATTTCGTGATTTTTGGTAATTGCAGTCACCCTGCTGCCAGCGCAACCACTAAAATGTTGAGAACTATTTCGCCGATAGCCAGCTGAAATTTGCAAACATAGTCTAGATTTTAATTTTAGCCAAATTGTGAAATTATCTAGAAAATATTGCAAAAATATACGAAAAGACGAACATACTAACAACTTGTCTCGTGGCGAAATTAGACAGTACGTTTTTGAGGAGCATAGAGGAAGATCGTATTTTATTTAACTTATTGGGGCGCTATAAAAAGGAATTGGACATGGCGACGGCCAAAATATCCACATTTACACCTAAAAACTATGAATATGATTGTACACGTAAATGTCGTTACGTTGATCATGCAAATCGAATTACTGCAGCGTTAACCAAACGTTCAATTGAAGACGAATACCTTGGTGCATATATTGCAAAGACCTGCGCTAATTATACTGATATAGTAGATGATCTGGTAAAGTCAACGTTTGAATTATGTACTTTTTATTAACGTTTTTACGTTAATATTTTATTTACTTCCAGGGTCGATCCGCAGTGCATTTGGCCGCATCTGTTAATCGTTATGCCATACTCGAGTGGTTGCTTAATCAGGTATGCTTGATTTTTTTGTTTATATACATATACATATATGTAATAACGACACTATATTTTGAATATTAAGGGAGCCATCATAAACAGTCGTGATTATGAATCTGGAAGTAGTGCTCTCCATCGTGCAATCTATTATGGATGTATTGATTGTGCCGTTCTTCTTTTGCGTTATGGCGCTAGTCCAGAACTTTTGGATGATGACACTCGTTGTGCTTTACAGAATGTTTGTCGAGCGCGTGATTTTCCTATTTTTGCGTCTGTGTAAGTAATAACATATAACTACCTGTATCGAAGTTGCTTAAGCCACTAAAGCCTTAGACTATTATTATCATAATTTTTTTCTAATTGCAGACCCAGCAGCAACGAAATATTAGTTTGGGGAACAAATAAAAATTATAATTTGGGAACGGGAAATTCGGAACCGACAAATACGCCACAGTCGGTTGACTTCTTTCGCAAGGAACACATATCAATTGAAAACGTTGCTCTCGGCGCTTACCATAGTTTATTTTTGGATAAAAAAGGAATACTTTACGCGGTGGGGCATGGAGAGGGCGGCCGTTTAGGTGCATGTATATGCTGAAATTTGTGGAAATTATATTTTAATTAAAAATTGCCTTATACCAAAATAGGAAATGGTGTTGAGCATAGCCTTGCTACACCTAAAAAGGTGAAGATTCCCAAAAAAAGCTATGGAGAACGTATAATATGCATAAGTGCATCTCGAAAACACTCGCTATTGCTAACAGATAATTCTGCAGTATTTGCTTGTGGCTTGAACGAGGATAAACAATTGGGAGTGCGAGACGCGGGTGATAAATTATCAGTTTTTCGAGAAGTAATAACACTACGGGACCTAAATGTTTCTGGTCTGGTGCGTGTAATTGCCAGAGATTTCCACTCAATCGCCTACTCAGAACAATGCATTTATATATGGGGCACTAACCACGGTCAAATGGGTATAGACGTTGATGTGAAAACTGTACCCTTACCAAAACAAGTAAATATAAATAATTTAAAAATAATGCTTGCAATAATACTTAAATTATTTTCAGTTGAAATTACCATTGAAAACGAATATTGATTTTGTTGAAGGTAATAACTCCGCGACTGTGGTTTACACCAAGGAAACGAATATTTTATTATACTTCAATGGCAAAATGCGTACAATCAAACCGCCGAAGTAAGACTGTTTTTAATTTCATATAAGCACCTGATTGAAACAACCTGTATTTAATACTTATTTGTAGTTTTGAAGCTTTGAAAAGCATTTCTGTTGTTGGAGGTGACATCGTAAAGTCTGGTAAAGGTACGGCTACCGCTTTGAAATTGCTTATGCTTACACAAACAAATGTCATATTTCTTTGGTATGAAATGACTCAGCAATTTTACAGGTTTGTACAAATATCTATTTTACAATACATTCATTACAACGCACTAACGTCTGCATTACTTTCTAAACTCCTTTTAGATGTAATTTTTCGCATATACGCATCACGCAAATCGATAAAATCTTTTACAAAGCCAATCAAGTGTTCATACTTTCGCAAGGCGATGTCTATAAAGGCAAATGTCAACAGGTTCCAGTACCGACTTATATGACAAAAAGCGATAATCAAAAGCATCCCTCATCAACGGCTAATATATGGAGTAGTTGTGATCAGAATCGAACAGAAATCTCTAAAGAACACATGATACGCATTGAGCTGCAACGCTATGCAAGTGTTGATCGGGCCGTCGATATATTCTGTGATGACGATTTCACATCGTTTGCTGTTTTACAGGAATCACATTTGAAATATTTCAAATTACCCAATTTAACGCATGAAGAATACAGTTTCAAAAAACTGTACAATGAAATGGACGAATTCGATACGGTGCATGATGTAGTGTTTCATGTTGACAGTGAAACGTACGCCGCGCACAAATTCTTTGTGTTCGCTCGAGCGCCTGGTTTGCGTGATATTCTCCAATCTTACGAAGATGAACATATCTATCTGAATTTCAAATTAATGACTGGCAAGATGTTCGAATTGATGTTAAAGCATATATACACAAATCAATTTCCAAATGAAGATGGTGAGAACAAACAAATTTGAATATTACTTTTATTTTATAATGAATCTTTTAATTTTCTAACATAATTTTATATATTTTTTCTGCTATGTTTAATACATGTGTTCTACTACTGTAGACTTAGACAACATTCAACACAGCTTAGGTCCGGATTGTCCAACAGAACGTGTCGATATTTGCAAACTGTTTTTACAATTTGTTGAAAAATTCAAAATACAAAATTTAGCAAATTTTCTGCAAAGGTACGTTGTTAATCATATACTCCTAATTGTGGCTATAAATAACGTCTAAATATTTATTTTACAGTTTTATACAGAAGTCTCCGTTCTATCTACCACAATTAGCGGATAAATCTAAATACCGTTTCAGTCGCCTTTACCACAGTGAATTTCCCGAACTTTATGATGTGCGCATTATTTGCGGTGACGACGTAGTCATACCTGCGCATAAATGCATACTAGTTGCTCGGCTTGAATACTTCAACATGATGTTCACACACACCTGGGCCGAACAGAGCACAGTCAATTTGAGCACAATACCACCGGAGTATATGCGCCCTATTGTGGAGTTCTTATACAGCTCTGACGTGGAGCACTTTCGCAAGCAGAACTTCTCCGAAACATTCTTATTTAATATGATTGTGTATTGTGATCAATTCTTTATAGAAAGTTTGCGTAAGGTGTGCGAAATGTTGATATTGGACAAGATAACTATACGGAAGTGTGGAGAATTCTTGGATTTTGCTTGCGTGTATAATTGTGAAATATTGAAATTGGGATGCTTGGAGTTCATTTGCCAGAATTTAGCACGAGTATTGAACTACAAAAGTTTGGATGTGTGCGAACCAGAAGCGCTGAAGTATATAAATGAACATTATAGAAAAACATTTAAGGATGTATTTGACTATCGTATGATAACACCTGATTCAGATGCGGTGGATGATGAATTGTTATTAAGTTTTGTGGACGATTTCCGAATTGATCTGAATTATCGTATGGATGAAGACGAAGTGAGTAATGTTTTATAAAAGCTGTGGAGTTTCTTAAGATCTTAAAAGCTACAAATTAGTTTTGTATAACACACCAAAACACAAATAATATCGACTAACTCTATTTCATTAATTATTTTTCCTAGGATGCTATGAATAAATCGACCAAACAAAAGTCTAAAGACGGCAAATATAACATGAATGCCAAACGTCAATATGAGCTTGAAGCAATATCTTCCATGCTAGAAACAATAAATGTGAATGAAAAAAATTTGAAAGTAGCCCAGGAATCAAAGGCGACAAAAGAAGCTTCAGAGGCTGCGGAAAAACTCCAAGCCGAGGCACGAACTTGGATGAAGGTGGCTGATAAAAAAGAACAAAAGAAACGTCAACCAGTCGATCTTGCGCCCAAAGTCAATGAGTTGTTGAAAGCAGACGATACACCAAAAGTTGAATACGTTTCTCTAACTAAGTTGAATGGAGAGAGTACAGCTTCAATGGCAACTAACAACATTTTAAAAACGCCTGAAAAGTCTTTAGCCAAGGATCCCACTACAGTCACTCCCAACAAGGGATACAGCTTAAATTTAGCTGACTTCACAACACCACCCTCGCGTGAAAAGCTCTCCCAGAAACAACGCAAGCGACTCTCTTCGGAATCGACTACTTCATGGCGAGCATCGGCAACACCGAACAGCAAACCGGTTAGCGTGCCGGCTCCGCCGCCGAATGCTTGGGGTGTTGTCACACAGGCTTCTCCAAGCGCCTACTCCGTTTCCCCGCCAACAGGCAGTATTGCCGACCCGAGTTCGTTTGCGAATATGATGCGAGGCGGCGCAAGCACTGTGAGTAGCAGTAGCCCGGGTAATGCGGACAATAGTTTTTCACGCATTTTAGCCGATGAACGGAAGCAACGCGATAACTACGAGCGCATGCGCAACAAATCGCTCGCGCTGACGCAAATAGAAGAACAGGCAATAGCTGAATTACGTGAATTCTACAATGTTGATAATGTAACGGATGAGCAAATAACCATCGAACGAAAGTCCCTACCAACAACCATGAATTTTGCCGTCTGGCAACGTCATTAAACCGATAACGGATCGTAGAAGTTTGGAAAAGTGAGATTAAAGGTAACTGCAAATGATATATTTGCATAATAATTAGATATAATAGTTTTTTTGTTTTTTTATTAGCTTTACTATTAAAGCTATTCATAGCTTTAGGTTTACTTTATTTAAATCAATTATAGACAAACAGCGTTTTATATTTACATATGTAAGGACTACATAGTTAATAAATATTTCAATCAAACATTTTTAAGGTTAAATATACTTTTCAGTTTACAACAAATTCTTAAACACACAACAAAGTACCGTTATGAGGCATTTAAGGCTACTTAACTTTACAATAAAGTACATTTTGAAACCAAAACCACCTTAGTTGTTAATCAAATAACTGAAAAGTTTAAATAATAATTAAAAACAAAAACAATAATACAATATAAAAAAAATAAAATATTTTCCGTATAAATTAAAAACATTCTTTGCGGAATGCAAAGCCATACTGATCGCATTTATAGCGTAGTGTTTTGCCCAGTTGCGGTGGACCACAGTAGAATACCGTCACCTTGCCCTTCTTCTGCGCCTGCAGCTGTTTAAAGACTTTATCCCAGTTCGGACGACCGGCATTTGTGCGTGTCTTCAGACCAGTAATGAGATCTCGCTTGCCCTGAAACAAAGAGAATACAATTATAGATGAAATAAAGTGAAAGTAAAACGCCAACCTTTTCATGTAGTAAATCTAAAGCCAGCTGGAGTCCAACTGCCTTCATATCGGTGCGTTGAAGTGCACTAGTTATATACATGTGCATATCGAGGAATCTGAATAAAGAATGAAAAACATTATTATCTCCAAGTAAATTCACTTTCAAAATATAAAATTACCTCTCCATTGGTCCGCCCAACTCTGCCTGTTCGATTTCCAGCTGTGACAATAGATTAACAAACCACTCGAATGAGCGCTGATCGCGGTTGATCCAAAAGAAGTCCACTTTACGCAGATTCATCACCGTTTTCGGTATGTCACTAGCCCACTCGAAATGACAACGCGGACAGGTGTGTCGAGCCTTCCAGTAACGATGCATTATGGATTGCAAAATGGATGCGAACGGCGTGACCCCAATACCAGTGCCGATGAGCACAGCATGTTGAGCACCAAATATATGACTCGACGGCGCACCATACGGTCCATCGATGAAGATCTTTACACAAGTAGGAAAAAACAAGCCGTTGTTAATATCTTCGATTCACTTACATATATGCGTTAAGCATATGTGTAAAATAGTGTTCAAATCCCAAACCTCTAATACGCCAGCGTCTAATGTAACCTTGCTACCAGAGTTATGGTGGCCCTGTGGTGGTAGGCTGCCATTGCTACCGTGATTTTTGATGGATGTCGAGAGGGAACGCAAGAAGGTCGGTCTGCGGAAACGACCAACTTTAGTTCGCGATGTTGGATCCTTGGGGTGGGAATTCGAAACATGATTTTGTACTTTAGTTAGTGTAACAATTCATGGCCAATTGGAAATTTAGAGTGATTGTTTAAATATCCATATGAACATATATATGATTGACTTGTAGATAATACCTTTGTCACTTATAAAAATTAGTAAAAAATCTTAATATCGAAAATAAGCTAAGCTTGGTATATTTTGAAGAATGATATAGAATTCATTAGTCTTTAGTAAATTTAAGTGAATTACTAATAAGGTGGTCTATGTATTAGGATGCAACTTATATACTTACTTCCAACGGCTTGGAAACGGTGACTTCGGAGACATCAATTGCCGTGCTGGTGGTCTTGTCTACTCCATTTCCTTGGTGAAAATAAAGAATTGCGAAAGTAGATACATTTTTAATGATTTTTGGAAATTGTTTTCCGATTGAAGTATCCTTACCTTTTCCTTCTTCGAGTTCTCTGTATGTATCCTGGCTGCCTGTAATGTAAGATATGAACATTTATTAAATGTGCAATGTATTCTTGTGGTTAATGTATTACCTCTTTGGGTTGTAGTAAAATCTGGCTCGGATTCTTCTAGACTCGGTGTTCTAAAGGCAATTATTGTCGGCTTATTGCGCATGTAACGAAAACTCTGTGCCAGCGACTTATTTTGTGGACTTAAATAGGCTAAACCTCCGCTCTGGAGTCGCGCACGACGGACACGTGATTCGTCGAAAGACCTTTCCGATTCCGAACGACCGAGCGCTCGTAAACTTGAAAAATGTGGAAAATACAGATCTCGTCGAAACTTGACACATTTAATAATATATTTTGACACTTACGCTTTGAGCCGTTCCTTCTTTTTAGACTTGACGGCTATATCTGGCAGCGAGAGACTCTTTCCGAGCTGTGGTTTACGTGAGTGTAACTTCTGTAAACGTTTGTCCAGTGGCTTTTGTGCTGAGTCCACTTGATCGCCTACAAAACCTTCATTCCAGTGGCCATCCGTCTCATTCTTCGCAGGCACATCTTTGCGAGAGAAGGTACGTTGTAATGTTTTCTTAATACTGCGTATACGATCTGTGTGTTTTGTTGGCCCCATGTCGTTCTCATTACGAGCATTGGTGTTTTCAATGGCCAATTTCGAAGGTTGCTGTGTGTGTCGCGCGGGTTTGAGTGGAACATTTTGCATTGGACTTTTGTCTTTATTAGGTACTAATGCAGAATCATTCGCACCGGGTTTACCATGTAAACGTGCTAGATTTTGAGCAAGGAAATCGATTTGCGGCGTTGCGGAGGTTTTTGTCTCGGTTTTGTTGGTAATACGCACCAGGTCGGTGGGTATCGCATGTCGATGCTGTATAATTTCGCCATTTTGCAGTTTCTGCTGCTCCTTCTCGAAATACTGGTACAAACGGTTGGTCCACTCGCCTACAGTGCGTATGTGCAGCCACATGTAATCCTCTTGTTCCGGTGCTGAACTAATTGTGAAGGGATGCCATTCATAGTTGGCAATAGCCGGTATATTAACAAAGACATAATCACCAGGACGGAAATTGAAGTTGAATGGACGTTTGATTACCAAATGTATGACTTTGGATGGTAAAAGTAAACCGGAACTGATGTAGGTTTTACCATGTTCACTTTTCATCCAGACAAATCGCAATATACGCTCCACAAAGTACACCAGCCCTGGCACCAAGAACCATTTCCAGAAATTTGGACCATGAAACAGTAGCAGAATCCAAAATGGGATATAAAGCAGATGAGTCCAATAGAAGACTTCGAAGGAACCCTTGCGGCGTACGAATGGCTGCGAGCAAATGAACATTATAAACAGAATGATTAGCAGAGCTAAACCGGTGGGGTTGGCACAGCCCGGAATGAGACCGAACAGCCCTGGACGATCGGTTAGCAGCCATTCACCAATAGTGTAGTGACCAGCATTGATTTTCGGATCGTTCACCACAATTATAGAGAAATTAAAAAGATGTGCGATGGTGTGAAGCAGACTGAGGATTGAAACGACAATGCCCGTAAGTTTGTGAAGATAGATGTGGTTATCCAGTGGTAAGTACGACGAAAGACCCTGTGAACGCAGATATGTGAGTGAATGTCGCAACATGAGCACTAATATCCAGGCGCAATTGAAATTTAAACATTGTCCTGCAGAGGTAAAAACGACAATTAATGTATTTTTAGACCTAAGAATCTATTGCGACTAACCACAAGCACGCGCAATGATCACAAAACCATTGCTCGCTCGATATTGAATGGCTCGTGAGATGAAGAGGCACACATTTATGGCAATGTAGATGTAGAGATACGAAACGAAAGCTTGATTGTTTTTCATGTAGGCCAAAGTGAGTTGATGTGGCTTGCCACAGCGCAATCGCGGGCATTTCGACTTTGGTTTCGGATTCTCCTGCGTCATGGGCACAAGCCAACGATCTATGCTGCATATCAATGGAATTACTTCAATTATTGTGTCAATAATTATTAGGTTTGAAGTTCTGGCTTACGTTATACTGAGATTCTCTAATAATCCGCCATGTTTGCATATTTGATTTTTTAAAGCTTCATAAGTGATTTCACCACGATTATACGGATCCGCATCTTCAAACATTGCTGTTGTCAGATCTTCAATCTAAATGGGTAGACGTTTGTTAAAAATTATTTATTTTCCACTTAAAACCCTTACTTGTTCTTCGGAGAATTCCATACCATTTTCATCCATGCAGGCGCGTATCACATCATGCAATTCTTTATGCTGTATCAGCCCGTCACCTTAGGACAATATAAATGTATTTAAAGGATATATATATATACATATATATTATAGAATTCATCCTGTTCTCATTGATTTGAGCACTCTCATTCAGAAATACTTTCTCTAGATGTTCCTGGTAAGGATAAAACTTCGGAATACTATGTATTATTTTATAAGATTACGAAATATCCATTTATTTTGTTAAAAATATCAGCTCAAGTCTATAATTGCCAAACCCTGTTTGAAATTTCTATTTAGGACAAGTCTTTAAGGAGTAGATTTAGGACTTTTAGATTTAAAGAAAATGGTGTAACTTACAAAACCTGTATTTTTCTTGGAGGGGCAATGTCTTATTAAAGGTGGAGGTTTGTGAACTGTCGTTTCCAAGGGAAATACTGAAATCTATCTTAATGAGTTCAACTTCATATTATTAACATATGGATGATCTAATAGGTTTTGAATGGCCAATGGATTTTATGTGAAGTTTTTTCTTAACAGAAATTTGGTCATATGTTTAATATTTTATATTAGAATTCCTCGGCTGCGGTTAGAACCCTCAATCCGTCATATGGTAGACAAGAACTTACTGAACTGTAAACTGATTACGGTCGTCAATTTTCAAATAAAGTTCATCGGTTTCACTCTATTATTCACCAGACTTGCTTTTGACCGCCCACCAAATAAGATTTGATTTGAGAAACACACTTACCATCGATATCGTATACTTTGAATAGGAAACGTATTTTATCATCCGCTGACTGGCCGGAGAATTGATGTATGGCATCAATGAACTCTTGCAATGATATCGAACCGGAGTTATCCTTGTCGAAAATTTGAAAGACACGGTCGGTAAAGAATGGCTGAGTTGAGTGACATTCACATACAACCAACGAACCAACACACCATTCACATCAGCAAGAAGAAAGGCAGTGAAAAAGAAATAAATTCAATATGTATGGTCTAAAAATGCAAGGTAGTTGTTGTTAGTTTCTCACGTTTTTCGATGTGACTATCTTCTGGAATTCTTCGCGTCGAATCTCCCGTTCATTGCCTACAGTGCTGCGAAATAGTTGCTCCAGACGCACCAGGGAGCTCTTATCAAAACCGGTGCGTGGCCTAAGAACGTAATGGGAAAAATAAAATGCGAGGCGGCAAGTGAAGTTGTTGATGTGTTAAGTTGATGCACTCACAGAGATACATACATAAGTGTATGCAAGTGCTAGAGGTAAATATTTGCGTATGGTTGGGCAGACAGACATGAGTGGCGGTCAGTAAAGGTGAAGAAAACATTTTCGGTTAGTTGAGCTTGTGTAATAAATTATAGATTAATTAAAGATTAAATAAAGATTGGACGCTGACTGATTAATGGAGCGGCGAATCGTGTGATTATTGCGCTCACGGCCTCAGATGCTACAGTTACACCTTTGCATACACTCATACGAGTACACAGTGCGCAGTGCATCTACCACGATCATGTAAGCGAACAACTCTTTTTATTTGACATTATGGAAATGAAAGCCGAAAGCGAGCGAGTGAATGTTTCTGCATTAGATTTTGCATTTCCATTTGCATTTGCTCTTGGCGTGGCGTGCTAATCGATTTGTTTGCAATTTGTAAGTGTTCAGCACGCACCACATTCGCACACCCGTGCACTAAATTTAATGGCGTCAAAATGTGTTGCACATTGCCAAATGTTGCGCTAAATATTTGTTTCGCTTGCAATGGGGATCTGGCGATCTGTCTGCGCCAACGCTTTCGCTGAAATGCGGCCGTGGGATACTTACCGTGAATTGGTCAGGTGTGAAATGAATTCCATTATTTGATTTGTGGATATCAGATTCGTGCCATCGACATCGATCAGACGGTATAATTTATCCAGAATCTGTATGCGGAAGAAAGAAGTAAGTTGTATAGTTTTTTTGGTGTCCTTGAGCTTTGAAACAGATGCGTGTAAATTATGGGCTATAAAAATGTGAGCATATACAGCATACACATACATATTCACGTGGATAATAAAATAACAAGCAATCAATTTACTTACACCACGCGCTTGCCAAATTTCTGTAAAGTTTTTCGGTGTGATCTTACTATTTTCGCCACAAATCACATATGCCACAGACTCGAGTTGTTCGGCGAAATCCATTTGTCTATCATCGCTGTGAATTGAAGCAAAACATTGTATTTAGAGTCGAGTAGGTGGTTGTTTGTAAATAATTTATTCCATTTAGACAAACAATTTACTTTTAACACAAAATTTAGCAAATGAGTAAGCAGCAGACGTCCTACATATTCTACAGTATTTGCAACGTTAGCTTTTAAAAAATACTTTTATATAAAGCACATGTGGGTATCCTCTTCTGAGGAAATTGCTTACAAATTGCTTTTTTTTTAATTATACGTAAATATATGTATATGTCAGCCGAAAGCCTATGATGCTAGCGCTGCGTACTTTAGTTTATTTAATAATTTGTTTATTATGTAAGCTTTAATAAAATGTATGTATAGGAGTAAGTATTGTATTTTGAACAATATGTTGATTGTTTTTAAAGATGTCTTTCTTAAGTTGGTTCAACCAGTGTTGAGATTTGTGTGAATTGTTCCTATTACAAAGATGTTTTGGGATCCTACGACATCTTAGAAAACTTGTAGTATAGATGCTTGTTTCAGGTTTAGAGAGATAGCGAAAACTAGTAAAATCTCCTATAGATCTACTCAATATATTATGGTTCGACGTTAGATTCGTAAAACTATTTCAGTTGCTTGTAACCACAAGATCACAATGTGGGTAACTGTAAAAAACGCTCTTTCTGAATTTCTTTCATTATCGAAACTTAAATATCTACTCTGTGGAAACGAGCCATTAGTCGATCGAGGCCATAATAAAACTGACTGAGAGAATTCAATAATATAAGTTGTACCGTAGAATAACATTACTGTTAAATTCTGAAACGTAAAACGTTAAATTCTGGAACGATATGCTTGAGTTCATTAATTTTTGAATAGAGATCCCGAAAAATAACGACTGAGAAGTTAGTTTGTACTTTAGTTTTTTATTTATATTAAAAGTGTCTATTGAGGATTCACATTTTTACCCAAAGGGTCCTTGCTTTTTCGGATTTTGAAATATTTTTAACTTTCAATCAAGGCGACTAACTGGACGTGTTCAAAATCGGTGAACATATAGACATATGTTGATTAATACATACAACTAAAAGTTGAAAACAACAACAAAGCGAATAAAGGTGTCTGGAGCGCATGCACAGGTCACGGAAACTTATGTTTTTGTTGTAAGCAGTAGGAGGAAGCCGTGTGGCACGCAGCATTGTTGCGCCACGAATATGTGCTCGAAGCTAGAAAGAGCGCACAAAGACACAAATACACATGTATATATATTGTCCACAGGGAAGTGCTCATCCCTGCCAGCCAGGCCTAACCACTTTCCCCTCATGTTTCTTCAATTACTAACACCAACGCACACGTTTGGGTTGTTTTGTTTTTGTATTCGTACGTGTGAGGGGAATAGTGGTTAAAAAACTCACAAGCAGCTATGCTGGCCTATGGCAAACTCACCACTTTTTTTACCACTTTTGTGGGTTTAAAAAACTTCGGTTTAACCAGCTTTTTCACCACCTTTGGCTGGCAGGGATGTTGTTATTTTATCTCAACCATTACAGGCGCGTTAAAACTTGACACCAAACATATGTAAATAAAAAGCAGCACTTGTACAACAACATATGACAACGACTTGCACACATTTGTTTATAATTACCAAGAATCTGCGTATGTTGAGTCCAAAGGACTGCATGAAAAAAACGTTTTGAAGTTAATTTAACTCATAACAATGTACGTGTTTAGTCTTAGAAATTTGTATGAAATTATCAAATTCTTATACTTACGTTAGACGACCTTTCAAATGTTCAATCCAACGATCCTGCACCAAATAACCGTTGCCTTCGAGATCGAAGAGATGGAAAAACTTTTGTTGGAATTCCTATTGGGAAAAATCAAAATGCAATAAAATAAGTTACTTATAAGAAGTTTTAGTGTAATAGATCTCGATAACGCTAGACCTATTTTTATGAATAGTTGTAGTGAACTAAATATATTTCGAACAGCTTTGCAACAGACTTCCACTAATACAATTTTGACTATTTGCGAATAACAACAACATTTTCTCCGAATACTGATTGAAATTACAGTAGTTTTCCGAAATAACGAACATTCGTTTTAACGAACAAGCAAATTTGTTACATTGAGTACCTTAAATAACGAATATCAGGGATTTGTAGGTACTCGGTTTAACGAACAACATAAAGAAAACATATGAAGAAAAAGAAAAAAATCAAATAACATCGAACCAGAATTAAAAATAAAACTTGAAAAAATTCAAAAGAAATGTGGAAATTGAAAAAATGTTAAATTTTATTGCGATGTGAAGAGAATGACTTGCAAGACGATTTTCATTTTCAGATTAAGATTCTCCATCACGGAGTCTTTATGATATCCTCTCCTGGGAACTATTTCCCGAAAGTTGAGATTCTAGCAATAAATATAGCCTATGTTACTCGGGGTGAATGTAGCAAATGTAGAAATCGGCACAGTAGTTTTTGAGTTTATTTATTACAAACATACATACAAATATTTCCTCTTTATAATAGTAGTATAGACTAGACATTGCTGTGGATAAGGTATATTTGATAAATTGAAATTATTTAACTAATTCCATTTTTTTCATTTTTTCAGCTTTAGTGGTTTACGATAAATATACCAAAACTATCTCCTGGGTTTTTTTCTGTACCTAGTTCACGTGTTCCGAATTTTATAACTTAGCTTTGTTATATTCCTTTTTGTTTGATACTATTTTTTAGTCGTTGCAGAAGTCCGATTTTGGCCATCAAGAATATCAACCTTCTCATAGTATCAATGCTTAAGTTTGAGCTAAGTTATATTAGAATATCCAGATCAAATTATCGCTTGAACAAATGACCGACCGGATAGACGGATGTTGAGCTGTCATCACAACATTCATTTACGTAAAAATGTGTAAATCCTAATGTCCTTCGGTCTTGTGAATATCTGTCGCATTTGTCATGTTTTGCCTATCTACAGTACTATATTGATAATTGTAACGTGTACGAAGTTTTATTAAGATATCTAGATTTAAATTCAAATTATCGCTTCGGAAAACTACTGTATTAAATTCTATATAGAAAGTAATATGCGAGTCTCGTATAAGAAGCCTTAACCGTCTCTAATCGGAACCTGACTGTACAAATGTTCTTGGTGGTTCTAAGATACCACCTTAATATGTAAAGATAGAAGTGTCGGTGCACCTTTATTCCGCATAATATTTCGCGGATCGAACATAGGGCCTGCCGAAAAATATTTTCATAAAAAAATCGACTGAAGTACGTTCGTTTGATCATATCTTAAATTTATAATACTATATACAAAAAATGTGTCTAAATACTTTTCATTTAACTATGCACTAATGTATTTTGCAATTTTCTTTTAACGTTTTATAACGTTATTTGAAATTCATGTGAGTACTATTTATAAACGAATAAATTTATATTTTATAAGAGTTCATTATAAAAACAACAATTAACTGAAGAGTGATTGAAAGTTAGAATAATGCAAATTCAAGTTACATGTAAGCTCCTCATTATGCGCATGAGACAAACACATTACTAGTTACAAGCTATTAAAATATGCTAGAAGCAACAAAAAGCCGGTTGTTAATGCGCTTTCCTGCTAATTCACTCCATGTGATATATGATTGTAAACAAATGAAAACTGCATTCCAGTGAAATTAATCTATAAATCTATTGTTTATAATTAGTATGAATCCCATGCCCAACGGGTCTTTTTGGATCGTCTTTTGCTCATTCCAGCAACTAGTATTTTATCTTAGAATTTAGAAGTCTGTGCTATTGTAGGCGCCGCACGAGATCAGAATATTGAGTGATTTTTTCCTATACTCAGACATTAAAGGAATGACTGCTGGAAAGGACTTATTGAGATTTAGATTATTGTCCAACTGAACAACAGCAGGAAATAATAAATATTGAGTTGTGACAAGAATAATGGTTTTCTTTAGAACAGCTGAAAAACAGCTCTCATAGATACGATACGAACTTCAGCCGGGTACGACTTCCATTTTTTCACAGTGAAAATTCATCGAATATAATTATCGCATCATAACATCTCATTACTTACTCTCAAATGGCATACCCCTTTTACGTAATCAGCAGGTTTAGGGAACTTTTAGCATATGCTTAACTGTTTAATGATTTTACATATTTGTTAATAAAATGATTACAGGTGAATACACAGAATGATTAATGCAAATATTTTAAATAATTTACATACTAGAGATAATATCGTGAAGATACTAGCTCATTAATTGCATGATTGTATTGACTGGCTTTTTATTAGTGGAAATAGCTTTTGTGTTTTAAAGTCTGCTGGAGAACTTTTGTTTAATTTAATAAGTAATACACGTCAATCCCACCCTCTAATATATGTTTGTCTAAATTTTTATAAAACGGCCGTCAGAGTTTGGTTAAAATATTTTTGTTTTCTTTCTTTCTTTTTACTTTCTTTCTAGACCGTTAGACGCAGCAGAATCTGTAGCTGAATCGAAAATTCCTGTTATTCTGAACATATCAATAAAAATTGAGGTGTAAATATCTTCATCTCAATCCGCTATTACTGCTTAATGATTGCCATACTTGTTGTCATCACATTTATGGTGATTAAAACTAAGTAAACAAAAAATGAAAAGAGGGCCAAAATGAGAAACCTGTTTTAAAATATTCAGCCACCGCTTAGCGTAACCCAAAAATATTTATTAACCGGCTCTACTGTTTTGAATCCCTGCAATACTCGCAGCTCTTCGATTTCATTCATTTTTGTTGTTTTGTGACACATATCAACCAAAAATTTACATTTATAATGCATACAAATGTACATACATATGTATATGCTAATTCGGCCGATTACATTCCTAAAACATATTCATAGACGATTATATATCGCTGTATTGAAGAAAACCTCGAAACACTAACATTCTAGTAAAACAATAAAAATCGATATCAAATTAAGTTGTAGAGCAGATCTATAAGAAGCTCGAGTTGCATAAAGTCCAACTATTATCAGTCGTGGAACTCACCTTTTCCAGCACCAATTTCCGGAATGCCTCGCGAGTGTGCTTGCCCTCGGCGAGCAGTGCGCTGCACTCGGATATGAGTAGCCAGCGTAGTTTTTCACGTCTCGCCTCCACTTCCATCGCGCTGGAGTTCTTATCTAAATTGAGGTTGTAGCGGTCAATGTATCGGGCCACGTGAGATTGCTCTTCGCTTATCTCTTCCAATTGTGCCGAGGTAGTTGGTTCCGCCAGCTGCACGTTGCTGAGGGAGGTGGTAAATGTTTTCCTTGTCGCTGACGCTGAGGACGGGTCTGTATTTGCAGACACTATTGATTGTGTTTTGCTTAGTGGGTTGTGCAGTTGTTGTTGCTGTGCTATCGTTGTTGTCGCTTGTTCAATGTTGTTGTCCAATTCAAGCACAGCAGGTGATACGCTAACAATGTTAGCTGTTGTTACTGTTGTTGTTGGTGATATTGGCACTATTGTTGTAGCAGTTGCGTTGATATTGGGTAATTTATGCACTTGCACCTTATCAAATTCATCGCTGATATCTATTTCTTGCGCTCTCACATTTGGCACTGCACCAGCGCCGCCAGCAGCTCTGTCGAGGCGCTTCACTTTCTGTGGTGGCTGCCGAAGATTTATTTGCTTGCTGCTTGTGCTGATCTCATTGTGGCTCGTTGGAGGTGGACTATATGACTCTGGCAGGCGATCTCGGGCGCCGTGCAGTTGCTCCAGATATTGTGCCGCCTGTAGCAGCACGTGATTTACGGCGGTTAGTTCCTCCTCGGTAACAGAGCTGGGCGCTGTTAATTCACTGTTGTTGTGATTGTGGGCCTCGCTGCTGTCATTACCTGCACCGGTTGTGGTGGTGGTGCTGGTTTGCGTCGCGGCGGGTGTTTCACTGAAAGGCAGGTCATCCGAGAATGAAACCTTCTTGGGTGATCGCGTTGGAGTGGGTGGCACTTCCAGCGATTTAATGGAGGACACAGAGCCGCGGGGGTTCTCATTAGAGGTTTGATTCTTGAGATTAGAGTCCATTTTGGAGATTTCAATGTTTATTTGAGTGTAGGTATTCTATATTATTTTATTAACACATTTGCACTAGAATAATCGTTTTGAATATATCTTTTTAGTATCAAGTAGAGTTCATCGGTGTAATACTGAGAACTGTGAATACAATTTATTTTATTTTTTATTTTTATTTTATTTTTAAAATTAAACTGAGTTTAACTAGTAGTCTCAGAAACCTTAAATCAATTATATATATTCTTTTTCTATATATTTTTAGTATCAAGTAGAGTTCATCGGTGTAATACTGAGAACTGTGAATACAATTTATTTTATTTTTTATTTTTATCTAATTAGATACATATTTCTTTTTAATTTGTTATTTTTTTTTTGATTGTGAAAAACATTTTTTTTTTATTTAAATTAATTTTTTTTACTATAAGTTGATTGATCAGTAGTAAACCAGATTAATCTTTGTGTGTACATATATTATATTTTTTTAATTTTTTTAAATAATTTTTAAATTAATTTTTTTGTTTTCACTTTCGTTTACAATATTTTTCTGGGAAATTTAAGTTTTCAAGAACATCATAGCACTTAATTTAATTTCTAGGGGCGTTACTGGCTCACAATAAGCGCGTAAATACTTTTCGAATAAAACTTCGTTCACATTGCATAACATTGTATTCGTTACCAAATTCATTACATAATTAATATTCATACAAATTCACTACAAAGTGGCACTAGTAAAGATTAAGCCGTATCGAACGTGACTTTTTGTGAATACCGTACATTTGTGCCTCGATGAGGGTATTTCGTTTGAAATGTTTACGGTATTATTAAACTTTGCTTCTATGCGATTTTTTTTAACTTGAAAAATATTCAGTTTCGAAAATATCATTGCACAACTAGTTACATTTGAAGATTTAATTTCTATTTCGTCATATTCAAACTGCCAAAAATTGACAATTCACTGCGCGTCATTAATTATTTCTTTTTAAGATCGTATACCGATACGCCTCATGTAATTTGTTATTTTTTGTAGTTTAAACTTTCTACACCACTTTGCTTAATCTTCAAGAAATCAAAACATATTTGTTTTTATGAATAGTTGTCAACATACAGCGATCGTAAATTGAATGTGGGAGTCGAATCGGATTATTTGGCCAATTAGTTTTTTGAGATGACAACTGAATCGGATTTTCAGAAAACCTTTGTATATGTTGTGATTTAATAAACGATTTTTAAATACTTTTTCCATAACACAAATACCGTCAGTTGTAAAATAACATCGTAAACTTCTTCAAAACGAGGAATACTCTGCACAGCAAAAAATTTCCAAAAGGCATCTGACAAATTTCATACCGAGAATGTTGTTTCAAAATTCCTAGGCCCTTATTTTTTTTAAATTTGCAATGTCGTATTTGGATTTTATTTTTCATGAATCTTGTTTAACTCCTTCAAGTTGAAAAATTGTCTTATGACTTTATAGGCAGTCCCTTCCTTTAGCGAGCTTTTTTTTGTAGTTTTTTGCAAACTGAAAAACTTGAAATATTTTTAGAAATTACTTAAAAATGTATATTAGTTTTGTTTTGAAGATCTTTATAATTTTTCGAGAAGTGAATTTAAATGAAATTGATCCGCAAACCATTAATGAATCGACAGAAGGTAAAGGCTTTTATTTTCAAAGTATTTTTAAAATTAAACTGAGTGTAACTAGTAGTCTCAGAAACCTTAAATCAATTATATATATTATTTTTTTACTTTAAAAATGCTGGAAAATAGCAAGCATACGTTTTTAGATTAAGGATTCTAGATTAAGAAGTTCAAAGTTCAAGAAAAACATGGGAAAATATAAAACTGCGACTTAATTATAGAATATCGTATAAAACTCGTAATTTTCTAAAAATTCTTCTTCTGCAGAGAACCACTCAGTTGATATCAACTTGACATTACAGTTATTTTATAATCCAATTGTGCAAAATATTAAAGCTGATTTTCAAGTTAAAAATATTTCACAACGATGTTGAACTTTTTTTTAATATTCATATTTTATGCCACGCAAATATACACAATTCTTAGAAGGCAAAGCAAATAAAAAATAATTTTTGTAAAGGTTTTATTGTGGTTCAAAACGTGTTTAATTTTGATTTACATAACATCTTTAGACTTTCAAAACAATAAGCACCAAAATTGCAATAAATTTTTAGAATTAACTTTCAGCTTGTCTCATTTTACAAAAACCACTTTTCAACGTATGATTTGAAAAATTTCAAGGTTAATTGCATTTCTTTAATAATTTTATAACATTTTCACATTTCATTTTCACTTCGCGCATTTCGAAATTTTTGTACGCACTTGATTGTAACGACTGCCGTCCTTGGGCAGGATGTCTAGGAACAGGTTTTTGCCAATATTGAACGCACGCACATCATCTAATTACTTATGTATACACAGGCCTAAAACGAAGCCAAAAAGTCAAAAAGCGAAAACCGAAAACCGAACAAACGGAATCGCGCACGTATTCAGCGCAGCTGGCGGACTCGTACTGAAAGTGAAAACGAACTCACAATTCACAATTCCGCCGAGCAGCAACGCATATGACGGCGGTGGCTGGGGTGGCAACGGTGATTCCGGCCCCTCAATAAAACCGCACACACGCGCTCACTAATGCAGACGCCACGCAATACTACACGCTCAGTTCGAGTGAGCTCAGCACTGGCGTTCGAGTGGAAATGCACTTCGCATGCAAGTTGCAACTTCTTGCGTTCCACACGCATGCAACACTGACTGCCGAACTCAATGGATGAATGCTGGCTGCCAGCCGATTGGACACCAACACGACTCGACCGGAGACTTCAAGGAGCCAATCGTTTGTTGATGCACGATTGGTGCACGTCGTTGTCGCGTTCGTTCGTTAGCAATCGCATAACATTGGGGCGCATGCGCCTTCGCCTGTGCGCTGTTCGTATTAACACGCGATGTTGAGTGCAAGGTGAATAACAATTAAACAAAATTGTATACAATGCGTTGGCGCGGGGATTTAAAAACACACAACGAAAATAAAAATTACTTGTTGTTGTTGCGCTGTGTTCTTAGCCGTTTACGGTTGTTTTGATAATAATATTATTAAAGCAAATATTCGTAGCGAAACGAATTGCTGCGCTGGATCCGGCGCGTACTGGCAATTAAAACGTACTGAACGTCCGGTTGTCGGTGAACTGCCACTTGCCTGGCAGTCAACACGGTTAGCGCAACAAAATACGAGCTGTGCGAAATTGGATTGTTTCGTTAAACGCTTTTAACTGTTTCACATTATACACGTACATAAACATTGCGAAGTTCTCGTATTGATGGCGGTTTTAATATATTGTTTTTGTTTTCTAAATTTACTGTGTATGGGTGCTTTGAAGATTTTTGTTTCTTAATAAATTTTAGCATTTGCGTATGTATTGAAGGGTCGGGAATGAACAAATGTGTGTGCTAGCCATTTGCGATTCAATAAAGGTGAAATTAAGAAAAAAATAAAAAAAAATAATTTAAAAAACAGTAAATACTTAAAATGGAACAAAGAAAACTAATGTCGTGTAATAAATAAACCAGTTAGGTTTATTGCGACTCAATTATTAATTTAAGGGTTTCTCACGGATGCATTTCGAGGTTTTTTTTTTAAATAAAATATGTATTCTTGAATGAAATTGTTGCATAAATTAGTTTGTATAAAGAAATATATAATTTATAATATTAACAGCAGTTATGTATATTCGGGTTAGAAGAAGAATTTTTAGTAATTATTGCCCGGGATTAGTTAAAATAATTAACAAAATATGTACGTTTTTTTCGATTTGCACATAAACTCTTAAGCCAATACTTTTTTTTAGTTAAAAAAAATTAAAAATCTAGCTTTAGAAATATTTGAAAATAATTTCGAAAAATATAAAAAGAATTCGTACAAAATCATTTTGGTTAGAAATATTTTGAAGTTTTGTATTTCTGTATCTCCAAACGGTGATTAAAAATGAAGTCAGAATGCGAATATACATACATATGCATGTTTGTTTGTATATAATGAAGTAATATCACTAGAAAAGATTGATTCATAAATCGAAAGTTTAACCTACACACATTCATCATGAGTATTATTAATATTTTGCTATACATATGTGTGTATGTATGAATATCTGCTTGTTCACTTCCGAGTAATGAATGCTATTACGTGCCAATGCTTGTTTATGAAATTGTTAAAAATGTTTAAAAATCGACATATCCAACCATACATACAGACGCATGTTGTACGAACAGTTTGTAGTCGCTTGTAATAATTCTTATTGTCGGATTTTGTTCTTGCTTAATTAATAAACAATTTATAAATAACCGTGTACAGCTAATTAAACCATCTGTTGTCCAATAATTTAGTTGTTTCGCAGATATTTGTATCAGTTACTCATTGCATTTTTCCCACAAATTCTTGTGGTAACTATTTTCGACTTTTCTGTTGAGTTGAATTATTGTTAAAACTATAAGTTTTTCTTTTCTATATCTCTGCTTACTTGTTCACTGAGTTGCTTTGATAAGACTTTTTTATTGTTTTTGGCGGCGCTGAAATTAACATTTGGTAATTTGTCGGCTTTGACGTTGTGTAATTTCGAATTTGTTTATATCTCGACACGTTCGTTTGCTCTGCCACTGGCGGTTGGTTGTTTCTGCTACGTATTTCTAAATCATAAATTTATTGACAGGTATGCACACATGACTAAATATTGAACAAGTAAGGAAAGGCTAAGTTCGGGTGCAACCGAACATTTTATACTCTCGCAATTTATTTAGAGATTTACCTATATTTTCGGTGAAAAATTACCCTTAGGCACTGAATTTTTCATGTTTGATATCAGGGGCCTTGAAAAGTGATGGTTAGATTTTGACAATTTTTCCACAAGTGATGTCACAGCTCAAATACAATATTTGTGTAAAGTTTTATTTCGCTATCTTTATCAGTTCCTTATGTATACATTATAAAGTGAAAGGATCAGAAGGATTCAAAATTGAGTTATATGGGAAGTAGGCGTAGTTGTGAACCGATTTCGCCCATATTCCACCAGTGTAATCAGAGTCTCAAGAAAATATTATATACCGAATTTCATTGAAATATGTCGAGTAGTTCTTGGGATATGGTTTTTGACCCATAAGTGGGCGACGCCACGCCCATTTTCCATTTTGTAAAAATTTTGCAGCTTCCTTATGTAAAATTTGGTGTTTCTGGTGTTTCTAACCTTTGTATGCGAGGTGGGCGTGGTTATTATCCGAGATATTTCATTTATTACCTGTATAAGGAAATGGCTAAAAGAAACGACTGCAGAAAGTTTGGTTTGTATAGCTTTATTGGTTTGCAAGATATATACAAAAAACCTATTTGGGGGCGGGGTCAGGCCCACTTTTCCAAAAAAATTACATTCAAATGTGCCCCTCCCTAATGCGATCCTATGTTCAAAATTTTATTTTCATAACTTTATTTATGGCTTAGTTATAGCTCTTTATGTGTTTTTGGTTGTCGCCATTTTGTGGGCGTGGCAGTGGTCCGATTCCGCCCATCTTCGAACTTAGCCTTCTTATGGTGCCAAGGAACACGTGTTTCATTAAGATATCTCAATTTTTACTCAAGTTACAGCTTGCACGGACGGACAGACAGACATCCGGATTTGAACTTTACTCGTCACCCTGATCACTTTGGTATATATAACCCTATATCTAACTCGTTTAGTTTTAGGACTTACAAACAACCGTTATGTGGACAAAACTATAACACTTAGCAACTTTTGTTGCGAGAGTATAAAAAAAAACTATTTTATTCTGTGCAACGTGTTGCGAGAATTCGGAAATACATACGTTTGTGCAAATCGCTTTGAATTTTGGTTTTATGTGGGATGTAATTTAATATGGATAAAAGTGAATACTTAAATAAAAATAATTTTATTTATAAAAGGCATTAACCTATTGGATTCTCTATTTGTTTATCATGTCCAAGTGATCCCAAAATTTTCAAAAATTATTGCATGATTTGTTTTATAATTTCTATGAGCTTTGTTTTCTTAAATCGGTATAATTTTGATTTTTTAATATAGTCTGTCATTTCAAAAGTTTTTAAGTAGCTACCAGTAGGTCATACACGTGTGGGTTCAATTTGCTTTCTTAATTGTTGTATTCGCTTGTTATGAGTCAAAATTAACGTTGAGGGCACCAGTGCACAAGCTTCGTAAAAAATTCCTTGCTATTCCCATTCCTTTGTTTTTTGCAAGCCAAAAAAAAAAATTGGTTCGAACTCATAAAAAGGTCCCATAAAAGTTGTTATGCGTATTTTAGTATGAACTGGCTGCTGGAATAAACAAAAATACCATTAAATTACCAAACAGTATTTCTTATGGAATAACAAAATGTCTACCGTATAGAGTAAACATTTTTAGCAGCCGAAAACACACAAATTTATAAATCAGTGCTTAAAAATGCAGACAGTCTATGCGCAGCAGCATCGACACACATAAATCGTATGCCAAAACAATTATAAATTAAAATATAAATTACATACAATAAAGGCCGAAGGTGTAATAATTTACTTGGAGTCAACTAATGGGAAATTTGGCAAAGCCTTCGAATTGGAAATGGAAGTCTTCTCACCATAGTTAGCTGTAAATTTGAAAATTTTCCACTCTAATTTTGTTTAGTACGGAATGTGAACGAATACAATTTGTTTTATGTGAAATTTATCTAATTAATTGAAAAAACTAGAAATAACCGTCGAATGAGATCAAAAACTCAAGTACGATCGCAAGCAATTGAGTCCAATAACTTTTCAAGAATTTAAAAAATCGTGATAAGCGCTCCACATACGTAGTCCACACACCCTATATGTGCTCACCAATACCTTTATGCGAGAGTGTGCGTTCGTTTCGCCATACGCTAATGTGTTTGCGTGTGGATTTCCGGTATGGTCTGGTGGGCAGTGCTAACGAAAGGCAGCACATTTACACTTTCGCTTTTGGTTTTTATGCTGCTGAAAAAACACCTACAAAAATATTTATTTAACTGCTGGATCTCGAAGCACGCAGCACCATGAGCTAAAGCGCCAACAATTTTGGTGCTCCGCATTTACTTAGGTACATACCTGCGCCAGCAAAGCGATATGTAAAATAAAAATCACAAAATAATCATGATATCAAAACATTCAGAATACAATGTAAAAAGGCTTAATTAATAAGCAGCAGCAGCAACAAAAAAAGATAAACAAACAAAGTACAAAAGAGGAAACCAGAAATGCCTGTGTTGAGTTGTCGAATGAAGGTCAGCATGCCTCAGCCCTGCTCTTGGCGTCTACACTCACCCAATGCAACGCAGCGGCGGCTTGAAGCACACACCAACACACATGCGCGTTGTTACAGACAGACAGACAGCATCTGACGGTGTTTGGTACGTTTGGGTCGTTGCCGTCGCTGCCGTCGCTGTTAACCGCGCGAAATCAAATGTCGTTGAACTTTTTTTTTATTAATTTGACGAAAAAGACGCAAATTTACTTTGCGCACTATCAAAAGAAAAAAGGTATGATAGCAACAAAAACATTTCAGCCGTACTTTTAAGTAGATATTGTTAGATGAAATCCGTGCAGTCATAGCTTTTGTATAGTTTTGGTCATGATTATTACCCGCATGTTGTCAGCTCGAATGTTTGTATGTATGCAGTTACTGTTGCCAATATAGATATTGATACAAAAAAGAATAGATATTGTTGCCAATACAGTTGGTATTCTGCTAATCCCATCTGATCGCGTTTCACCGCATCTTAGCATCGTTTATGCCATTTATTGCGTTTCGTCGATTTCAGCAACTCATTCGAGCGTTTCGTTTCACCTCGCCGTTCTATTGAGTTTTTGTATATTTGACGCACCGAATTCCGCCACTTATTTGAAGTGTTCGAATTTAAATTTCAAGTGGCAAATGCGGACATTAACTCAAATGGCTTTGCGGCTAAATGGCAGGTTGGGTGATGGGTTTTGCTGTGTGTGTGCGTCTATTTGCAGAAAGAATAACAAACAAACAGCGATTTTCAAAACAATCGAACGGCTATGTGTTTTAGAGTTGTTAATTATGGCATAAGTACATTGTATGTTTGTATGTATGTACTTTATTTATGGCAATGTATCGGCAGATAAAGCTAAGTAATGAGCTACATAAGATAGCGCTATGTTAAGTAGTAATAAAACTGGTCAACATAATTCTAGAAAAAATATAAAATCTAATTTATTTTAAATCTTTTATTAATTTATGTTTTTACACATGTGATTTGATTACCGCTAAGATCACAAAGAAAATGGTTAACTTTGAAAATACATAATATAATTTATTTCTTTTGATAAATCAAAGTGTGTGAAAGCAAAATTCCAGCTGTTATGAAAAAAGATCGCTATTTATAATTTTCATTTTTTTCAAAAGCACACCGAAATAAACGATTTCTCTCTAATGCTAAAAGAACACGTGTTTGAATAACACAATCTGCACATCTAAAGGGGAACGAACTGCGGCGATTCTTCGCACGCTTTATTGATATTAGATTTCATCTGTTAAAAGCACACACTTCCTTGTTTGTTTCTCGAATTTTTGGCCAAAAAAAAAAATGCTGTAAATATGCCCCAGCCTCCATATTCGCCAGACATGATTCCGAGTGACCTTTTCCTATTTCCAAAAATAAAGAGAACCTTAAAGGGCCGCCGTTTTACAAGCATACTAAAAATCGCTTAAAGAGTTAAAGGATATTCCAAAAAATTAGTTCGAGAAGAGTTTCGACGATTAGGAGAAGCACCTGCATAAGTACATAATATCGAATAGGAACAATTTTGTAGACGCCAACTTTAATGTAGCCGAACAGATAAATATAAAAAAAAAGAAAATTCCCGTTACTTTTTGAGTACACCTTGTATGCTATTTTTTGGTTTCCTGATATATGCCCAAATATTCTGAATAAGATAACGATCAGCGGATTGAGCAATTCGTACACAGACTATGTTAATCGAACATACAATTTGGCATCTCTATTTTATATATTGGAACGGAACTATACTATAGAGACACACCTCTGTTTCAAGATCTGCAGCTTTCGTCGACTTCACCTTGCATTAACATTTATTTTAGAGAACACTCGAGCAAATCTTCGATTAACTACAACGTAGCATAAAATAAAAAAAAATATGTTGTCTGGTGTAATTAATTTTTTCCAAAAACAAAAAACTTTTTTAAGTACCCTTAGATACAGCAGAATACATACACAGAAATGTTAGCAGTTGATTGGCATTTAGAGTGCTAGCAACTTGTGCTAGAGACGTTAAAAAAATAAGAGCACAAATGGCAAATCTGCAATTTAACCCGAGTATGCGTTGAATTATGATTTGCTACAATATTTGCGTGTCTGTACAGAAATCGCAAAAAAAGGTCAGTTCGCAACAGCTTTATATGAGTTAAGTGAGTGCGGTTTTAATTATGTATCGTGCAATTTCACATAATACAATAGCATATCGTAGCGACCTTAAGCAGATATGATATGTCATAATGTGGTTTTTGCCTCATACGTTAATTCGTGCTACTCGAAAGGATTACCCGTTGCGTTTTCAGGGTTTAAATAAAAAACGTATAAACACTTGATACTTTGATGCACGAATTTATATAAAATTTGGTTATTGTTTTCGGTAAAAATGTTTGCCAAATCACTGTAAAAATGACGGTATCATGTTATTGAAGGAGAAACTGATGAAGGTGGATGAATTCGCAGCTTAATAATTTGCTCACATATGGAACTGATATTGATCTCCATATGTTATTAAATTCTGAAAATATATGGTATTAATATGTTAATAACTGTAAATATATACGTGTATAATATGACAAATATATTACTATAACAAACAAATTTCTATCAAAAAATATTTTGAAATGCAAGCAGATATCTTAGAACTGGCGGCTTTGCGGCCTTGCAGCCTTACGCATAATTGCAGAACATAGAAAAGGCGGATCCAACACAGCACCAAAGCCTAACAGTGACTTAGCACATGCGTACAACTCAATTCATGTCAATGAACACGTGTTTGTGTTATGGAAAGTGATTAAAAAGTCAAGCCTTAACAATTTAAGACGTTGAGTGTGTGTATGCTGATGTTTATGCGAAACGAAAACTATAAAAAGTAGAAAAATACAACAAATAACAATTGCATTGGTATATATACATATGTAGGTGATGCACACACACACATGCGCATTGCATTATTTGCTGCTGTTGGGGCCACGTATACGCCGTGGAGTGCATGCATGCAAAAAAAATGGATTACGTTAATTTGAATTTAATGCCGTATTTACGACTGCCCAAGAACGTACATACTCGTACTAGCAATCAGTGAAGCTGGCAACATTCAAAACAGCATTTTATCAACGCGCACTGTGGCAGTAAGTGTAACGCGGCGCGTGAGCTCCACGCATGAAATTGCAATTATGTGTCGTTCAATTGTGTTCAAACGCTGGTTGGCTGATTGGCTCATTTAAATGGCCGCCGAGTGGTGGTGGCGGCGACTAGTGCTTCGCACCGGTTCCACAGCCTGTAGTTGCAACGAATGAGTGCGACGCGCAAGGCTAAACGCATTTTGCTCAAATAAAAAACTGAAATAAACGCAGAAAAAAAAACTTAATCCACAACATTCACTTTGTCAACACGCACACCTGACACTCGGATTATATACGTAATATACGTATTTATATACGGTACATAGGTGCCCGGCAGGAAAAATGATGCTTGTGGAATTTTTACTTTAACTTTATAGTAGAGGGCTGATTTTTATCACTTTAATGTATGAAATATAGTCTGGATTGTTTTGGAAAGCGCTCGCATACTTTTTACTCTTGGCAAAACGAGATTAAATAAAAATAGACAACGTACATATATCAAAATTATTACTAGACGAAGTGATTTCCACATCTCTTATTCATCTATCTATTATGACGGAACTCGGTCTATAGCTGGCAATCTGAGTAGATATTGCATATGGGTGGGATAGACCTATAGCGTGATATGGAAATCACTTCATGTTAAGAGCCATAAACGAGTGGGATTATTAAGACAATATGCGGGATTTAATATTTGACGTTGATCCAAATAATCTAACAATCTACTAGCCCTTCAAGATATGATCAAGCGTCTATTTCAAACAACTTTATCTAATATATAAAATTCTCGTGTCACGGTGTACGTTATTGAACTCCTTATTGGTTGTTGAAGTTCAAACCGATCTGGCTAATTTTAGTCTTGAAATAATCGTGGAAGGCCAGAAAAAGATTAGAATGTGAGTAAATATAGAAAAATTGCGAGGAAGATATCAATAAGAGAATTTTATTCGAGTTGACAAGAAAAATATAAAAAGAGAAAACAAAAAAATAATATTTTCAAGGTTGTCATTGTTGCTTTGTTAAAATATTTTTGTTATTGTTCAAGATAAAAAATAAAGAAAGGCTAAGATCACCTCCAACCGAACATTTTATACTCTTGCAATTTATTGATGTAATTTTATTAAGATAACACACAATATGACCTATATATTCGGCATTAAGTCCCATAGAAAATCATAACATATAGTATATAATATGCTGATGTGATTCCAGAACCAATTTCACTCATTTTCACCACCAAGGTTAACGGGAATAGAGGTAACTTGGCACCTGTTAGTAGGCAAACACACGGCACATTCGGCCTTGAAATTACTCCTTACTAAAGTCATTTAATTTGTGGCGACACATAAAGTATCGCCAATTAACACCTAACATATGAAGGTTTTTGCAATAATATCAACATGCGATTGTAGAAGCAGTTGGAAATGGTAGGGTCGCAGTTGACACCTCGATGGATTAATAGCATTTCCAACAGATTTCTGTCACTTCATTGACTTGAAAGAGAAGTTTTCCTGACATGAAACCTCAATATGATAACCATAAATGACTGATTGAATGACCTATATTGGTGATAAAAAACAAAGATATCGTTGATCTTAATGCGACAATTTAGAATTTCGGTCCAGGAGAGTTGACACAGCTACAAACCAGGATGACGTAGGCAATTATCCCAAACTATTTAAAATTGCCTGTACTATCACCACTCACTTTGCAATTAAAAGTAGTGTGAGTTGTCATCATGTTGCGTAACATAAATCGACCTCGAGTAATCAATATCGTCGCCGAAGCCAAGATTGGACCAACTTAATTTAATGTATACCTTAGCCACAACAACGTGTGGCCGGGTCTGCTAGTCTTTATATATAAAATTCTTCAGTACTTGTGTATGTAACTGAAATCTTCCTCCGGCTGGACTGATTTTAATGAAATTGTGTGTTCGGTTCAATTTAAATAGTGCATTGAATTAATTCTAAATTTATAAGTTTTTTTGATGTTTTATATTGGCCAAAAATAAATGGCGCTATTATTTATAAAACCGTATAAAAACCGCCTAAAGGTATATAAAATTGTTTTGGGAAACATTTTTTTTGAAATGTTTTATAATTGAATGCCGCTACTGTCGATGTGCCAAATCTTCAATTCAATTACTTTACTTAATATCCTAATAGCTTGAAATATCATGCAGGACAACGTCTGTCGGGTTCGCTAGTATCTTATGAATTAATTGAGAGAGAGTTATTAATGTTCTGTTGCAGACGAACTTGGGTCTTTCGTACTTGTTCGCCATTATTTTAATAAAAATATTTTCTTCAGATCGAATGATGGACAGTTTGTTATGGATTTATGATTATATAAACTTACGGACAGTATTATACAAATATGTAGATATTAAATTTTGAATTATTAATATTTATTTCAAATATTATTCATATTTAGACGGTCTAATAATCAGTAGTTCATTTGAGCATTTGAGCAGGTTTACTGGTTCACCTTAGCGACTTTTCCAATACATGAGATGTGTCATATGTTTTTAGTAATTTCATACATACATACATACATCCTGCAAGTGTAAATACGCACATATGTGGATACTTTTCCATAGAGAACGAGGTGCATTTCCATTCACTTATTAATAGCCAAATCCACTGTAGAGCGGTTTATATGTTATACTTATATACGTTACTAAATATATACTTATGGCATATGCAATTCACTGTCCATGCACGGCATTTTCGTCATATTATTTTCTGCAGTTTATGACTATACACATATACAAATATAAGTAGAACCATTTCAACTATTTATACATTTATTTATTATACATACATATATGTATATTAGTATGTACATACTTAGAGAAAATATGACAATGAAAGTCAATGAAATCGTAAAAACAATTTTAATCTTGTTGGTGTATTAACAGTTTTGTTATTGCTGGCACCGCAATTTGATTGTAGTAGGTTTAATACGAGATTCCCCCTCATATGATTTGAAAAATGTAGATTAATAAGGTCAAACATTTAGTTCTTAAATGAAATGTTCTCGTAAAATCTATAAAACATTTTGAGAAGTATTAGAAATTATAGGTCTAAACATTTTCGGTTAGTAGGAGAGGCCATAAGTTGACCAATATCTTTTCATTAAATGACTTGAAAATAATTGTAAAGAAAATCATTTAACATATTGTTATCCAAATCTTTATCCAAATAATTTTTGTAACTACTTAATTATAAGAACGAAGTTATCAAACAATTTGTGTGTTTCAATAACAAAAGGACTGAAAACCGGCAATGGCTGGGTTCTATCAGTTTTCAGCTGCTTAAAATTACCTGAAGGGCTTTATCAGAGGCGTTTTGGCAGATACAAGTTTCGGAGGTTCATGTCCTGAGTAGTGGTTGGGCCCATCGCTGCACTCTCCATATATCGGCTGCTCGAGGAGCTATAATAAAGTTCTCACTAATGCTCACACAACCTCGCATGTTACTGTTACATTCATTGTTCTTTAATCTACATATTTATTAGCCTCTCAGCAGAAGTATAACGGCTTTATGCTCCAATCAACAATAAATTGTTTGCAAATAACACCACATTAAATCATTTAACGCACGCATTCATTGCAAAATAAAAATCTTTGTACATTAATCACCACAGTTTATTTCATTTTTTAAATATTCCTTTCATTGTTTAATGACTCACAATCCGTTAAGCTTCATCTTAATTGTCTAGTTGGATTTCTTTATTATTATAGATATATTTTTTAACTCACCGAAAGTCGTTCATTTCATACCATAAATGACGATCATAAATTCTGTGGTCGAATAACAAAAGTCAAAAAGTTTGAATGGCGGCGTAGCAAACGAACGCACGAAGGCACGAACGATTGCACTAACGAATGAGTGAGCGAACGAAATGTGTCAGTTTGAGTAAAATATGAGCCAAACTGCCAAAAAGCATTAGCAGGGCAAACAGCGGCGAGTGCTACCAAATGTCACGATCAGTCAAATCGGCAGATATCGAACGGTAAATGCACATACTCGTATGGAACATATGATAATGCCTGCATGTTTTTGAGTGCGTATCGCACCGCTAAATTATTTCTTTTATTTTTACGCATATTGCAAAGGTAAATAGCCAAGCATTGGATCGGTGCTGGGAGTTAGACCGTGTATAAGATCGTCAGCTAGCTCTGTGGGCAAATATATATATATATCTAACAGTTGTGGGCGGATTTATTATTGACGTGATTGTGAGCTTCTGATTTAATTGGAATGGAAAGAGTGATTTGGAGCGCAAAATATGAATCAATTCGATTTTTCGGCGCAGAAACTACAAAATGTACTATGTACTACAAACTCTCAGATCTAGAAAAATATTTTTTAATTAAACAGCGCGTTCAATAAGCCTTTCGAGCAACTAGTTATTTATTTAGCAAATAATTTATAATAACTTCATCAAAGCGCCAACGAAGACATCTAGTGGAGGCTTTTGGCAGACAAGTGTTGCGAACTGCAACCGTGCACCAACACCAGCCATCATCACAGCACATACTCGTACTGTATGCGCCATTCTAGACAGTTGCACCGATAGAAATTTATAAGCTGCGCTACATGGGCACTTGGCGCAACCAGCGCGCATGCGTAAAAATCCGCAAACGCAGCGAAAATATTAAATGCGAATATGCGAACAAATATGGTAGAGCTGGACTGTAAGCTGGGAGACCGAACGCCGCAACTACGACAAAGCCACGACGAAGTCGAAACTACAGAGCTGTTACTTGTGGTGGAGAGTCGCTGGACGAATGCATCTGAAGAAAATATGCACCGTATGCGTTTGGTAACTGTTTTGGGCATTGCACCACGTAATTGGCAATTATTGCACGCCTGCCAGGCGGTCAGCTGTCTGGTAGACACACAACAAGTCCACGCCGAGCGCACTGGGGAATGCGTGTGGCTGCGAGAGTGCGCCGACGACGGGTGGCACGCTAACGCACGCCCCACTGCATACAGTGAACTCGGCGGTGGGGGTGTGTGTGCGTCCACGACAATCGGCACAAAGTGCCACAGCGGGCGCTTTTGTGGCACTCACTGGCGGCTACGGTACCGATAAATGCTGCATGCTCTTGCCAGCTGCCACAGTGACGGCCGTTGTCTACTTCTTTTGTGGCGCTAGTGTAACGTGTGGGCGTGCGCAAATTGAATGCGTACACCGAAATGGAATACCAACAATAAAAACAACAAGAAGCAGGAACAAACATCAATCAATCGATGCACAAGTGGGAGATTGGACGACGCAGCGCGCCAGGCTCAGCTTTTTTTTAGTTAGAAAAATACTTTTACCGGCAACTGTCAGACGTAGACTCGGTAGGGTACAATCGTTGTAAAATTTATGTTTGGTGCGGTAATCAGCAATAATATTTCGCCTTAAACGTATGTATACACCAAGTCGCTAATCGATGACGTTAGTTGAAGAGTGTTGGCTCATGCAGCAAATGAAGTCACTAGTTTACCCCTACTGCGTTAATGCAATATTATTGTTGTTGCGGCTGTCTGTGCGTCTGTCTGTATGTGAGTGTGTGTGAAATGGTGCGTTTGTATGCGCCAATTAAAGGCATTTTCCTCGTTTGAGTCGTTGATTTGCTCTACTTTAGTATATTTCTGTTTTAAAATGCAGCGCGATAAGCCGCTGCACGCATACACTCAGCTGCTGGTGACACTAAGCGCATTCATTGGAGCTGAGGGAGTGGTTTGACGGAGCATATAAATGCACATAAATTGTCACTGATTGTATAGGGTGCACCAAAAGCCAATAAGTCTTATATAAAGCAATGTTGTTGGCGAAACCGACCTATTTTCTTGTTATATTTGGATGAGTGTCTGTTCCAATTTTTATAACTCTTTATATGAACCACTTCAGATCTTGACAGGATTTAGTTTAGGTTCCCCGTAAGCTACGAAAAAAAGGTGGGGTATTCCTCGCCCTGTGCAAATTGTCTTTTCTCAGGACATTTGAAGGTCTCAGTTAGCTACTGCAAAAGGGCAAGACATGGGTCAGAAGACTATACCAGTTTGAATTTTGATTGCATTTGTTGTGTTTAGGCACCATTTCGGGGTCGCTTTCCTGGACGCTTTGGAATCCGAGATAACCTTCTCTTCCTGGAAAATAATATGCTGGTCTTTACTGTTTTACAACCGAACTTCTATCGAAAAGACTTTTGAGATCCCATGAAAGAGCGTTTAAAATAACAGCCTTTTGATCTAAGCTACATTAGACTTACCTGGTCCTAATTATCGTAATCCGATTAATTAAATTTCAACTTTATTTTTCCTTTCCGAGTCTCTGAACTGCATTCCAATATAAATTTTATCATAACTCATTACAGAGAGTTATCACGCTTTGGTAGACTAGTTTTTGCTCATTGACGCGTTTTCAAATCCCCGCTTCGCTTGATGGTGTTACAAATAATGCGTCAAATTTAACCCACAAATCGCCATAGAAAGAAACACCGACGCGTAATTAAAGATTGCAGCGGCGCAAAAAATGCGAAATTCCACACAAATCAAAAGATAAACGTAATAAATGATTGGATAAAAGTGATTCGATAAAAACGCATTTGCCATTTTCGATTCGTTAAGTTTTTTGAGTGTAGTCGATTTTCGCACTTCCAAACTTGGGCGCAAACAAATTGTTGCATAGAGCCATGACAGAGTTTGAACTAAAGTCGCCGCAGTCAAAAAACTAATCGTGAATAAGAATGTGAAGTGAAGTCTCTTGCCTGAGCGGCAGTCGTCCGATAAATTTGTTGCTGATGTGTACATATGTATGTCCGCAGACGCGATAGGTGCATTCAATATATATATGAAATACTGGAAAGAAATATGAACGCTTGAGGCTAAAGGCCAGGGGAAGCGTTAAATGAAGAGGTGGCGTGCAGCATTGTCGAAGAAATGCCGTTTATGAAGTCATTCATTGCAACATTGCAGCGCTGCGCTTCACTGCACTGACTGCGGATCGGATCGGCACAGCTGCTGCAAAATTTATTATGGTCATGTTGCGCACCGCGGATGCACACAACTCTTCGGCGGTGGCCATAAATGGGCAGAGGTGTGAGCGTGCCGGCATGCGTGAGCGGGTGCGTGAGAGCAAATAGGCAGGATTGTGCGCATGCGCGGTTACTGCAAAGCATACACCAAGCCGCACTTACCAATCACCGACCGATCGGCGGTGAGCAGAACAAACGGGCTGTCGATCTGGCTGTGTGTCTGTCTGTGTGATTAGTACTAATTAGCAACAAATAACGACCCTGCCAGCCAAAGGTGGTGAAAAAGCTGGTTAAACCGAAGTTTTTTAAACCCACAAAAGTGGTAAAAAAAGTGGTGAGTTTGCCATAGGCCAGCATAGCTGCTTGTGAGTTTTTTAACCGCTATTCCCCTCACACGTACGAATACAAAAACAAAACAACCCAAACGTGTGCGTTGGTGTTAGTAATTGAAGAAGCATGAGGGGAAAGTGGTTAGGCCTGGCTGGCAGGGGATATCAATCGCTAACACAACAGACACACAATAACACACAGCCAGCCACCAGTGAATTTATGGTCAACCGACTGATCAGCAATGTGCGCTTGTGCGTGTTTCCGATTGAGTGTGTTTGTTGTTTCTATGTTTGTTGAGTGCAACCGCAAAGGCAAGTTGCCGGCAAAAAGCCACAATTAACGCTAGTGCGTTTCATATTTTGCAGAAAAGTGGCAGCAGAGACACTTTTTCGCTTTTAATTAATGCGATTATGTGACAATTAGTTGCGCCAAAAATCGCTTTGCGTCAATATGTATGTACGTTCGCATGCGAAAATTACCAAACCACAAACACTTGACGTACAAATCGATACTCCATCGCTGCTCCGATGATCTATCGATCAAACGGTTGTTTGAACGCCGGGCGATACCGGTGCTGTGAAAATTGTATACGCTCGCACGGTCCACTTAAGGTTGGAATTTCTTAATTCAGCGGAAAAAATTGGTTTTAATTATGGCGCATGATTTGATTTGGCATTGTTTTTTTTTTGTTTTCAGGTTTGCCGCTTGGAATATGGCGCGTTAATTGTCAGCCACGATGAATACTTCGAGTGCCACTTCAAGTGCCATGGGATCAATGTCTCCGCAGATGTGCGATGTAACACATTTATATTAAAAGTATAACCGATTAATATTGAAATATATATACAATATGAAAAGTTTGGCACTTTAAAATGGAATTTGATATTAGAAATAGCGGATGAGATTAAACGGACGATTTATTGAGAGATGTAATTTACCTTCGCAAACACTTTGTTGTCCCAGTTAGCATGTGGCTTAGCTTATAACCAAAGCATAGCTTATACCATGCTCAAAGCAAACTTTAATATTCTCAAATAAGAACTAATATCATCAAAAATTTTGAACTTGAAGTTTCCGATTTCCTCACTGTCCAAAGCTGAAATCATGTATAAACTCAACAACTGCTGGTATAAACCAGGGTTGTACAGGGAAATTTCATACATATTGAGTTTTCAATGCTGGAAAACAATCAGAACCTGTGCAGTAGCGAGGTCTTTCTGGCTGATGTCGCTTAGGAAGACTTATCTCGTCATCATGGTATGCTTACTGGTCATAGTCCAATAGTCACAAATGCGATGAGGTTAGGGATCAAGCCAGACACTAGCTACCGAAGATGATTGGAGGAAGGGGAAGAGCAATCATCACTTTCAAACACTTTCTCCTTCAATGTCCAGCATTCGCCAGTTTAGGCTAAAACACCTCGGTAGGCATAATATCGGCGAACCAAGCAAAGTGACTGGATTTAGCCGACTTAAAAACTTTATAATATTCTTCAAGCGCTTTGTCGAATCATAAGGATTTTGGCGATCTGTCAGAAGTATTTGGGTGTTACAAAGGACAGTCGTCTATGTTGGACTCTCTGCGGTTGCGAAGATCTACCCTTGACCTAACCTAACCTAGTTTTAAACGGGATAACCTCTATTGGGTGTGCTAGTGCCTAAACAACTTCATACCAAAAGCTATGTGCATCTAAAATGGGTTCGAAATACCAAAGGAGGTCAGATTCTTTTCTTTTTCTAACAACCACCAAAATTTACTATGTTAACGTATTAAAAATGTAATGTTAATATGTTTAACCTTCCAGAAAGACCTTTAGTTATCATCAACGGAAAACAATTGCTAAACCCAAACGAAAGTCTGCTTTATCAAGAGTAGACTTTGACAAAGTTGTAGACATGATTTCGTTGTGTAATTAAATCGACCATGCAACTAACAAGAATCAGCTAAGCTTCAGTACTATTAGACAACGTACAACATTAGTTCGAGTGTTAGTGAGCGTCACTTGTGATTTCCAAGAAGAGAATTTGTTAAAATATTTTCACCATAATGGGTTGCTTTTGACATGCACTGCTGAAGCATTTGACATGCATCTCCAGAGAATACGAGTGCATAGCCGTTGTAACAAGGCATACTCGTCGTGTTTGTCAACAAAGTAGTTGAGTGAATGCACGTTGCGCTGCCCAGAAGAACAGCGAGGCGAGAGATCGCAGTGGGGGCCAACGTGCGTGCGATCACATAGAAGTGCGCTGTTGCAGGCTTTCAGTTGCAGTGCGACAATTTGACAACTACAGGTATTATATGACAACAAAGTTAGGTACATGTAAGCGAAGACAACAGTCAATAGCTCAGCGGTGACGATGTGCATGGCAGACGTGTCATTTCATGCTTTGACGGCTTATTGTTGCTGCTGAACAGTCTTAGTCGGCTTTGTGACTAATTAAGCAGGAATGTAGAGCAGCGATTATGAGCGATGACGTTTCACTTTTGAAATGCTTGCCAGTCTGTAGATGTGCTGTCATTCACGCCCACACTTCCACCAGTTACGGCACTTTATGTTGGCTCCATAAGCGTCTCACTACGTGTATTTATGTACTTTGATGCAGCTGCATTGTCAAGCGGTTTGAGCAACAACAGTGCGTCTACCAATCAGCAAGATTGGCAAGCTCATTGATGGATTGCATGTCAATGGATTGTTTGATGTATGCATGTGAGTATGTAAGGTCATGTGACATATTTTGTAATGTGTGATTCTGCAAAATAAATAAGAATTCTTCACTAATGGTTCATTAGAATTGAAATATGCTGCTTTGAACGTTGGTCTTTATTTTGCTTCTGCGTATCAGTCTTGTTTCAAGCCAAGGAATCATTCGTTGAGAAAGTGGTAGACTGACCACTCAAAGCATTCAGAAGAGTTTATGTGGAAATCAGGTGAAAAGCTTTTAGAACCGCTGGAATTCAGCTCAAAGTTGGATCGCTCAGAGATGATCGCTAGGCATCTATATGGCGTCGTACAAGAGTCCGCTGAGAAATTGTAGGCCTGCTGAGAGTGTCAAACGGACACAATTAAAACCAGTTCCTTTAGACAAAGCACTTTGAGGTTCCCATTACTTCTGTCTTCTCTTGTATATTATTTATATAATATTTAATTTTTCAAGATATCTAGAAATCCAAAATTTTAAATTTCGAAGCACTCTTAGAAAAAGTTGGTAATACATGAAAGCGTATCTTCGTCTGCTGTGACCCACATGCAAGTGGAAGGATGTAATGTGTCTTTCCAGCACACTTTCAGCACACATATGTAACTTGCAAAGATTTACTGTCTCTTCCCTAATGATCGCAGTGCACGCGATCGCCATAGAAAGTGGTCAGCTTATACTAACGCCGCTTAGCTAACATGAGCATGATTAAGGCACATACGAACAAGTACAAAAAAGTACCACATAGATTGCGAATAGATATCGTCCGAAATATATACCCGCAGCAACGGCTTAGCAGACAGCCCGACAGATGCATGGACAGTTGGACATGGGTGTACAATATTTTGTGTAAGCATTTTTTGTGCAGCGCGATAAACATCGCTGCTTGTGTATGGTGTCCATATTTTTTGTGGCATGCCAAGCGTGAGGTGCCATTTAATTTGTACCAATCCTGATCGCCGTTGCTGCGATCACATATCAACGCCAACGATTGTGCCTTCGTGCGATCGCTGCCCGGCCCGATTCACATATCGGCGTTTCGATCGATCCACGGATCGATACCCAGTTCGTGACCCATTTATTATTATTATTTTTTTGTTTTACTGTCGTTTTTGTTGTATCCCGTTGCATGTGTTTTTGTTGGTCTTGCTAAATGTTGCATAGTTTTCATGTTGTTGTCGTACGTGTACACAATTGTTGCAAGCACTTATCGCATAAATTTACTCAATGTTTGATCTTGATCTGTAAATCATTTCCGACATTACAACACGTGATTGACCACGTTTGTTCTGTTGCGAACTGAAAGGAATTAAAGAAAACTGTGTTTGCTTACAGGATGTGTAGATTCTGGTAGTGTTTGTTAATGTGTGGATATCAACAATAATGTGTGGCAACTGGGCTGCTAAGGTTAGAGCAGTTAGAGAAGTGATAGGTTTTCGTGGGAATAGTAAAACGGTAAACATATGTAGATGCCATCGTGGACCACATGTCGATTATAACGGTTATGCAACTTTTCGATACCGTTTTTGCAGAACGATTGATCTTTTGCTTGAAAATAGTTAAAAGTCGCTGGTGGCGAATCCGGAGAATACGTTCTAATTAACTTGAGAGACGACGTATTGCAATTTCCATAAACTCTTCGTCCAATACGATCCGTTGATATATTTAGTGTGTTAATTGTCTTAATCGGCTTCATTTTATGGCCTTCCAAATCATCAATTTTAATCAATTTCTGGGTGTTCGGAGTTCGGTGCTTGTATGGAATTTTGTAGACAACTTTTGGAGGGTTACTTCGCTAGGTTTTTTCAGTCATCAGCCAATGCGTGACTGCATCTAGAACCCTAAATACAAGAAATCCATTCATTACCCACAGATTGGAGTACCTCAAGCTCTAGTTTACTAAAAAAGGATTGTTTCTTGCTGTCGAAAGTTGGATTTAGAGAACCAATTAATTGTGCCCATCTAGGACTTGGAGTCGGCCGGTTGTTCTTCTCTATAAAATCTCTAGCATTTTCTTCACCTTCTCTACATATTAACATTCCCATATGACAAATTGCAGCAGAAGATTGGTCTGTGCAAGCGGCTTCCCCCTCAAGCCATAAAACATTGTCTGTTGTCGTGTTAATTTGCAACATTTTTCAAAGGCACTGCCACCAGACAATGTACGCGCAGTACTTGAGGCGTACATGATACAACTCGGTTGAAACGTAATCGCAGACGCAGCCGGTAGCTGCATAATAACAACTTGTCCGCAGTTGCACGCTTCTAGCTTTGCATTTTTGTAATTCCTTTTTTCGGGTTACGGGATTATTGTTATGCCACTATGTATGTTTTTGTTGTAATTTACAGATTTTGTGCTTCGACGGAGTTGTTGTCATTATTCAAAATAGTTTTTTTTTTTACGAATCTGTGTATTTGTTTTTTTATTGCCTGATAGTTTATTTGCTTGCAGTAATTTTGCCTTTGAGCTAGCTCTCAACCACGCTTGACAACACAGTTTGTCAAAAGTAATCGCTCCTGACAGTGAATACAACGGCGGCAGCGCACTTTTGGTGAACTCACTGTGCACGAGTACATGCCACAACCGCCGTCCGGCTGGGATCTGCTCAACACGCGCCCGGCGGTCGGTAAAAACACAAACATTTGAAATTTCAGCAATTTGTCAGTCACTCAACCAACTATTCAGTCAGTTAGTGCGTAACGGTTCGCCCGTCCGTTCGCCTGTCTTGGCTAGAATGTCATTTCCTTTTGAAAATTGGCGCATGCGACGGAGCTCTTTGACATTTTGGGTGGCCTGATTTATTAATGTGTGTGTTGTAATATGAGAATGTGAAGGGTGGAGAATATGAACAGCAGTATGATCGACATTGGATTCCGTTGCAAGTTGTTGTTGAAACCTGACAATCTGTCAGAAATGACAGTTGCAAAACGCTTGTCACAATTACGAAATGCAGAACTTACTGTAAATGTTATCTCTCGGAAGATTGCGAAATCGATAAAGAACTTCTAGTTTTCTCTTAGCTGATATGCTGATTTAAATATATTCTTTTTACAAGGAGTATCAAGAATCAATGTACACATATATAGGTCTATAACTACCCAACATCTTTCAATGAACCGAAAAAAGATTTATTCTTAAGACATTTCATTGAAAATCATTCTCTCAGTCCTCTGAATACTAGCTCTTCTTTGCTTTAACAACTTTTTAACCCAACTAAAGGAATTGAAGCTTTAAATTCATTTATCATTCATTTGATTTCATACTTAAGGGCCTTTAAGTCATGTAATCAGCATAAACTTTTCAAGTACATATCCAGTTGTTCCAACAGTTGAAACCATTGAATTATCTTCTTTCTTTCATTCCACAAATTGCAGAAGTAAGAAGAAGAGGTCTTTATGTAGAGGTTGGCATTAAGAGGCACTTGACAACTGGCGTTGAGTGGTACACACGAGTTTAACGTAACGATCAAGGAGTAATATAATGCAGAAATATTCAAATGAAAGAAACAAGTTTCAAGCAAAGCTCGGGCAACATAGTCCCATTAGAATGAGTAAGGAATTTTTGCAACAAATTATTTCGCATACATAAATAAGTAGGGAATTTGTAAGCATTAATTGAACCACTGCTAACTTAGGAATGGAAATGTTTGTTGTATTAATCACCTACTGATGCACTTGAAAGTACAATTTGCAATCGCTTTGAATTTCCACTTAATGCAATGGCAACATTTTCAGACAGTTTGGCAGACAGCAATGGCAATGAATGCGTTCAGTTAATTAAATTTCTCATGGGAAAAGAATTTGCAATTGCCCAGAGTTGAGTTTCGAGCGGTTAATTGAGAACTCTGGCAAATGCCACAGCCATCAAATTGTGCCGGCTGACAGCTACGATTAACGGCTTTTTAGCGCCATGCGAACGGGTGGATTGCGTTTACAAGGCGTATGCTTCATTTTCGCCAAACACCTTCGACAAACTGTCGCATACTTAAACCCATGAATTTAATTTATAAGCCGGCCGCTAATTGTGTGGTTTCGCCCCGCCTTGGTGATTTTCGTGGCAACAACTTCACGCCGACCACTTTGTCCAACGGCCTAACCAAAATGAGTTTTAACAGCCGCATAAATCGCAACCAAATGCAGCGTAACGATCCCGTCGACTCGTCATAAATGCATGGATTTGGTCAGACGCGCCAAAAATATGCGCCACAATGCTAAAATGGCTGTAGCAGCTAATAGCGAGTCAACCTGATCCGATCCACTGCGATCAGCTGTGTGATCCACGTTCCTCCACTCGTCAATGCGGCTTTTTGTGGCATGCCAAGTGAAGCGTGGAATTGTGGGATTTTCTAGCTCATTACTGCAAATCAATGTCGTGTCCGCTAACGAGCACTATCCACCACAAATGTGCGACGAGTGCGATTTAATGCGCAAACATATTCTCGCATAACTTTTTATGTGCGTACGGCTATAGATGCGATTTTGTCTCTGGCGCAGCACTTAATGTGTTGACAGGTTATGTGGCTGTGACTGCCGGTTAATAAAAAAACAACAGAGCTCGTGGTTCCTTTTATTCTTTCAAATGATGATGATCTTCACAGAGAATTTTTATTTTTAACGCCTATCTTGCCTCAGGCTATCACCATTAGGATGTGGTTGTGTGAGACTGCAGACCTTGGTTGTAAGGATAAATTTGGAGATTTATACTTACTAGATTGAAAAGGCACCGATCAGTAATTGGGCTCATTTCACCTCTTAGAAGGCTGAACGTATCTTCTCTTCACAGGACTATGTCACAGGATCAGTTTTAAAGGGTTAAATATGACGAATCGGAATAAAATATCATTTATTTACTGGGGTATTTCAACGAATACGCCGACTTTACTCAAAAATTGTAAGGGGCTGTTTCTTTTCTGGTATTTGTAAACTAATAGACCTAGATCGCAGAAGCAAGGAAAAAATAGTTTCTCAAATAGTTTGTCCTTTACCTTTGCAGTAAATAAAAAAGTAGTCTTCACATTAAATAATTTATTTTTTATTATTTATAAAATATTTCAATTGATTTGCTAATTATAACTCTTGCACATTAATTATTTGGCTTCAATGATTTCGTTACTGCCATAATCCAGGTGCGATAACTGAACACCCTGGTGTAAACACCAGGAAAATTGGAGCGAGCGCAGCCATAACCAAAGGATACAATACCATATTGTGTGCCTTGACTTGTCAGAGCGCCACCCGAATCGCCCTGACAGCTATCCTGTTTTGGCGCATAAGCACATAACTGTCTATCGGTAACTTGATTTACACCACGGTATGAAGTGGTACATGCTCTTTTTGTCACCGGAAACACATTAACTCCACGCAAATATTTCGTGGGACGAGCGCTACCCTCGGCTAGTGTACCCCAGCCACTGATAAAATACGAATTTGGCTCGTGATCGTACGTCGGCAGACGGACGGCTTGCACATTTCCATTTAAATTAAATGGTCGACCTGTACGCAACAAGGCGATATCATTTACCGAAGATTTAGGATTGTAACTACCATGATATGTGACGCGATCGATAATGCGCAACTGACCGCCTTGTTTGAAATTGTCAGAGCCTACGCGTACCGCATGCCTTTTACTGACATTCCCGTAGACGCAATGCGCGGCGGTTAGTACCCAGGATGCGCTGATAACAGAACCACCACAAACGAAAGTATTTGACTGTATTACAGCCGCCTGCCAGGGTGCTTCGCTGATCGATATCTGGCGACCGCCAACAATACGATGATCGGTGGGCAATAAAAGGTTGGAACTAGAGATGTTACCATTGGTGGGCAACTGACTGATTATAGTAGAGTTGGTGAGATTAATAAGCGTTACGACTGGTGGGCTTGTATCACTTCCCACTTCTATAAATTCCAAACCAGCATCCTCTTCTTCGCTATTAGCATCCGTAGCACAGCGAACGAAGGCACAGCAAGCGAGCAGAGCGAGAAGCGCTAACGTCCGTTTCGTCTTCATTGTAAAATAGAACTGTTTCTTAGTTTTCGCAACGCGCGTTTTGTTGACCTTTTGCTGAGATACCTAGACGGGTTTGTCTTCATATGCTTTGTAAGTGTTCGGTTACACCTCATTAATATGTTATGGGTTTTGTTTTTGTATTTATGGACTGTTTGGATTGTATTCAAGCGTATGCAAATCTAAACAACGAAAGAGGAGAAAGCGTTTAATTAGGTTAATAGCTTGCTATTAAGAATTCAAGAGTTCAATAAATTCACAAGTTTGTTTTAGCAAGAGCATAAATCTAATGAAATGTTCATTAGTAGAGTTACAAACCAATTTGTCAATGTTTTGAAAATGCTATATGATATTCGACGAACACTACTCGGTATATAAAGACGAGGAAAACAGGTTTTCGCCAAAATTATTCAGTGAGCACATGAACCTTTAGTTACGATGTAGAACTTCCAATGTTTATGTTATGTTAAATCTCCTTATCTATCCAATTTTATAATTTTAGACTTCTGATTCTGTATCTTAAGAAGAGCTCAAAACTGAAGTATCGATGATTTTTTGGAAGAGATAACGAGAGAAATTGTGGATTATGAGAGATATGGAGGTAGAAGTGGAGTTTATCAAAAGAAGGCCCCCATCTTGAAGGATATATTTTATGAAAATTATATCCTCGGCTAAAACTTACGTTATTCCAGCTGTCTTCGCAAAAACTTCCAGCTTGAGAAAATAATCCGCCATATTCCGGTATTTGTTGGATCTCTCTCGTAACTCTCTAGGAACTTTGAATTAGGTAATTTTCTAGATGATGTGTAATGATGATGTTTCTCAGTGGAAATATAACTTTTTATCGATAATTTTTGTGAGCATACATTTCTTTTCGAATTTCGCCATAGGTTTCACACTTTTAAAACTAATAACAATAACACAAAAATCATTAATAATATATGTATATATATTACAACAACAACATTAAATTATTTTATTGCTCAACTTTTACAGAACAATTAATTAGGAAACGTAATTAAGTGAAAATGCTGGAGGCGAACATACCACTCGTTCGAATGGAAAGCTCCAGCTGCGCTCCGTTGGGACTACAGACACCAAGCAGCAACTTAGAAGCGATGTTGAAAAGCGAAAAAACGAGTGTCCTGCTGTGCTTACAGTGAACGGAAAGAACAACCACTGGAACACAGCACTTGTGCTAGCTGTAAATGTCGGACAGCAATCGAAACGGGCGAACGACATCGGCATTCAACGGCAGCAGTGGCAGTTGCTCGAATGAGCTTGTAATTAAGTTCGGTTTCCAGTTGGCGATTCGACTTGTAATACATGGCGAAAAAGAAACGAAAATATGTTGTTGCTCAAACACACAAAAACGGGCCAAAACAGCATTGCAGTTGGAAGAAGAATAAGCATTTCATTTGCTTGCCGACAGCGCGCACAGTAGCCGCAAGTTTGCAGCAAACATGCCAGTCACAGTTGCAACAACAGTTCTATTAGTTTGCTCCACCTATTGATAAACCCGCAGAATTCCGTTTAATTTAGCAACTCACCGGCCGTCGCACGATTCTTGTGGATCACTGAAAACATGTTAATCCATTGGAGTGCCCTCGTTGCCGGATGCGCGCTACGCCAGGAATGTGTGCCTGAGACTTGACATTTCGTGGCAACGAGCGTGCAAGGCAACATGACATTTGACAGTCGAAATGTCCGCTGGCCACTGGCCGAGATCAGTGTTTCACGAAGAGGGCACAGCGTCGACAAGTTTCGACTTTTCAATTGGCAATTAGAAATTGGCATCGGGTAACTAACTACTTTTACGCCACCTTATGTGAGAGAGAGAGTGTACGAGTATATGTGTGATTATTTGCACTTCTTTGTAAGGCGGACATAGTGCTTCTGGCATTTACAAGTTGCCACCGTTCGTTGCAGGCGCAACGCGACATTAGTGCTGATGTGACACAGCGAGTGGCAGAGTGGCAGTTGCAACATGCACTTTACATGCATTGCGCGAATTGACAAGATGGCAAGATACGCGATACGAGCTGCGAGTCAACTGGACGGGGAATGGTAGCGGCCACAACGTGAGCGCCACAAATGTCAAATGCCAGTTGATGACAGAGCCGATTTGGAAGATAACACATAAGCATTGCGCTGTGCACTCGTGTTGTTGCGATTTAAATGCGATAAACTTTGATACGGATCAGATGGGCGCCACTAAGGGACTCATGAGGGACATGACATGACAGAAGCTGAAAAAAAGATAAATATATAAGTAAAAATATTTAAGCCACAGAATTCACTGTGTTTTGATTTTGTTAATAAATCTTTACCTATATTTAATGAATCGCACAAAAGTTTTTTTTCATTTAATGGTTAATAGTTTATTCGATTTGTAGATATCACGGATAAATTCTCGATATTTAGTTCAAACTAAGTTTAGTCGATGTAGCTTTAGGCTTTTCGCCTATTAGCAATACAAGGAAATCTCCGTTTCTGTAGTTTAGCCAGACATACGAACAGACAGATGGAGGGATAGAAATACATAAGAAATTCAAATAAGCTAACAGGTGAAGAGGTTTCCCAAGAGGGTTCCCATTATTTTAAGAGGTGCTTGATAACATCAATAAGCCTTTAGACGAATTGGAGATTCGGTAATGGTTTCTTTCAACGAAAAATTATTATTTTTATTAAATCGGTTTTCCGTCAGCAGGAAATAAGAAATCAGAACCTCCATAAGTGCATAACAAGTGGAGCTTCTTCATTAATCTCTTGGGGACTATTATCAGAAAACTTCCACCTACCTGCCATAAAGCTTGTTAACTATGAAAACGCCCAAATGTGGAGCAACAAGGTAATGGACATCCACTACAGATTACTTTACTGCATTACATGTCAGATATAAATCAGACTGCATGAGTCTCGTTACGGCCGCAAATTCTACAAGAATATTAACAACTTAGAATTCAAGAAGAGCGCAAGAAATTAATATGAGAGGCTGTGGAATTTGCCACCACAGCGATTACTATGTGGCACGTAAAGCCTGTAATTATTGGTGAAAAATAATTTCAACAGCGGTAGCCTCGATGGAATTTGTAATGCTCAACGCTGCGACGGCCAGATGCTGCAGTTGCTCTTCAAATGTTAATTTGTTTTTGCGCGCATGTGGCTGGCTGCAGTAATTCTAGACATTACACGCTGTGACACACGCGCTGCCGCAAGCTCAACATACACCGGACGCCTGCAGATTTCATAACACGTTCCGTTGCAGGCGTGCGGCCGAAAGCTTTGGACCATACGCAAGTGTTCGTGTGCATTTATGCATACATGATCGTATTTTAATCTGTAGAACAAGCGAAAATGTTGTTGCTTATGAAGAGATATTTTTTTCGCAGATGCTTATCGTAATAAGATGCACATCAGCACCACCAGCAGCAGACGCACCGGCTGCCAGCACAGACAGCGTCAGCAAAGATAGTTAAGCATCAGTTACATCAACGGTTAGCAGTTGCAGCTGCGTATCTATTGCCTTGTTGCATGCATGCCTGCTGGTTGCAACATATGCTGCATGACACTTACTTGCGTGCAGGTTGCCAGTTGGTGCACCAACCCACCAACCATAATTTTGGTGTCCAATGGGATTTGACGGGCGGCCGCCGGTTAGTTAGTTAGTTAGTAAAATAATGTACGCTCTGATGTGGCAACATGGCCTGGTCACTTCGCGTTTCATAACTACACATCGTCGCTCTGACAACGCTGGTTCAACACATTCAACATCAGGTACGCACAACTTGACAATCTTTTGGGAATTCGACTTCATTGCGAGTTGTGTTCTGTTATTAAATATTGACATTTTATGAGTGTTGACCTCAAAATTAATGACGATGCCCATCAGAGTCGTTGCCCGTCGCGTTGGTTGAGTCATATTTGTTACAAAAACAAAATCTGATTGGGTTATTTTGCTGGTCAAACAGGTAACGAATTCATGTTATTAAGTGCAGTTGGAAGAGGTTTCTTCGAATTTCATTCCCGAACAATTCGCCGAGCTAATTAGTTGATATGAGGTAAGTTTGATGCGTCAGTGGCTTATTTAGCAGTAGCAAGAATAATTGTTTAACATTTTCGAAAAACAATGTTATTGTGACAGCAGCCGCGCTGATGAGTTCGGAAGAAAGGGCACCAGTGTCCCTATTGAATCAGGTTAGGAAAGAGCCGGTGTTTTGTAATACTCTTACGTTCTAGCGCTGAGTCAATGGACCTCACGGGAGTACGGTAAGCGTTTGTTAACAACAAGTACCTGCTCGGTTGCGATATCATGATTACTTATGTCACAGAGTGGAACGCCAGAGGTCCGCTAAAATAATGGCTCTTAAAAATCCTGTCGGACGCGTACTGGATGGAGGAAAACGAGGTGAAAACATTTAGTAAGTCCAGCCTTCACAAGACAGGGGTTAAATAATATGAAATGGCGAAGACAGAGAAATGGCAGCAAGAGAGAAGTCTCAGAAAATTTCCGAATGACGAAAAGCGCATCGGCGATAAGGATCTTTTTAGGATCTATGTGTAGGAGCTTTGTTTGGCATCACTTCGAATCGGCGACTTTAGTAGTCAAAGCAGGATCCTTAACAACACTTTCCGAGAAGATTATCTTCTGAAACCTAACGTAACCTATGGATATGGCATATATTCGACGGAATTTTATCAGATTTGACTCGAACTGATACATACATGTATGTCATCGTATTTCGACCTTTCCAAAATTAATTGGGCCTCGGATATTCCGAAACAGCCCTAGTTTGCTGACAACCGCGAGCGAAAAACAATTAAAGTACTGCCTACTACGGAACATTTAACGAATAACCACAAACCCACAATCACTTTACGCACTCACGCAGGCAATTGAAATGGCTGACTGAGCTATGCATATTGTATGTACTATTACCGAAATCCGAAAATAACGGTATGTAAATGTATGTGTTACCGCTTTATGCCAACCTCCAGGCGAAAGGAAAATATGACAAAAATACTGTTTGCAACAATTGTTAAATGCGCCATCGAACACCGGGCTGCCTTAGCACACCACATCTAGCGGTGGGTCTGTTGCAGCAACTAGTTATATACAAACACATTTACATAGCATACATAGGACTTACATACGCATGGTTATGCATATTTCAAGCCACTTGTCAAACGATCGATTCTAATTTATGATTTCCTTGGGCGTTCGAAACTGGTCTGCCACGACGATTTGTGGCACTGTGACAGCGGACAGTTGAATATGCAACAAAGTTGAAAGCTGCGAACAATAAAAAATTAAAGCACAAATGACATGCGAGAAACGCCAAAGCTGTCTGAAGCTGTGCTGAGGACAAACGCAGATAGGCAGTGAATGCTGGGACCCTGGGCCATTGAAGGCTTGCAGTGCCACACATAAAAAGGGAACACATTTGTTTTTGGTTGGCTTTCCTCTGCCGTATGAACTCATGCCAGGAGAGATTTGCATAACGTTGCCACATTGCGGGCGTTGTTAATTTAATTCAATTGCCGAATAAAAGAAATAAATTAAAGGTGGTGTGCAGCACAACAACAAATTGTGAATGCATAAAAGTCGACTTTTACGACGTTGCAGACGACGCTTGCACGCAACATGACCGTTTGCCACATGGAACGGCGGGGCTTCTGACCTGTTGCTGCGTGTATGCGTATGCGGTCAACATCTGTCTGGCTGCCGAAAGTGTGCCGCCAGTCAATGCCCTTGTTACCGCACACACAGCCACATAGCCACACTGCCACTCATGTGCGTGTGCGCATATGTGTTGTTGGCCTGTCGTCAGCGTTGCATTTGCATTTCAGTCTGTGGACCACCCTGCTGCCGACTGATGGAGAATCACGTCCACCAGAACCAGTTCATATTCTATCAGAGATTTGCATTAGCCAGAATGTAGCCAACCAATTAAGCTGACTTTCAAGCGGCTGCTGGTGCTGCTGGTGCTGCCTGCCAACGCAGCATCTGTTGCTTGCAAATGACCGTCAAATTGAAATGGCAATACTTTACGCAATCGCTTGTCTTCGGCTGCCGCCCATTTTCCGTGCGATTGAAATTCCGCAGAACCAAGACGGTGGCAGCTACTTCTGCTTCTGCCTATGCATCTCTGCTTTCTACCGTATCGCGATCAATTTAATTTACTTGACTGCTACGATTATGGATGCGGCAGAATGCGACAGAAAGCAACGGCTGCGGCTTGTGGCGTGCAATTCGATCCTCTGGGGGCAACGTAGTCCAGATCGAGTCCATGGCATAAGTGGCATTGCGACATATTTGTCTCCGCACAATCAACCATTCACCGTATTTCCATTTTGAATTCATTTTCACAATCATTGATTGCCTGTTTGTCTATTTAGTTTTCGCTATTAATGATGATCTCTGTCGTCTGTCGTCTGCCGTCTGCGGTCTGCATTCGGGTTTTTAAAGTGTGAAGCTTAATCAGTGCATTTGATTGACATTCCCGATCGCTGTCAATTGATAGGACAAAAGAAGCAGAACGTTGCAGGATTTCCCTAATGCGTTTTTTATGCATTTAGCCAGTTTTGCTGAATTCGTTAAAATTATATGCAATTAACTCTATATAAAGATAATTCAGAGATTCTCAATTGCGTCGCCACGCCCATGATATTTTACCGTTACCAACTTCATACGTCTTAGAAGCAATGAGAGGTGAGCCGAGACCGGAGATATAGGTCTTGCCCTTGTTCATTCACAGAGTTATTTACTTTCTTTATACAATTTCAAGTCAGAGCAGACTCTCTTTGGCGATATCGGATCATCCCTCGGTATGCGTATATTTCTTTTCACTCCAGTTCTTTCGTAGGTTCAGTCTATGTGAAGTCAGAATGAAAGATGGGAGTCGTATTACTTTAGAATGACGGATAGTTGAACAACATTGTGTCTTGGAGAGCGAAGCCATCTGGTGAGATTACAGAATTTCGAGCTCTCGCTATATACCTATAAGTGTGGATCGGAGGATGTTGACTTCACATCCCGGAAGCGGGATAATGTTATTATATATTGGTATTACCGTCCGAATGACATTGTACAAATACATATTATTCGTATTCCATTTGCCGAAAACCATTTCCAAGTGTTTGCTTTTCATCCGCTTAATAAACTTTATTCAATATTTCAATTGCATCTCCATCATAAATTACATTTAATCGCTTTGCAAGCTTTCAAATATTCGTAACACATTACTTTAGTTCCCTTCGAGCCAAAAACTTGCAACGAGCAATGGAAAATAAATTGTTGCCATGAATTTGTGCAACAGTTGGCAGGTATTATGTACGGAGATACTCGTACACAAACACACCCAAAGATAGAGTTGTATTCGACACCAGAGGAAATTAGAATTGCAAATTGTGATTGCGACGCTTCAATTGCCAATTCAAATAAAGTTTAAACACTAAACGGCTTTTATGCAAATTAACGGCGAATAGACGAAACCGCGCGCTGCCACCACCGCAACCGCCACCACAAACCACGCTACAGCTCGAGGCGCGCACTTTAATTGAACAACAAGCGAAACGGGCAATAAAGAGAGAATATGAAAGAAGCACACACATAAAATGCAGGAAACGTTGCACAGTTGCATGGACCACAAACGCGGTCTTGTTGACGATAAGCGCACAGCACAGCCAACCAGCCAACCACTTGCCAATTAAGCGAACGGAAATTCGTTGCAGCTTCATTTGGACTCGGGCTGTCTGGTCGAAAATAGGAACACGCAGGTAGCATCTGCAACGAGCGTGTATAATACGCGCCATGCATAACGCGCGTAACGCGTCGCACTTGGCTTTTTAGCGGCATTTGTGGCAAAGGCGACAGTAAGCGTATTTATTAGCGGCAAGGCATTTGAATAGGCGCACATCTGCCGTTTCGAATTTAATCAGTGCCGCTTAAAATGCTAATCAATGTCTGATCATCATTAATCTTCGCGGCGTTTCGGATGGCAGCGCGTGCGCCAACGCCACTTGTCTTGTGCGGCCAAAGTGCGCCGATTGCTGTTGCGGTTAGGGATGCTAGCGCGCGCGCAGTGGCAACAACAACCATTCACTTTTGCGCGTGCAACCTGTAAACAGTTCTTAATTGTTATGCAAATCATGCGACGGGGCACTCACCTGCCACCGCTGCCGCGCCACCATAATCGCCGTCATTTATTTCATTTCATTGAGGCCGTGCGTTCTTGTTGTTCTTAAGTGCTGTCTGACAGCTCTCAAATGCAGCGTGGCTTGCCGCGGTCGCGGCTGTGGCACAGCCTTCAAAGTTTAATGAGCAATTAATTGCCTCGATCGAATGCGGAAATGCCGCGACAGCGAGTAATAAGAAATGGCAACATCTGAAAGCAATCGATACCAATTTGATGGTAATATAAAAATTGCTTTTTAATACGCAAATGTCAGCCGCTCGCGTATAGGCAATATCATTTAAGAAAAAGTGAACGAGTTCGAGGTCTCAGCAAACAACTCACTTTGCTGACCAGTTTTCACTAAACTAAAGGCGCGAGCGCTGAGTATCCTTAGCTGGCGGGCACTCCTTTGTTCCGGCGCGGTTTGACCAACGGCCGTCCAATGCTAGCCGCTTGCACACATCGCTTGCCGCTTACCACCTAAACTGACATTAATTTATGTCGTCCGCACACCGGGGATATTCTCCGGCCGGTATTCGTTGTGTCCGCAAGATTCGCGCGCCCACGCATTCGCCACTCACGCCGTCGTCGGGCGCTTTCAAATATTCCGCACACGTGACACTTTTGCTGCCAGCCGCACCTAATTCTCTCGTTCGCGGTTATACGTATTGTGCGCATGCGCGCTGCATTTATGAAGATGTCTCCACGTTGCAACGACACTGCGACATGGCGACATGGCAGTGCGCGTCCACGGGTATCGCGGCGTTAGTGTCGTCGGCATTTTCTGCATTGCAACGCGCCTATTAAACGAAATGACATGCTACGCAATTCCACATAAGCCTGTGCGCGCAACGACACAGCGGCGCGTAGGCAGTGGACATATTCTATTACAACCAACACATTTGCGCCTAAGTATACCCGTATGTGACTCGCGCTTTATTTAAAGGCAACAGACAACACTTCATGCCGCTCGCTTGTTCCTTGAGGATTTTGCATCATTGGAGATTTGGGTATTGTTCGAATGCTTGTGGCGCTTTGTCGGAGGTAGAGAATGTTGTAATGCATGTAGTTAACATATTTCCAGTCAGACGCGGCGCAAAAAAGTGCAAGCGTTTCTTTTTTACGAACAGATGGCAGTGTTGTTGTACTTTTGGGGTCTTAAATTAAGAGTATTTCAGAGATTTTATGCTGTTCTGCAGATTAAATTTTATAATATAAAATACCAGTATTTATAACTCTGCAACGGTTAAGGTTTTTCATTAACGAGTTTGGTATCGATAAGGTAAACAAGCAGGTTCTTGAAAAATCTATACGAAAGTTCGGATATGGATGAAATCTTGAATATGGATGAATACGTTCCCTCGGCAGTCGGGTCTACGTGGCTAGAACGGATCCAAATGTATATACGTTCAAGTATTGTCCACTCGTCGGTATTACAAGGTCAAAACAAAATAACAAATTACAAAATAAAAAATTAAAGATATTGGTAGTAGATCACCGGATCACCGATCGGAAATTCTTTTTTTTTTTTTTTTTTTTTCAATATTTGTTTATTTATTGAATCTGCTCTTTGGAGCCTAACAATAAGTTATAAAATCTTAATTCTAATTAAAACTAGACAAGCTCAACCAAGTGATTGAGTTGTTTTGGTGAAACGTTGCTCATCAGTGTGCTGGCATACTACAATGAAGAATTTCCTTTTTCTGTCATATAATATATTTTTTTTTAACTTTCCAGCTTAGCAATGACTTCAACTCGATCAGTAATAGACATAATTTTGGGAATTATCGGGTCAATAGGTTGGCACGAAAAATTGGTATTCTTCACTTCGATGAAGATCTTCATGATCCTATTAAGGAACTTGGCATATATTTTACTAACCAATAATAAGAGGCGATTAAAAACCAAAAATAATAGAAAAATCATGAGCGTAAACAAATAAACTAATCTAAAAATCTACCAACAACGCTGAACACTGTTACAGTTCCAATCACTTCACCATCTTTTAAGGATTAACACTCACGAAATGCAATCTGATTAGTGCGCCGCTAATAACTTGTCCGATTCCAGACTAAGAAAACATGTACAAATCTTTAAAACAACCATATTACAGTCGCAGTAAAGGTGTGAATATGTAAGTATCTGAGTGAGTGCTGAAGTTTAGCTTACCAAGATGGATTCCCAGCCTTCTTTTTGCGACTGAACCGCGGAGATGACATGGAACATGCATTAAGGCGACAGCGACACTTGAAATGCGGTAACTAATTAAAAATTAATTACCTTACAATGCCAGATAGCACTCACGTGGTTGTTAGGGATGTTGGTGGTTAGGAGTAGTGAGGCTCGTGGGATGGCTTAGCTGCGCTTTTTGTAAAATATGAATACACACTTGTAATGTGACAAAAGTGACGGTTACAATTTTGTGATATCGATCGTATGTTTATTAGCTGTGAAGAGTTGTGTGGTTAGGTTGTCTACATGATGGCAAACGCTTCTTTCAAGGTGGAAAATTAAAGGGGAAATGATGATTAGATTCTTAGGAAGTTTGTTGAAATTATCGACTGTTGGTCAAGAGTATTTTGAAAGTAGATAGGGAGGTAGAGATAGAGATGTTCTTAATTGTAAATACAAAGCACTCAGCCCTAGAGTTTATTCCTTAAGCTGTCCATAACTCCATAGAATTTCTAAGTATCTGTGACTTACTGTCATATGTCTAAAATTAATATATGTTCAACCTGTTGGTTCATTTGTGCACCTGTCAATTGCAAAATTATGTTTACTTTGTTAAAAATGATCAAGATAACTATGCATGCAATACGGTCATTATTCATAAAATATTGTGTTTATTGACCTGACCACTTTCTTGCACTCCCTTTGTATGCAGGTATGTGACTTAACAGCTTAGGTTTTGCGTTTTGCTGCTCTTCTCGACTGATCAGCATCTTGTTGGCTGTAGCTTTTGCGTTGATATTGCTTATTTGCTTTGCCACACCATTAAATAACACAACAACAAACGAGGCTTGTATGGAAACAGGATTCATATAAATCGAATTCACAGGTGGACAGAACGCACGCAGGTGCACGGTGTTGCATAGCCCACCGTCGAGCACTCCGGGCATTCAAAAGGTTATTGAAAATTAGCCTTCTTTTGGACAACACATTCTCATGTGCTCATTTTACCATTCCCGCGGTGTAATTGAGATCGAGTCGTTGTGGCAAGTTGAAGAAGTTAATGGACATGTGTTGCATTGCAGCCAATCTGCATCTCTCTTATGAGAACGAAGAATTTAGCTTTGCTCAGAAAGTGCCTTGGTTTAATTTTATTTTGCCAAATACATTGCAACGCTTAAAAATAATGAAGTATATATACTAATGACATATTTTTATATAAAAAGTGAACTAATCATATTGTTAATATATAAATAACATTAATTCATCAAAAAAATCAAAATTTTAATTCTTTATTTTTACGATTGAGTAAGATCTAAGATTTATTTCAATATTTTTATATCTCAGCATTAGATTTTTTAAATTTAATTTTTAAATAGGCGCTTTAAAACTACTGAAAGTTTTACAGCCACTGTATCTGTAACCAGCCTACAATAATCGCGTTGTTTTGGCAACCCTAACTAAAAGTCATATGTCAAAAGCAAATAAAGTATAAACAATAACACAACAAGAAGTGCAGGATTTGTTTGGATTAAAATAAATAATTATTTATCAAGTCTATTTAACAAAATACATCTAAAATGGGTAAAAGACAACATCAAAAGGATAAAATGTAAGTTACTCATTTATCATCATTTGAATGTATGTAGTTAATTATTTGACGTATTTGACGATAGGTACCTAACGTACACGGAGTGGTCGGAACTTTATGGCGGCAAGAAAGTGGAGTCTGCGGAAAATGAGCACATTAAATTCAAGCGTCTTCCCTTTGATCATTGTTGCATTACGATGGTACCATTTGATATTCCCTACTGTGATGTTGATGGCAATGTTTTCAGTTTGGAGGCGATACATGCATTTATCAAAACTTTCAAGGTAAATCCCATCACCGGCAAATCACAAGATGCGAAAGTTTTGATAAAGTTAAATTTCCACAAAAACGCTGATGGTGAATATCATTGTCCAGCACTATTTAAACCTTTTACAAAAAATTCACACATTGTTGCACTTGCCACAACCGGCAATGTGTATTCATGGGAGGCGATTGAACAGTTGAATATTAAAACGAAAAATTGGAAAGATCTCATTGATGATTCACCATTTCAACGCAAAGATATTATAACCATACAGGATCCGCATCACTTGGAAAAGTTTGACATCTCACGGTTTTTCCATATACGCAAAAATATGCGTGTGCTCTCCGAGGAGGAGCAATTGGAACGTAAAGATCCCACCAAACGTATAAAAACAATGAATTTGGAAACCAGAGAAACATTAGCACAACTGGAGAAAGACTATCAACCACCGGAAGAGGCGCCAAGTACTTCCAAGCGCACCGCCGATAAATTCAATGCAGCACATTATTCTACAGGCGCAGTGGCGGCAAGTTTCACTTCAACTGCCATGGCGCCTGTTTATAATCATGAAGCGGCTATAATTGAAGATGATTTAGTGAAATATGAACGTGTAAAGAAGAAGGGTTATGTACGCCTGCAAACCAATTGTGGACCTTTAAATTTTGAATTGTATTGTGATGCTGTGCCTCGTGCTTGTGATAACTTTATACGTCATTGCAATGATGGTTATTACAATGACACCAAATTTCATCGTTCAATACGAAATTTTATGGTTGGTTGTAATGACTTAGTTAGAGTAGACATATTTTAACTAATTTTGAATACATTATAGATACAAGGAGGTGATCCAACTGGAACTGGTACTGGCGGTACATCGATTTGGGGTAAAAAGTTCGATGACGAATTCAAACCCAATCTCTCTCACTCGGGTCGCGGAATGCTCTCAATGGCGAACTCTGGTCCAAATACAAATGGATCGCAGTTGTGAGTATTGATTACATTAGTTTGAGAGAAATATTCTATGAATATTGGTTCCCTCATAGCTTTATAACATATCGTTCCTGCAAGCATCTAGATGGGAAACATACAGTTTTTGGGAAACTAGTTGGTGGCATGGATACTTTAACACAAATGGAAAAAATTGAAGTGGATAATAAGGATCGTCCAATTGAAGACATAATCATAGAGTCTGTGCAAGTATTTATTGACCCGTTCAAAGAAGCTTTAGAAGAATTGGAAAAGGAGCGTGCCGCAGAAATAGAAAAACAAAAGCAAGCAGCTGCTGAAGTCAAGAAACAGAAACGTTTGAATGAACCGTTGAAAGTCTATCGACAGGGTGTTGGTAAATATTTGAACTTAACGGAGGTGAAAGCCAGTGGTGCAGATAAAAGTGCGAAAAACGATGCCACAAAAAAGAAGCAAAAATCTGTGGGTAAAGGAGCATTCGGAGATTTTTCTACATGGTAGACTTAGTTTTATTCATAAGATTAGAATTGCTTTATAAACGACAAGTTAACAAATTAACTGAATTTTTTTATATCTTAACTAAAGTAACAACAGCACTGTTTCACGCCTTCTCATCGTTGTCACTAACTGCTTGCTCTCGTTCTTTCCAATTCTTTTTCATTTCATTTAATTTCTGTTGTCTACGCTTGCGTTCAGTTGATTTTTTTGATTCAAGAATTTTCAATTGTGCCGCCACAGCATTTTCTCCATTGTAATGGGCATCCAACTTTTCTAGTAAAAGTTTACGTGCTTCAGTGCGGTTCTTAGATGCCAGTCGATGCGTGTGACATTTAATAGTTATGTTAGTTGGTATGTGACGCAAGAAAACACAGTTGGAAGTTTTATTCACCGATTGCCCACCTGGTCCACTGCCACGCATAAAGTCTTCCTCCAAATCGGCCTCATTTAATTTAGGATACTTTGAATAGTCTATCTTGCTGTTAGTGGTTTTAAGGCGATAGCAAGTGACAATTTCGACAATATTGGTGGGCAGCACATTGTTACGAGCTGCAGCTACTCCTATTAGTCTTCGCAACATTGCTACTGTTGAGACTCTAATCTACAGAATACGTCCTTTACGCAAAAGCGTTTCGCCGCGCTAGAAATAATTATATTAAACATATTAACCGTGTCATAATTGTGGATAATAAATTTATTTACCTTGAAATTGAACTCGATCTGCACTGGGTCGCTTATTGCACGACCCTCCTTGAATTCGCGTCGTATGCGCCCCAAGAAGTAGTTTTTGTCTGTCAGTTGCAATTGATTTCCGTAACGTATTAGATGCTTGTACAGGCGTAGTATCTGCTGCTTAGAAGGCTGAAACATTTCGTTGTTATTTTCCTATTTTATTAAAGATTTATTCACGTCTGTGCGTTGCATGCTCGATTGAATAAGAAAACAGCTGTATCAAACAATCAGCTGTTGCCCATGTCTCTAAAACTGTGCACTAATAACTCAAAATATCATTTGCTCTCAAACTACAATTGCAGTTTTGAAAGCTTTTGCTTATTAATACGTTGGCTATACAAATTTTTGAAATTCTTCGGGATATTACAGAACGTTTCCTGGGTTTAACCAACTAGTAGTTTTTGCCGCTTCCTTCATTACCGCGTTGTTGTTGTAATTCATTGCTCATTACTGTTTTTTACCATAATTTCCGGCAACCTATTCTGATATCTATAGTCTTTGCCGATATCGTAAACTTTTTTCTTCTCTATATTTTATATACTGCTGTGTTTACATCCTGATATTTTCTAAAGTCATCATTGAAATCGCTTCGTCTTTATTGTCTGTATGTAGTCATATGCGCTCTGTCTATAATGTAAATAATAACCCATAACAATGCCCCCAATAAGACATACCACAACATGGCAGTACCGAGACTTCATAAACTTTACAAACTCAAAGGAATTCAAATTTAAATGCCGCATTTCAATGGATTTAAGCACTCCACACCACCTTTTACTTACACAGTCTTCAACTCGGCGCAGTCATTAGGTCAGCGGAGACCTCAGAGCCATCACAACACAAGCCACATTGGCCACAAGATTATTGCTTGTCAGTTTAATTGGACATTCTGGACAGCATTGCAAATGGACTATTCACAAAAGCAGGTGACTTCGTACTACCAAGATGGGTTTGCCTACCGATAATAGGAAGCTAAGTGCATGAAATATGTCCATTTGTATTTGTTGTGATTATAATCGCTGGAAAGTAATCTACCACAGAATGCGCGAAAGGAAGTGCTAGTCTGGCGATTGAAATGTACGCAAAGCCAATCTCGAAGAGCGATCGGCGATACAGCGCTTGTTAATGAGACAAATGCTCGTCTCAGCATTCAGCCTCAATGAATGTTGACTGCGGCGACCGTCAATTGGTTGCCTCAAGTATTTTCGTAATGCTAATGCTGCCGCGGTAGTCACTCACCGGAGATTACCGCTGAGGTAATTGCCACTGGCCTGACTGCGGCTGCTGGAAGTTTACCCGATAATCGCGCAATTTGATGGCGTTCGCTGAAGTCTGAATGAATGGCTCGCTGAGCGTTGCAAGTGGTTGCCACTTGCCATCCATCGCACTGGGGCGCTGCTGAGCGCTGGCAGCTGCAATCGATAAATGCCTTCAATTATCGCCAATTCATCTTCTGGTGTGGCAAATGACCGTTGCGGACATTTTCGCTTAATTGGTCGACATGAGTAGGCATGTTGCGTCTACATGCTGCTGCGCATTCGATCAATGGCTTACGGCTATTGTTTGTACTTGCGAGAGATTAAAATGTTTCTTGAAAGTTTTCGACGGTTACAAGTTGTAAATTTACATGTCGGTGGCGTTAAGTTGACGGGCTAATGGGTGTATGCACTGCCTTTCAACGCCCACATACATTTCCATTTACGATGTGGCTTTACAATTTACAAGGCTTAGAAGGAAATGCAACGGTCAATGTTCTTTAGATAATCTTCGGATTATAGTATTGATTGATTGCGATCAGCAGGTCATACATTTGCTCTCTGTTTACATATTTTAGCAGTTGGAAGGGTTCCGAAATAAACAGTTTTTAGTGCTTAAAAGCATTTAAAATTCATTTGGGAACAAATTATATGAATTTCGTCTGCATTTTGTCAAATTATGTTAAAAAGAACTTAAGTCGGGTTAAGCTAAAGTACAGTTTTTTTTATTTCTAGCTAAAAGTTATGTGCCGAATTATAGTTTCTTTAACGTAATTTAAAGCTTGTGATACCAAATTTTTTACCTAGGTAAAATTCAACATCCATATCCGAATAAGTTCCTCCAAATAACTGAAAATATTGCATCAACTTAAGTCGACTTAAGCCATTTCATCAAAAAAACTATTAACGTAACATCACAAGCTCGTTAAATTCATGCATTCATAAATGTACATATATATTTAAGCGAATGCTAATGCGTAAAATCGCCAAAATGGCGCGAATTGTCAAGCCTACTAACTAACTAACGCCATGTTCGAATTGCAAGCCAGCAATAGTTGCATTTAAGCCGTTTAATAACATTTGACCACTTGTGACTATGTATGCATGTATGTATGTGTTAGTGCGTAATAAATAAAACTGCGACAGAGTTTGCTATTCAAAACGCACGCAACAACAAAAAATTTGAAATAAATGACAGTGAGCAACCAATCAGGTGCATTGGAGAGATTTTTTGTTTTTACTGAATTAAATTTAAAACCAAATTTAAGTGAAACCAGTCCGAAAACCTGCTGAGCAGCGATTCTGAGTGCTGCGTTATGCGTTGAGGCCTCAGTATTACATATTTTTTAAGTGTTAATTTTTTAATTTTTTATGGAATTTTTGCTTAGTGGTCACGTGTGAAAAGAAGCGGATAAATGAGCTAAAATCGCTAAAAAAATATAAATAAAATTTATATTATTTTTAATGTATACCAAGACTTAATTTGATATTCAAGTGATTAGCGAGTACATTAAATAAAAAGTTAGTTTACTAACTGCAAAAAATATGGTAATTTTTAATTATTTTTTTTTTAATAATTTTGGCTTAATTTTTTGTTTTAAATGTATTTTCTAAATTTTATATAGAATGCATGCAAACTGTTTGATTCAAACAACATCTCAAAACAGAGCAGACAAAATTTCTGAGTCACATCTTGAGCTTAAAAGAATTACAAAGCTTTTGCATTGCTGAATTTCTCCTCACTTGCATTCCACAAAACCTCGTCTTTTAGCTCAAACATGTTTTATTGCAACCGTGCGGCACCTGCAAGTCGTGTGCAACAAGTTGTAGTTGCATTTTATCGAACTTCGCGTTTGATTTGCTTATAGCGGTTGTCATGATGGTGTCTCCTGCGTAATGAATGCCGCGCATGCGCACAGTTCGCGATGACAAGTGTTATTTGTTTGTGTCAAGGCAGACGAAACGCGAGCAAGTGAACAGTTATCGCATACTTGCTTTCATTCTAATCAGCCAAAGATAGTAGACACTCCTACCCGGTTGGACAGGTTCGTTGGATTCAAAACATATTTTTTTTCATTTTCGCTTTTTGGTGACGAAAAGTCACGCGATGGTTGATGGTGTATCGCTGTCAGCAACTGCGTACATTCATTTGCATCGTTCGCAACATGTTAGTCAGTTGCGTGCTGCTCCAGTAAGTCTTTGAACTTAATCACAGTGTGTCAGTGTCAGGAAGATATAAGAAACTGTGTCAGAAAAAGATGTACCAAGTTTTGTCACGATTTGATACTTTCAGTGAAAGTATTACGGAGTACACTTCTACTTATATATGAATTTTGGTACAAAAATTTATTTGTTTTCAATTCGATCCAAAATAAATTACCTATATCTCTCAGCTGAGAAGCCTCTGAACTTGGTCCCTAGATTTTTCTGATGCCCTACAAGAGTAGAGTTCCCAAACTCTTACATAAAAAAATTTAAATATATCTTTCGAGTACAATATTAATAAGTTAATCCCTCCAATAATGGTTCTGTCAAGGTATCTCTTTTAATTAACTTATATTTTGGTATTCTTTCTGGTTGATCTCTCAGTCCACAGTGTGTTTATTTATTTAAAACATCACCTGTCGACCTATATCTAACCTCAAAAATATATTCTTGTGTAACTGTTGTTACGACTACTTTACATATATTCTCAACATTTTAATATCTTATTCTGGGTTCCGGTCTAGACCCTCTTGCTACACTGTTCTCTATGCAGATAGTTAGCAACCACTTGCGTGTCTGCGCTAACGGATAGCTTCTGGCGACTGTCAACTGTCCGACCAATTACAATTTTTAGCCATTTGCCAAGTCGTAGAGTGGAAATTTCGTATGAAATTGGAAAATCAATCACGCGACATATACTGACACAAACACGACATTAAATATCTCAGTTGACATTGCTAAGCTACTCTTATACGAGTATTCAAAAAATAACGGGAATTTTAAAATTTGCAATTGTCCAAAAGTTCAATTGTCAAATTATTTTTTTTATTTTTATTATGTTGAAGTGTGATATATTTTTCAGCTGTATGGTAACTGTTTTGAAGGCGACAACATTAATGCAGATGAATGAATAAATATTTTTTTCAAAAAACGCAAATTCCCGTTATTTTTTGAACACACCTCTTCTACACTCACAAAAACGTTCACTTCAATCAATGCACTTCAATGTCCCCAATAAGTGAAACTTTTTTCTGAAAGTTGTCATATTCACAGTTTACTTTTATAGCGTTTCGACAATCAGTAACAGTTATTTAGTTTACACATAATCAAAGTCCTTAAATATATCGATATTATGTTTCGTCACCAGATCATAGAGTTCCTTCATTTGGTGAGCTATTTCACGGTCGACCTCCTCACCGCCTCGTCGCAGGGTGTCCTCCCTTATTTCCTCCTTAGTAATCTGTCGCAATAACATTTCTTCCGCTGCAACATTCGGCTCCACCAATTGCATGAGGAAATGCGACGCGATACTGATGCTGTAAGGCAAGAGACGCCAATATTCGCGCAGAAGCGATTCACGGCTGGAAAAGGAAATTTGTATATGATTTTGTAGGTCTTTTGTCGGTTTATGTAATGTAGCTTATAGTGAATATTATGTCATACCTCAAATAATCAGGTATCCGTTCCTCTTTAGTATTCTCCTTGAATGCTTTGACCAAATTTGTGTAGTACTCATCGAATATTTCGTCGAAATGCCGGTAACGCACTGCCTCATACGTGGATAAGGATAAGAAGGTGGCGAAATCTAACATTGGCGAGGAGACTCGCACCGTTTGCATATCGAACATGAGCGCATCAATTGGCACTTCAGCGCCCTGTTAGGAATATTAAAATATAGATGATCGTTGATCGTTGTTTATCACTACGGGTTACTCACATTTGCATCGGCATATTTGAAGGCTATGTTGTTGCGTAGATAATCGCCATGGCATAGAGTTGCTACCGGTTCTACCGGCGCCACCATTTTACGCCCAAACAATATGAACTCATGGATCATTTTATGGTAACGCTGTACGAAACTCGACTCAATTTGTGGCTGATACTTTCGTGTTGAAAGCTCAAGCCGTTCAGCGCTAAATATATTTATCATTTTCCATTCCGGATGCACGTCCTCCACATTGTAACGTGGTTCCCTCAGCGACTGTGATAAGCGCTTGAACTCAGCGGGATTTTTGTGTTTCAAAGCAAAACCGGTGCCATGAAAGGTGGCCAACGTTTTTACTGAAAAAAAATAAAAGTTTGATATGTACACAGGTTTTGTTCCCAGAATTATCACCGATTTCTTCGCTTACAAGCTACAAGCGCATGTTCCAATGAGAGATTGACTTTCTGCTTGGTCACTCTGAAGTTGTCGGCGCCAAAATCTTTTAGTACCATTGTGGCTGAACAACTCTGCAGATCGCCGTAGTAGAATCGTGGCACATTGAAGCTATGTCCGGTAAATTCTTCTAATGCCGGTAGAATGTTGTTGTATGCTAAGATTTCGTTACTGAAAAGTGCACCAAATTGTATGGCGTCGAATGTCACTTGCGGCAGCTTTGGCGTTTTCTGTAATGGGATTTGCAATTAATGGAAAATAACTTTAACGTACACCGCTTAATGAACTATATTATTTCGTGCAAAGAGTTCAAGTGGTTCGCTAACAGATGCTCCACATTTTCCTCTGCCTTTGAAGCTCTCATTAGACCTCACATCGCATACTAATCGATGAACTCTGATTACACCTTTGTGTCCATAAACGGTACCGCTGGGTATAGAGAGTTTTTAAATATAAAGGGTTGAAATTGAACTAAAACTATCCAATTAGCACTTGAAATGTAAAGTTCATCAAAGTTGGCGCTATGTGTTAGTGGGTGTTACCCGTATTAGCGCCATTATTCTTGTTTAAACTTCCATTTATCTATTAGTTAATTGAGAGTTTAGACTCTCACATTGTTTCCGTGATAGTTTATGTATTATAATTATCAACAGGAGATAAGCTCGTCAAAGGACAGACATACATTTATGACTAAACAAACGTGTATCTTCGTACTACTTTGTATTAAAACTCATTATGATAGAAGGTTTTGACTAATTTCTTTATCTCTTTCAATGTTTATAACACGGATTAGTTTCTCCTAACAACAAAGTATCAAAACAGTTGCCTCTGACAAAAATATATTCATAGAGTGTGATAGTATATAGCTCATACATATGGGAAGTGTGCTATTCTAGATAACAGTGCCATTATAATCGCAAACATGTGTGTGGAAAGGTTTAAATCAGACAACTCGTTGATTTAGATATTGTCTAACAAATAAATTTGCTTTTCTATTTTCTAAGGCAAACATAGGGCTTTACAAAAATAGGGCCAAAAGTGAAAGTAAGTTGACTTTTACTTTTATCGGTACTGTTAGCGAGTTTGATACTCCTTTCCAAAAACGATTTAGCAAAAAATAATGTTTTTAATTTTTTACGAGGTTTTTCAAAACAAGGCAAAAAGACAACATTTAAATTTCACAAGCGAATTGAGTTGTGTGAACATGGTGTCATTCACAAATCCGTAGTGTTTTGGTACTTGTGCATTTACCTTATCATAAAGAGCAACGTTATTCACAGATATAAATGCCATACTATAAACCACATACTTTATACAGTTAATAAGCACTTGAAGCTAACTATAATTTTTCAATCGTTTTTTTAAGTTTCTATTAGTATTGGTCGAAGTTTTATCAATTTATATTCATAAGCCTATAAGCTGGATGTATATGCCATTTTCAACAACCCCAGTTTATAGCATTTAAGGTTCGATCGATGATATACGAAGTGTGTTTAACAGATAACGGGAACGGGAGAACCTTAAAAGGTCGTTGTTATACAAGAGTAGGTGAAAGAGCTAAAGATATCCCAAAAATCTAGTTTGACAACTGCTTTGACGATTGAAAAAGCCTTGGCTTAAGTGTATAATATCGATCGGATTTAAAAAAATAGATTTAATGAAAATTCTTAAAAAAAAAATAATCAGAAATTCCCGTTATTTTTTGAACACACCACGTATTTGATTTTTATAGATATTTAACCCAGGAATTAAAGGAGTGAATCTCCTAAAAAAGTGTAGAACACAATTTATTATTCTGTATTATTTCATCTAATGGTGTCCCATTAATTTAAGGTCATACCTAATAAACATCTTCATTTATAATGATTGCCTGAAAAGGCACTTAAGTCAAATCATGAATAAGCAAAGTTTTCAATTTACTCATGAGAACACTTCAGACTGACGCCCAAGATTACAAAGTATAAATATACATACATATCTACATGTAATTGCTTATGTAAACAGCTCTAAAAATATATGATTGCCGACACGCTTGTTCATATTTAGCTTGCAATAAAATTCGATAAATTCATGTAAATACTGCCTTACATACAAATGTCAACAGCAGATGAATGCAACTTTGTTGTTTTCGCAATATTTGCCTGCTGCAGTTTCCTGCATTTAATTGTTTGTTGTACTACAAAAACTCTCAGGTGTTTATTGCATCCACAAATCGGCACATGCATCTAATGTGTCCTACCTTTACAATGAGTGTGGTGGTGCTAGGACTTTTATCGCCTTGCTGCAGTTTTATGATGGCCCGATAACAGGTGGTCAACATGAAAGCCTCTTCGACGCCAATAAATTTCAACTGTACATCAAGCAATTTCACATTGCCGGCGTTGTCACCGTCAATTGTATTGTCGGTCTTGAAATTTTTATTCTCCAAAAGTCGCGGAAATAGCGTACACTTGAGCCACTCAATCTCCACTTTAGTTCTGTCGTCGCATGTCGTCGTCATTTTTCCGCACAATTTCACAATTCTAAATTCACCGCTAAAACCTTTGGCGCGTTCCTAGTTAATATCACACTACAACTGAGCCAGCTCGGCGAATATAGTAAGATATTTATTAAAATATTTTACATTCAATGTCGAGATAATTTACCTCACAACTCGGCTGGTACTTGATTGCAACGAATGAGCGCGTATATAAATGATTGTTTGCTGTTTATTCGGGAGATCCATTCCTTTGTTGAATGTACGAGTACTTCGTGTAGAATACTGATTAAATTCATGTATGATAATGTAATGTAATGTTCTTTGCTCTCTTTTAATCATTGAGAGAGATAACTGTATTTACTAAAGTGCTACATTTGATTGAGACTCAAAATGTTTACGTTACATGTGCGAGAGTTGTAAATTGAGAGCCAAAAATATACGTTTAATTACAGTTTTATTAAAAACTTTCGTGCAGTTAAGTAAATTTTCGTCATTCTCAAACTAAATAATAAAAAGTCATCTCAGTTGTATTTGAAGCAACAATATAAAAGTAACGGGTGGGTATGACGAATTATTGTAGTTGTTAATTTTAATTTTTAGTCAGGTTTATGATGCAAACAAAAGTACTAAGTGGGCGGTGCCAGGTAACGACCACAAATCATTGGAAATAACGGAACTTTAGAGATTGACATCTTATCACCTACCTTTGTTATTAACCCGAAAATTCAGATACAGATATGTATATTGGTAAACTATTCGAGCAAGGGATTCTTGGATCCATTTTTTACGTCATTAGATATGGATATCATTAGATACCGACATCATCAGTTTCAGTGCGTAATCTGGTATTATTAATTATTTGTTTTATCAACTATATATTTTTTAGTAGATACAATTCAAGGTTTCTACCTTCCGTATTCATAAAATGCGTTCTAAAATTCATTCACCTTTCTGTAGCATTACCTTATCATTAAACTCGATTAGAATACCCCCTATTTTCCCAAATGTATAAGAATACTATGCTCCGCTTTAATCATTTGATCACTAATTGTTGATAGCAATTAGAAAAATGCGCGTGCGTCTAACTATCATAATAACAATACTGTTTTGTTAGGGGCACGTTAAGATAGTCGCAAAAACAAGTGTGAGTTACAGTGAAACATAAAATTTATCAGATTTTGTTGGTTTCGAGATCAGAATTTCACTTATATCACTTCGATTTATATACAACTTACATGTATATACTTTATACACCTCCGATTTTAGAATATATGGCAGTATGCGCAGCAGTAAAAACTTTGTATTCAGAGAAAAAACAGTAATTTATTTTTAGCATTGCTCCAGTAATGATACAATATGCCTCCATAATACTTTATTATATCTGTATATACTATATACGTACATATGTTTGGAGACTATATAAAATAAAAAGACAGTTGAGTCTTTTGTTTATTATAAAATATTGATGCATATTTTTAATATTTTTAAAGCAAATCAGTGTTCAGCCTTCCATATTGGTACTCTCGCAACAAAAGTTGCTAAGAGAGTATTACAGTTTTGTTCACTTAACGGTTGTTTGTAAGTCATAAAACTAAGCGAGTTAGATATAGGGTTATATCAAAATGATTTGGGTAACGAGACGAGTCAAAATCCGAATCTCTGCTGTCTTCTTTATCCTTCTAATAGTGTGTCTCTGTTTCAAAAATTATTAAAATCGGGTCATAACTTCCCCTAGCTCCCATATATCTAATTATAGGTTTTTCAAAAATACCGTGGTCTTTATTCCGCATATATGTATTGGTTAATATGTGAGATATCTTAGCAAAATTAAGTCAGCGTATAGTCTTGGATATAGTGTACCTTGGTGGTGAAAATGAGTGAAATCGGTTCAGTAATTATCTCAGCCCTCATATACTCTATATGACGAATTTCGTTATTCTATTAAACTTTATGCCGAATTTATGGGTAAATTTGTGCGTTATCTTAATAAAACTATATTAATAAATTGCGAGAGTATAAAATGTTCGGTTTCACACGAACTTAGCCTTTCCTTACTTGTTTATAGTAGTATTTTTATATCACTGACTCGGTTGCTTAGGGGTTCCGAAGTGGAAGCCAAGATTATAAATAATTTTGTTCTCATTTACTCTTCGCTGGACGAAGTTAAATCAACGAGACTATGTTACATTTAAACAAGAGTCTCGTAAAACCAACAGTATATCTGGGATGGTTTTATTTTTCAAGAACATATATGAAACTGTATATAATTAGGCAAATGAATTGATGAAGGGGTTACATCAACTCTCTGTTGTTACAAATTAGTTTTTGCATTGACTTCTACTTCTAATTAACACACAATATTAGTGTGTTATGTGTTATAATCTTAAGTAATGACGAAGTACCTCGTGGCGGCACACTTTGCGTAAATACTCTCCTAATGTGCCACAATCCCATAAATCTCCAAATTCTCCATAAAAAAAGTAGTAATAATTTTACATTATTTATAGCCGTCATTATTCAATTATTTCGCCATATAACAGTAATATTAGCCGCAATAACCGTTATAATGCCATACGTTTACATAATAATTTATGATCCTTCAATTGTTTAAAAAAACTAAATCTGCACAAGGCCCACAACACATAAATCAATGATAAATCATTTTTCCGCCGCGCTCTCCAGCACTGCAGCTCTTCAGCGCTCTGACTCACGCGCTGCTATTTTCTACATAAAAGGATAACTATTCACGGCTTATTGCATTTGACCGGGGATTTATGGGCGCAACAATCAGCGTGAAATAAATCAAATCTCTGATTTATTTTTCACTTATTGTCTAATAAACAGATATTGCGAATGCGACGACTTGCGGCAATTGAGAGTAGAAAGCGCTGGGCTATTAGGCTGCTGGCTCTTTCTAAGTACATATGTAGTATGTTGACGGCAACGGGTTACGAAGTGTGCTGATGCAGTTGTTGACGGTCAACACGCCGGTGATTGCATGGTTGCTGAGCTGGCAGCGCGGGTGCTTGGGTATAACGCAGTCTATAAACAAGCGAAACACTTGTTTGCGATTATTTTTTTCATTTTTTCATTCGTGTGAATGTTGTTGTGTGTAAGAGTATGTATGTCATATGTTATGTGTTCTTATTCATTTAATATTTCTCGGCAGTTCAGTCACCCAGTTGTAGGTTGCTGCATGTGCTAACTGTTTGCTGCTTTAAAGCTGTAGACTAAAAGCTCCAGCCAGATTGGGTTACATGGTAGCCGCTTATGATATAATTTTATTATCTGCTATTATCTCTCAAAACACATCGTCTTGGTGAAATCTCAGAAGATTTAGAAACAAAGCTTGATTATGAATTTTTTGTCCAAAGGACATACATTTTACAGAATTTCTCATTCATATTGTGGTACGCATCTTGAGATGAAACAAAAGAGGTATTAAATAACGTGAACTATATTCCAGTCTATCTTGTTATGATGCTGCTTATAATAAACTGCCTTTAGAAACTTAAATGAGATGACTAATAATTGAATTTGATTATCGATTTCATACAAATTCTTTGTCCATATAGTATCTTATAGATATCCATGAAAATATATTAATTTCTAGTGAAAACCATCTGCAACAACAAAGTGCATTGAGCTGGCAATCAAGCGGCCTACATACATACATGTTTAGGCTCGACAGGACCAATCTCATTTGAGATGCATAAGTTGTCAAAAGGCTCACGCTTGTTTTGTTCGCATATCTGCATTACTGTAATCGGTCATTATTGAATTAAATCGATATGTTGGGCTACAACTTTACACTTTCACATACGTACAATGGCTGACTATACGGAATAACCCTGCCAGCCAGGCCTAACCACTTTCCCCTCATGTTTCTTCAATTACTAACACCAACGCACACGTTTGGGTTGTTTTGTTTTTGTATGCGTACGTGTGAGGGGAATAGGGGTTAAAAAACTCACAAGCAGCTATGCTGGCCTATGGCAAACTCACCACTTTTTTTACCACTTTTGTGGGTTTAAAAAACTTCGGTTTAACCAGCTTTTTCACCACCTTTGGCTGGCAGGGAATACTGATAGCATTACAGTTGTGTTTGTGGTGAGGTTATGTGGACGTGACATTAGACTTGACAGTGACTCAGCAGATATTGACTAAGTGTTACTAAGTAAATTCGTATGCATACCCAGGAGGAAATTTCTGACTTTCTTAACACTCCTCGGTTTGAAAGGTTTCTTAATTGTATCAATTATTATTATTTTTTTTAACAGGTGGCAACCTTATATGTTTTTTTGTCCAAATTAAAAGTCCAAATTTTAAGTTTAATAACAAAAGCTTGGTTTAAGTTATTAAGGTATTACAAACTTAAAATAAAACTAGTTTCAGTATTTCCTACATGGCACTCACATCGTTCGTTATTATTATTCATACCTTCGCGTGGGTCCGGAATTTAATTTCAAACTTTGCTCGCTAAACAGGCGAACGTGTGCGTTTAATCTTATCAGCAATTCGGTTTGACACTGACAATCATATTCTAATCGATATGTATTTGGAGGTGGATTCGAGTGGGCTGTGGTTGTTATGACTCATTGAAGTGTTTTTATTTGCAAATATACTGTCATAATAAAATATTATTATCAATTTCTAACATGATATTCTGCATAATGGAATTAATTTAATTATTATTGTTGTTATTAAATCAAAAAAGAGAGATAAAACAAAGTTTTTAACTTTCTAAAATAAGAAGAAAAAACTTTCTTATCTTTTTATACTTTATCTCGCTGTAGAATTATGTTTCAGCTAATTGGATTAGAAGCTGTCGTCAGCTTGTGGAAATTTCCTTTATAGTCTACCACGTGTAGGTATCCGCCACAGGCTTTATTAAATAAAAGATGAATATTCCATACATATGAGCTAATCACTGATACATATATATGTAATCATACATATATACATACACTATTGCTCATTAAGTATACATTTAGTAGAAAGCGCATTAACTTAATTGACACCAAGCATCCATCCACTTAATCAACTTTGTCCACCTCCTCCTCCTTCGACTGCCTGTTGATGCACGTGCTCTGTGTCAAGGTCTTTGCTTCTGTGTCTATTAATCCGCTGCTTTATCAGTGTCTCCAATTGGTTTTTATTTTGATTATTGTCTTTCTGTTGATATAAACGGCGAAGTAAACAAACAAATCGTTCCCAATCTCTTAAGTTATTGGCGAAAGAGAGTTGAGTATGCGAGAGAGTGATACATTTGTGAGCTACATGCGCTGTACGACCTTGAATACTCTTCGCTGCTCTTCTTTGCTCTTTACATGAATGAAGCGAAAAAGTTACGAATTTGTTTGAGAGTATCTTTGTTTTTGTTTCTTAATATACATATATAATTTATTTTTAGAAAGAAAATATATTTAATTACAGCTTCATTAACAGCTATATTACAAAAATTTGAATTTTTCAAAATTTTTATTTTTTAAATTTTCCTGCAGGAAAGTGATTAAATCTAGGAGTATTCCTAAAAAATAGTTCCTTTAACCTTTAACTACTGAGGTGGGGGTAAATTTTACAGCTCGTAATTTGTTTTTTAGTTTTAAGAAAAGTGGCTATGAAATAAAGTCCTTGTTTTGTTAAACTAGAAGTTCGATTTCTTTAAATTTATTATTTTATTAATTTAAAAATGTGTTTTATTATTACAATTAAAAACAAATAAATTTAAAAAAAATCTTCGTTGACAAAAATTATTTATAGATTATAAAGGGGTAAAATTTACCCCACCTCAGTAACTACGCCCAAATATTTCACCTCAGTAGTTAAAGGTTAAAGACTGAAAATTGAAGCAAATTCCATTATTCCTATTCCATTATATTAAATTTGTACATGTGTCTACAGGAAATAATGTAGTCTAAAAATGGATCAGACTTTGAATTCAATGAAATCTGTGAAATTGAATTCCCACACTAAATTGTTCACCTCATTCAATTTCGCCAAACAAAAGCCAGCCAGGCACAGGGAATGCCAATCTATCATAAAGCAAGAGGTCAGTAGACGTCGTCACGCTTGCCGCTTCAACACTGCTGGCAGCCGGAAATTAAATTTCCTTGGCGGAAATTTATTCAAATGCAAAATAGCGCAACGTCGCGCCTTCGCTCTTAAATTTGCACAGAAATGCCGGTCTCCGGCGTGACAACTTAACAAAGTGGCGAAAACAAACAAGTTGGCAAAATCAAAAATCAAAACAAAGCGCCACAACTTGCGAAGATTGCGGCGAAAATGTGGAGCAGCAGAGGCCACGGCCAGACGGCTGGCGAACTTATGCGTCCTATTCCAACGGCGCTGGCAGTCAGTTGGCGAATGCTCGCCAAAGCGGTCGGTTGTGTTTGCGCTTCGTGAAATAAAATCCGCTTGGCATCTAACGGTGTTGGAACCCTTACATACAGATGCCATGTATGTGTGCGTGATAATCGTGTCATAACGGTAGTTTGTGTTGGTGATAGTTAGAAAGGCGAAATTCGCAAACTCCCCCATTGTGCAACAGCTGTCTGGGTCATTGGCCGGCGGCGGCGACACGACCAACTTGTGACCAACTAACCCGACCAACTTTAAGAATATCGATTTTTGTGAAAAGTGAAGTGAAATTTTGGCGCCAGCCAATGTGCATGCGTTCCGTTATATGCAAATTGTTTGAGGAAGTGGTGAGACAGCGGCGTGTGGCACTACTGTATGTGGAATTGTCGCTCGGTAGCGGCGCGTAGCGGGAGACCGTCTTCCGTGCAATTGTGATTGACGTAGTGTGACGCGCGTAGTGACTTCTCGCCCACGCTTTGGCGCTCGCGATAACGCTATAAATATGCTTGTGCTATTTAATAAAAATATATGAAATTTAATCATTAAAATATATATATAGAGTAACCAATGAATATGCATGTGAGCTCAGCTAATACGCCATACGCTTGCCACTTATCGCTTGCTAGCTAGTTAACGATACAAAAAGGCGACACATTACACGAGTACGCTAATACGCCCGTGCAACAACAGCTCAGCGCACTCAGTATGTGCTTGTACATGAGTGTGCCGCATTGGATTAGCCTGGAACGTTTCGCCGGTGCAGTCTACGATGGCGCCTCGCGTCTAATTGAAGTGTCGGTGGTGTTATTTCTACTCAATTGTCATAGTGACAAGTCCGCCTCGGCTGCTACACGTGGCAAGAGTGCTGATGCACTGACAGCCGCTGCCACTGGCACTGCCTCTCGTGCTGCTTCAAGTGCCTCTGCTGAGGCTGCCGTTGCCGTCGTTGGCAGCGATTCGACGTCGCTTGTGTTGTGCGCGGATAATATTGCCGACAAGTTGATGGCAACAAAAGTGTCAGCACCCACAATTAGCCATACAGTTGTGCTGGAGCAACCGCGTGTGTAGTGTTGAAGAAGCTGATGCAGTGTGTGCGCGGTGCTTGTGAAAGACGCGCGATTATTCTAGTGAATATTTAATGTGAAGTAAAATTGGAAGGCAAGAGCAACAATAAAAAGAAGTTCTGAATTCTTCACACAATTAATACATAGTGAAAGTGAAGTGTGTAAAGAGTAATTAAAGAATATTGTTGCAGTGAATATGAAAAGTATATTCAAATACTTGTGAAATACAACTAATGCCAGAAAAAAAATATAAATAAAAATTAGTGAATATATATAGCAGTGCTTGAAATAGTTAAATATAAATAATATTTTTTATAAAGCAAGCAAAAAATAAATAAATATATTATTAATAAATAAATAAAAAATAATAGTGTAACCTGTGTGATAAAATTTTCTAAGCTGTTTATAGGATTAATCAGCAGCTGTGAGGTAATTATAAAACAAATATTCCATAATGTGTTTGTGTATGTGGATTTCCATTGAACTTTGTGATAAAGACCTAAGAAAATTTGCGATATAGCGGCACTTTATACAACAATTTTATAATAAAAATTCTGCTGCTTTAATGGACAATACAAAATAAACTTGTGAGTTATCTTTGGAACACGTGTTCCTTGGCACCATAAGAAGGTTAAGTTCGAAAATCAGCAAAATCGGACCATTGCCACGCCCACAAAATGGCGAAAACCAAAAACACATAAAGTGTCATAACTAAGCCATAAATGAAGATATAAAAGTAAAATTTGGAATAAAGGATCGCACTAGGAGGGGGCATATTTGGATGTAATTTTTTTGGGGAAGTGGGCGTGGCCCCGCCCCCTACTAAGTTTTTTGTATATATCTTGCAAACCAATAAAGCTATATAAACCAAACTTTCTGCAGTCGTTTTTTTAGCCATTTCCTTATACAGTCCAAAAATTACAGAAATCGGATAATAACCACGCCCCCCTCCCATACAAAGGTTAGGTTGAAAATTACTAAAAGTGGGTTAGCTCACTAACCAAAAACGTCAGAAACACTAAATTTCACATAGAAAATGGCAGATAGAAGCTACACTCAGATTTTTTTACAAAATGGAAAATGGGAGTGGCGTCGCCCACTTATGGGTCAAAAACCATATCTCAGGAACTACTCGACCGATTTCAATGAAACTTGGTTTGTGATAGTTTCCTTACATCCCAATGATATGTTGTGAAAATAGGCCAAATCGCTTCACAACCACGCCTACTTCCTATATACCAGAACTTTGAAGACGATCTGAATCGTTAACTTTACAATATATAAAGGTAGCACTAGTGAAGATATCGATGCAGAACTTTGCACAAATACTACGTTTACAGTGTGGCAGCCGCATTCTAAAAATCACCGAAATCGGACCATAGGTTGTCAAGGCCCCATATATCGAACATGAGGACCTCGGTACTTCTAACCTAATATTAGGGTTTCCAACTTTCAATGGACTTTATACAATATATATGACGAATATGTGGGTCAAATTGTGTATTTTATAATATTAATAAAGTTAAATAAATAAATTGCGAGAGTATAAAATGTTCGGTTACACCCGAACTTAGCCCTTCCTTACTTGTTTTCTAATAGCGCTTACCCGTTTCTTATCAATTTTTTAGTCGTTCAGCTTAAAATTAATAGTCCTTTTATGGATAACCTGAACCACAAATTGAAGAATTTAGGCTATGTTCTAGCGGAAATGCTGTCGCCAAGTACATATTTTAAGTAATCATTAGCAGGATTCCTAAACAGTTTATTTATTGTTCATGAACGAGGCACTCCCTCAACTATTTTTTGGAATTCTTGAAGAGAAACTAAATTTCATATAGCTTTCGAATGGAAGTAAATGTATTAAACTTACAACTTTGCTTCCGCCGTTTGTTTTGTAAATTTTAGGCTTTTTTCACTTAGGACAGCCTCACCGTACGTATCCGAAAGCATTCGATGAGCTTCAGCCGCGCTTTTCTTGGAATTACAAAAGAAAAGCAAAATTTCCCGCAAATGTCGAGAATTCGGCTCAAAAAGTGACAGTTGAGTTCAGTTGAGAATAAGTTTGGGATGCAAACAGATCTCTACAAATATTTTGTTGGGTTTATATTGACACAAATGACCAAGATCGATATAAAAAAAACCTATTTAATCGACCAGTGCTTGACCCTAGATACATCTATTGGAAGGCGGAAGCAAAGTTGTAGACCTAATATATCGCAGTGAATGTTTATAGAAACCAATAGAAGAATTTTCAGCAGAAACAAAATTATTTATTTACCACCAGGATGCCATTAATGCTGTCATTCAAACAACATTTAAATGGAGTTCATTTACATATAAATTAGTCATCAACATATGCTTATATGCTTTCTTCCTTTTATGATTGATTGCGTTGATTACAAAGTCAAATCCGCAGCTGACAATTATATATGGACAACACGCGTGTAAATCGATTAAATCTTAAAGAAAGCAAACGTAAATACATTTACGCATTTACATATTCACACGCATACGTGAATGAGTACGAGTTTACCAGTCAAAAAGTGCTAATTGAAATTCTGTGTTTGTGTGCAAATACACTTAGCATGCGCTAATTGGCGAACGTGTGAGCTCTGCTCTGCTCTCGGGTGCATACTCGTATGTATTTTGTGTATTCAGAAGTGAGTGTGTACTTAATAAATCAAGCAGGTAGCGCTCAATTACAATTAGCATATGTTTATTTGGTTCTTATTGTTGTTGCTATTACTTAATATACATTGAATTGAACTCATTTAGGCGCAAGTGACGTTAAACATTGTTGTCACAAAAAATAAAAAATAAAAAATAATTTATTACCGATTCGAAATTATTCAACTTAATTTACTGTTGAAATATTTATAGCATAGTGCTAAATATTAAAATAAACATTTAATTAAATCGCAAATATTTTCACATTTTATTTGGCAAATTGTATTGTATGCTCATTAAGCGAAAATTTTAAATTATAAATTTCATTTCGAATTAATTTATTGTCCCAAGTGTAATAAATTATAATGTATACCCATCGCACATCGCCCCCGCTGAGAGCTTAAGTATCAAGCAGCATTCAGTTAAGTCATTAATTATGTTTATATGTGCGCTTGTGTTTGACAATATTTTCGTGTATAAAATATATTTTGGAAAACTCTGTACGAGCACTAGGGCGCTCGAAGACCCTCTCGAAGAAAGAAAATGCTGTAAAATATTACGGTTTATTTGTAGGAGCCCAGCAGAGAGCTGAGCGCACTCAAATAAAAATGAATTATTGAAGATTAACTCACAACTGTGCACTTGTATGTCATAAATTAACATAAACAGCGGAGGAAAGTGCTCACACACAGCGTTGCACCGTGGGTTTGAACACGAAACATTTTTAAATAACTTTATTTGGGTTGATTCTATAAATTTACGTGTGTGCTCTCTAGAGAAACGTGCTAGTCTATAAGTGAAGGTGATATGTGTTTCTTCAATCGAACTTTTTATCTTAGAGGAGGCCTTATTTCAGTTGGTATTGCATTGAATATTTTCGGAATTAGTGATGCGAAACGATTGGTTTCGACTTCGAATACTTACTTAATCACAATTTTAGGTCCATTAAATATAATTCCAATTTCAAACACGAAATGTTAAGGAAAATCCACACTGTTTCTAAAACTATTATTTGATTTCTCCAATAGATATAATATATCTACCATCAAAATATTGTGCTTCAAATCAGTTCAATTTTTCAATATTTTTTTCCAATATTTTTTGTGCTCTTAAATCCCGTTGCGCGCAGAGAATGTGTGTGAAAATGACAAATAAAGCGCGTGTGGTAATAAATATAATCGAGAAAGTTTTTGCGGTGGCGTGAGATGAAAAAACTCGGCATTGCTGTTTGTTTACTGTGAAAATTTTTTCTCATTGTTGTTATTTATTCACGAAACGACAAAAATTTGTCACCTAAGTATAGCTATTTTTCACACTCGCATCAAGACAAATGGAAGCGCTAATGCATATGGTACAAAACTGTCGCTGGCAGATGCTTTTTACGAAGTTTATGAATAAGTCTGAAAAAATAAACTTCTGCCTCGATTGAAATATGGTAAATTCAAAAGTGAAATAAATTTAATATCGCAAAGCGATAATATTTGGATTTTAATTTTGAAAATGGTTTAAAAATATGGAAATAAACTTTGATTATTTTGACACATGAAAATAGTAAATTTAGGCTTTATGTACATTAGTGACATATTTTGAAATTCATGTATCTATCATCCTAGATAACTGTAGACCTTGCGGTGATATAACATTCGAAACGAGCTATAGTTTTCTATAATCGGATATATACCCAAAAAATATTGAATTTATATTTGTGATAAAAAGCACCTAAAAACTAAGGGATTCCAGACAGCTATAAGTAGCCCGCTATAAGCCACTAATAGCAATTTTACTTACTTGAATTCGTTATTATAAAGGTCCCTAATTGTATGCAGATGTTCTTGTATTGTTTACATACAAGCGTTGCCTACATTTAGGATGATGTTGAATTATTTTTGTGGAAAGAGTTGAGAATACAACAATTATATAATTTTAAAAGAGCTTAAATAAAAACGATAATATTACTATATTACAGTATAAGAACACACTCCCCACTAGCCTATAGCAGTTTTCTTTTTCACTTTCAATAAGCATTGTAAATGTGTCAAGGACACTTATTTGGCGCCACGGCAGTTTGCTTTTTTAATTAACCATCGGATTAAAATTGAAAACATGATTTTGTAATAACCCACAAACACTTACAACACCTGGCAGCCTTACAATGAATAAATGGGAGCAAAAGTAATTACTCATATTTTTTTGGATAATTAATTAACCTTAAATATGTAAGCAATGTGAGAAACAACCAAACAAATATATATTCAGCAATACTCATTTATTTATCAGCTCCGGGTTATGGGCTACGGGCACGTAAAATATCAACAATCGGTAGGCACACAACAAAAGTGGATACACCCAGAATTTAAATTGAACCCGAAATTACCTTTTGAAATGCTGACAATGATGATCCGATTTAAAGCAAAGCAATTAAAATTGAAAAGCGAATAACGGTATAGGCGAAACTGTGGTGAAGGAAGAAAATACGATGAAACGTGAAAAACTTGTACTAAAGTGAGGTGTCCTTGGTGAATACGTTCAAATTCGGTTACATGCGTTCTTCCGTCAGCGGAAATACGCCAAACGGCAGCAACGAAATTAATCGGAAATACGAAGCATGGATGCGAAGGAAAAGCGCAAATTATGTGTTGAGTGCAAATAAATTGGAATAATTTAAAAAATTAACATTAATTGAAGCGCGTTACGACATTGACAGAGTCGCGGTTCGGAAGCGGGTTTTAAATCGAATTGTGTACGGTGATTGGGTTTATCCTTTGTGTGGATAAAAATGAGAGTTGATATTACATATTACTGATATGAGTACTTGGAATGAATTCTCTGCGGATATTGTATTTATTTCTATTAACTCAGTTAAACACAATTTTTAAGGATAATTAAAAAAAATAGTAGCTGTTCGCTATAGCTTATTCGAACTCTACTCTAAATTCTTTTCTTTGACATCTCTACTTTTACTCGTACTAAAATTAGAATTTGTAATAAATATTACCGTTTGTTTTGTTTTCACACTGTGCGCGAAATCAGCCATTTCCTTGTTTCCTTACAAAATATCCGCTTTTGCAAATGAATTCCTTATGCAAATGAGTTGTATCGGCGGTTTTCTGCTTTCACACCACATCTCCTGTGGCTGGCAGACACGCTCTGCGGTGGTCGCTTTGTCATTGAGGTTGCCTCCTTGTTGTGTTGGAGTGTTGGCGTCTTCAGTTGCTATTTGTCGCTGCCATCAATAAGAAATCTTAATAATCAATCAAATGATTTATCCGATTATCATCACTCTTAAACCGCTTGCGTCAAGCGTAAAATTTCTGAGTGTGATTTCGAATATTGCTATATTCTTAGGGGCAAATAGCATTGAATTTATATTAATTTAGTGTGGCTATGCAAATACAGTTTGTAATAAAAATGAACGTACAGAAAAAAAATTCACATAGAATTATAAATTGGAAATAAATAAAAATAGTTTCGAAACGATATGAGAAAAATAAATTTAAATAATGTTTCATCGGATATTTTTTCCTCATTATTATAATTGTCACAATCGCAGTGAAAATATGCGTACCATCGCTTTTTAAGACAACTGTATACTCCTATTGTCTTAAGATACGCTCCATCCATTCAAACGCGACTGATGAGGACTTCGTGTGAAGAGGAAACCGCCTTAACAAGTGGTGTAAAGAAATATTTTATATCAAAGATCCTAATAATGAATCCGTGACAAACCACATTGTTATGCACAGCATGGCAATAACGCAAAGCGAGAGGTATTGGCAAGTGGCATACTGCGTTGGAACTGATGAATTATGACATCGGCTACTCGGCAGGACCACCTCACAACCCAAAGACCGCAATGCACAAAATTCGTAAATCTTGTTAGAGTTTCTTTTATGAGAAAATTTTCATCTTTTACACCATTTTATTGGTTGTCCGTAATATTAACAAAGGGAAGTTTAATTTTGTTTGCTTTAATTAAGCAATAATAACTGTGAACGATGGCCAAATGGCACGTCCCACGTAATAAAAGTAATCGTAACGCTTGGAAATGTGTTTGCGGAAGATGAAGATGGTATTTATTGTAATGAAGAAATGCTGTCTTTTGCTACCAAAAACTGCTTATGGTGGAAAAGGAATATGCTAGGGTTCTTTTATAGTTTGAGGGCATACAACTCAAACACAGAGATGAAAGCTCAAATCAGAGTTCTGCCAACGATTGCAATATTAAAATGTGCTGTCACTCCACAATTGCTCGCCTGAACACTTCATTTACAGTTGATCACGTTCGCACTGGCTTCGATTACATTATGCACTTTCACCTTTAACCCCCATCCCCCCCCCCATGCAGCATGCACTGTGTCGTTTATATGCTGAATAAGATGGGTTCTTACAGTTTCCTGAAAATTGAATAGAATCACTATTAAGATGTGTTGTTTCGAAACAGTAGAAAACCATCGAAAGACTTCAGGCCTTGAATTCTGAGTCATGGAGGTATCTAGTATGAGGTTTATATAGGAAACAATACAGCTTGTGAATATGCTGGATATTTTTGAGAAGAATTCACATTTGTTTGAGAAAGTTAATTCAAAGATGTAAGTATAATAAACTATTTCATATTGGAATAAGGGATTTTAATATCCAAAATGGTAGGTAGTTTCCTAATCAACAATCACATAAAAGACAAAGTATCAGTCGAGTTACTTATTCATGCAATACGGCAAAATAGCAGATGCAAAACAATAACCAAAGTGAATTTAAATTGCAAACTCACAAAATGCGCTTTGTATATGTATCTATGTATATAACAATGGCATTTGTGAAATAACGAGCGAGCAACTCCAACTTGCTACAGTTCCCAATCCCTATCTGTTGCCGTCAACACACCGTTGCATGAACGACAGCAACTGCTGTGCCAGATGTCACGTGTTTCATAATTAATTACTTCGCTTGTTTTGGCAACAGAAAACGAAATTACGTGAATATATTTGCTTACTTTGTCAACCGTGGTGTTGCATACTACCACTGGCACCTTTCAACGGCAAATGTGATGCAGTTAGTTGGCAACGCGGATGCAACACTCTTCAGCTCTCCGTTAGTTCTTTGTTTTTATGGAAATGCTGACAGCGGAAGGCAACTGTAAGCGATGAGTGGGAAAAGTGTATGTGTATGTATTTTAGACACCTAATATGTTCCTTCATTTATTATGAATTGGCGAGAACAATTTCACAGGGTTAAAATAGTTTCTAGTTCCATACAATTTTCAATTAGTTTAATAGGTATATATGCATGTAATGTAAAATAATTGACTTTAAATTAATTTTATAGATATATACTATTTATTTTAAATTTTAGTAAAATTTTAGTCTTTTTATTTTCAGATCTTTTACAGTTTGCAAAAAATATTTCACCGATCGCTTCGAGAAGCAAAAAAGAGACTGAAATAGTGCGCAAAGCAAACTGCGGCAAAACCAATCCAAAAATAACAACAACAATAGGATTACAATAAAAAACCAACGAATTGTATCGAAATTGGAAAAGCGAATTTAGTTCGCGAAAATGTTTCTGGCAATAAATCAAATGAACGGGCAGGCGGCCAAAAGGCGCAAAAAGGATAACAAAAGGAGGGCTGCGGCAGCAGAGGTTGCACGCGGTGGCAGTGCAACAATGCCGGAAGGTGAAATACCAGCGGAATCAGAGAGGACAGCACCAACAACAGTAACAACACAACAGCCACCACCTTCATCAATTGATGCAACTGCATCGGCGGCTAGCTCGACGGCCAGTTCGACGGCCAATCTCATTGACGATATTCTGCTGGATATTGTAGCCGACAGCACGACAATAACAGCCGCTGCAAAAACTACCAAATCACCAACGAAACTGACGGCGGAGGAATTGCAATCGACGGCGAAATGTAAAAAATGCCAACACTCGCTTTCAAATGGTGAGCGCCGCCAGCAAAACGATCAGCCGCGTGGCGAACAGCAGCACCTGCACTCGAAGGCCTCCGCGCTTTTCAAGTCCCCCTCCAACTGCCGCTGTGAATGCGATTGTGTGAATAAAAGTTTATACAGTTCAGCAACGGCGACCTCAACCTCAATCACGCCCACTTTTAACCCGCCAAAGCCTTCATCGTCAACGCCACCTGCGACGCCGCCCACTTCATTGTATGCGGTGTATATGTGCCTTGGTACGCTCATGCTGGCCGTGGCCACCCTATCGGTGCTCTTCTACTCGCACGTATACTCCATCGATAGCAGTGATAGTGAAAGAATCAATGGCAAAATGCCAACGGCGACGATGCCGACAGACGCGCATTTGAATTTGGCGGCATTCCGGGAGCAATTTCAACGTGAGTTGCTCGCATCGGAGCATGTGCTGCGCGGCATAGTGTCGCAAGTTCTGGACCAACGGCAGGGTAAACAAAATGAGCAGGCTACAAGAGGATATAATGTCGTGTTTGGTGGAGCTGAGCCGATCCATAGCCAACAGCAACGGTAAGTAGTGGACCGGAACACCACTGACTGAATTTAATGCATATCGCTGGCCGGGTGCGTTCAGTCTGCTGGTGATGATTAATTGCATTTGCAATATTCAACAATCGCCCACTTAGGCTCCATTTCACTAGGTACGGTGTGGTGGACGCCAGCTCTTGGGAGGTATTTCTGCGTGACTAATTTGATTTTTACTCATGGCATGGTTGTGCTGGTCGTGCATTGGGCTACTAATGGCTTATTAAAAAGCTATCAATATTGTGGGGGGGAAATGGAAAATTAATGCTGCTAAAATGAGTGACTGATAGGGAAGTTTTTTTTGCTGAGTGTGCCATAAAAATCAGTAATTTGTAAAGCTCTTTCCTGAGAGCTCTTTACCCACTTTAAGAACCATAACCAAAAGTACATACAGAACCAATTTTGCTAATGTGGTGATTTTCATGCACCGATTATTTTTTTAATAGTTCCAGATTTCTAAGATTTTGAGGAAATTTTAAATAAATTGTTAAATTAATTAAATTAATTAAATTATTTCTTAAACTTAATACTTAATTAATTCACCCCTCTAACTGAATATAAGAAAGAGAGAGAGAGCACCCTCTATCGCAACCGTCGCAAAACTATTTGTATGCCATGACATTGCCTTCACACATTTCTTAAAATAGCGTCAAGTTGCGTGTTTTTCTTTGCCCATGTCAAGTTCAAGGTGAAACCACTCATCCAGATAGTCTGGAAAATGAATGACGCAACATTCGCCCGGCACGGACCTCACTCCCTGCCACACAGTGACGCGCTAATTCAAACACGAGCGTGTCTAACCTCAACATGTTGGCGAGAGGCGAATTCTCCGCATCAGCTCACGCTTATTTGCATTTAATTGAATATTTATGCCGGCAAATGTTTTTGAATAAATTAGGAGGAATTTTAAATTAAATACTTTAAAACGGAGACAATTGTTGGAATGGTAATTGTTAGAGACAGTTATTTCAAAAACACATGGTGTAGGCTAATTTTAAACCACTGTAGAGAATGAACCATATTATATAAGGATATATCTAATTATCTGTAAAACTCGTCTAGAATTTTCGGCCTACCCTAATTTGGTAGGATCTCAATTGAATCTCCTTGTCACGTTTCTCAAGCAATCGTTGAGAAATAACATTTAAATTCTATTCGAACTTTCAACAATTTCGTTGATGTTAATTTCCAGTTGTCACCATCCAAAGTGCGGGTGCAGTTTCCTTATGCCACCACTATCCGCTGTCTTATGTTGTAGTTTACAATTACGCCAAACTTTTTGCGCCTTTTATAACATTTATATAATGTTGTTGTTGTTGTTTTTTTTTTTCATTTAACCTTTTTATCATTTTCCATTTGCAGCGCGACTCGTGCGACGGCAGAAAAGGCCGCAACAATGCTGGCTGCCGACGGAACGCTGGTGAGAAATGAGCGCAAATATGTTGGAAATGTCAGACACGTTGCAGACACCCCTGCGCCCGCGAATCATGCAGAAAGCGCTGCGGTGCAGAGTAGCGCGAATCCTGTGGTAAGGAGATTACGTCGCGACATTACTTCGTCGCCAGCTTCTATGCAATGTAAGTTCACGGAAAAAAGAAAGAAAGAAAATAGAAAGTGCTCAGTCAGAGGAATGAAGGCGTTGATAATGATGCGCTATGCAAATGAAAAATGTTATTTATTTATTTTATTCTTCGCTTGCTTTACCTGCGTTTAGTTATGACGATTCTTCTCGAGTGGTATTTACTTTTTTTGTGTCTAGTGCTTATGAAGCTTTATTTTTCTCTGAGTGTATATATTATATTTTATATTGGATTTAATAATAATGCAACCATACCTTGCAATTGTAATTTGTTATGGTGTGGTACTTTGCTGACCTTAAATTAAACTCATACATCTGTGACCAAATACATCAATTTACCTTAAAGTCTTAGAACTGATAATTTGTAAAATGCCTTCCACCGAGCTTTAATCTGCTGTAAGTGTGTGGAATGTGGCACTTTCTGCTTATTTGAGAATTCATGGTGACATACAGAAGTAATGTAAGGAATGAATAGTGAATATCTTACTTGTAACTTACGGCAAGTTACGTATACGCAATGTCGCACAATATTATGTAAGAATGTTAGAGTAAAGTAGGCAAATATGGACCACCAATCCTTTTTTGGTATATAGGTCACCAAATACATGCAATAATACAATCAAATTTATTTGATTAACTTAAAAAAACAATTCATTTTTATTTTTTTTTGTGAAACAATAACTCCAAACGCAAAATATATTATAAACTAAAAAAACGTAAAAATACCCAGAAACGCGAAAAAAAAATATTGGGGGGTAATATGGACCAGGTAGTCAAGATATGGACCAATGTGCAAGAGGCACATTGAACCCATATTTCACCATATTATGAAATGTCGAAACCATATTGTAAAAATGTATGTTTGAACCCAACCGGATTGAAGACATTCGTATATTGATCCAGGCGGCGCTCCTCTTAGCAACAAATCTGAGCGTTTCTTTCGTGGAAATATAAATAGTGGTGGAACAAATATTCCACCCGCACTCATACAAACAATAGTTGTTATCGAAGATCCTCTCTCTGTAGAAGTAAGGCTACCAATCTGCCTTTTACCCTTCCTTGACAATACTTGGGGTAATTTTGATGGAACGGCACTTATGCCTGTTTCATCAACGTTAAAAACATTGTAGGCTGAATAATTAAAATTGTCCATTTCCTTTTCAAGGATATCAAAAAAGGTATTCACATTATCTTTTGTGAAACCTCGTGCTCTTGCCAATGAAGTTCCCGTCGGAGAGCGGAACGCTAAATTTGGGTTCCTCTTTAAAAACAAGCGCAGCCAATCCTTACCCGCGAACTGATTTTCTTTTGAAAATGGGTGCATGATATTATTTTTTTCAGCCAGTTGATAGGCTAAGTACTTAACATCCATTCTGCTTAGACCAAATAGTTTCGATTCCATTGTCAAATCGTACTCCACCGACATCTTTTCAAAATTTTCAGGAAAAACTGGTTTGCGCCCTAATTTAGTGTTTACGACCTTTTCGATTTCGGTGTCTTTCTTTAACGCTAGCCTTATTAAAGTTGACTTAGGGACATTGTACATCTTAGCTGCTTTCAGATAACCGCAGGTATTAGATCGCACCGCTGTGATCGCGTTTTTCATGTCCTCGGGATTCCAATTTTTACGCTTACCAGGAGCCATATCCTACATTAATAAGATCTTAATGAACTTAAAGATAATCGAGCTAAAAGAGTAAGAATTGTTCTGCGGGTAATATGGACCATTAGTCCATATTAGCCTCTACTGTGGTAGTCCATATTACACTCAACATGTGGTGGCGATATAACTGAGTTTAATTCCAATCTGAACTATATTTATTAAACTATAACCATTCAAAATTAGCAAAAAGTATTTATTTAACACACATTATTTGTCAATTTATTCGTTCCACAATAAATTTTAAGTAAAAAAGTAAAATTCGCTTACGCACATATAATTATCAGCAACCACTATTTTACAAAAATCACTATTGCTCGAATATCCGCACTTGCTGAACGGTAAATTGAAACTGAGGAAACTTGCGCGATCAGACGAAGAAATCAAACGAAAATAACGGTTTTATATTATTTTATATTTATTATTTTTTTTTTCAGCCAGTTGATAGGCTAAGTACTTAACATCCATTCTGCTTAGACCAAATAGTTTCGATTCCATTGTCAAATCGTACTCCACCGACATCTTTTCAAAATTTTCAGGAAAAACTGGTTTGCGCCCTAATTTAGTGTTTACGACCTTTTCGATTTCGGTGTCTTTCTTTAACGCTAGCCTTATTAAAGTTGACTTAGGGACATTGTACATCTTAGCTGCTTTCAGATAACCGCAGGTATTAGATCGCACCGCTGTGATCGCGTTTTTCATGTCCTCGGGATTCCAATTTTTACGCTTACCAGGAGCCATATCCTACATTAATAAGATCTTAATGAACTTAAAGATAATCGAGCTAAAAGAGTAAGAATTGTTCTGCGGGTAATATGGACCATTAGTCCATATTAGCCTCTACTGTGGTAGTCCATATTACACTCAACATGTGGTGGCGATATAACTGAGTTTAATTCCAATCTGAACTATATTTATTAAACTATAACCATTCAAAATTAGCAAAAAGTATTTATTTAACACACATTATTTGTCAATTTATTCGTTCCACAATAAATTTTAAGTAAAAAAGTAAAATTCGCTTACGCACATATAATTATCAGCAACCACTATTTTACAAAAATCACTATTGCTCGAATATCCGCACTTGCTGAACGGTAAATTGAAACTGAGGAAACTTGCGCGATCAGACGAAGAAATCAAACGAAAATAACGGAGGATTTAACAACTGAAATCCAAGATAACTAGGTGGTCCATATTACCCACGTGGTCCATATTACCCACCTTTACCCTACCAATATCAATAAGAAATATAGTAATTTTTATATTGGATCCATCATATTCTATAAAAAAATTTACTCAATATATGAATATGTATATATGTAAGTTCCTTATTTAAGTCGCTTTCCAATAAGAAGCAAACTACTCCACTGAATTCACAATTTAATGAGTACGTACCTATTTTTAACTTCGCTTTCCTCAAATTCACATATTATTAAAGTATACCACCTCAACGTCAATAAGAAAGTGAACTGAATATCATGATTTTACGAAAGGAAAACTCATTAATCGCCTTGCCATCGAAACCATCTACTGAGCAATAATTCTGCGTCGTTGAGTGCTTAAAGTGTGCAGCGTCATCAGGCTGGAGCGATTTACAATTCGAAATTTTATTGCTTAACTCCTTTACGCACCTTAATTTTCCTGACTTTCCGTCCAACCGGTGCTTTAATACACATACACTTTGGTAGATCGACGCTTTCTCTGAAATGGCTCTGCTTTGATTTCCTGTGATTTTCCATTTTACTCCTTTTTGCTTTCCGCACCACCTTTCTTTTTTCACAGCGTAAAACTGAATACTTGAGAATGGTGTTTACTCGCTTTAAACTCCCGCTTACTTCTTGTTGTTTTGTTTATTTTTCTCTAGCCGATCCTTTTATCGAATTTTTCAACCCGGATCACCGCAAAGTGCTGGAAGAGCAGGATAAGGAAATACGCAAACGTACCGGACTGAAAGGAGCGGCGCCCGGTGGTGACGAATGGATTTACTTAAACACCTACTGTCGAGTGCCGGTAAGTCAGAGTATTAACGCTTAAAAGACGAACATTTAAACATATTTAAAAAGCAAAGATATAACTTTAGCTTATGATGGCAAAATAACATTGTATATTTCACTTTTAATAGGAGAAAATCATAACTGGTTTCTGCAAAGGCACCCAAGACTATTGTCCGCCTGCGCCTCAAGGTCCACCAGGTCCAGTAGGTCCCAAAGGTACGACGGGACCACCTGGACTGCCCGGAATTCCCGGACCAAAGGGCAATCGCGGTGATGTTGGACTACCAGGACCGAGGGGAGTCGATGGTGCGAATGGTCCGATTGGACCACGTGGCCCCAAAGGTGATATTGGCATACCCGGTCGTGCTGGTCTCGACGGACGTGATGGTGTGCCTGGTGAACCGGGTTTGGATGGTGTGCCGGGACGTGCTGGTGCCGACGGGATACCCGGCAAAGATGGTCTGCCCGGCTTGGATGGTCGAGACGGTCTGAATGGCAAGGATGGCAAAGATGGTGCTGCTGGTCCGAAGGGCGCTCAGGGCCCACCAGGAGAGCGAGGACTGAAAGGTAAGTGAGAAGAGGTAATTTAAAATTTTTGGATAAACGTTTTAGATATTATATCATCCCCATAAGTTTGAAAGAGTTAAAATAAAGTTCGTACTGAAAGACGACAGAGAAATTTGAGGGTTCTTTTGTTCTGTACGAGCATATACGTGTATACAGTATTTTTGACGAATTATATAGTCCTTTTGCCAACACTTTGCTTCGAATTGGCGAGTTTCCTTTTTGTGTTTTCATTGACATTTACAATTTCCGTTTCCTTCGTATATCATCCTGATTCAGTCACTGTAGCAACCACACCTACCATTTCACAAGTATGCCAACGAAGTGAGCTCACGTCTAACTCTTGAAACTTTTGCCGAACTTTATCCAGCTGAGTATTTACACATTTCCATGTAAAGGCGAATTTTCTCACTCAAACCAACATCAGCAATGACATTAGTCCTTTTCCGGTAACTAAAATTACTTTTTCCGTTATTTGTTAGGAATTATTGTCGGGTGTTGCATAGTTTTAGGGTTCCCAAAATGAATATTTGAATTCATTACTTCCTTAAGGCGCCATTTAGAGCACTTTCATGGTCCACCGTTGCTCTTTTTTTGCTTCAATTTATTTCTGTCGCCTTACAGATTCTGCCAATTTAAGTTTTTTGCCTGCGTGTCCTTGTTACACACATATACATATACTTGGTGCACAGTGAGTTCGATTATTGTTTCTTACATTTTTCTTTTTGTTTATTGCTTTGGTTGGTACTTTCAGTTTATGTTTGCATTTGTTTGTTTACGTTTTTGCAATTTCTTCGTTATTTCGTCTGTGCACTGATTTGTTGCACTAAAAGTTTTGAGAACGTGGTCGAAACTTATTCTGCAATCTGTGGAAGTGTTGATGGCGGCTAAAACTCATAAAAAGAAATGGCTGGCGGAGTGAATTGAAAATGTAATTTCATTTTGAATTAAAGGGTTGCTGACGCTCTTCACGTCCTCGAATTTGCATATCGAAGTACTTACAGGGGTTTTTAAGGAGTTTGTACTTTAGCTGGGTGGTTTTTGGATAAAAAAGATGCTTTTTTGGTGATTGCTTAATTAACTAGATTGCGAGGCGCTACAGTACCTAAAAGGCTTCCTAGACGTTGAATGTTCATACTATAGAATATATTACTTATATATGAAAGGATGAAATCAAGTCTAACACTGAATGAATTTATTTACAATACATCCGTAGGTATTGCTGGACCCCGTGGTCGGCCGGGAAAATCTGGAAAAGATGGTACGCCAGGAATTCCAGGAATCAATGCATGGAAGGTGCAGTTATTAAATGGCAGTTTCTCCAATGATTTACTCATTCCACCATCAATTGCTGGTGGGTATTTGCAAATTTTGATTATTATTAAGCCCACTTGTTGTTTACAAAACAGAACAAAATCCAATCTATTGTCATTGCAGACTTGAATACGCCGCACATCGAACGTTTCGTTATCGTTGAGGAAGGAAAGACACTGAATTTGAGCTGTGCCGCCAGTGGCAATCCGATGCCGCACGTTGAATGGCGACGTGATGACGGGCGCACAATTAATATTAACGGCGTCGAAAGTGAGTGTAATCGAGTTTATTACAGCTTGTATAAGTGTGGAGAAGCCGCTTTTAATAGGAGAATTTTAATGAAATGCCGCTGGTCAAAAGCCGATGGCAGTTTATTTTGAGTTTACCTATGATTTCAACTGCGCTCTTTCATTGTTGACTATTTTAAAGTTTATTCTGTATTTCGCTTTAATAAATGAAATATCTTCATTGTTAATTTCAGTGTCGTCGGTTAGTGGGCCTTATTTGAAATTTACGAACATCACGCGACATCAAATGGCTGCCTACACGTGCTATGCGGATAACGGTCTGGTGCCAGTGGCGAATGCTACCTTCCTCATTCAGGTTCACTGTAAGTACAATCCAACTAATGCTAGTATGAATTTGATTAAAATGTTTTAAAAGCTTTTGAGCACTAAAGTGTCAGTCAATTTTAGATGAATCATAAAAAGTAGACATTATTTTTGGTGAAATTTAGATTTAACAAGTAAGGAAGGGCTAAGTTCGGGTGTAACCGAACATTTTATACTCTCGCAATTTATTTATTTAACTTTATTTATTTTATATAATACACAATTTGACCCACATATGCGTCATATATATTGTATAAAGTCCATTGAAAGTTGGAAACCCTAATATTAGGTTAGAAGCACCGAGGTCCTCATGTTCGATTAATGGGGCCTTGAAAACCTATGGTCCGATTTCGACGATTTTTAGAATGGGGCTGCCGCACTATAAATGTAGTATTTGTGCAAAGTTCTGCATCGATATCTTTACTAGTGCTTACTTTATATATTGTAAAGTAAACGATGCAGATCGTCTTAAAATTCTGGTATATAGAAAGTAGGCGTGGTTGTGAAGCGATTTGGCCTATTTTCAGAACATATCATTGGGATGTAAGGAAACTATTACAAACCAAGTTTCATTGAAATCGGTCGAGTAGTTCCTGAGATATGGTTTTTGACCCATAAGTTGGCGATGCTACGCCCATTTTCCATTTTGTAAAAAAATCTGAGTGCAGCTTTCATCTGTCATTTCTTATGTGATCTGGCGTCTTAGTGTTTCTGGAGTTTTTCGTTACTGAGTTAACTCACTTTTAGTAATTTTCAACCTAAGCTTTGTATGGGAGGTGGGCGTGGTTATTATCCGATTTCAACTAATTTCATGTGTGTGGTGGGGTACGTAAGAGAACTGACAGCAGACTGTTTGGTTTATATAGCTTTATTGGTTTGCGAGATGTATACAAATAACCGATTTGGGGGCGGGGCCACGCCCACTTTCCCAAAAAAATTACATCCAAATATGCCCTTTCCTAGTGAGATCCTTTGTTCCAAATTTTATTTATTTGTATTTATTTTTATAACTTTATTTATGGCTTAGTTATGACACTTTATGTGTTTACGCTTTTCGCCATTTTGTGGGCGTGGCAGTGGTCCGATTTTTGCCCACCCGAAAGCAACCCTCTCACATTCCCAAGGAACGTGTGTTCCAAGTTTCATCAATCATCAATTCATCAAGATATCTCAATTTTTACTCAAGTTATCCGTTGCACGGACGGACGGACGGACAGACAGACATTCGGATTTTGACTCGTCTCGTCACCCTGATCATTTTGATATATCTAACTCGTTTAGTTTTATGACTTACAAACAACCGTTATGTGAACAAAACTATAATACTCTCTTAGCAACTTTTGTTGCGAGAGTATAAAAAGCACATATGATAATTTAATTACGTCTGAAAGTGAATCAATTTAACTTAACAAACTAAACTTTCGCTGAAAAAGTGGTATTAAGAGCTAAAAAGCCACACATACATATTTCACTTATTCACAAAGTGTTTGTAGAAAAAAATTTCATTATTTATGCAGGATATAAGCTGAATTGGAAAATAGGGTGGTGTGAATAAAAATAAAATTATGTATAATAATTTTTTTGGTTCATAATATTTTTTATAAAAATATACTACAACAAAATGTATCGTCAAAAAAAAGTAAAAAAAAATTGTAATTTCCAAACGTTTCACTTTTCGCCATAAATTTCAACACAAATATTCTTCATATTTATTTTCTATAATATACGTGCAGTGCATAAACGTTTTCGAATAAAATATTAATTCTCTCTCTTCTTCCCATACACTTTCTATTTACAGTTTCGCCAATGATTGCCGTGTACCGACAGATGATTTATGCTGAGTACGGACAGAGTGCAACGCTTGAATGCATGGTGAGTACGACAATGTAAAAAATATTAACACTTTGTAGGGAATAAATATTTTTCCATAACTAAAATAAAATATAGTTTGAGGTAAGAAATGGAAAAAAGAAAATGGAAAAGAAAATTGCGCTGCTTTTCATATTTTTGTATGGCTGAATTCACAAGAACGTTCGGAAGATTATAGTGTGATAAGAAGAAGCATTTATGACGGAATATAGTATACCGAGCATAGTGTTTTAGAATTTTTTAGAGCGTTTTATGCTCATAAAAATATAAAATTTAAATTTTCTCCTGGCCTCACTCATTAAAGTGAAAACACTTCTCTTCATTATAATTTATATTATGGATTAATTTCTGTTTTGTATTTACACAACAATATATCACAAAGTGGTATTAATGTCGTTTCTATGTAATCCCTTAATTGGTATATAATACAAGCTTAATTTGCATTTTATTTCACATTGATCGCGTGTTATAAAAACTGGGAAGCAAAAAAACTGAAATAATTTAAATTGTACGTGTTTTTCTAAACGCATTACAACCAATATCACAAAACCTCTCAGGGAATACGGGGCGTATGAGTAATATCAGTGTGAATGAAAATTCCATTTAACTAAACAAGTGATATATTTGTAATATTACCCATACATTATATATCCATTATTTACGTTTCGACTAATCTCTCTTGTGTATCCGTGCATAATTACGCATGAATTACCAAATAATTTTACCATTTACAGTGCAAATATAAATATGAAATTCGTTTGGCTTCCCCACATTTGCGCTGGTTTTCTATTCTATGATTGCTATTTCATTATTTTAACCGAAAGTGGCGTTATTGCGGTCATTTTATAATGATTGTGGCTGATTTTGTGGGAGTTTTTGTGTTTTTCGTTTAATTGGATTGTTTGTTTCTAAGCACCGAAATTGCGGAAATTTAAATTTGTATTGAGATTTTATTCAGCATTCGAACTACACATACATATATAAAGAAAGTGTTTATGAATTCAATTTATTATTGTTTCTAAATCACAAAATGCCCAGGGCAGTAGTTTTACGTATTTTCATCAAGACATTACATTTGGTTTTCCAGTGTTACCCTGCAAAGCAAATATTTAAAGCAGTTCGATGGCAGAAGCATCCTCGTCAAATAAAAATAAAATAAATTGTCTAAATTTAATTAACCTATTTTTTTAAATTGAACTCATTAAACTCAATTCACTCTTCATTATTCAAATAAATGTAACACATCAGTCATACATTTCACGTAAATTAGAATAGAAATGTGCACGCTTTACAATTCAAAAGCTTCTGTAGCGTTGGTGAAAGCTCGCAAAAAGTTCACAAAACCATGCCTACTCCTTACAACGTAATGTGTCCAATTTACCAGCACGCTTAACAAGAAAGGCTAATAGCCATAATGACAGCATCAAATAAAAACAACAACAATAAGAGAAACAGCCAGATGTGCTAAAACCTTCTTATACAAAGAAATTGACAACTTGAGCAAGCATAAAAACAAAACGACAAATGTGGAATTAAAACGAGAGAGAAATGTATTCACATTCCACAATGTAAAGGGTGAAACATTAGGCTAGTCATCCATTCATTATACATAGATGTATACATTTTTTGAATTTTAAGAGATACAACAGCATTTCGGATATCCCGACCAATGTATTAAACAAGAAACTTGATAATGAAATCAGCAATTACTCGCGTGGCAACCCCTCTATTATACATATGTGGGTACCTGCGCATGGGTACCAATGCTGTCAGCATACACGAAGAAAATCTAATTAATCATGACAAGGTTAAATGTTCTTTTCAGCTTTTATTGCTTCATTGTCATTGCATTGCCGCAACCACTCCAGACATCCACAACTGAACTGTTGCCATTGCCTATAGCCAACTGCCACTGCAAGCTACGTAAGCGTTTTATTATTTCTTTTCTTTACGTTTTGATGCTTATAGATTACTGTCTCTGTTGTCACGCTGTTTGTGATTGCTTGTGTGCTCTGAGCACAACTTGTGGATTATTGTGCGCCCCTTCTGAGACCATTGTCGGAATTTTTGTAGGTGTTTATGTGTCCCTTTAGAGAGTTCTACGTGCAATTGCTTACCTGTCTATCTTCTTCGTTGCTTTGGAGGTTTATCCTTTCGTCTGATGTCTCCATGTTTTTGTTTGTATCATTTTGAGTGACGCATAAGCACCGTTTCGCTCCGTTTTTCATTTATTACAAGAAATGAAATTAATTGTGTCGTCAAGTACGCTGTTGGAATTTGTTCTATGTCTTATTTGACATGCACCCATGCACTCATTAAAACGGTAAATGATGCTAATACTCATCTGAGATAATTGTTCGTTTGTTGCTATAACAGGAAGATCTTAATTAGTCATATATGAGTTATTTTTGGGTAATTAATCTCAAAGGTTTGGAGAATTAGCGAATATAAAATGTAATTTTTTTTTAAATTTATGTGTGTTTTCTGTTACAGGTGGAAGCTTTTCCTGAGGCGATTAAGTATTGGGAACGTGCTTACGATGGCAAAACTCTAGATCCAGGCGATAAATACCGAATCGAGACATATACTGACAGGTAACCACTACAAATACACCTACATATATAATAAATTTACTAAAATTTCTGAAACGAATACACCAAATATTTGTATACTCTTTCAGCTTCAAAACAACTATGCGTTTGACCATTACGAATTTGCGGAAAGACGACTTTGGCTACTATTACTGTGTGGCACGCAATGAAATGAATGCAACCATGGTCAACTTCGAAATCGCGCGTAAGTTTGCTAACCTGATTTATGGCCGCATAAAAGGCGGAAGAACTGGCTATAAACATTGTGTGTGATTTTTTATTTTCAGCGCAAGATCCCAACAGCGAGATACCGTATGTAGGAAAGGAAATTAAATTCTATGGTCAGCGGCCACCGGAAAGTGAATGTCCCATGTGTGAGCAATGCCCAGATCCAAGGTGAGTTTATTGGCTAACAGGATTGCAAACAAAAAAAATCAAAAGCCAAAAAAATAGCTGAGTGGACCGAAAGTGAATGGCGTTGAGTGTAACAGTCATCCTTTGAGCATCATATACTCATACGCTTTATTTGCTTCATCGTGTTTAGAGGGTTGGTTTTATGGTCTTTTTTCGTTTTGCTGTTTCTATTTCGCGCTTGCAGTTGCAAGTTTAAATTTATGAACAGTATACTCTCGAAAAGTAAATCGATTGGTATTTTGGGTAATTTACTTTTTCGAATAATTTACTTTTCCAAATATATACATAAATTATCTGTTTTTATAATATTAAATGCATTTTTTAACTTAAAAAATTCATTCATTTATTTGCTTCAATAAAACATATGGATTTACATGAAAAACATATTTACATTTACATACATACATATGTATTTACTATGAAGAGAAAAAATCTTGAATATTCTTTTGTTTTTTTTTCTTTTGCAATATATTTTCTGACCATTTTTGTACGACAATTCAAAAAGTCTGCATCGTTTTCATTTTTAAACCAGTGGATCAAGTAGGAGACTTTATTTACTAAAAAGACGCGATAAACAAGAGAGTAAGTGTTTTTGCAACATCGTAAAAAACGCTGCTTGCTTCGTTTCGAATTTTTTATCACACTCTCTGAAAAGTAAATTAAAAAATTTACTTTTTCGAGGTGCATCTTACAGGTGATTAACTTTTCCGCGATTATTTACTTTCTGAGAATTTACTTTTCGAGAGTATACTGTACTATCATGTGTATGTACATATGTTTGAGGATACAAGTTGCTCAGTGGTGTAGACGTATGGCCACGCGAACGGTCCTTTTTAATTAAAAATCACAATTTATGGCTATCCATTGACTTCAAGTGCGCTGGTATATGATGGTAGTTACCGTTATATACGCGGACTGAAGCTAATCTCATATGCATACATATATGTAACAGTATCCACTGTTGATAGATTTTTCTCTCAATACATATTTATGTGCATTTGTGTGAACACAACTTCATTGTATCACATGACACCGCTTCACCATTTGTTTAGCGTTGATGTTTTTAGAAAGTCCTACCTGAGAAAAAACATAAAAAAATGTTATCCCAGTTAATTTTGTGCATCGTTGTGCTGACTCTCTTGACTATGGTCAGCACACATATGTATATACAGACACTCGCAATAAATTCACATTTGCATGGTTTTCCATGGATCCCTTCTGCTATATAAATTCACCGCATTTACATAGCCACAAATAATGTTTTAACTCCACCATTTTGTGTTCCAACTGTTATTTTATTATTTCTTTCTCACCTTTTTTCGCTCATAAGGGTCTTACGGCTAGCACATGCCTATCTTGGTCGCTGACCACCGCTCTGCCACTCGCTAATTATATTTGTTCAAATTCATTTTGCTCTTTCTTTATTTTGCTTTGTTGTCCATTTTCTTTCGATTCCATTTGAGTTTTCCAACTCCACACTCACTCAAATCGGCCTATTAACACCTGTTTGCACTTTTTCTTTCATTGGGTCATTAAAAATTCATAACTTCTTATTTATTTCCGACAATTAATTTTATGCTTTTGACAGTCTGTACCAGTGTAAGGACTCGATTAATTCGAACTTCGAAATTCTACCCACCGGAAATTATAGCTATCCAGGACTACCCAAGAGACAAAAAAGTGAGTTCATAGTTTTAATAAATGTTAATTTAATTTATATCAAGAATTTCAACTTTACCTCTATTTAAATTAAAATATAATGACATGAACCCTTCCTTTTCGTGGCGATTTAAAGTTATAATATTCTTAATTTTCTTCCTTAGGCTGGTTATTGTACGCAGTTGGTAAACCGGTGTTCCATAAGTCAGTCAACGAGATTTACGGTTGCTGGTTACGAGATCCAGTTAGTTCTGCGGACATTGACCATGAAAAGACCTACGTCACCGAAGAGAATGACACGCATAATTTGTACGAATATCCAACGAAGTTGAAATATCGCATGAATTGGTCGCCACGTCGGAAATACAACATTCCAGAGGGTTTTCAAGTGAGTATGACTTGATTATGATATTATCTATTATTAATAAATTGGTACTCACATAAAATTTAAAGCATATTGTGAATCTTTTCAAAATATTAAGATAAGAATGCCAAGTTAAGCCATATAGCACAACAAAACTTTAAATCCGTAGAGAAATATTTTTGAGAGAAGTTGTCAACTCACACATCGGTGATCAACTAGTGGCTAACTTAACATAGCCAAATACATATGTTTATATATTACCACGTCACTTTTTTATTTGAATAAACTTTGGATTTGTTTGTTGGACAAATATTTTGTCGTTTTAAGTGTGTCAATTTGTATATCTGTGAGTGTTCTCGAGTGCTTCTCCGAACTTAGGTTGCTCATCACACTCTTCTGAGGCAACAGAGTGTTTACGATATGGTTGAATGTAAACAACAATCAATTTGCAGCAGCAACAATCTCAGCGTCAATTGTTCTTTTGCATGCTAGTATGTGTGTAACTATATTTATACATAGATATTTGATTACAAATGAACATGAAAAGTGGAAATCAGATAGATAGTGTCACAAGTCAGTGAGTAAAGCTTAAGCCTTACACACCTAAGTATTTTGCTAATATGATGTTAATTGGATTTATATATAGTTTAACTTATCGATTCTTTTATATGTGTACTTATAGCCTTTTTCAAAGAAGACAGTCGATCTTTTTCATGGTTGACGCTCGACGTTCTCTAAAAATATCTTTGCATATTTTGTTAATAATTGTTGTATTTGCTTTATAGGGTAATGCTCATGTCGTCTATAATGGGTCATTCTACTACAATCAATTCAATACTGATCTGGTCGTTAAATTGGACCTGGCTACTATGAAGAAAATAAGTAAGTGGCTTCTTTGATATAGTATAGTGTATCGTTTTCATCAAAACTTACAATTGAATGAAGACTAAAGATGATTCATTCAGATCATTCATGTTCGTCGTACATAAACCAAAAAGCGCAACATTTCTTTGGTAATCGTTTTATATATATATAGAACATAGTTTTTTTATATTTTTTGTACATCTATACTAATATTATAAAGAGGAAATGTTTGTTTTTTTGTTTGCTTGTGTCGAATAGGCTCCGAAACTACTGAACCGATTTGAAAAATTCTTTCACCGTTGGAAAGCTATACTATCCCTGAGTGACATAGGCTATATTTAGTTTAAAAGAAAAAATAGGGTTCCTTACCAAAACTCCGATAATGTAAAAAAATACCAAAAAACTTTCTTTAATCGCGAATGCTGCGAAAACGATTGAAGATATAACAAAGTGATGTACCACAATTTTGTAGAACTTATCATTATCTACAAAAAACGTCGCGACATCATACCTCTAACTATTATAGTTTTGTCACAATAAGCGAAAAAAAAATTAATTAAAATACCACTAGTATACCTTAGTATTAATCCTTATAATAAATGATTTATTATTTAAGATCGCTTCAAAATCTTTATATAACTTTTTCAATTATTAGATTCTGACATACCATTCAAAAGATATCACGAGTTAAAAATTTTGAAATTTTAGTCTTGAAATATTCGTGGAAGGCCAGAAAAAGATTAGAAAGTCAGTAAATATGAAAAAAATTCGAGGAAGATAATTATAAGAGAATTTTATTCGAGTTGACAAGAAAAATATAAAAGAGAAAACAAAAAATTATAATTTGAAGGTTGTCATTGTTGCTTTGTTAAAATATTTTTGTTATTGTTCAATTGTATAAGGTTGTGTCGATAGCCCAAAACAATTTGTAACAAATAAGGAAAGGCTAAGTTCGGGTCCAACCGAACATTTTATACTCTCACAATTCATTGATGTAATTTTATTAAGATAACACACAAGTTTACCTATATATTCGACATAAAGTCCCATAGAAAATCATCACATATAGTATATGAGGGCTGATGTAATTCCAGAACCAATTTCACTCATTTTCACCACCAAGGTTAACGGGAATAGGGGCGACTTGGCACCTGTTAGTAGGCAAACAAACGGCACATTCGGCCTTGAAATTACTCCTAAATTGCAAATGAACGAAACACCAGTCAGCAAAATCGTCAAAAATAGCGCTTTAACGAAAATTTTCCAAATATTCAAGAAGTCGTTGGAGGTACTGCACAGGACTTTAAAAGATCTTGATTGTCGATGAACGTTTTTGGTGGAGCCAGGATTCTGTTAGTAGGTGATTTACGCCAGACTCTTCCAATTATTCCTGGATCAACTGTTACTGACGGGCTAATCGCATGCCTAAAATCATTTAATTTGTGGCGACACATAAAGAATCGCCAATTAACAACTAACATATGAGTGTTTTTGCAACAATACCAAATTGCGATTGTAGAAATAGTTGGCAGTTGACACCTCGATGGATTAATAGCATTTCCAACAGATTTCTGTCACTTCATTGACTCGAAAGAGAAGTTTTCCTGACATGAAACCTCAATATGATAACCATAAATGACTGATTGAATGACCTATATTGGTGGTAAAAAAAATATCGATGATCTTAATGCGACAATTTAGAATTTCGGTCCAAGAGAGTTGACACAGCTACTAACCAGGATGACGTAGTCAATTATCCCAAACTATTTAAAATTGCCTGTACTTTGCAATTAAAAGTAGTGTGAGTTGTAATCATGCTGCGTAACATAAATCAACCTCGAGTAATCAATATCGTCGCCGAAGCCAAGATTGGACCAACTTAATTTAATGTATACCTTAGCCACAAAAACGTGTGGCCGGGTCTGCTAGTACCATATATTTCCATTCATGCAACAACTATCATGCTTTTATGTTTGGTCTTATTCATACAATGGAATTGTTTGTGTACGCATTTATTCATTTAACTTGTCTTTTCACTTTACTTGTTTGTTTGTTTGTATTGCCATTACAGTAACTCCGTTACCATACGCCGGCACCGCTGTTGGCAATAGACTGTATTCCACCGACCACAATTACATGGACTTCAACGTGGATGAGGTTGGCCTGTGGGTGATCTACAGCACTTATGACTCCAACAATACGCTGGTGGCCAAGGTGAGTGCTTGCTTTAACTTTTATAGGTGTGTATATACATAAGAGTGCTTACAATGACACCTCCAACTGAGCAATCCCAGCGAACATTGAGAAGATGTTAGTGAAATACTACAAAACCAATAAAAAATCTATATATTTATTTACTTCGATTTGAGATTGAAGGTTTGCTAGGCTAACCTATTGAAGGTTTGTTTATGAATTCGAATATTTAGAATATATATACGATATTTCAAATAAAGACAAGGTTGTCTAATTTTTATTTCATAACCGCTTCTTAGTTTTCGATTTTCGATGAAGCCTTCAATTGCCTATAAAATAATTTCGTGGCTTTATGGGTTATTGCTATATCTATAACATACTTGTCTTTAACAGACTCTTATATACTTTCACATTTTCATCCACAAACACCTAGTGAAATTCATTTTGATTGTCACTTATACTGTTGTGACATCACTTGGAACTCATGAGCACACACTCGAAGCATTAAGTACTACAAAGACAATTTAACTTCATTTTCGCTTCTTGCGAGCATAACCGACAGGTGTTTGGAGCAAAACGTGCTTGTCATTGTTGGCATTGTGCCATGGCCACTGACAGAGCGCGTTTACTCAAGGTGACATATGGTTTTATTATTTGCGCCACTTAAAGAGTGCGCTCAAGTATGAAGTATTTTCTCTGTGAGGCCAAAAGCAAGTATTGCACAAATTACTTGAAAAATTATACTATATAGTCTGCCGGGGTGTCGAATACATATGGATATTGCATTATCCATTGAAAATAGAAGTTAGGACTTCGGTCACCATCATATGGTGCTATGTTATAAGTGCAATGAAAATGCTTTTCTGGTTCCAAAGGAAGCATTAAGTAGTAACTTGTGGTTTCTATACATTTTTCCTGCATCCTTTGGTTTTCGCTTATGCCACATGAGCTTCTATCATCCTTCTAAAGCTTGGCATTTTGTTTCTATTTTGTATGGCAAAACAAAGATGATCATATTTATGAAAAGATAGAAAAAGACCAAAAGAACTGCCACCAAATGCCTGCACCTCTAATTGAACTGCATTAGGTTCCTACATCCCAGTACTTCAGCTCTTGAATTGTGCGACTTTAGTGCTATTTCATTTTCTTTCTTTTTGTAATTTTTTGTTCTTCTTTGCTTATCTATTTGAAGTATTTCGCCTCTCCCTATAGTTCCTCTATACGAACCCAACATATTAGTCATTTGTAGCCATGGAAAATAAGCTATAAAGTATTGCATGAATAGAGTAAAGCATTCAGAAAGAAGTGCACTCAACAAGCCGGTGAATTTCATAATGGTAATCATCTGCGCAATTTTCTGGTTTCCTAGCGAAAGCATAAAAGGATGTAAATAGAATAATGCACGGCTCAACATACAGCCAAGCGAGTTGAGATAATAATAAACTCTAGTCTTGTATAAGCTTTGAGTTTCTCTATTCGTTATGATAAACTGTTTGAAATATGCTGCAAGGAAAGTGACGGTATCAACGATATATTTTTTATAATTCGCCTGAGGTTATAATTTCGTCCATATTTAACCCTTTCTCACTTCTTTTATATATCTAAATAATTAATGTTTTGCAATTTTGTTCAATTAATTTCAGCTTGACGCGGACACCCTGAAAATGCAGTACAACTTCAACATCACACTGGACCATCGGAAATTCGGCGAAATGTTCATCGTCTGTGGTCACTTGTATGCGATTGACTCGTGCACGGAGACAAACTCGCATATACGTTATGTCGTCGATTTGTATAATGGAAAATTGCTAAATGTCGACCTGCCATTCTCGAATCCGTTCCGCAAGACAACCACTGTGGGATATAATCCACTCACTGTGGTAAGTATGCACTGAAGCCGATGTCGGTTGATTTGCTTGTGTTTCCTGTGTGTATATGTGGAAGTAAGTTTGATTCCACACCAATCTTAATTAACGTTTGGTGGTTAAGTATACCAATATAAAGGGTGATCCAATGTGATGTTTAATGAAAGATTTGTATTTCATGACATTCTTAGGTTAGTTTTTCTGGAATAACTTGTGACACTAACTCTGTGTGGACTTGGAACAACATAAAAGTTTTATGAATTAAAAATAATTATAATTTCGGGAGCGATATTAGATGTTGAGTAATACGCTTTGGAAACTAGCTTTTTCTAAGCTTCTCTATAATTGGTGAAATGCTGTCTATTTTTAGACAAATAGCTTCGAAAATACCAAAACAGTAATAAAAGATGAGGCCTTGCTTGCAATTAGTCGCATCAGTGGAGAGTATTTTAAACCTCAAGTAAACTATGAATTGACTTGCTGAAGCACCCTCTCTGTGTACTGGAATTCCATTGCGAGTACACATGTGTCTGAATTTGAAACTCTCCAGCGTGTAGCAGCCGGCGGCATTAATAAATTGTGGCTGGGCTGCCACAAGTAAAGCTGCCTGCAGAAATGTTATGCGAGTGGCATGTGTCTTGCGGATCATGTCATTAGTTTACCTGCTGGAATTTGTGTTCTCATCCACAATGCTGTTGTGCCTCACTAATTATGGGGTCGATCAAAGTGACACCATAATTCGTGAGTGGGTGATTAAATGTCACGTCACGGGGATGCCTTTGGCCATCATTTCAACCTGCTGGCCATATGTTTGTTGTTGATATTGTGTCATTATGCCACCACTTTATATATGGTAATGTAGCTGCGCTTGTCATGTAATGTAGCGTAGGTGAATTCCGGCTACTGCTGCCGTTGGTCAGTAGAGGTTAAAGTGAATATTAATTTATACGCCTACATATTTAGTTGGACAATTTGATGCGAAGCTTCATGATTTTTAAATGTGAAAGTTCATTTAGTGGCAGTTACCATGCATGGCACGCAGCAAGAGAATTAATGGCAGAGTTGTTTTATAGTTGTTTATTTAATTAAATTTGTTCATACACAAACCTTAGTAGGCATTGTATTGTCTAGTAGTATCTTATAAGTAGAGCGGCTTTTCGTCCAACTATACATATGAGGTTTTTTTTGACATTTTTTATTTCTTCGTCACGATTTTTCTATGCTATTATAATACAAAAATATTTCAAAGAAAATTTGTTCACTTTGTTTCGCCTGTCTCTTGAATGTTACGTATACGCACCGCCGTACTTTGCTTTATCAAAATGTTCATTACCACAGCCATTCTACCACATTCCGTTATGTATATTTATCTCAATCGCATTTCCGTTCACTATAAAATGTGAATGGCGCCACTGCCTGGCAAGCTGCGCTGGTACTATAAAGCATTATTTAGCCTTCGAGTATGCTGTTCATTTTGATATGACGAACTACTAGAATAGTGTAAGTGTGCGTCGTAAAATATATTACGATTGCTTTAAGGCATGTAAACACTCACTGTCGTAATATTTTAATGTTTTGCTTTCGGCGGCCATAATTACTTTGCCTACAAATATGTCAACAAAGCGTAATTATGAATGAAATTACAGAAAGTAATTATGTTAAAGCACTGTTGGTCTTTTGAAGCTATACACTCAATGTTCTCAATAATTATTTCTTGCTGCTGGATGTACTTTTATTTGACAAGGCAAAGTCTCATCAAAGTTGATCATTTAATTTTTCGGCATATGAAAAAAAGAATATAGATTTTAGTGATGCAATTAGGGATGTATTCAGTGACAATAGCAACGTCGCCGAGAGTTGTTGTCTACTTAATATTTAGGCAATAAAATTAAATTAATTCTTCAATTGAAGATAACAAATTATGTTTAGTATATACATATAATTTAAGCGAGTCATTCAGTAATATGTTTTAATTTTGTGTGATATATTATATATATATTTTTTCATATGTTTGTTCGTCCTCAAGTGTATTATTTAGCCAACATCTACTAATTCCATAAAACTTTGTGCAAAAACTATACTTATTTGCCGCTGGTATTCTGTTGCCTACATTAATATTAATAATATGCTCGAACACATGCTTCTATGTATTTGTAAGTTCGAAAGTTGAATCACTCAATGTCAGTGGATGCAACTTAATCAATTTATTTGATAGGCTCCTCATCAGCGGTAAATTGTTGCTTAATGATGTAGCATTTGATCTCTGTTGTTGCCTTTATTGATTCGAATATACTTTGTCAAATAGGAAACACTAATGATTGATATTTCGGTTGATATTTTGATAAGCAACATGTCTTACACTTGATATCTGACTGATTGTATTGCCTTAAAAAGTTTATTTATCTTATTCGTACATATTTTATATAAATTCATGTTTGGAATGCCTAATGGTTGCTATTCCTAAAAAAATAAATCTATTTAGATGTAGATGTGAACTACAATTCACAGTCAAATTAAAGAGTAAATATTTATTTCCATACAGAAAAGAAGAAATATCTGAATATTTATCAGGTAAAACAAATAGTCCTTCCTTGCATTATCTCATCAAAAATTTCTTAATTAAATGAAGCTGTGTCGGTGAGCTTGTAAATAAACTTTGCTAACGAACTTTTTACAAATGGAAAGCAAAATCTCAGAAAAATGAAAATACTAAAATAATATCATTGCTCAGAAGAAACTGTTGCTGCTACAACAACACATGCAAACATACAAAGATAAACTAAGCTTTACCCACATCCTTAAAACCTTGGAGTTTCCTAACCCAAATAAGTGTTGTGCAAATGCACAAACATATATTATTTGCTTATGAATGTGTGCCATTAAGCTCGCCTGATTATGCTGTTCATATAATACGAATGAAGTAAATGTGTATGCGTCTGACTTGAGGAATTATTATTGTGAAATGTATCATCTCAAAGTTTGGCAATTTGAGTTGGGAACTTTCAACATACGGTATTTGAGCAGTCCTTTCCGAAGTTCGTTTAATTTTATGTCCGACTTGCTTTATACTTAATGTGTGAGCAAAAGGTTGGAGTGAAAGAGATTTTTATAAAATTGTGATACTAAAAGAACACAGCGTACTATGAAAGGCACACTACCATTTATTATTAAGAAATTTTTCTTCTAAATATTCATTAGCATAATTTATACTCAGAGCAGTTCTCCCTTATAGCTCTTTCTCTAAATAACAAAGCGTTAACATCGTCAATACATATATCGACAAAAACTGAATTTCTTGCACTTTTGTTCGTTGCTTAAACCTTTTCTGTGCATTTTTAACACTTTTCTCGCCTTTTTCCTGCTGCTGTAGTCATTGCATGTGAAAATATATAGTCTACGAATTTAACAAATTTATTCAATTTTCTGCACTTGCTCCTTACTTACTCACTTCAACGACTTTCCGTATGTAATTTGTGTGCGATTTATTTTCTTCGAATGCATATTGCCTTCTTACACTCGTGTGCAATACGAATATATATGTATGCTGCTTGCTACATTTATGTAGATGCAAGGAAGTAATTTCGCAGAAAATTTATTTACCGTGCAGCAAATGAAAGGTGAATTGATTTCTTTTGTTATGCAAAATTACGTATACGACGTGTTGTACATTTTGCTGCCTTTGTGCTCTCAGATACATATGTGTATAGGGTAAAGTATTTTAAATAATATATTGTAATCAAGTTACTACGTATCACGTGCGAGTTGATTTTTTATGTTTCAAAAAGGTTTTGCATTTCTGGTGATGATTTAGAGAAAATGTCTCAGGGGTTTTGATTCAGTTTTCTTTGATAGCTCTATACATATTTTAGGTGTTGGAAGAGTTGAGTTGACAGTTTGCTTAAAGTTTGAAATTCGAATAACATATGATTAATTTATTTTATGGGTTCTATCATATTAAACTAGAAGAGCATTCGAAGAGCTTATAGCAGATTTATCATCATTAATAAAGTCAAAGAAACTTTATCTCTGAATTTTCGCAACTCATTTGAAATATTTTTATAATAAATTGAATTAAATTATATTTTTAAAATCTTATTTGCTGACCGGTAAAGAAAAAGAGATAACAGTTGAAAGTTTATAAATATTCGATCTGTTTTAATTTGAACATATATATAACAAGTAAGGAAGGGCTAAGTTCGGGTGTAACCGAACATTTTATACTCTCGCAATTTATTTATTTAACTTTATTTATTTTATATAATACACAATTTGACCCACATAATCGTCATATATATTGTATAAAGTCCATTGAAAGTTGGAAACCATAATATTAGGTTAGAAGCATCGAGGTCCTCGTGTTCGATATATGGGACCTTAAAAACCTATGGTCCGATTTCGGCGATTTTTAGAATGGGGCTGCCATACTATTAACATACTATTTGTGCAAAGTTCTGTACCGATATCTTCACTAGCACTTACTTTATATATTGTAAAGTAAACGATTCAGATTGTCTTCAAAGTTCTGGTATATAGGAAGTAGGCGTGGTTGTGAAGCGATTTGGCCTATTTTCACAACATATCATTGGGATGTAAGGAAACTATTACAAACCAAGTTTCATTGAAATCGGTCGAGTAGTTCCTGAGATATGGTTTTTGACCCAAAAGTGGGCGTCGCCACGCCCATTTTCCATTTTGTAAAAAAATCTGAGTGCAGCTTTCATCTGCCATTTCTTATGTGAAATCTAGTGTTTCTGACGTTTTTCGTTAGTGAGTTAACCCACTTTTAGTAATTTTCAACCTAACTTTTGTATGGGAGGTGGGCGTGGTTATGATCCGATTTCTTTCATTTTTGGACTGTATTAGGAAGTGGCTAAAAAAAACAACTGCAGAAAGTTTGGTTTATATAGCTCTATTGGTTTGCGAGATATGTACATAAAACTTAGTAGGGGGCGGGGCCACGCCCACTTCCCCAAAAAAATTACATCCAAATATGCCCCTTAATAGTACGATCCTTCGTACCAAATTTTATTTCCATAGCTTTATTTATGGCTTAGTTATGGCACTTTATGTGTTTTCGGTTTTCGCCATTTTGTGGGCGTGGCAGTGGTCCGATTTTGCTCATTTTCGAAAGCAACCTTCCTATGGTGCTAAGAAATAAGTATGCCAAGTTTCATCAAGATATCTTAATTTTTACTCAAGTTACAGCTTGCACAGACGGACGGACAGACAGACATTCGGATTTGAACTCCACTCTTCACCCTGATCACTTTGGTATATATAACCCTATATCTAACTCGTTTAGTTTTGGGTGTTACAAACAACCGTTATGTGAACAAAACTATAATACTCTCTTTAGCAACATTTGTTGCGAGAGTATAACAAAATATATCTAAGGTCTACTCTGAGTTTTTTATCGAACTTTAGGAAATTTCAAGTATATTAAAATAAGTATTTCATATTATATACTAAAAGGCACATGAAATTGCGCTTAGCTCACAACTATTTTTCTTTTATTCTCTATTTTCAGGAATTGTACTCGTGGGACAAAGGAAATGCACTCACATATCCCATTCGTTATCGCGAGCCTAGCCTCAACAGCGACCGAACATAAATAAGCGCCATCAAATGAGGCATGCAACGCGCGCCAAGTACAAGCAAATCTCCGTTCCACATGGTGGATAAATGAACGGAACAATACAGAATATATATATATACAAGTATGATATATACTCGTATATAGCTGCATTGGCGCAAATGTTGGTTGCAAAGGGATTTCAAATTGTCGCATTAAATATTAAAACATTAAAATGTGTAATTTGTAGGAGATAAATAAATAAAGAGTCACTAGTATATTTGTTTTGTACGACTAACACTAATTGTAAGCTGTAAAATATGCAAAAATAGCAACTAATTCCTAAGTCGAGCGATATTAATTATTTAACATTTTTCATTTATCTCTGTAAAGTTTATATGGAAAAAAGCTAGAAATGTGGGATTAGTAAATTCATAATATAGCGAAATAGTAAAATAGAGAAACTAGCATTAATAATTAGTAAGTGAATAATATTAAATTATAAATATTAAAACATTTGTGTGTGCAAGTACATATATAGAGACACATAAATGCTGTATTTTTATGTAATAGATTAAAGTGTAGGCAACCATAAAGAATTTATAATAAATTGTATAAAATGAATTTAATTTGTTTTTTAATTGTTTTTGGTGTAGTTAGGGAATGCCGTGGGTATAATGATGATCCTGCTACTCGTATGAGGCAAGCGATGGTATCGTGCACATTTTTGTGGTATATTCTACTGACTTTTCTACCCTCAATGGTGCTCGGTCGTGTTGTTTTTAGTATAGTAAACAATTGTAGCATTTTTCGTGATTCAGCGCAAAATCGCCTGACAAATATTCAAAATATTTCTGTGGTATTTCGCATATGTTCACCATCGCCAATGCGCCGCGTATTCAGCAAAATAGCAAACACGAGGCAGCACCTAAAGTTGACAACATATTTGTTTGTATGGCGCTGCGGTTAGATACTGATTTAGTTGCACTGCCGTGGGCATAACAAAACAGTCGCGCTGTGTTTGCTTTCCTGCATTAATATCCTTTAGTTATATTAAATTTGACATTTTGCGCAGAACTTTGCGTGTGTGCTTTGGTTGGCCGGATGAAGGCACGTGATATAGCATATTTGCTAAACTGGATTGTTTGTTTAGATTTTGGTGAGCAGCGAGCAGAAGAAGGAGCGGATGGATTAACAGAAAAAGTAAAATTATTTTTTTGTCATTATTTCATTGCATTTGATCGATATAGAATAAAATATGTATGTGCAGAGCTGGCTTAATTAATCCAACAAAATATCTGCGATTGACCACTAAATTGCGGTAAACATTGCGACGATACAAAAACAAGCATATAAATAAAAGAAAATTAAATAAATATAAAGAAAGTCTGCATAGTTTTTCATGAAAACCAGATTTGTATGTAACTGTATGTGTGTCGTGCAGCATTATTTGTGGTTTTGCAAAAACATTTGGCTCTTCTGTTGCCGTCAACTCTGCGGTTTTGTGCGAGGTTATGTTGTTGGCAGCTCGATTGCTGCTGCACTGTTCCACTAATATTTACTCACTCGCCTGCTTTCCGACTTAAGCAGCTTTAATCGCTGTTAGCAGTTGGTTAGCATGCTGGCGTACATGATTAAAAAACTTTTGGAAGCCTTACTCAAGCACATATACATATTCAACTGCAAGGTTCTTGCGCCTTCATATCCAACAGGAAGCTTTTGAGCTACATCCTCGCCGGTGTGAATTATTAAACTTTGCAGCAGAGCTGCTGGAGGTGGCCAGGCGATGAGTTGAGCAAAGTTGAAGAAAATCAACGAGTGAGGGAATTTCATTCAAAAGCGAATAATTTTTTCTAAGTACTCATTCGCGCCGCTTGGGACAGCAAATAATGAGTTTGTGCTATAAATGTGTTAAGAAGAGTCTAATTATTATCTGGTTTTAACATTTTCTTCAGACTACTTAAGGGACCTCAGAATTTAAGAGCTAAGCTTTTAAAACTTTTATTTTAAAAATGGCTACTCTTGCAACAATAAATTGGTTTATCATATTTATATTTTATTTACATAGATTGGTATTCTTTATATTTCAAACAGAGGAAAACATTCAGTCTTTACACGATTTCTGGCGAATCGTATTATACAAGTATTTATATATCAACAACAATTTTATTCTAAAAACGAACAATATAAATTCAAAACTCTTCAGCAAGTCAATATTCGTTAATTAAATTCCACAAATATTTATTAATAACTACTAGAGAATGCTTGTGGCAGCGCTATTCGTATGCTATTAGTCAAAATTATATTTGTTACATTATACACTTATGCATATATGCTTTATTGATATTTAATAATTGCAAACAATAAAATGCATATTTCCATTGCAGTGACTCCATTTGACTGGGGCATTTTTGGAATGCGTCCAGTAATGTGCTCAAATGTCGCTCATGTTCAAATGAAGTGCTGATTAAATTTACTAAATATTTCACAATGGATTAATTGTTGGTTTTGTATAAAGTAGGAATTTAATTAAACACAAATATTTGAAGCTTTTTGTCGAATGTATGCTATTGTTATTTGCTTAAAGATATCGCTTCAACAGAATTTAAATTAAATTAAATTTTGAGTAATTCCCTTTGCATTTAAATTAAAATCCTTTGATTAAAGTTCCAATTCTGATGTTAAAAACGCCTTAAAGTGAAATATTTTAGAAATTTCAATTAACGAATTTTGCCAATTTTTGTAACAGGATACAAAAAACATGGAATTATTCCGCTATTAGTATTGTAAAAAATATATATCTGTCAGACATCTACCCAATTTTATCCTTTGTTTGACTTTATTTTGTGAAATGCATTTAAACACATCCACCAAACAATAAATAAAGCAATTAAATCAGAGTTGCTTTGATTTGACAACATGTTACAGACACATGTTTCAAACATTTTTTATGCCTTTCATTGTCAGCCACATTGTCTTCGCATAAAATTTCGCAGCTAACGATATTTAAAATTCATATTTATTTTAATTTACCGGTTTGAAAGCTGCTACGTGCGAATCCTGACACTAACATTGCCACTTTGTCGGTGGGCGGCCCGTAAATCATGCGAGTTCTGACATTTTATTGCATGCTACAAAAAAACAGGCATGCTATAATATGAAATAATGAGATGTGACAATTTGTGCAAAGTTGTACCATTCCAGTGGTGAATCATACAAAGTAACACGCATTGTGGCCACAAAAGAATGTGAAATTACACAGCACATGAATGAAAAACGAGTATAAAGCATAATAAATATAACCGAAGGAAGCTACCGTATAATGAAATTCTTATTGTTTAATATAATTGGGAAATGTGCACATGTCACATTTTTTAAAGCAGGAATGTCATTCAATGTGCAATTCCTGGCTTCTTGCTGTCTTTGTGTTTCTGTGACTTTGTGATGAAATAAATATAATTAAGTATAAAATCATCTGCTGAAACATCAATCACAAAACGAAAATTTAAGGTAAAATAAAAGCTATCTGATGCAATTGATTATCGTTATATTTGAAATTCCAATAAAAGTAGTCGGCATACCAGAATCCCGAAATTTCAGGATCCCGAAAATCTTACCGTAAACTTACATTTCAATATCTTTGCACTACCATGGAAATAACTCCATAGAAAGCCTTTCAATAAATCTTATTGATTCTAAACTATTGACACAACAATTCAAGGTAATTGACCTCTGGCCAAAATGTATTATAAACAAACTCCTGTCAGAGGTCAATGACCTCGACCAAAATGTAAACAAACCCCTGAGGTAAACAAACTTACTGACGTAACTATTCTGTTATTGAAGGTAAGTTTGCTTACATGTGAAGAAAATATTATAATTTTCTGAATATCACGTTTAATTTGTGATATAAATATTTTCATGTAGTGACATTGAAAATACAAACAAATTGATGAAATCGTCAGCGGCATAGTAGTACTTATGCCGTCAAGGTATGGAAAGCTCCTCACCAACATCAGTTCATTGCTTTCAGTATGCGTTGCATTGCAATAAATATTAATTTCGTTTTACCATTTCCACTATACCCGTATTTTCGCAACTCGTACCGACAATCTTTCTGAGAGACAATTGTTTCCTCGTTTTATTGCTACATTATTTCGCATTTTTGCTCTTAAAATTTCATTTTCCATTTCAATTTCGCATATTGCAATATGAAGATTGCCATAAAATGCAACTGTAAAGTTAATAATAAACCGCAGCGTTATGAGAGCGTCCAGCTTTTTGAGGCGGCAATCAAGTTGTGTCCAAGCTGCTGCATTGCGCTAGTTTCATTTAGCTTAGTAATAAAAGCAGTTTTCAGCATAGAAAGCGAGCAGTTATGCATTAAGGGAGTGTCCGTTTTCTCCTCACTCTCTGTGGGTATTCATAAAATAAGTGCTGTGGCTTTGGCTTTTGTTGAACAATAAGAATATATAATTTAGTACTGATTTTTATGGCACAAGCACTGCTTTAGAAGCTAGTTCACATATTTCAAGTTTATGGATTCATATAGTTTAGGGGAAAGGAGCATTCTTTAAGTGCCCATCACAGAAGTGAAAAAATGTTGGGATATAATAATATAAATATATTTCATATAAACTTTACATACATAACTATCCCTTTAACAAAAATTCAAAAATCTACAATTTTAATTAGCGCATGGAATGCAAATCATAATAAACGGAGCATCAGCTGGCACCAGGTTTTGTTTTAATTGCTTACAAACTTTTCCTTGAGTGCATTGCTCTCGCTTCTCGCTGATTCTGGTGGAATTGCAATACCAATTTTCTGAAATACTTTAGAGTTTCCGAGCTACCCCTCGCTTATTCGTTTGCATAACTTTACTCTCCTTAACCGGTGCACATGATTCGTGATTCCTCTGCAATAATTGCAAGTGTTGCCCACTTTAACTAAAATTTAAATTTCATTATATTATTCAATGCATCGGTGGAGCGTAAGCAACAACAAACATAAATGCACCTTTCTGCAAATATATATAGATGGAGGAAGTTAAATAGAAGTGTGGCAAAGTAGAAAAGGCAAAAATCAAAGTCAAAAAGTTTTGTAGCACTCACCAACAAACTGAACTGTGGTGTATCGTAAGTACTTTTGTTTTTGTTCCCATGTCTACATTCGCACCTTCACAAATGTTTTTGCTGGCCATTGCATGAACTTTCTACTAATTAATACTGTAAATAGTAATTTGCGTTGCATATAAATTCATTATTCACGGAAATGGAAATGGGAGAAATTTTCCAGACAGCATTGAATGACTTTTTCTATTTGTTCTATATATTTTTTCCATACATTTAGTTATTTCTGTAATTATTATTTATCATCAGCATATTTCAAATGCACAGTAATATGTGTGACCTTATAAATGATAATAATTGTGTAGGACATTGTTTGCTAATTCGCTCTTCAACAATTTTCTTTGGAGGTATAAAAGATCATATAATTTGAAATAAAGACCGATAAACCTACTATGGACTCTTAGGCATCCTTTCATATATCTTGAATGTGGGATTAAAAATTCAGATAGAGCTAAGGCAACATTATCTAAACGTCAGTTGGATGGATTTAATAATTGAACAGATATTTATGATAGTTTCATCGTTTTTAGAAAGGAAATTTTAAAAAATATTCTTTTTCTTAATCAAATATTTCTTTATTTACTGAAAAATGAACAGAAGTACAAATCTAATGCTATTTTAAGAATTATTCTTATTTATTATCTATTGTGTGTTTTGAAATTTCTGTTGAGTGAAACTAAACTGAAATTCTCAAAACTCATGAAAACACTAATCATTTTACTGTTTTTAACAGGCAATTGCGTTTTCCTTTATCTAAATAATTGCAGTTGAAATATTCGGGAAAGCCTTTCTATACACTACTACTTCTACATTTTATTGGACACATTGTACCGTTAAATATTTTTTAACGAATTAATTATAAATTAATTTAAAGTTTGCTGAAAAGCTTTTTATCGCTTCCCAATTCATTTGCAGTGGCAAAGATAAGAAATCGCCCACACAAAAGAGGCATGAAAATGGAAAAGTTCGTTGCGCACTTAATTTTTATTTTCCCTGTCAACTAAAGAAACAAAAACTGGTGGTTATAGAAAAATATATCCCACTGGGTGTCTTTCACTTGCAGCACCCAGAATTTATGATAATAATTTGTTACGAGGCCTTAAGCAGCCACTGCAAGTGAATGAGTCAGGCACTCACTGCAACGAACAAAGTAACAAAAGCGTAAGGAGACACTTAAAAGAGCAGCGTGTCGCAGGCTCTATTTAGCGTTCTCTCTCGGCCAAGTTTTCATGCAACAGCTGCTGTGTATTTGTTGTTATTGTATTTTTTGTTGCAACTCGTTCATGGTAACAATTTTGCAGTTCGCTTTATGTTTTTCCTTTCTTTTAATTTTTCTAGCAATGGAAAGACTTTCTTGACGCCTATCTATGAACAAGCCACAATATTGAGATGCAGTGAAGAGCTCTCCAAAGATAGTAAAAACTAGTGCTGAGGAGTACTTGGTGGTGCTGCAAGATGGGCGGATGCGTCAAGTACATGCCACGCTGAGTTGGGTCAAGTAAACTTTAGATCTTTACGACGTGGATGATCACTGAGTGCCATTGTCACTGCCGCATGAGCACTTCGGAATGAAAGCAACGAAATTTAAAGCGGTCGAAAATGGCATTTCATAGCAATGTTTGTGTAGTTTATTTAACTGATCTTCAGTGAGAAACTTGACAATGTTGTTGTATCAGAGTTGTTGTTATGTGTAACTGAAATAACATTTCGTACAACAGATTTGAGCCTCAAGCGCTGGTAGTTAAAGCTTTATTCATTATTTAAATTTATTTTCTTTTAACACATAATTAAGCGTGTATGTTGTTGCATAAATAAATTATTATGTTTATCTGCCGTTTATGTATTTTTCGGCACAAATTGTTTGCCTTGGGGCATGCCCATAGTGTTTGTGTGTTGTAGTTGTTGGGCGTACCTTTTACCTTCATTGCCTTTGAACTGTATAAATGTCCGTTTCGCTGGCTTCTCCATTCTTTAATAATAAGTAATATGTATTCATAGCCCCTCCATCCACTCTGTAGACATCACATTAGGCTCATGGGTGCATGTGTTTCACCTTCCCTTATTGGCGTAATTTTTGGCGTTTACACACTGGTCTCCTGCTAAGTCATGGTTGCTCGGCCAATGAACATTTTTGCCACAAGGTGTTGCGATAAAAAAAAAACTTTTTAATAACGACTTAATGAGCACCGCAGGCTCGCGAAGTTGGGTGGGCGGCTTATTCTTCGCACTTTTCGGTATTTTTACGAAACACTCACTTCGGCGTGGTGCCCTCATTGAATTTTGGTGTTTACTGTCATAAAAGTTCCACCTTTGATTGCTGACCGCTCAACTTTTTTGTGTTTTTTACCACCGTTTTTATAATGAGCGTAGCCCAACTCGCGGCTATAAGCAATATTTTGTTTAAAAAGTGGTTCAAAACACCATTATAAACACGTCGGTGCAACATAATAAGCTACATGAGATAAAACATTGTACAAAGTGTAAACTTCGGCAATATTTAAGCAACACGCTAAGTAGCTCATGGTAAACAAATACAACAAACATACAGCTCGAACATTGCATACCTTACTGCACATATATGTGTACAAAGTCCATGCCCTGAAGTGCACTTATGCTTATGGAAGTTAATTAGGACTTTTCGTTGTGTGAAATGGAGGCAAATTTAGTTTTGTTTATATCGCGCCTAAAAGTAGACTTTATATGTGAAGGAAGAGTGTTTGCCATGCAATATAATGCAAAGTCAATGTTCACTATATCAATGGTAAATTGTTCTTGTATTTTCGATGTTCTAGTAATTATGTATGTGTATGAGATGCTCGCAGTAGATTTCCTATTCTGCTTCAATAAGTTATTATGTTTTCTTCCTTTAGTTTTGAGATAAATACATAAGCACATTAACTGAGTTATGTTAAATGTCGTTTAATTACGTTTCATGTTTACTCCCAATAGATTTTCTTATGAAATATTGGGTTTTAATTAACTAAATATTTTTGTTGTGTGTCTTGTATTAACATACTAAAATTTGGTGTATGTGTAAAGGATTTTAGTAGCAACCACATGGTTTGTTCAACACCCTGTACATGATGGATAGACAACAAAAGTGAATTGAATATGAGGGTTTCTGTGTCTGCAACGCAGTGTCATATGTGCTTCCCTAATGTAAACAAACAAAGACGCAGACGCCTAAGCCTGGGTAAAGAGGAAAATAAGGTAAAGCAAGTAATTCAGAAGAAAACATTTTAGCGAAATGAATTATGAGCCTAGTGCGATTAAGCGTTTCCGTGGGCCTCTTTGTATGCTTGTAAAGGCTCGATTCTTTGTGTAAACATTTGGTGAAGAGTAGTGACAATTTATTTCGTAAATTTGCTTTTCGCTCATTGTTTGTTTGCGCGTGTTTGCATTGTGAAAGCTTTCATTGTCCAAGCGGGACTAGTACTTTTTCAACTTTTGTGTTATTTGTATAATTATAAGGCTAATTTTCTGATTAAGGAATTTGGAAAAGGTTTTATTTCAGAATATGGAAGTGAGCGAAGTTGCAGTGAGTGCCTTTCCGTCACCAATTGTCAAGTATACGCCGTGGGTTAACATTTAAATTGGTGTGTTACATTTTAGTTTTGCACTTAATTTTTGTGCAATGAAGCTGTTCTTTTGCTATTTTTAATTATCCTTAAATTGCCTTAATTTAATTATCCACTTTTGCACCGCTTCGCACATTTTGCCACATCAAGTACTCAAAGGATACTAATATGAGTTCTTTTCCCATTATTCTGCAGCGAACTTCTCCATTTTCTCGAATTCGCTGCATTCTCTCTTTGTTCTTAATTTGCTCTCTCTGAGTGTGAGTGCGCCTGACATTATACTGTATATATCGTTGAATTCGCCGCAGTTGCTGCACGTGGCTTTGTTTGTCTGCTTTTTTGTGGTGACAACTCGAGAGTAAGGGTAGACAACATAGCTAATTCATTCGGGCAAACATTTACGTGCGGCGTGAAATTGTTGACTTTATAAGTGGCTCCCATATCACATTTTTCGTCTGGTGCACTCATACATACTTGCCTACAACGGGCGAAGGTGATTTTTTTTGTATAAATGGAAATGTGTTTGACTTACTTATATGTGTATGCATACTAGGAAAATAATAATATAAATCATGAAATTTTATGATAAAAATCACTAATATTTTGTTAAGAAAGAATACCAACTTTCAATGAGACCAACAAAGAGAATTTTTGGTAAATATATCTAGTAGATATACTTGTTTATAACATATAAATATTTTCTCATTCATTTGAAAACAACAACCTTTTCGCTTTATTTGCTTTGCTCTTCATTCTTACCAAAATTTGTTGCATACAAACCGGCGCACAATACGTAGACAGCTGACTAGACGGCGCAAACAGGAGATTACATCGCATTGCATTAAGTAGACCCATGAGCAGTGTTAAGGCTTCAACATTTTATTTACTTGCATGCTGTGGCACATTTTGTTCACTGCTGTTAACACACGTTGAGATTTCGTATATGCCATTCGTAGATGAGTAAATACTAGGTCTCTAATATGTGTCGCATGAATAGTAGAAGTCTGTCGACAGCAGGTTGTTTCTGTAGAGATTACATATGAGAAGTGACAGCTGTTGCTAGTTGTTATAATATGGCAGATACAAGTTCTTCGATTGTCTTTGAATGAACAATTCTTCACTTCACTCGCCCTAGTATATAAAGCTATGTTTCAGCAACTGCAAATGTGTAGGTAAAATATCCTTCTAAAATTTAATGAGACATGGAATAGTAAATGTAAAGCAAATGTGAAGATATCTACAACGAAGATAATTTAAGTGCTACTAACTGATGCCAACTGTGTGTTTTCTATGTAAAAATAATTCACAAAAGTTTGTTATGAAAATTCAATATAAATTGATAATGCAAATTCTGAACTGTGTCTGTAGGCATACAAGCAGTGCCGATGTATGTATGCCGAGCTCAATGTATATATTTAATTCAATGATATTTAAGACAAACAATTTCAAATAATTTACTATACATATGCCAATATATGACTATTGTGGTTGTTGTTGTTGCTCCTTCGTTCAATCTATAAATATATACTCCTCTCTACGCTTTGCCGCCAGCACTTCACGCTACTTTACCACTGGGGTGGCTCAGCACAACACAAACGCTTTGCATAATTTTTATGATCGGCCATAAAATGATATTCAAAACATACTATTCCCCTATATAGAAAATATTTTATTGCTTCCAATAATAATATTGTACAAATGGACATGGAATATAATTCGAACGCTGCCATTGCCAGGATGCTTGCTGAGTGGGTGTGAATGTGGGCGTGTAAACGCAGATGTTGCCTCGAACCATTTCAGGTCGCCAAGCCGTTATTGCCAATGGCGGTACTGATGGAAATATATGTTAACATTTGCCTTTACTGCATTACTTCCCATCTGCTTCCTATGAGTTTAATGGCCAGCTATATAACCAATATATATACAATATGTAAGTATTTGTGTGTTGGTGGTGTGCCTCAAATACTTTGCCAGCACTTTATTGCCCTGTTATACGGGATATTAATAGATATTGTAAAAGCAATTCACTGCCACGCTGCGGGATATAATTTTGTGGGTCTACTCCAAGGCAGACAATGGAAATGAGATACTCGTTGCTTTTACTTCTTATAAAAATGTGAAAATTTGAAGAGCAATCTATAGAACTTTTCGATTTGATATCAACAATTTCGTTAGTTTTTTATAAATTTTTTACATAAATAAAATTGCGCGTTCATGGACTTATTTTTTAATATTAAAAAATCTTCAAAAGTGAAATTCTATTTTTAAGAAGAAAATTCATTGAAATTATTTCCCATATATCTAATTATCATATCAAATCTTATTAAATCACATCACCATATCTGGTCACATCATACAAGATATCACATTATACTACATCACATCAACATCGTTTCCCACTTTGCTAAGAATATAACAACAAGGCACATCGCAGCTCATATTATCTATATCACACTCGCACATCACTTTACAGTAAATTATATCACATTCCATCACATCCTATAACAACAGAGATCACATCGCTCGTTAATGATCCCCGAGTTGAACTGATTGTCGATGTGTGGTCATTCGGCTCATCTCACTTTCCACTTTATTTTTATTGCTCTTACTACTTTTGGATAAGTCGAATGTTATTTATTTTATTCTCTCAATACCTTTCGTTCATTGGTGCCTTCATTGAGAGCAATCGTCATATAAATATACATTAAAAGGCACATGGTCTGCGGTGTGAAGTTGTTGAAAGCTGAAGATGACCTGCGAAAAGGCATTTAGTGCAAGAGTGACTTTGTACTCAAATATTTTATTTCTATTTATTTATTTTACCTTAAGCACTTGGCTTTTATTGCTTGTTGGCCAATATGTTATTCTGTTAATCGTTCATGAAACGTTACTTCGCACATCTTATTTGAGGTGACCTGCACACAAGCTATAGGAGACCGCAACTCACTTTATTTAAGTAACTTTAACAATAAAATGTTAGTAGAATGTGTTATTTTCACGTCATTTTCCCAATATAATATGCTGTTTGGTGACCGCTGGAAAAATAATTTGCCTTACAAATGGACTTTAGAAATTTAGGCGAAATATGCCGAAATTGGAGGAAATGTTCAGCTGAGAGATAAAGGGATTTAATCATTAGATAATAAGATATTCATGTTTTATTTGACCTCCGTGAAAAACATTGATGATATAAAAAGTTTGTTCTCCTGAGTTAAAAAATACTTTGCTTTACTTTTATGGTTCAGCTCGCTTTAAAAACATTGAAATAAATATTTACACTTTTTGTTGCATTTTAAATGCTGCATAATCCAAATAAACACACATTTATCACTTGGACTGTACGACTTATTACTTCTGGTCATTGCCTTTCCTTTCACGCACTGGTTTGTATGTAATCCATTTTCGAATAATTGCGATGTAAATATTTGTTGACTCTACAAATGCCAGGCTGTACATCAGTATGCAGCAATTATTAAGTTTTTTTATATTAATATATGTAACATTACATACATACGCAAGCAAATATTACAACTATGTGTGTACTGAAAGCTTGGTACAATTGATCAATGTTTGTGTGGTACATTGGCGTGGCGTCACATGTTCAGTTTATTTAAAATCTCAATATAAATCACATTTGTTGCAATCGGATTGTGCCAATTAAATCTGCATTAATTGCATTACAACATGCTGAGTCCAAAGGCCCAACGACCTACCGGAATGCACAGCTACTTCATTTGTATAATCAATTGTATTATTGAATATGGCGTATGGATGAGCAATGTGCTGCGAAAATTTTTAATTAAAATTTCTATTTTTTGAGTAAGAGTAGCTTTTTCAATACCAAAAAAACTGCGACTTTTTTATTTGATATAATTTACTTGTATATATTTAGTGTTGAGTGCTGGTCATAAACAGTAAAACTGAGTAACTTTTCTTGAAATTATTAATAATATGAACTGTAATCCTTGGCGTCTTTTATTTATGATGTCCTTTGGTCTCTCATACTTTCTATCGACAACTATGCCACTTCATTTACTAAAGCATGGATATTTATTAAATCGCATCAAAACACATTTGATAAACATCAAATACTACATTTCCTTTACACACACCGACGCTTTCTTTGAAACATAGTTAGTCTCTTGATATATTGCGCTCACTTGCCCCTGTCCATCTACTACCACCACAGGTCTGTGGATGCGATGAACCGCATCTGCTATTTGCTCAAATGTGAGTATTCTTAGAAGGTTAATAAATATTTCTTTCGATTATTGCACATATTCACACTTACCTCTTATATATTCATACACGGATATAGTTAACTGATTGTTATATGAATCAGAATCTGCTAAGTGGCATGTTTATGGTATATAATGTCCAAACAATAACGAAATCAGTGTAATTTACAGGAATGTGCTGAATGCTCAATTCGCTTTTTACTTTGTGAAATTTATTGGTAAAGTTGCAGCTTCTGAAAACCATAACAAATGGTAACAAAGTCAAACCAAGACATGTGCAAACATAAAGATGAGAACAGCTTCCATATTGCAATGTTGCAGTGACCTTTGTCATAATTAACTATGCATTGCTACGGCTATTTGTGCTGAAATCCAGTCCGAAAACCAAGTCCGAAGTTGTACCAATGTTTTCTGAAATGCGAAAGTCTTACATAAAATTAAAATTTTTGAAAACTCAGCACAAATTAATCTTTGGAGCAAAACTTTGGAATTAATTACAATTAAGGAATTAACTTCATTGCCTTGTCTGCTTTTTAGCGTTCAGTGTTGTTTGGATAAATAGTGCAATTTTATTATAATCGTTTGAAATGCGATCACGTAAACTACAGTTGTGGTCGAGATCACTCATACGACATGGTGTGGATATATTATTAAGGATTGATTAATCAACACAGGAAATTAACAGAAATGGAATGCACACTTCCAGATAAAAACGCAATGTGGTCGTGGTTATATTGCACGATTGCGTAAATAAAGTGGCACCTGTTGTTTACCCTTCGCCATTAGACTGCATGAGTGTCAATGTAAATTAATAGCATTTAGCTGTCTGAGTTAATTAATTACTTGTATGCTATTTATATCCGATATTCAATAAAAAAAATCTATTCATCGCTTTCACATATATAAAAATGTTGGTGGGGACCATGGAGGAATTAGAGAACCTTTTGTTTTGAATTGTTTTCCTGTATTGTTACATGTTCAGCGATAAATAATTATGTAGGAAATTACTCGTTGGTAGAGATTAAACCGTTTGGTGTAAGTGACCATATAATAGGCATTGCTCCGCCACCAAGCTTGGTTATTGAAGTGGCTGCGGCAGCAGTACCTGGTAGTGATTAATCTTCGTTTAGTGCTCAGGTATTTAATTGGATGAAATATATTTTGGCAGCAGGCGTGTATTAAGAAAAATTTATTTAAGACCAAAATTCTATTGGAGCCAACTTAATTTCTTTATGCTTATATACATTTAGAAAAAAATATTTTTTTTTTATTTTGTCCTTTTTTAATGCTACTGTTCCATTTCTACTTGTGACTTTATTGTAATTGCTGGCTTGGAAAGAAATTAGTTTCATTGAATGAGTAGGCAATTAAATGGCGGCTAGTTAAGCGCATTAAAGTAACTCCTTAGGTCGGATCTACTTTAATACCGTTTATTACAATTCTCGATGGACGTTACCAAAGGAGGTATTATAGCAACTCAAACAGTGCGATGGAATTACTGTAGATTAATCACAAATAGAGCCAGTAGAATAGGATTAGATTTAATGGGCTTATTACACACATATTTTTTAGCTAAATGCTGGCTAATTGACTCAAACACACTTTGATAATATGAAAGGGCATAGGAAGATACATTACAATCAGAAAATTGCAAGTTAGCTTATGTAATATGAAATTAACAGTTAGCGAAGCAAATATGTTTCAATGACATACTGACAGTTACGAGTAATCATCTAATTTGCATTCTTATCTATATGTGTGGATGCAAATAATAAATTATTAATTAAGTTAATTTAAGCAGATACAAATAGTTTTGTATTGCTACGTGCTTATACTTGTTCATATACTAATGAAGCAGCATTTCTGCAAATGACACCACTTGAAATTCGCACGAGTATGAGATTTAAACCTGAAGTGCCGTGAACACTTGGCATTTTCGCGCAATTTGTAAATTAACTGAATTTTAAGTACTTATTGTACAAAGGCATAGTTGAAATTATTTTTTTACATTAAAGCTGCGACTTCAAATCATTCACAAGACTATCAGTTAAGTCACGAAAATTTGCATGAGTATAATTAATGAATACAAGAATATTATATTATATTTTGCTTCTTTTATATTTGTTTCGCCTTAAATATTTTATGATACCTTCACATTTACCTATTCACCTTAGTGCTATTACAATGGCTATATATTTTGCATCATAAAGAAAATAATTAAATTGTATGCAAAATACTTTAGAATAAATTTGTTTCTGTCAACAAGTGAAATTATCTAAGCTTGAGTAAAAAAGAGGGATAAAGAAATGTACAAGCTATTTTGTAAAAAATAAAAAAATTCCTGAGCCAAAAAACATGAAAGCAATTACCAAAACTGTCAACGGCGCTTTATCTAAACGAGCAATAAAGATAACACGGAAATTAAAAAACTCAAACGCGGACCTTTTCTGTTTATGTTGTCAAGTGTGGCAATTTCGTTGCTGTGTCTAAAATGAAAGTGAAAAAAGAAAACAAATTGATGTAAAAAACAGATAATTAGAGCGATGGCAAAACATTTCGTACATAAACCAACACAGGTAACGTTTAACGGAGAAAAAATTGCCGTTTATACTTAAAAATAGACAGTAATAAAAAAAGATATTTTAACATAAAACTTTTTGAACGAGTGTGTCAATCCTAATTCTTTTACTTCATATCTACTTAATAGATGTACTTACTCGAGTTTTGATATGCGATCATTGTAATATTCTATACTTAGATTAAATGAAATATCAAACGTAAATGCACTTTCTCGAGAACACTAAAACTTTCCATAAAAAGGAGTTTTCTGCATAACGAAAACGGAAATCACAAAACAACTGCTAAATGTTAGGCGGCACTCTCTCGTACAACACCTACAAGCACTTTTAAGAGAGTTGCTAAAATTGCATTTCAAAAGTTGTGACTGTTGATTGGTATATGTGGATGTTGACATGACTTTCACACAGCCACCTTTTTGCTCACCAGTAACGGTACTAATAGCAACAACATGTGGTCATGTTAAGTTGCTGCTTGTTAAACAAGTTGGTGCAAGCGACTTTTGCAGTTAACAAGGTTGGGTGAGCTTTTGGAAATGTACTTGAGAGCAAAAGCTGGGAGGGCAACTTAGAGTGTGTGATCGTAAAGGTGTTGCAAGTGTTAGCTTAATTGCGCTTAAACTGCAGTTTACGCTTAAGGAGGCCATAACTCTGAAGCGGAATTTTGCATTTAACTAACACTTGAAAAGGTATCTCACTTCAGGATCACATGGATTTTTTATAAATGTAAAATTAAGTTGTATTTTATTCAAGACTACATTGAAAGTATTTTTGTATTAGCATAAACTGCTTTAATCCATCAAATGAAGCAGATCCGGTAATTCAGTGACATCAATTAGTATGGTAAAATAAATTGAAACATCTGAGAAGGTAGTTGAAGGATGTCAGAAAAGGCAGAAGCGGCGAGAAAAAATAAAATAAAACCAAAAGTAATAAATTAAATAACAAGATCTCCATAACATACTACCTTAGCTGATAGAACGATTGCACAGTGGTGCGAATTTATATTAAAATCACTAAAGAGAAAATAAAGTTGGGAATTAGAATATCGAGATAATTTTGTAATAAATATTTTTTAATTAAGCCATAAGTATATTTGTATAAAATGTGGCTTATATTTCGATTATACACTAATAACAGAAAAAAAAGAATTTATATTTGTTAATATTTATAAACTTTATCACTTTACTCACTCTGGGCATTATTGCATAACGCTTTGGTTGGATGATTAAGTCGCGGTGTCAATCACTTAAGTGCGAACGCAACAAGACTAACTTGTTAACTAATTATAAAATGGCAGCCAGTCAAGCGTTGAGAAAAATGAAATCGCTTTTAAAATTGGCATAGAAAGAGGTAGAAGAAGAAGAAGAGAAATACTGCAACCTGGCAGTCTAAAATGTAAGCGTACTAAATTACAAAGTAAGCGACTGCAGCGAAAGGCAAAAATATGCGAGAAGCGTTGCAGTGAAACATGTGCGCAACATCAATAAATTGCTTACTTTGTTTCTTTAAAAAACACTTAATTTCACTGTTAGTGCCATGCAACGCTCGTTTTTCTCACAGTCTCAGTTACAAATTTGTTTTCACACCTTTCTTCTTCTTTGGCTTTCTTAGCGATTTTTATTAGTCATAGAACTTCCTTAATCTATTTGTTTTCAAGATCTGTCTGTCTCTAATAACTGCAAAGATTTTGACATCAGGGATAAATATCTGCTACTAAAAAATAATTTTCCCCATCGAGCTACTATAAATGTGACTTTCTTATTTAAGAAGCGTTATTCATAACTCATCTCTTATTGAGATTTCACTACCTTTCTTCTTCTCCCTAAAAAAATCAAATATAACTTTACCAACATGGAATATATAAAAGAAAATGTGTTACATTTACAAGAAAGCCTAATTAAATTTGCCATCAAAATTTGCCGTTAGCAGTTTGACGGTTAAGCGGAGTTCATCGACAAAGTGTTGTTGTAGCGCGTAGGAAACGGCAGCGGCAGAACTACTTGAACATTGCTTGAGCAAACATTTAATGGACCGGAAGTTGCCACGGATTCGTTTAATGCTTGCCACAAACTGCCGAATAAGTGGAAATAATAAAATAAACCAAATAGTGGTGGAAGTGGCAGACGGAGGAGAGAATGTTGAACAAAAATATTTTGATTTTATTCGTTCCTTGAAGTGTTTGAAGCTAACTTTTGCTGGCCATTATGTGATTATTGTCGCCATCGCAGTGTGGTAAAGAGCAATGTACTACCATAATAATAAAAGACACAATTTTTGTGCGGACTTTTTCGTTCTGAGAAATTTCGATGAAAAAAATTTGCAAACTTGTCTTTTGCTATTATTATTATTAGAAGTATTTTTTCTATTTGTGGATATTTTTATGGTCATCTGAATATGATTCGTAATACTTGCCCAATCTTACATAAGTGAGATATTTGTTGGTACTACAACTCGAATTTGTATCATAAAAATGAATATATAAAGTAGTCTGTTGAGAAATTCCTCACAATTTGTGAGAATGGCTAATACTATACGGTAAGGTGTATGTACATAAAGAAATAGAGAATGAATCAACTCAAGGACAGCTGAAAATGAACTGACCTTGAACTCGTGTACTTATCTATGGCATTGAATTTATGATGCAATTGAGATTTGATTGTGCTTCGCTAATGCCAGAAATTCAATTTGTTTTAATGAAACAGACATTATCTGTCAAGCAGTTTTCGGAGACATTTCACATGAAAATCTTGTCAATCTGCTTGTAAATAATTCGGCTAGACAATAGACACTTCAGCATACATATATGCAATCGAAAAGGTTAAGATACAATTGTGTTCCCCTGTTTGTTAAATAAAGAAAATCTTTCCAATTTAAATTTATTGAATATTACGGAAGTTCTTTTACATTGCAAATTTAGTAACCGAAAAAAATTGTTATCATTTGTGGTCGAAAAAGTCATATGCATGGTTTTTAAATCAAATAAATTTTTGCTCTTTTATTTGGTATTTAATTTAATTGTTCATCATTTACATGGTTTTCGTAAAATATTTTTGCAATAATAATGACTCTAACGTTGTTTGTGTTGCATCATACCCAATACAGTACACGTATGTATATGGTGAGTGAAGTCTTCATATATTATATATAGAATTTAAAGGGATTTAATTAAAAGCTCGCGCAAGTCAATGTAAAACAAATATGTGTTCTAATGGAATTGGTTAGATTTAACTCAATTCGAACCTTTTTTGTTCCTTAAGGATCATGACATACGCCTCTTTCCCTTTAACACCTGAACCTTACCGAATCAAATTGGCATTTCAGACGGTGGTTAAATATAGTATGGGTCTCCAGAGGTACACAAACACATGTAAAAGTTATTCAAGCAATTCACAGTCGAATTTGCAGCTGCAGACGATAGACACAATGCTGATAAATTTCACGGAGACAAGTAACATGTTTTTAACAGATACAAATGGATGTGTGTGCCCTTACTTCATACGAAAAAAAAGCTTCAGTCATACAAAGGCTGCAGACAGATGTCTGCACGAGTTGGCATGAAACGGTTAAACACATGTCTGGTGAAAGGTAAAAAAAGAGAAAGTTCCCCTTCTCATCTCACATGAATATGTAAATGTTCATTCTGATGGTAGCATATGTTTTATGCTGGCAGAAAGTGCAACAGAAATATATATGTTACTGACAAAATAGGCATACGCTAGCTAAAGAGCGGCCGGAAAAACGTCAGAGACTGAATTTGCAATTTATTATACCCTTGAAAGTTGAAATTTGCAAACGTTGCTCATTATACTCTCGCAACAAAAGTTGCTAAAGAGAGTATTATAGTTTTGTCCACATAACGATTGTTTGTAAGTCCTAAAACTAAACGAGTTAGATATATATATACGAAAGTGATCAGGGTGACGAGTAAAGTTCAAATAAGGATGTCTGTCTGTCCGTCCGTCTGTCCGTCCGTGCAAGCTGTAACTTGAGTAAAAATTGAGATATCTTAATGAAACTTGGAACACGTATTCCTTGGCACCATAAGAAGGTTAAGTTCGAAAGTGGGCGGAATCGGACAACTGCCACGCCCATAAAATGGCGATAACCAAAAACACATAAAGAGCTATAACTAAGCCATAAATAAAGTTATGATAATAAAATTTGGAACATGGGATCGCATTTGGAAGGGCACATTTGGATGTAATTTTTTTGGAAAAGTGGGCGTGACCCCACCCCCAAAAATGTTTTTTGTATATGTTTTGCAAACCAATAAAGCAACATAAACCAAACTTTCTGCAGTCGTTTTTTTAGCCGTTTCCTTATACAGCCCAAAAATGAAAGAAATCGGATAATAACGACGCCCACCTCCCATACAAAAGTTAGGTTGAAAACTACTAAAAGTGGGTTAACTCACTAGCGAAAAACGTCAGAAACACCAAATTATACATAAGAAATGGCAGAAGGAAGCTGCACTAAAATTTTTTTACAAAATGAAAAATGGGCGTGGCGGCGCCCACTTATAGGTCAAAAACCATATCTCAAGAACTACTCGACAGATTTCAATGAAATTCGGTATATAATATTTTCTTGACACCCTGATGACACTGGCGAAATCGGTTAACAACTACGCCTACTTCCCATATAACTCAATTTTGAATTTTATCTGATTCCTTCACTTTATAATATATACATAAGGAACCAATGAAGATAGCGAAATAAAACTTTACACAAATACTGTATTTGAGCTGTGACATCATCGGACCATGACTTTTCAAGGCCCCTGATATCAAACATGAAGAACTCAGTGCCTAAGGGCAATTTTTCACCGAAACTATAGGTAAATCTCTAAATAAATTGCGAGAGTATAAAATGTTCGGTTGCACCCGAACTTAGCCTTTCCTTAATTGTTTCTTTCTACCTTTATTCCACGAATGAATGAGTTTGAAATTCGTGTTTATATCAGAGGAAAAGTTTCGAGTGCAAGTATTTTTGATATATAAAAGGTATGATTTACTTGTGCATTACACAAACATATCTATAAACAAACAAACATATAAAGTTTTGTTATCTCTTGTATCAGAACATGCCGGCATCTACTTATCTTTGCAACTTTATACAAGCGTCTGATGGCGGATATTGCTTTTGCCTTTTGAATATTTTTAATTCAACGCTTTTAGATATTTAACGACATATCTTTTATGTTGCAAGTAATGAATGTTTTTGTCGACTTTCTTACAATGCAACAACTGAAAGCCGTACTTTACATGCAATGTTGCGTATACGCCATGTCGTATTGCTGACGGCTTCATATTAACAGGTCCGTGCGTGCACGGCAATCTAACAGTGAGAGCTTTACATGTTGCACATACGAAGTGAGTTTTTTGACCAATTTGGTACACTGTTCTTGCTTCCATTTACATCGTTAACCTTAATGAATGTGCAGAGGCGCCGGGAAATCTAATCTGCCAGGGAAAAAACTTTACTTTTTTGTACCTTCTACAAGCGCAAGCGATTTCCACTAACAAACGCTAATTACAGTTAAACGTAGGCGAGCCTGTTGGCAACTCTCGTTGCATAAAGACCGAGCAAACTGATGGAAGCTTTTAAACCACAACTTGCACACGAATGTTTCGCATTTGCAACGATTTTCCCTCCACTTTGCTGGTGTAAGGACCACTGGGTGGTTGGATTGTTACACAGTTTACTATAAATGTTGCAACTGCAGCTGGAGTATAAAAAAAAATCCTAATTCAAAATTAAGTTAATTTGGTTTTAGTTCTAAATATTCTTAAAAATTTTTAATGAATTTTATAAAATCATTTTACTTTGATAAACGGCTAAATAAAACCAAGTAGTTGCTCATATAAGCATAAATTAGTTTGAAGAAAAATTTATGAGAAATTTTCTGTTGCAAAGCTTTCAACTCTCCGTTATTAGTAATCTTTAATTGAGGCCAATAACAGCTGTTGCATATAATGCAGTAAAGTCATCGTTTGCGGTGAAAGAAGAAAGAAAGTGTAGAGACATGGTGTCTTCTATGCACATATCTACCCAGACACATATTGAAATGTGTCTATTCGTGTTATGCGGTTTTGCGTTGAACTGGTTTTATTAATGGCAACAGCTGTTGCTGGAAGGTGTAGCAACATGAAATGTGGTTGCGTATCTATAATTATGTCAACGGAGGAATTCTGATGCCACATTCTAACACATTGTATAAATGTTGCGGTGGATGTGGTAAAGTGTTGTTGTCATTAAATAGTTTAGATGGAATTTTGTGGCAAATTAAATTTTAACTGTTAGATATCACAAACAACAAAGTTGTATGATATTCTTAAGTTTCCCAATTCATAGCAACAAAATGGACCGGATTTTCCTGCTTTTATCGTTCATATAAATTTTCCTCGGATGGATCAATAACAAATAAGTTTAGGTCGCTTACTAATCTAATGGCCATAAAATGAAAGCAATTGCCCTCTGCTGACAAGTTCATATAAATCAAGTAACCTCTTTTTTGTTTGTGATATGTCCATATTGTTAGAAGGGATAAAAACACTTAGGCACAGATCTGTTGCAATAGTAATTGACAGCAGAAGTAGAAATTCAATCATTGTGCAAGTAATTCAAAGCAGCAACAAACAATTCAAAGCTCCGCCCACCAGAACTTAACCAACTGACTGACCCTTGAAAAAAAAAACAATGTACAAAAGCAGATATTTGACACAGATATGCATATGTTTGTGTGTGCGTCGGTCGATGGATGGATATGTGGGGCGCCAAACGTAAAGACCTATGAAAGTTAGCATTTTGTTGTTGTTATTAAAGATATTCATCTGTACAGTTGACTCTTTTGGAGCCTGGAACCAATGATACTCAATGCAATCTCATAAACATCGAAGAGGCCGCACAATACCGACAACAAAGCTGAAGTAATTGATTATGATATTTGAAAGAGAAAGTGTAAGTGACACAGGGCAAATATGAGTTTTAAGAATTGAAACGAAGCTTTGTGGGTTTGGGATTGAAGTTTTTTTATATTTCATACATTATGATTGGAGTAAAAGTAATTTTCGAGGCGAAGTGAAAATATATTTGTTGGAAAAATATTTGTTTAGATTTTGCTTTTCCATGTTGCACTTACAGCCTTAGTAACCGATTTTCAATTTTATAACTAAGTCTAGAGACTAGTACACAAACACATACAATACCACAAATGCTAGCAAAAGCTACAAGCAACATTGCGTTTCATCCGCATAAAACAGGCAGCTTGCACCGCGCTGGTGTTTGAAACACACACGTAGCCACGTTTATCTACCTGAATACCTGAATTGTTTGGAGCTTAACAAGGCGTGCAGTACGCAGCAACCCCGGGATTCTCACGATGCAATTTTGGAGGTCCCATCAAAACGTGTATCGGTTGCAACAGCAGCGAGAACATTTTAATGCCTGCATTCTGCTTGTTTGCATGAATAAGTGGCATTTTGGCAGCGTCTGCACGCATTTTGCAATTCTACGGTCGTCGTCATTTCGGTTGCACAGTGTTTGCTTGCACTCATATGTATAAGTATGGATGTATGCTTTAAAATGTTTACTGTGTGGTTTACGGCAGTGCAAGGAAATACAATGTTGCCACACTCTTTGTCTCATTTAATTATTAATTTGCACTATGATTCGCTGAGAGCGCTTTCATACCATGTTTGGCAGTTAATTTTCAGCGGTAAAAAGTAGGAAGAGGGAATAATTAAGAGAAATTGAACAAGTTCTGCGATCGATAGCATAACTTCACCAATTTAATTGAATTTTTCACATTAAATTTGTACAATGTGCCAATTCTTCTGATTTGATTAATAAAGTTTCAAAGTACCAAGCTTTAAAGCTTAATGGAAAAATAAGAAGTCGTATTAACTATCAAACCCACAGCATACTTAATTTCTTCAATATATATCTCATATTTCTTACACGTGCATAACCGACAGGCACAACCTCCTCTCACGCGCATTTTAAATATCATTTGATTTCAATTCCCATTCGTTATCGTATTGAATTTCAGCAAACGCGAATAATATTCTCAGAATTATGCAAAGTGCCATTAAGAACTCAATAAATAAACCTTGAGGCAGTTGTTTTTAAATTATTGTTGTTGCACCACACGAAACTGAAAACACTTGAGGCACTTGAAGCACACAACTATACAAAGCTACGAGTATGTTAATGCACACATACGCAAATTTATCGAATGTTTATTTGATTTTCAAAAATTTAAATTTTCAGCGCAACCACAAAGGTTCATCGGCGTTGAAGCTGAGCAATTCCACTTCAGACATTTTAACTTTATTTTTCTACATTTGAGAGCTGCACACAATATCTTAGTTTGCCGCATGATTTCGAAATGTTCAATGATGTTTGTGCAGCCAGAGATTGGTATTGATAAGTTGCTGGCTGCAAGTTAAATCCGAAGCAGAAACGTGAGAGAGTAGGGCAGAAAATTCAGTTATCCTTTTGTCAAAAATCCCTAGGAATTTACAGTCTATATTGTACTATTCAAGCTTTCAATCTTATTTGTCTCCTTTCCAATAATTTTCAATAGCAATCAAACCTTGCTAGGTTGCTTTCTAATCGCATTACTACAAATCGAAGCCGATTGCCAATAAGAGAAGCAAATATGAAAGCTCCAAATCACCTATATACGAGTATATATATGCATTGCCATTCACAACAGAAACTGAAATGCTGTCAGTATAATATTCTAGTGAAAAGAAATTCATAGCAGAAGCCCTACTGATAGGGCAAGACCCAGCAATAATCCAACAATCCTTCAAATCAACAACAATGCTTAAGTTAGGGTATAGAGAATTAATAAAGCAATCGCAGTACATATGTGAGTAATTCAACACAGATATTTAAGTGGTTTGTATGTATTTATCTACTTTATTGAAGCCGCCTAAATGTATGCTACATTGAAATTTCATAAATATTTTCCAATTTCGGATATGCATAATTGCTTGCTGTACACATGAAGAGCACCTCGAAGTACAGTAGCTAGATGTCAACTTTAAATAAGTTTTACTTCTACATGTTATCTGCTTGAGCTTAAATCAGTTCTCTTTCTCTTAATTCATTACACAAGAAGGAAATAAATTGTGTTTTATTGTATCACTTTTCTTGTAGCCAACAACATCACACATACATACATAGGCATTTAAAGTTGCGGTTCATTAAATATTTACTTATTTGAGAACAAGTGCAAGATTTTGCTTCTTATTTACTAACACATACACGATTACACCTACGCTTGCTCCAACATCAAATGCACAAAGTTTTGTTTTAAAGTTGTCTAGAAAGTTTTCTTTACATAAATGTTTTATGGTCACGGACCATTGTTTTTGTTTTCTGTGAAAAAAAGTATTTCTTCCATGGGTGAGGAAATATAATAAAAAGTAAAGCAAAAGCTTTATAAATAATACCGGCAGTATTGAAGTTGTAAAAAATACTTTTTTTTTGCTGAACCACTCTGGAATTTCACACCTTTGTTTAGATATAGGATTTCTTAAGCTTAAGTGAATATTTCTGGGAAAAATTCCTTTGTTTGACTTCTTTGTTGAAGTGTAAAATGGAAAATTTGTAAGCTATAGCACTTCATCTTATGTAGATATGTATATGTAAAATTGTCTAAGGCCCCATGTATCGAACACGAGGACCTCGGTGCTTTTAACCTAAGATTATGGTTTCCAACTTTCAATGGACTTTATACAATATACATATATGTGGGTTCTTTATTTAAAAAACACTTATTTGTTTATAACGGCGTAAGTTCACTTATATAAGTTTGGTTAACAATTAGTTTTATAAAATTTAACATGCAGAAAATATAGTATAACTTAACTTGGTGGACTCTCAACCTCGACTGTCCTCGTCAGTTCGGCAGTAGTGGGTTGGCTATCTTATTTTGGTCAGAGTTGTATTATTTAGTAATTAGTACTTTGTATTGGCTATCTTATTTTGGTCAGAGTTGTATTATTTAGTAATTAGTATTTAGTAATTAGTACTTTGTACTGGACCTGGTTGACCGTGCGGTCGAGTATACCGATCCCACATATATGATGAATATGTGGGTCAAATTGTGTATTATATAATATAAATAAAGTTAAATAAATAAATTGCGAAAGTATAAAATGTTCGGTTACCCCCGAACTTAGCCCTTCCTTACTTGTTTATGTGTTATTTTTTCCACATTATATATTTTCCTGTTAAAAAACATGTTTAGCTTTTATGAGTCATAAAGCATTTACTTCAATTTCATGTTCGTTTCATTTTTGATATGTGAGGCATCCTTCTTTGAAGCTCTCAGCTTTTCTAAATAGCAGGTATGAATAAATTCCATTGATTTCTAAAGTATTTTATGATATGCATATAGATAAAGTTTTTATTAGGTCCTTTTGAATCATTTAAATTGTTAAAGGGCAGCATATTCATTCATGGATTCTTAATAACGAGCGTATGTTTCTAAAGTAGTACTGGTCATTCGTATACAACAACACTCCATTTCATATCCCGAGGGCGCTGAGTTGCATTGCCTTTATTCCAGTACCATTTCTCCAAACAGATATACAACTCCTACTACCGCCCACGTACAGGCATTTGAAAAGTACTCACAATATCGCAGGAACACACACACATGCATGTAATTATATATAAATATAGAGCTGCTAGAATAACTGTAGGGCTTTTATATATGGCTCTTCAATGTTTAAAACAAAAATGTCAGCAAAGAAATGCTTGAAGGGTTGAAATAGCAGGATTGAGAAGAGAAGGAGGAATATTGTGGTTAAGCTGATGTAAATATTTGGTAAAACTTAATACATATGTAAGCAAATACATGGGTGTATGCGATTGCGTAAGCGTGACTGGTGTTGCTGTCAAACTCGCGCGACGTGATTTCAAAGCGTGATAAGATGCGAACACCAAAACAAAGATGTTTCCTCGGGCCAACAGCAGAACACGAATCACGTACATGTGTGAACCGTTTTTGTTTTCGTTATGCTTCAAATGTTTACACTTATATGAATTTGACTTACACACTCTCATGCGCACAAATAACTTTCGTGTGCAATTTTAGTGGTGTTATTAGCCAAGCAAGTTTGCAAGTGTTTTGCCGAAAGTGTTGCTTTAATCTTTACCTTCTAAAATTAGTAAGTACAGTACGTGTTGAAAATGTTCATGTGTAACTTAGCCGAAAAGTCACACGCATGTAAAGTTTTCCAATTAATTCTTTCTGTACTTTTCCATTTTAAAGAGATGCTGATATTTAATGGAAAGGGATAAAAGAAAAGAAATTAAACCTTACTCGCTGCTTTCGAATATTACAAAAACTCGGATAATATAATCGCAATCTATATATCATTACATATATAATGCGTATCATGCGACCTCACATCATATCGCAAAATATCACATCATATCAACATATCAAATCTCACATTAACAGATGATTATTATGGAAAGAAGAAGTGAAGTTAATTATTATGTGATGGGTTTTTCTACTCGGCTGCCTGTCTCTTCGCTAACCCTTACTATTTTTCTTACTTTTTCGTCGCAAATGAGTGAATGTAAATGTCAATCAGTGAAAACGTTTTCACACAACAATGAAATAAAAAATTTGCGAGCAGTTGTTATTAGATGAAGATAAGACAATACGAGTTGGCTCTTTGCGTTTGTTTATTATTTGCCATTTTATGCGTTGGAGCGTGGCTAATGGTCAGTAGGACATTATGATGGTCATTAAAGTAGAGCACTTACACTTAGACGTGAATGTGACAAAATAAGAATCAATTGAGGGAATAGGCAACAATATACTATATTGTTTCTTTATTTTTACATATATCTTGGTATCGAAAACGTAAAATTTACCATGGAAAAATTAAAAATGAAAGAATAGTTTGAAGAATTAGACTAGGCTTAGAATTATTATTATGGACTTCTAAAAAATCTTATGTGTGCAAAAAAATCATTTTTGTTTTAACTTTAATAATAGAAAATCAAACTTTTCTTCAAATTAGGATAAGTCACTTGGAGAATTTTTGTATAACCATAGCGTTTACTGTAATTATTAAAAAAATTGATATTGCTGCATTGGTTTTGATTGTTTTATTGATTATATCAAATAAAAATATATTATTATTAGATATATAATTAAAATAATTGTACCGAATTGTTCTTTATGCCGGGGGCATTCATTGATTCGTTGAATTTATTTAAAACTCTTTTAATTCGCCTTCTTTCTTAAAATATGATATTACGATAAATTTATTTGCTCTGACTTAAAGTAAATAAAGCATTATTAAGCAATTATTGACATAAATGAATGAGTAAAAATGCGATATTACACAATGCACTTTTATTTGTAAATAAATATTTTATATTAAAATGTACCAAAAATCCCATCACTCAACTAAATGAAATGACATTTTACAGTAAAAAAGTTACATGCAAGTATATAATAGTTCATTCACGTTGACTGTTGAAAACAAAACAAATAAGAGTGCCGAAAGGGCTACTGAATAAAATAGTTATTTGCTCGTAAATAAGGCCTGAGCAGTGCAAACAGGGAATTCATTTAAAAAGAATCGCAAATGGCCCGTCAGATAGAAATCACAGCAAGCTGTAAATGGTACTCGAAATATTTACTCACTGAATTCAGGTGTGAACCATGCTAGTTAAAAAAAAAATATTTTTATTGCACGCTTATTGGCGAATTTTTATTACAACATATTTTTTTTAAAGAACACTATTCAATTTAATTAATGTAACTTTGAATTGAAAATTGTCAAGTTAAAACTTTCCTACATAGAAAACTGAGTAACGCAACGCAAATATTGGATGTATGGGATGGGCACATAAATGAACTCCCTGGCAAACGCACCACAAAAGAGGATGCGCCTACAATTTAATTTGGATTTGAAATTCCATTTTGAATTGTTGACAATGATCATCCGATTTAAAGCAAAGAAATTAAAATTGAAAATTGAATGACTGTTTTGGTGGTATATAAGTGAAAAAAGACGATGAAACGTGATAAACTTGTACTAAAGTGAGGTGTAATTGGTGAATACATTAAAATTCCGTTACATGCGTTCATTCGTTAGCGAAAATACGCCAAACGGCAGCAACGAAATTAATCGGAAATACGAAGCGTGGATGCGAAGGAAAAGCACAAATCCTGTGTTGAAGTGCAAATAAATTGGAATAATTTTAAAAATTAACATTAATTGAAGCGCGTTACGACATTGACAGAGTCGCGGTTCGGAAGCGGGTTTTAAATCGAATTGTGTACGGTGATTGGGTTTATCATTTTGTTGGTAAAAATAAACGTTGATCTTTAAAACTACTTATTGTACTTTTGACTAATGCTGACCTATGTGAAGCCACATATATCAGCTAATAAAGTTTCAATCCATTTTAAAACATTGGCAGTAGATACAAATCAAAATTCGCGTGACAATTTATAAAGAATCGCGCTGTAAGGCATCAAGTCCAACTAAAAAATTGCAACCTATAATTTCTGTAAAACCTGTAGACAACTATGGATTCTCCGACGTCATTGATTTTACTCGCATTAAAATCTCGCACCCTATAACACTAATAATAACAATAAAAATAACATTTGGTTTTGTGTGGCCATCCCACTGTGCGTGAAATCATCCACTTCTTTGTTTGCCGCTTTCGCAAATGAATTCCTTATGCAAATGAGCTGTATCGGCGGTTTCTGCTTTCTCACCGCATCTGCTGCGGCTGGCCCACAATCTCTGCGATTGCCGCTTCGTCATGGCGATTGCCTTCTTGTTGGATTTGAGTGGTGGCATCCTCAGTTGCTATTTGCCACTCTCAACAATAAGAAATCTTAATAATCAATCAAATGAATTATCCGATGATCATCACTCTTAAACCGCTTGCGTCAGCGTTCACACGAGAGCGTCAAATTTGGGAGAGCAATTCCGAATATTGATATTTTCTAAGGAGGAAATTGCATTGAATTTATATTATTTTCGTGTAGCTACATAAAAACAGTCTGGCACAAAAACGAACGTAAATGTAAACATCTTTATTATGGAATAACTTTCAACTGTGTACCATTACTTTTGAGGACGACTGTAAACACATATAACTTACGTACATATATTTTAATAATAATAAATTCGCACCATCCATTCAAACGCGATTGATAAGAACTTGGTGCGAAGAGGAAACTGCCATAACAAGTGGTGTAAATAAATATTTTATATCAAAGATCATAATAATGAGTCGTTGGCAAACCGCATTGTTATGCACACAATGGCATAGGCGAAAGGTATTGGCGTTGTTGTTGTTATTGCCGGCGAATGGCAAACTGAGTTGGGAGTGATGAATTATGACATTGGCTACTTGGCAGGACCATCTCCATTGGTAAGCCAGCAACCGAAGGCAATATGACGTAACGCTCGAAATTCGTAATTCTTATTAGCGTTTGTCTTCCTCTTTTTTGTCCATTCTATTGGGTGTGTACAATATACATAAATGAAGGAAAATTTAATTTTGTTTGATTTAATTAAGCAATAATAACTGTGAACGATGGGCAAATGGCACGTCTCACCCGATGTTTTATAGTAATTTTAATCATGAGGTTTGGGAAATGCGGGAAGAAGATGGAGGTTGATGTATTGAAGAATTGTTTCTCTGTGCCATCATAAAACGGGCTCAGTTTCATTTGTTTGAGTGTTAGATTGAAAAATCAAATGGAGTTATATTTAGAAAAAGACCGGATACTTCATGTACATTTGATCACGTGTTTATTGAAATCGATTTACTTGGTGACACCTTGGTACTTTCAATTTCTCCACCGTGAGAGCTCAACACTGCGAGGTTTCATCTGTGTATTCCTAGTGCTTTGAGGGTACATATATATAATCACAACAACCGACCGCATGATGCAGGCTTCTTAAAGGATTTAATGTGGTTGTTGAGAGTGGGCGAATAATGACAAGAAATGGAATTCTATCTTCTGCGGAAATTGCGATACTTTCACCAGGTATAGGACGCAAATGCCGGCAATTTTAAAGGGAAACTCAATAATCATCGAAAATAGCAGGGAAGTACTGGAAGAGGAGGATAAAGAAATATGCAAACGTACAGGTATGAAAAGAGTATAGTAGGTAAATAATATAGGAAATTTCTCTTCCATCATTAAAAGCCACAACTGATTTCTGCTAAACCCTTTAAGATTATTGTCCGCATGGGCTTCTAGGTCCAAATTGCCACGAGCACATTGAAATTTGTCCTTTTCCGGTAACTGAAGTTACTTTTTCCGTTTGTTGAGGTTTACTGTCGTGTGTTGCATAGTTTTGAGCTCCTCTAAAAGTGTGTTTCTTAAAGCGCAATTTAGAACGCTTCCACCTTTCAAATTTCCTGATGCGGTTCCGATTCGTTTTTGTATTTGGCGTGTCCTTGTTAAGTATTCACCCATACATTTGGGTGTATTACACAATAAGCTCGACTATTGTTCATTACAATTTCCATTTTGTTTATTCTTTTCTTACTTTTGTTGGTGTTTTCTGTTTATGTTCTCATTTTTGTTTATTGTTTTGCAATTTCCCTATTTCTTTCAGCTGCATCACTGATTTGTTGCCGCAAAAGTTTTGAGAACTTGGACGAAAGTTAGTCTGCAATCTGAGGAAGTGTTGATACATAGTAACTGGCGGTTCAAAATATGCTAAAAAAAATAATGGCTAAAGGAGTGAATTGAAAATGCAATTTCAATTTGAATAAAATAGCTCCAGGCACTCCTTACATGTGAATTTGGTTTTATTGTTGTTTTGGGTTGCATAGAAATTCATTGCGTAACATAATGTACCAAAGAGACTGCCTGACGCTGAATTTTCGGACTGTACAGAACTGAAAACATACGAGTGGAATAAAGCACTCACATAGCTCTTTATTAATATGAGTTGCCCCTATACCCTATTTTGTAGTTGACTTTCAAGCAGAGTTATGCAATATGCCAAGCAATAAATTGCTGCTCTCTATGAATACATATACTTCCTGTGAACTAATTAATCGCCGAAATGCTTGCGGTAAATAGAAATATCGCGCAAATCCATCAAAACTAAAACGTAATCCAATCTATTGCCATTCCAGACTTGAGTGCGCCCATCGAACGTTTCGTATTCGTTGAGGAGGGAAAGGCGCTGAATCTGAGCTCCGCCGACAGTGGCAATTCGATGAAGCACGATGAATGGCGACGCGATGACGAACTCACAATTAATATCAACGGCGCCGAAAGTGAGTATAATTGAGCTTGCAAAAGCTTGTGTAAGCTTTGATAAGCCCACATTAGAGGAAGAATTGTCGCAAAAGGCGTTTACAGTTTATTTTAAAATTAATTCAAAATTCAATTTCGCTCTTTTATAATTGGCCTATTCAAAGTTTATTCGTATTATAATCATAATATGTATAGACTATTTGTAATTATTTATTGACCTAAGTATGCTTTAATTGCTTAATTAACTTTAAAAACTGAATTAACTTAACTCACTGTAAATGCAATTTTTAGGTTAATTTACTTTTGAAATACTGATAAAAATATGAATTTAAATCGTCGTTTAAAAAAATTGAGCACTTAATTGGCAGAATATTTTAGTTGAATTGCAAAAGCAGATATTATTTTTTTGTTGTAAATGAGATTAAATATAAGCTTATCTAAAAAGTGTGATATTTATGAAAACCTCAGTTGGCATCCACCATATGTATAATTTAATTGGCAGTTAAAATCATATAATATTAATTATAAGTTCATAAGCTGAATTTCCGCTAAAAAAAGTGGCCAAGTAAGCACATTAAGAGCCAAAAAAGAATGATCAACAATTTACCACATTTATACATTTACCCATGTTCATGGTCACCCTAGCATCTAGTCATAGAGTGTTAAAAAAATAGTTCATTACCAGAAAAAAAAACATAAATTATGTATAGAAACAAGTAAATATATTTGAAAGAAATTTTGTTATTGTCAAGCGCTCGCCTTTTTATGATAAACTTCCAGACGAATATTTTTTTCTAATATAATTTATAATTGAATTATATGCTATTCACTGATATGTTGATCACATTTTTTTTCATTTAGACACCTTTTTCCGCACATTCGTCTTTTTCATTACAAATTCTGATTGTTTTTTTATGATAATATATGCTGTGGATTAATTTCCCTTCGGTATTTTTGATCATTGGTTTAATTGCACTACAAAGCTTTATATAATGCATTGTAGTCTATACAATATATATTAATTATACAACACACGTTTAATGTACATTTATTTCAAATTAAATCAGAATTATAAAATTTGCAACAAAACATTCGGAACCAAAATATATAGTAATAAAAATGAGCAAACAATTGCTATAAAATACCACAAAGCACGTTGATGATGCCAGGGCGTATGAGTAATATTCGCCAATATTTGGTGGGGCTAAATGAAAATCCTCTCCAATTGTTGTAACAACAACAAAAAATATCAAATGTATTAGTTAACCATTATTTACATTGCAACTAAACTACGCTGTGTATCGATGCATATTTACGCTTGAATTAGAAACCAATTTCTCCATTTGGATTGACTCTAATGCAATATTTGCTGTGTAAATTGAATATGGTTTTTGGTTGGCTACCCAAAATGTTGATTGCTATTTGATTAGTATTCGCAGCCAGGACGGCTGGCGTCATTATATGTTAATTGTGGTAGATTTTGTGGAAGTCGTGTTTTTTTAGCAAAATTTTCAACGCATTTACTCGTCAAATAAATATGAAATAAAATGATTAAATTTGGAATTAATCTAATTTTTTAAGTGAGTTCACATATGAAAGTGAGCTTAGTAGGTCATTCTAAAACATCGAAATGTATGTGAAAACAGAAGAATTTCTAAAAAAACTTAACAAACTCTTGTTCTTCAAAACCAAAGTAAAGTATTGTTAAAGTATCATCTCATGCGCTTGCAACTTGAGTTTCGAACTTTTTATTGAAAGTTGCAGTAGATACAGATGTATATTGGAAAATGAACTCAACTTGTCACATTATCGCTCACAGTTTCACTTCCTCCGTATTTTTTATATTTTCACGCCTTTTCAGCCTTCCACTCAAGTAACTGCATGAGAAAATGTAATAGTCTACGTTTTTCACAAATTTATTTAATTTTCTCCACTCTTATGTAAGGAGACTTTATTCAATGACTTACTAGTGTTCAATTTGTATGCAATTTATTTCCCGAAAGAATATTGCCTTTTACACTCATGTGAAAGAAGCGAAGGCATATGCATCTCTGCGCTACACATGAAGTTGCAAGGAAGTAATTTCTTAGCAAATCTATTTACCGTGCAGCCAATGAAAGGCGAATCGATTTCTTTTGTCATACCAAATTACTTATACGACGTGTAGTACACTTGGCAGCCTTTCTGCAGGTATTTATGTACATGAGTTTAAAGGGTTAATGAGTTAAAAGGGTTGAGTTAATTCTTTTTACTTGAAATCATGTAAAGTTGAAATCAATAGCTAGCAAAAAAGTTTTTGTATTTCATTACGAAATATTGATTAAGTATTAATAAACGTGTATTTAGTTTTTGGAAGTTTAAGACATTTTAATATACATATATGATAAGCTTTATATATGTGAAATCACACGCACTTATTGTTCACTACGTTTTGCTTACTCTTCTGCATTTTGAGGAACTGTACTCATGGAACGAAATAAATGCGCTGATTGTATGTGTTAAATCAGTGCATTTTTGTGCAATAAATTGTAGAGAAGCCATCTACAAAGGTTTTACAATAAATAAAATAAAATAATTTCAAACAAAATGGAATTCACTTAATTGAAGTGATGAACGTCGATTGGTGGTGTCGCTGGTGTTGCCGGTGAGTGCAGTTGACCACCTAACGATCCAGTAATGTGGTGTCCGACACTTTATGTGATCTGTATTATTTACCTTGTTTATCGTCGATGACTATGTAAACACACACGGATGCTCGGTCATGTCGGTTTTGGTTGTTGCAAACACTTTTAGCATATTTTCAGGCTTCAGTGCAAAATTTCCTGATAATTTTCTAAATACATTTACAATATGTTATGTATTTTCACCGCTAACGTGCTGAATATTTAATAAAATACGGCTCAAGAGACATATTTGGCATTATTTTCGTTTGAATGGCGGTCTGTTCGCATTCGAATTTTGGTTTGCTGCCGCAGGCTTCACAAAATCCTCATCTGCTTTTGCTTTGCAGCATTTGTATCATTTATTTATTTTAATTTTGATATTTTGCACGAAATTTTGCTCGTTTGGTGGAAGCATGATATATAATATTTGCTAAACTGGAGTATTTGTTTAGAATTCGGTGCAAAATGCCAAAGCAAATATAATATCATAGAATTTTAATGAAATATTTTTGTAGTTCTGGTCTATAGTCAAATCTACACTCACTAGTTAGAACTCTGAAGGGGTATGAGATTTGACCCGTAAAATTTTAATCAATATACATATATATATGCACATTTATCTTAATTAATTCAAAAAACTATTAGCGGCTGACCACACTAGAGAATCCAGCAAAAAATGCAAGAAAATTAAATAAATAAGTGGCAGCTTAATGCAAGAGTTGCATAGTTTTTAGTAAAACTTGGGTTTTACATTTATTTCTGTTTCAACAAAAACATTTGGCTCTTCTGCTATTCTTGTCTCTGCGGTCGTTTATGGAGGCAGTCCGGTACTCACTCACTTTCCAACTTAAGCAGTTTTAATCGCTGTTAGCAGTTGGTTAACATGCTAGCGTTCATGATTAAAAAACTTTTCGACAGATATCCTCATCCATAGTACATTCATACGATTATAAACCCCTATGCTTACAATGTAGCCACAGTGAGTTATTAAACTTTGCTGCAGTGCTAAATAAGAAAAATTAATTTTTGGTGTCCAGTACGGAAACGTTTCACACGCACTTATACGCGAATAACTTTTTACCAGCGCTCGTTTGGGGCATCGCATAATGAGTTGTACTTAGGAGTGGCTAATTATTATGTTACCGTATATGATTTTTACTCTCCAAAGTTTTCCCTTTCGCGGACGATGCAACAAAATGTTTTTTGTTAGCTAGAGAGAAATTCTCGACATACACAACAAGAACCACTTTTTATATTTTTGAATAAGAATCCCTTCGACTTTACGATTCATTTTAAAAGAGTCGCAAATTTACTCCAAAGACCATGAACATGGTCTTAAATCCCCTTTTTTTTATTTTTACACAACTAGTTAATTTTTTTTTTTTTCAGACCAACTTCGGGAACTTTTTTAAAAACATTAAGTCTCCGATGACTCTTGGCCGATAATTTAGATTTTTGGAGTATAAGAACTCCAATGTAAAATCGTTTTGTTTCTGCCAATTTATTTACGTGTTAAAATTTGAAATATTTCAATTATATAATGGTTTCAAAATAAGGCTTTATAGGATTTATAATTTATGAATTCCGCCACAATAAAATTCCGTAAATGACATCAGTTCAGTATCGGTGTGCCATAATACATAAGTAGAATATTATTAATTAAATAAGCAATAGATAATGGTTGTGACTGAGCAATTTGTATTGAATTAGTCAAAATAATTCAATTTCATAGAATGCGTATGAACAAAAGTGTCTCTATATCATAGTTACCCTTCAATTTGTGTGTTTAATTGTAGCTATGTTGTCATTTATTGTTTGTTCCAACCATTTGCGCCCAACAGCTTAAACTGACATCTGCATTGTGTAAATATTATGGAAAATTGTGCGAATCTATACAATACAATATAGTTTGTAATTTAATACAAAATATACAATTTACTATAGGTTATTGCACACACTCTAGCAAATAATAAAATTCCTATCTCAATAGCAGAGCCTCACTCATGTTGTGATGATAATGTGCTTGAAATTTAATTTATTAAATATTTTGCAATAAATTACATAAAAAAGTGCGTACAGTTGGAGGAAACAGATTTTGAATGTTTGGCTTTTCCATACAATAAATTAAATTGCGTGTAATGTTTTCTGGAATACGGAGGAACTAAGTAGATTTTTAAGTTAATTATTTTTTTAAATCAGGAGAGTATTTTATATTTGATAACCGATGACCAATGAAAATGTTCGAGCAAATATGGGTTATATGTACATATTATGTACTCTTGGATGTATACCCAATATAGCACTCTTTTAGTGAGTCATCCAGAGGCGATAAGTAGATTTTAATGTGAACTTAAATTTATATGCAATTGAAAGAAGATGAAATCATTATATAGAAAAGGTCATCTAGCATTGGCAGACTAATGAGGGTTCACCGGATTCTAGCATGGTGTATGAAAAACTCTTTAAAAAAAAAAAACGTTCGCTTCGATTATCAAGTGCACTCATCAACATCAGTTTGTCGCTTTCAGTATGCGTTGCATTGAAATAATTTTTAATTTCATTTTACCATTTCGACTCTGCCCTCTTTTTCGCAACTCGCACACACCATTTTCTACCAGACAATTGTTTTCTCGTTTTATTGCTGCATTATTTCACATTTTTGCTGTTAAAATTTCAATTTCGCATATTGCAATATGAAGAATTTGAATTGCCATAAAATGTAACTATAAAGTTAATAATAAACCGCTGCGTTATGAGAGCGTCCAGCTTTTTAAGTTGGCAATCAAGCTGCTGCGCTGCACTGGTTCCATTCAGCTTACTAATAAAAACATATTGACGAAGGGTAGTTTTCTCCCCACTAGCTGTGATTTCCATAAAATTAGTGTGGCTTTCGTTCAAGCATATATAGCACAGAGCAAATCATAATGAGCATCAGCTGCCACTACTTGTTGTTTTAATTGCTTGCAAACTTTTGTCTATGAGTGTATTGCACTCGCCCGTGGATTCTGGTGGAATTGCAACAACAACTTTATGAAATACTATATAGTTTTACAGCTACCCCCACTTACTTTTTGAATAAGTTTACTCTCATTTGCTGATGCACCTGTTTCAGGCTTCGTTTGCAATAATTGCAAGTGTTGACCACTTTAACTGAAACTCAAATTGAATTTAATTCCATTCCATGCGCCAGTACGTGTGGAAAAACTAAAAAAGCAAAAATCAAAGTCGAGAAGTTGTGCAGTAGCACTCAAGCATCATCACTTTGAAGCGCCGGTGTGTACTACAAGTGCTTTTGTGTTTTGCCGGACGTTGCAAGAGCTTTCTGCTAATTAATACTGTAAATAGTAGCATTGCTCATAAATTCATTATTCATGGAAATAGAAATGAGAGACATTTCCAGACATCCTTGAATGCCTCTACTATTTATTTCCTATTGTTATTTGTACGAATATGCATATGCTAAATGTACCGACATACATATGTGCGACCTTATAAATAATGACCTCAGGAAGGAGAGATAACTATAGAGTGTAGGATATTGGCTGAAAATGTTATTAACCTTTTGTAGAGTCAACAGATCTAAAACTTGTCATATTTATTTGATATTTTTAACTTAAAACTAATATTTAGTTTACTGTACTTGACAAGTATTTCTTTTTTCCTATCACTAATTAATTTTATTTTAAATTATATAAATTCCAATTTTTTGTTTTGTCATCACAAACCATTAATTTCTGTAAATTGAGCACTGTTTTAAATTGTTTTGCACCGAATTCATTATAAATCCTTCTAAAGTTTTTAGCCGCTTTGCCTTCATTTGTAGCGGCAAAAAAAAAGAAATCGCGCACACAAAAGAGTCATGAAAATGGAAAAGCTTGCTGCATACATATAATTCATTTCTTTTCAACTATGTCGATAATAAACGCAAAATTGAGTAGCTTCTCCCACTGGATGTCTTTCACTTGCAGCATCAATAATTTATGAATAATTTGTTTCGAGGCCTTAAGCTGTACTGCCACTGCAAGTGAATGAGCGAGGTACTCGCAGCAACTAACAAAGTAACAAATGCGTAAAGAGACACTTAAAAGCGCAGCACGTCGCAAGCGCTATTAGCTCTCTCTCTCTCTCGGCCACTCGGCCAAGTTGGGATGCAACAGTTGTTTTATACGTTTTATTGTTGTGTTTGTTGTTGTCGTTACGTTCATGGTCACACTTTTGTGTTAGCATAAAATAACTTTTTTGCCGCCTATCTATGACTAAGCCACAATAGTGAGAAGCAGCGAAGAGCCTTCAAAAGTTACTAAGAACAGTGTGGTAACTTCCATACAAAGGTTAATTTAAAAATTACTAAAAGGACTAACGGAAAACGTCAGAAACACTAAATTTTACGGAAGAAATTGTAGAGGTGAGCTGCACTCAGTTTTTTCCTGTTTCGGGAACATTATTTCCGGTTCCGGTAGCAACATTACACCATACCTGGTTCCAGTTATCCCATATCCGTTTCCGGTAACAACACTTCCGGTTCCAGTTACCTTATTCTGGTTCCGGTAACAACTTCATACCCATTTCCGGTTGCCTCATTCTGGTTCCGATAACAACTTCATATCCATTTCCGGTTGCCTCATTCTGGTTCCGATAACAACTTCATATCCATTTCCGGATGCCTCATATCCGGTTCCAGTAACCCCACGTGTTCCGGTTCCGGTAACATCACATTTGGTTACCCTACATCCGGTTCCGGTAACCCCATACTCCATATTAGGTTCCGGATGCCCCATATCCGGTACCTCAAAATTTGCAAAATTTCGCAAGTCTCTTGAATTCGCTCTTTCAATTCTCAGAAAGATCTGTTCACTCTCTCTTTTCTCTTTTCTCCTGTCGGTGTCTAAAAATTTCTTACCCATTTCATTGAATTTGCCGCAGCTCAAATAATAGGTTCTTTGCTTTAGTTTCGGTTATTTCTCATCCATTGCATACAAATAGGCGACCAAACAAGCAACCAACCGGCAGCTGGCCGGACAGTAAGACAAGCACATAACCGCTCGCTTCACAAAGGAAAGCCAAGAGGAGTCTTTGGACTTAAATATTTTATTTATTGACATGTTGTGACCCCTTTTATTCACTGGCATATGCACAAGTATAGATCGTTGCTTAAATACATGTGTTTTGTGTGTGTACGTGTATGTGTTTGCTTTTGAAATACCCAGTAAGCAAGGTTGTATGAATATGAGAAGTCTGGCGAATGAATGTTTCTTCTTTCTGTCTTTGTTTGTATCAAAATTGGCAGCTGATGTCAGTTGGAATTCTATTACAGATCTACTTTTACACACACTTTCTTTTGAAAGAACTTTCATTTCCCTCACCATTCTTCGGTAAAGTTTAGTTATTCAAGTATTGGTAATTGAAATTGTAGCTTCTGTGATGGCTATAAGAGGAATATTGATTTTATTTGGATTACTCTTTGCCTATGTCGGAACCACTTTATTGATACTATTAATGTACACGCTGAGAACCGAATTAAACAGACACATAGGTCAGATTAGCGCGCCATTATTTTCTACAAATAACGGTGAGGAGCGTCAGCAATCTCCTTTTAATTGTTGGACACAGTTAATTGATTTTTCATGTTCTTATAAATACTCTTACTTGTTAGCGGCTTGATTGCGATAACCTACCTGAGAACAGAGACCCACAATTGTCATTTACAGAAGTTTGTCACTTCTGGTACAACTATGACTGAAGGAGTCCGGAAACCTTCAATTGATTGTCAATTAATACTAAACTGTGTGTCCACTCAGCCTTGGAAAGGACATTCTGCTTCATTGTGTTGCTCTAAGTGCTTCCGAGTAGGTTCAGTGTCATTTATTTCATTCGCACAGCCATCTTCATTTACTTTAGAGATAGCAACTGTCTTGAATGCCTTTGCACAATTGTCATTTACAGAAGTTTGTCACTTCTGGTACAACTATGACTGAAGGAGTCCGGAAACCTTCAATTGATTGTCAATTAATACTAAACTGTGTGTCCACTCAGCCTTGGAAAGGACATTCTGCTTCATTGTGTTGCTCTAAGTGCTTCCGAGTAGGTTCAGTGTCATTTATTTCATTCGCACAGCCATCTTCATTTACTTTAGAGATAGCACACAGACGCTCAAATAAAGTGTATTCTATTGCAGTAGTTGAAACAGAAAGATATTGTGTTCCGCGGGGCATGTTGAGGCAGTAGTATGGCCTGTTGTGTAAGTGAGTGTATTTTTATTGCTTTCTGGTCAATGTGTTATGCCGCTAATTGACCGTAAAGCATTGCTTTAGCCATTGCAGCTGCGTAACAATCTTTATTTAATGGAACATAGATGGTTGGTTGGTGTCGTATTATGTGATAACAGGCACACAAGCTGGATATACTACATAATGTTTTCCTAAAGTGTATAGGTGGTAAAGTACTGAATATTTAACAAATCCATATATTTATTTCCATTACTACCTCATACTCTTAACTTATAAAGTCACAATTAATAGAAGATTTATGGCTTTAATAATGTAATGCATACACTGTTTGACAACTACAAGTCAAATCTGAATTTGCATGTCAAAAGCTTCTAATGATAGGCGAAGTTAATGGCTTCTCTCTAATTGAAAATGATGTTTAGCTGAGTATTCAAAGGATTAAATCATTCCCTAATAACATGGAGATAATGAGATTATTATTATAGTTGCATTTGTATATGTGCCTTTTATGCAATTGCATTCTGCATTTTGAAATAGTACGATATTTTATTATGAAATCTATAAACTCATTAGTTACAAACTCATTGTTTTACATACTGTATGTATGTATGTTGCATATATATTTCGCAATTATGTCGATTTATCATCATTTGTATTAATTACGTATACAACAACAGATTATCGTAATAATTGCTTGTGTTAATTATTGACTAATACTACACATAAAAAGCTTTCAATAAAGAATATAGAAAACAGGATATTAATTTACTTTTTAGTTCCGTATTTTTGTTTTCAACCTCGCACCCAAAATAACTTCAAAATATTACCTCTGCAGATTGAAATAATAATTTCGCTAACATGAGTTCCTGTGGAGTTTATTTCCGGTGGGTTTTAGATTTATATATTACAAATTACATACTTCATAATTGTAAAATAAGAATCAATAATATAATTAACTATAATGATGCGTGCATATATCGGTGATTTGTAGATTTTGTTTGTTGAATTAATTACTTATCAGCATCGGTCAATTAACATAATTATGGGCTCTCATTACGATAATGATGTAGGGTGCATGAGGTGCGAAATGTATTGAATATTATTATACCATCGTGAAATTGCAAAGAGTTAAAGTTAAAATTTTGTGATTTTGAAAACATATAGTAGTCAAATGCCTTTAACGGCTGAAAATCAGTGCGACATGGCGTATACGCGTTTTTATTTATCGTGGAGTCTTACCGGTTGCCATACAAATCGTTAATGTAGCTAACTTTGTGAACCAATTTATTTTCCTAAATTATAAGATTGGTATGGACATCCCACATAGGCTTACATAACAGTAAAAGCAAATCAGCCGACAGCCACTTACCGTGAGTGGATTATATCCCACAGTGGTTGTCTTGTGGAATGAGATGTACATAGTATGAACGAAAAGTTTACAGAGAGTTCTCATAACGAATAGAGATACCCATAGCTGATATATGCTTTAGTTTTACTGTTACTTCGTCTCTTCACCTTCCGCCTATTCAATGTTCTATTTACTTTTTAGAGGATTGTCTACACGCGTTTGTGTTTTTACAAGGAAAATGGAAAATTGCGCGGCAGATTACCATTAAGAAATTCACCGGCTGTTTGAGTGCACTTCCTTCCGAATGCTTTAGAGCGCATACTGGTATACTTCAGTCCTTTGACGCATGGCTACAATCTTACTTACTTCATTTCTTATTTTCCTTCCCTACAAATGACTAATATGATGGGTTCGTGGTGGAGAACTATGGAGAAAGGCAAGTAGATAAACAAAGAAGAACAAAACAAAGAGTAAAAGTAATATTTTTGCAAGACCAATCACTGAAAGTAACACAATGCAAGAGCTGAAGTACTAGAATATAGGAATTTGATGCAGTTCAATTAGAGATGAAGGCATCTGGAGGATGATCTTTTGCGATTATTCCATTCTTACATAAATATGAGGAGCAGAAGAATTGTGTATTTATTAACTACAAGGCTTGTTTCGTCCAATCATTTTTTATGTGCAAAAAATAATATTTCATTGCTCGTACATTATACAACTATATGATGATGGCCAAAATTTACCGATTTGAACGTCGTTTCTGTACCATTTTCTCAGACACAAGCGCAGGTAATGTTTTACCGAATATTTACTCAGAATCATTATTAATTCCATCAGTCTTGCCATTTCGCTTTCCTACTCTTTCGTACTTTGAAGGGCTGTAATTCTCTGCCGAAATTCGAATCAACTGGAAAAGGCTATCAAAAGAATAAAATTAATTGTCCGAAATAAGTGGAAAGTTATGAATATTTAATTCCTCAAAGAAAGAAAAAGCGCAAACAGGTGTTAATAAACTGATTTGGGTGTGTGTGTCGAGGTGCAAAGGATTTTTTATTAAGCAAAATGGAAGCCGTTGAAAGTGAACAACAAAAGCAAATAACAAATGTGCAAAATGAATATGAACAAAAGGTAATTTGTGGGAGATCAGTGCAAAAGGTAAATTGAATTTACGAGTGGCAGAGCGGTGGTCAGCGAACGAAATAGTCGTGTGCTAACCGTTATGACCTTTGTAAGCGAAAACAGTTGGGAAGAAGTAGCAAGAGATAAGAGAGATGGAGTGCAAAATGTTGGAGTTAAAATTTTATTTGCGGCTATGTAAATCCGGTATATTTATGTACAGAAAGGATCCATGGAAACCTATGCGAACGTGAGTTTATCCGTATGAGAGTGCAAAATAACGGTGACCGGTGTATTAAGCAAACGATGAACAAAATCGATTTGCATAACATAATTATGTTCTTCAGAGATAGCATCTTCAAACTGCAAACATTTTAAAAATAGTGAAACAGTGACATGTGATACAAAGAAGACATGTTCACACACATAGATATATAAAGAAGAAATCCTAATTTCATGTCTAGATGCTTATATCTGATTCGCTGACTGAGAATGTTAACAGAGACGTTATATCTCGCTATTACTAGCAATAGCGGTAAATTGTGATTTTTAATTAAAAATGGGAGAATTGTGCGCTTGTATCCTCAAACTTACAAGCATATGATAGTACAAAAATTTAAACTTGCAACTACTAGCCCGAAACTGAAACGGCAAAACGAAAAAAAACAGAAAACCAACCCTCCGAAAAGGATGAAGCAAATAAAGCGTATGTGATACCCAACGGTGACTGTAACACTCAACGCCATTCACTTTGGTCCACTCAGCTCTTTTTGGTTTTTTTGCTTTTGTTTGTTTGCCGTCTTGTTAGCCAATAAACTCACCTTGGATCTGGGCATTGCTCACACATGGGGTATTCACTTTCCGGTGGCCGCTGACCATAGAATTTCATTTCCTTTCCTACATACGGTATCGCGCTGTTGAGATCTTGCGCTGAAAATAAAAGAAAATCACAAAATCTTTATGGCCAATTCTTGCGCCTTTAATACGAGTTTACCAAAGTTCCATTTTTTTAATTGCGTATTAGCTTACTGAGGAAACATAAAATTTTTGAAAATCAAGTGACGTAAAATTCACACAGAATGGTGTGATTTTAAATATAATACAATAGGTACTAATTAGGATATATTAACACACACATATGTGTCTAATTAAGTTTTCTCAGCCATGACAACAAAAGAACAATTATCACCGATAAGTATCAGCATCATGTACCGTTTTAATGATTAAATGGGTTCATGTCAAATAACACATAAAACAAATTCCAAGGGAATACTTTACAACACAATTAATTATATTTCTTGTAATAAACGTAAAACTGTGCGCAAAGGCGTTTAAGCGTCGCCTGCTCACCGTGAGATACTGAAATATACAGAAAGGTTAAATCTCCAAAGCAAAGGAGGATATAGGCAAGTAGGCAATCGCAAGAAGAATTCTCTAAAGGGACACATAAACGCCTACAAATTCAGATAATGGTTCCAGAAGAACGAAAGCGCATATAATCTACAAGTTGATCACAAAACAAGAATCATACGCAACTTGGCAACAGAGACGTTGTATCTTGTCACAATTAATTAAATTTCTTCAGGTGAACTGAAGTACTATGTGTTCTTCACCTACGCACATATGACACGGCATTTCCTCCCATGTGCGGACGAAGCGTGTGTCTGAATGGCTGCTCTATAATTTTACATGTATATACACACATGACAATTGTAATGGTGCACCTTTAGTATTGGCTTGAACATTGTGGGATGTAAGTAAGTTGTCAGCTGGCATGTTGCCAATTTCTTTCGTTGATGTTGTCATCACAGCTATTTACCCTTCTTGTTTAGGGTGTTTGTAAATTAGGTCTAACACTTTTTTTGTTTCCTTTCACTTTTTTAAGAGATAAGAACTTTAGAATGGCGAACACACTTTCATTCTTACTTTTAAGTCATTTATTTGGCTAATTAAGAGTGAGTTTGGATTAGTGAATTGGTTAAAAAAATAGGTTGATTAAAATTTTGACAGTTAAATTAACATCTTCAGAATAACATGAGAAAAATAATGTAGTGAGGATATGGATCGTTTCAGCTTAGCAACAGATTAATTTAATCAGTTTTTCATCTGAAATTTTTATACTAAACCAAGTGTAGTCTATTCTATTTTTATCAAACCATCATTACGCATAGTTGCAATATAATTTCATTTTGAATACAGTCAGCAAATTTATTATTATTCAGGGATAAGATATTTAATAAAAAAGTACTCTTAAATTTTTTTGAAACTGAGCTTTAATTAAACGAAACATTTTGCCAAAAGCCTTTTATTTACCATAATTTTTCCCGGTTTAACCAAGGTAAATGCCCAGAATTTCGATGTTTAAAAATAAATAATAAAATTGCACAAAAAACTCCAAAAATCAAAACTCCACAAATCCACCACAATTATTCTACAATAACCGCAATAGTGTCGCTGGTTGCAAAAACAAGTGAAATGGCAATCAATATTTACAGATAGAAAAAGAGCGCTAATGTGTTGAACACAATTTCATATTTATATTTTCTATTTAAATGAGCGCCAAGCTCAACCGAAATGGCGAAATTAGTTTGTAATTCAAGCGTATGCATAGAGATCAACAACGCAGATTAGTCGAAAGGTAAATAGTGGATATGTATATTTAATAGTTGTTATTGGTTTTACAACTATTCGCGTATGTTTAGTTTGGTAAAATGCTCATTAACACCCTACATGTTACTCATACGCCCCATCGTCGATGACCACTGTGGTGTTGATATCAATTATTGTGTTATACTATTTCCGTATTGTAATTTTGATAATTTTTAATTAATTTGAAATAACATGCACATTGAACTTGTATTGCGTAATAGTTAAGGGAGTGAATAGAAATTGAAATGCACAATATGTGACACTTTGTTGTGGAATAAACTCAATTTAATTTAGAAATTCAAAAGTAGTTCCTAAAACAAAGTTAACTATTATAATTGTATTACCAAATTAAGTGAAAGACTTCACAAAATTTACAAATAAAAGCATTTGCTCTGTCACAATATAAGCTTCCATATTACTGTTTAATCATGCAAAAGCCAAAAAGAGAACAACTTTTTTAATTGAGACTGAGTGACTGCAAGTGCAGCGAATTGCATATAAGTATTTATAAATGCACGCAATAAACACTGTTATTAAGCGTAGCCCCAGATCAATCGACACCCACACCGTAGCCGTGACAGCAGGAAGACGAATGCCAGCAACAGCTTGCGAATCGTTATCACCACTCACTTACATCCTGTTCGTAATGAAGCCAACAAGAGCGCAGAAATGCTAACGCCGCGTCGAGGTGTGATAAAATGTGTTAAAAAGGCAAGGCTGATATAAAAACGCTGGCAAATAAAAATAAAATCCCAGCATTTTATGAGGTTTCACGAATTACTTTCCGTTCAGTTTGCGCTTCTGAAACCACTGGCATTTGCTCGTTTTGCCTACAGAAGGCATCGCATTTGCGTGAAAGCCAATCCTTTCGCATCGTATGCCGTGCGAATACTGCCACGTTATCACCTTCCTTCGCCACCCCGTCACCATAATCATTCGCAATCCTTTGGATTTCCAGTTATTTTGCGCCACGCCACCGTCTGTCGAATGGGAGTCAAGAGGTGAAACTATGCCCTGTGATGTTCTCACGCTGCTAGAGTTGAAGAAGCTCAGGGTGTCAAGGCGCCAAAGTGGCAACCAGGTAAATCGCCAATGAGAACGTGATCGACTGTAAATGGAGAGTTCAGACGTGCATTTGTGGTGGGACAGCACATTTTATTACTGCAATCGTTAGCAGATATCGGATTTAATCATTCCCCTCATTTAGTACTACTTTTTTACTATTTTTTGCCTTGCAATGCATTGTATATACATATTTATTGTTATAGAAATGGACTGCTAGGCAAATCAGTTGGCTCTGGAGGAGTGAAATGTTTTGATTCACTCTTTTTAACATTTCCACTTCCTACAAAACATATGTTCATAGATGAACTTTGTTTTAAGTGAAGTAAAGAAGAAGAATGGTGTAAAAATTTAGCTATTGAACTTATCTCTAAGCCAGAGTAATTTTGAATTTGTTCAGTAATTTGCTTGATTTAATGACTGATACCTTCTACTCAAGTAATGTCATCTTTATACTTAAAGACGAACTGCCGACAAGGAGTCAATTGCACTATTGAAATGATACACAGAAAGGGAGATGCAAGGATGGATGATATGAAGCTGCGCGCTAATAGACCATTAAAAAGCAATTAAACAATTATTGAATCGCTTGGATTTCGCTTTTCTGCTTTTCATCTCGATTATCTGGGTACAAGCTCATATATTCGCAGAGCAGGTGAGACGTTTAATGAATAAGTTAATTTAGAAAATTACCAATATTTTCTTTTTTGTTGTATTTTACAATTTTCTCTTCTAGTATATTCTATTGAAATATAAATAAGAAAATATAAGTTTAGGTTTTTGTGTCAATCCATTTCTGTTTAATATAAAACTGACTAACAACAAAATGCGAATAATATTTCGAAAGTAAAATTTAAAACGAAATATCAAATGAAAGAATAATCAGCAAAAGTGCCAGGATAAACAGTAAATCAATATTGAAGTGGGTGGCAGTATTGAAAAATAAAAGAATAAAACATTTTATATAAAACTAGCTGTGCTACACCTAAATCGATTAAAACTCTTAAGGGTTTTTACTTTGTGTTTTATTTATTGTTGTAAAACTGTTACTTATTTATAAAACATTTTTAAAACATATTGCTGCCTTGCCATTTAGTATTGTTGCTTCAATCAAATTTGGCCACAATTCTTTGGCTGAAAGTCTTGTGCCATTACACAAAGTCGGTAGCTTCAGATTTCGTAGAAGTATAATGGGTGAACCGACTTTCAGGACCAAACGATGCGGTGGCAGACCGGGGGGATCCAAAGAATTCAAGAATTCAGTTGGATAATTGACTACTTCATCTTGATTCAAAACGCTATCAATCGATGTGTATGTTGTAGCTTCTCCTGGCAGTTTTTCAATCAATTCTTCTTTCGATTGTAAAAATGTACAAAAGTTGCTCGGCAATGTGATCAAACCGGTATCATTGATTGGTATTTTGCCTTCGCCAATGTCCAACAACTGCTTCGAAAACGCCGCTGCGGATCGATCGTTTTGCAATTGGACTCGCATGTTGATGGTAAGAGTCAGCCTTTGGACATGTCTCCACAAAACTGACGATTTTAAACATGCGTTTATTTCGTCGGCAGGAGTTGATCGAGGAAATCGCCGGATAATAAGACTGATGCTCCGCCAAAAAGTTGTTGCTTTTGGCGTAAATCTTGCATTGTTCTATTGAAAGCTTTTAATGACTTTTTGTTAGCCATTGGGCACTCATCCCATAGAACTATTCCAGCTCCTCGCAAAACTATTGCCATTGCTGAATTCCTCGATATGTTGCACGTTGGTGTTTCAACGACTAGGATGTTCAACGGTAATTTCAACGCAGAATGTGCTGTTCGGCCGCCATCAAGTAGAGTAGCAGCGATGCCTGACGAAGCAATTGCAAGCGCAATTTTCTGCTGTGACTGTATAGTAGCAATAATCAAAGAGATCAGAAACGTTTTCCCAGTACCACCGGGCGCATCCAGAAAGTAGAATCCACCGGCGTTATTGTCAACCGCTCGTATAATCTTATCATAAGCATTTTTCTGCTGAATATTCAATTTGGTAATGTTAGCTTGTATGAAAGCACGCAATTCATTGCAATCGTATTGTTGTTCACGTTGAAGCTCATGGTCAAGCATATCAATCGCTGAACGATTGGGCGCGGTTATGCCAAGTTGCGCTAATGCCTTATTTGCAATTGTAAGGCACAGATCTTCAACCAATATCAAAGCATCATTATACATTTGTAACGTATATAGGAAGTCTGCGTCCGATGCTCGATTACGCGCCAAAATTAATAAGTCCTCGGTCATGCAGTCTTTGTACTTATTCCACAGATATTATTATGGCGAATAGTACGCGTATTTGTTTTGGATGAGATGTGAGTGATGCGTCATGAAGTGCGGTGTCCCAATGCATATCATCTTCTAACAAATGCAATCGCTGACATGCTTCACGATACGTCGCACACAACTGACCGTCAACAGTTTTCAAATCATCAAATGATCTTGGTCCGCGCACGTTGACTAATAGCAGACGCAAATAGAAACATTCGGCGTTGTTCGGATGGATGGTGTAATATTAGTAAAAGGCATTTGACAGGACTGCCAATCTTGCGGCAAAATATTATTTCATGAGAATTTGTATAGGCGGGATGTATCATTTTTTTTTTTTTTTTTTTTTTTCAATTGCAAAACGTGCAATGATACACACATTAAATTTCTTATGTGCACCCTAAACACAGACCCCAATCACCCCTGAAAATTTCATTGAAATCGGGTAGCCGTCTAGGAGGAGTATGCGAACAGGAAGTTTTGGCACTTAATTGTATATATATAGATGCACAAACCCTTTCAAAACTGATATCTTCGCCAATAAAATAGATAAAATATATAACAGTAAAGAATTACAAATACACACATTTAAATAAAATACTGTGAACAAAAACAGCCGAAAGTCGAAACATATTTTCCATCCAACGTTTGCCATTCGACACTTATTTTGTAGAAAAATATGAGTTTAAATATTCAAGCAGAATGAAGTTTTGCTTTAAAAAAAAACTGCACCCACACATATACATACAGATATTTGAAAAAGAGGATAATACCAAAAGCGCAATTCAACAAAATGGTGGAAATATTTGTTTGCTCGGTGCGCTAACACTACATAAAATAAAAAGCCTTGTAAAGCCATCAGTTGAAAATCACAACAGGCTTAAAACGGCCCGCAAAATATTTACTCACTACTGTAATTTTGTTTATTCATTTGTTGATGTGAGTTGTACAAAACAGTATACATATTTACTTTGAGTAAGTCTAAAACGCATTTGTGACCAATTTTTGAATAGAAAGTGCATCACGGTATTAAAATGAAGTGAAATTTATAAACTAAACAGTGCATAAATAATACATTTTTTAACAATTCGCAATCTGTCGATGTTTGTTTAAGCGAATGAATGAATGAAGTCGAAATTAAAATCAAATTCTCTTTTTAAATTAAACACTTTGTGAACAGCGCAAACTCATCGTTGCAGCGCAGTTAATATTATTCCATAGCCTCCATAAAATATCCTAGCAGTCAGCTAACTATTAAAATTAATCAGCTTAAGATTAAGTTTTCGCCGCAAACTTTGAATACCAAAAAGCTGCTGCTGGAAGCGTGAAACTACTTTGTTTCACTGCAACCATTTTTTATAAGCCTTGCTGTTAACTAGCGCTTTAAGCCGCAATCTCATGCGGCTGGGAATGATACCATTGAGCAGTGTTGATCAACGGCAACAACACTTTAAATGAATTAAAATATGAACAGCAAAGTATACAAATCCGCTTAAAAGTGCTAAAGATTTCATTCACACCACCGTTTAGTCCTTTCAGTGCTTAGTTGCTGCGAATTGACGCTATAAAATGAAACGTTAGAAGCGGAAGTTTTAATTTCTTTGGTCAGCATGTTTCTTAAATGGCAATTTGGATAATTTTCTCTTGCAACGCAGAGAGGTTGCAACAGTAGAATGGTGGAAGAAACTGTAACGTTACAAATTGCAAATTGTAAAAATTTACCATCAATTCTTCCTCTTCACACCTCCGGTGTGTTGAAAAGAGCTGAAGAGAGAAGAAACCCGAGTTAATTTCTGTTTTCATATAAACTGTTACAAAAGTAAGAGTCACATGCACAACCAAGGAACTCATCAATATCACTTGGATAAATGTGTAAAGTGCGTTGTAAAATTCAATAAAAATCAAAAATAAATAAGTTTTCTGGTGTGCTTCTCTACGACAATACTGAAAGCCCCTTGGGCTCAAGGTTTCAAAACACCTTTATTCAGTGTCTTAGTGCGATTGTTTGTTCACAAGGTTTTATCGCTGCTTTGTGTTGAGTGTGCCTGCAAGTAGTTACACAACAACAACAACGTCCATAAAATTCTGTGAAATTTTATTTATTATACGTTTAAAATGACAAGGCGCATAATTTCAGCGGCATTATTTATGGTTTTTGGAAAATTGATAACGATAACGGATTTCACAACGAAACTCAAACAGGTTGGAAGGTGGAATCGTTGACATAAATGGATTTTAAGTATGCTGATTGGCTCACTCTTTTGTTAAGCTAATCTTTGTATTGCATTTTTCTATTTAGTCAGAGTTCGACGAAAAGGGGTTTCCTGTCAAAGAACTTTAGCACTAGTTAACGTAATGACCTACACATTCACAACTACAACAAGTGAATATAGGAAGCTCGAAATGCCTTGGTTTGTAGGCTACCACTGCCATTACCCTCATTAGTTCTTATCATTATTGCTATAATTTGGAGTTTTACATACTTAAATGTGCCAAATTTAGCGTAAAAACCCGGAAAATAAATTTAAAATTCCTTTAGCATCAGTTTGCAAACTGTTTGTGTTAACTCAAGTGAAAGGGGTTGGTATAATTTATTATAGGCATTGTTGCTGTTGCCTTCTCAAAGAGACTATCCACAATTTTCACATACGCAAGTAAAGGATTTGTGCTTCGTGACCAGTAATTTAGGGAGCACGACTTAACATTTACCCAGCAAAAGCATACACATATGTACATTTGCAGATACAAGGGTATTTCGGTATGGAGATGCGATACATAGTATAATATTGTGAATAACTAGTTCAAATTGAGTTGTTTAGTCTAACATGAAATACTATTTCATGTATTTACTTTCTGAACAATTTTGAAATTGTATGGTTCACAGAAGGTATGCTAGAATTTACTACGGTATCTACAGCACAAAAACAGAATATTGACCCAAATAGAAAGGATAAGCCATGCATGGTGTGAATGATAGATTCCACAAATTCTCTATCTTAGCCTATTTGTTTGGTATATACACATTGGTGGATTTACATACAAACATTTGCCTGTATTAAAATATCTACTGTGAGTGTTGAAAATTACAACGAACTGCTCTAGGTATTTTGTGTTCTACAACTCACAATAATATGACTGCCGATTGATATTCTACTCCATAAATATATTATTTCCGATTTTACATCATATGTGCATTAGTAAATATTTATCCAGTGCACATACTAATATGCATAGCTATTCATGGCAATGAAATCATCATTTTATAAAGCATCCATGCCTTCTATTTCAATTTCCCTTGGTGCAGCAAGCAAATAGAATGACGACCAATATCTAATTACTGCCTCATAAATTACTCGAGAATTGAATGAACGCACTTCCCTATAGAATACTAAGAGTAAAGCACAGTAAAGTTGTGACATGAGTCACAACATGTACATATTGAAAACTGAAAATGAAATTGCTTTTATGTATAAAATAATCCTCTCGTGCTCACGTGAAATCGCATATTTCAAATAGAACAGACTTTCTGACTTGGGTAGCCTTTATAAAATATGCATTTATATATTTACCATACCTTAACCAATTTAGATTACGCTCCTTCGTTTGGTTGGTAATATAATTGCTTTGTAATACAATTAAAATGGAAAAAGATATTACTTATAATAAATTTGTAAATTTTCGACTTAATTATTGATTAGTAATAACATGGATTCAAAATTATCTACTGTATTCATATATCACATACATTTACCTGTGCTCCATGGCGTATGCGTAACATTTTCAGCTATACTATGCCTATGCGTTATCGTTTGATATACTTTCACATTTTATATAATATACTAGCCGACCGCTGCGGGTTCGCACGGGTTTAAACAAATATTGCAAATGTTATAAATTTTAACAATACATATGTATGTACTTCCCGTTTCTTGCGTGGGTTCATTTAAAAAAGTAAAATGAAGAAAATTCGAGCATGAAATTATATTTTATTTGTAATGAGCTAAATCCTGATAACGACCTCTAGTCTTTGGTGTCCCGATGTCTTCCTCTCGGATTATGAAGCGAGCTTGTATATTTCTAATATTTTGACGATTTTCAGTTTCAGATTAAGATACTCCATCACGGAGTCTTTTTGATACCCTCACCTGGGAACTATTTCCAAAAAGTTTATATTCTAGCAATGAATATAGCCTATGTTACTCGAGGTGAATGCAGCTTTCGAATGGTGAAAGAATTTTTGAAATCGGCGCAGTAGTTTTTGAGTTTACATTACAAACATACATACAAATCGTTCCTCTTTATAATAGTAGCATACATACATACCGATGAATATAGCGGAAAAAAACTTAACGCCAATATCGATTCCGCTTCCGTTATCGAAGTCAAACAGAAGTCTTCCATAAACAGGAAACATTTATGTTAAGCCCTGAAGCTGACGCTGCTTCCGTCACTAAGCACTTTCTGGAGTGTTCCGGCACACCACTCCCATGTCTGGTTCCAGTTGGCTCATTCCGTTTCCGGATCCCCACTTCCAGTTCCAGTGACAATATTCAGCTACCTCATTTCCAGTTACGGCAATATCGTTATACATATCCGTTTCCAGATGCCCTATTTCCCATATCCGGTTCCGGTAACATCATTTTCGGTGCCGTATGCCCCATTTCCGTTTCCGGATGATCCATTTCCGGTTCCGTATGTCATATTTCCGGTTCCGGTAACATCATATCCGGTTACCCCATGAGACCACTGACCCCACCCTGATCACGTGATGTCACATCAAGGACACGTGATATTCGTGTTTACAGGTCAATGACCCTGCCCAGATCACGTGATGTCACATCAAGGTCACGTGATATTTTTGTTTATATTTTTGAGTGAGGTCAATGACCCCACCCTGATCACGTAAGGTCATTTCAAGGTCACGTGATATTATTGTTTACATGTCATTGACTCCGCCCAGATCACGTGATGTCAATTCAAGGTCACGTGATATTTTTGCTTACATTTGTGGGTGAGGTAAATGACCCCACCCTGATCACGCGATGTCAATTCAAGGTCACATGATATTTTTGTTTACAGAAGAAGATTGTAAGCCGTGCATGAAGGTTGATAAAAACCTACAGAAATATTTTATACTGTGGCAGGAATATATTGAAATAAAAGAAACTACGGGTGAATAAATTATACATAATTTGAATAAAAAAAAATGTTGCTAAGAGAAATATAAGAATTAATATTCTATTGCTGCTGAGTAAATCTCTGCAATTTATGATACTTCCCTAATGGGGTAACTTTATGATATTCTCTATTTCAAACCGCTAAATAATCAAAGTGACATTTTTGTACTGCGTCTTGTGCGATCAACTAATTTACCATATTTTGTTAGCACCCTGGCACCATCATTTTCAACCATCAGCTGCTTTTACTTCAATTCTATGTAACAGGTGAAATATTACTTAAGCAAGAAACTTTTTGCAATTTGTTAAGGACACCTTGAAAGTAGCCAAATGTTCTAATACATAATAAAATAAAAGCTCTTAAAACATATTGAAGCTTGAAGAGTTGCTCTACTTTGAAATAAAATTTTAAATCAAAACGAAATCTGACATTTTTGGATATACCTAAGTGTTAAAGTCAGCATTCCTTGAATTTTTACATTATTCATGGAAACAGCATGACATTTGCATGGAGATTTTCATATGTACACATAACACTGCACTACAAAAGATTTAGCATTTAAAAATGCATATGTGTATACATCTAAGAGAAGTTCAATGCGAGGAAGAAGCTGTCAAATACGGAAATAATATACGTAGATGTGCATATGATACCTCGCTTAGAGCATTGATTTCTCGCATGTCATCCACCTCACTCATATCATTTCTTAAATCTTCCTTAGTCGCTCACTGAGCATACGGAAATCATCCCTGCATCATATCACTGAATATCTGAAAACCTTCAGACCAAGTTCACTTCTTCTCTTTTTATTTCATGCTTAGTAGCGTTATATTTTCGGTCACTTGGCAGATACTTATCTTACATACTTTTTTATGAATTTCGATAAATAGTATTTTTGTGACAGGATTTTTTTCGTGTAAGGCCATGCCGTTTTCGTTGTGATCATGGCAAATGCGGTAATTGCATTTGCTGTATGGAAACAAAGTGTTTTGTTTTACGACTTTATGCTGCTTATATGTTTGTGCATATGTAGCATTGTACCAGCGTGTGAAAGCTCACCTATGGGCATTCAAAATAAATCACCTCACAAAAACAACAAATAATTGAGAAGCTTTAGGTGTTTGCTTTTCTAAGCGAAGGTTTGTATGAGTGCAGACCATGGTACTAGTGGATATACAATCTCTACTTTTCGATACAGTAAACTTAATTGCTTATTTAAAACGAGTACTCGCATGGTATTTAAATAAGATAATTTGATATTTGAAATTTTTTTGTTGGTAGACGCGATTTTCGGCCTATTAGAAAGAATTTTATAGTATTTATCTAAATCTTGCAGTCATGAGAAAATAACAATATAATAAAATCATAAGTTTCCGGAATTTTTAACAAATCAAAGGCATAATAATCCAGCTTCACTTCACTTATGCTAAGCTATAAACCTGTCAATATACCTTGTCCTTAATATATACAAATACATTTCTGTATGGAGTAGATTACATGTATTTATTTTTATTCTTTTTATTTAATTTTTCTTCTAGCTATTTACACATGTTTACATAAACTTATATTTGGCTAGGTTTCTTCATTCAACTGTATAATACTATAAACGTACAACCACTGAAAAACAATTTCCCGACAAAACGTGATTTTACATTTCCACAAACCGTTAATTAATGCGCGATACCAACAACTGCAGTCTCTGACATATTTCCGACATGAGTTACGAACTTTTTCAGCTGCTTTCGCGAAATCCACCATTTAATTCCAATTAAGATGATACATGCAACTTGTCTACGCGCAGCCAGGTGTGTAACAGGTGAACTCTAATGGTTTTGGTTGCCACAGAGAGTGGTTTCCGCAGAAGTCCGTTCGCTTCTTGGTGAACCACAAACATAACTTCAGCTGTTATTGACGTACATATGTTTGTTAAGCTAATGGTGGTTGGTTGATTGAAGGAAAATGGTAAAGTTTCGCAGGCAAATCTCATACACAGGCAAAAGCGGAAATCACAATACTGTTTTAAATAGAAATTCATACGTACGTGTATATATAGGGAGAACTACATGTGATGAAAGCTCTGCGATGCTCAAATACTCTTTCCTAATGTGACCTAATCACATTTTGAACATCTGAGTGAATTTTTGATCTGTTTAGATCGAATTAAGCAGAGAAAACTGTACTTTGCATAGCTTCCACGCTCATAATTTTAAAACTTTGCTAATGTTGTTTAAAAAGCTTTCATTTTACTTTTTATTCACACACACACAGGCGATAACAAGTGTTGCACCTTCTTAGTTGAAGTACAATGGTCCATAACCATAAAGCATTTTGACGCCATGCAGAAAACTTTCTTGTCGAGTTTGGAAAGAATCTTTTTGAATTTTAGGTAGAAGCAGAAGTAAATTTAAACTTATTTATTATATGTCGGTGAGTAGTACAATAAATAACAATTCTATGCTCTTTAGTATGTGGCATTTAATTAAAATGAAATAAAATGTATGAAACTGTAAGCAAAATAAATTTAGTGTGACTAATTGCATTAGTTGAACAAGATCTTAAGTATTTTTAAGTTTTAAGGCACTGGATAAAGATAAATAGCCACCTTAATCAGATTAGTGCAGGTTATTCACTTTCTAAAAATGTGTGTAATTGCTTTGTATTTATTAGTTGATTTTTAAAATGCCAACACTGAGTTTGACCTTTCGCAAATTGACTTTCACTTCGTTAACGGCCGACACGCAAACTGATGGCCAACACTAACAATGGGATGGCCAATTCAATTCACAGAAATTGCTGACATCAATTTGGCGCTCAAGCTGTCTGCAACAGCGCGAAAGCTGTTAGATAAACACGCGAAGTGTGACGTGAAGATGAGATAGAAAGTCATCTAGCTGACATTTATTCCAACTAAAATATATCAGGCACTCTTATACTGACAGTCGAGTTGAAGTGTGCTTGCATGACCTTGAATATATCGGTTTCCATTTTTTTATTGAGCGCTGGTAAGTATGTTTGCTGAATTTAAAGGAAATTCAATTGATTGCGAATGAAAATATTTCTATTTTTATAAATTAGCTTTTTTAATATTTAAATTATGTTAAAAAATCTTAAAATCTGAGAAAAATGTAATCTGTCAAAAGTCCAATAAGGAATGTGAAGCTACATGGCACTATATTTATATAACTGTGATGCCTCAAGAGTTTTCAGCACTATGTCGTATAGCAACAATAATTCGAAAAAAACTGCCTCTAGATTTATTTATCATGCTGTTTATGGCAGCACGTAATTCTGCGAATATTATTCGCTTTTACTGAAATTCAATATGATATGAATGTCATTGCAAATTGTATAGCAACTGAAAGAAGCAGATATTAGCAGCGCTCTCTTGTAAGCAGACAGATTTTGGTTCGCTAGTTCATCGAAAATTTCTAATTCACACGAAACGCACCGAACTTTGCCTAATAAACATGTTTCGTACATATTTCCCCATCTGCTACGAAAGTGCGCTCTGGTAGAGAACAATTAAGAGTGACGAAGGTTGTGGCCGCATTTATAGGCACATCCACACAAACACACGTGAAAATACACACGAATGTATCTATGAGCACAATTCAGAACAATTGCGTGGGTGAGCGAGAGCTTGAACTATTAAGCCGAACCAACGACCGTAACATTAGGCGTGTTTTTTATTTGACCACGCGTGCACAAGCTTCCAATATGACACTGGAAATCATGGACAAATAAAACGCATTTAGCTTATATTCATATCTTCTCGCTGCTATTGCACCCACGCTCGTTTTGATGGGACATGCCGGGTATTGGGACTCGACTATTTTTGGAAATGTCTGGTATACCACGGCTTGTTAAACTCTAAACATTCCAGGAATAAAGAATACATAAACCTAGGAGCGTGAGTGAGGTAGGTCATAAGCGAGGTTCCTGTTTTATATAGGGAATACACAGCGTCGCTTGAAGCTTTCGTTGGTATTCGTGGTATGGGTTTGTGTATAAGTCGGTGAATTTCGATATACTGAGAAGTTTCGATTTGCAATAACGTTTGGGGTGCTCTCTCTTTTTGTGTGCCTTTAAAATGTTTTGAATTGACATGCTGATATTTTGAGTTCAACTTCAATGTATTCTTAATGAATAACATAATTCAGGCTTAATTGCCCGCTTTACTCACTCTAGAGTTCTTAGGCACTTGAAAGATCATTCTACATTTATTTAGAGCATAATTGGAATGGTACTAAATTTTCCAATTTGGACTGAATATGTGAAAGTGAGATCGTGGAGTTTAAATAACGGTATGTTCTAAATTTTTAACTGCTTTGAGGAGATATGGAGTTCCGCTAATATATTTATTTCTTTCTCTATGTATCTAATAAATTTATATTTGATACGAATATACCAAATTAAGGAAGGATTTGAAGGATTATTAACTACATTAAAGTTGAAAGGAATATTTAAGTTCGCAGTGGTTATAATTCAACTTGAATTTATATATTTGTGTCTTTAAAAGATGTGAATGAAAAAAACGAAATGAACTGGCTTAATGCCATCTGAGTCTCACGATACAAGCTATGATAAGTATACAATTTTACTTCTATTGAGTCCAACTCGCCAACATAATTATGTTGGTTAAGTACTTCCATACAAAGTAAGCTAATAGCTTAATTTGTTGGTCAAATAAAACCGACGCCTATTGTTGCTTTATTTGTCCAACAGTAGCAGATGCCATGTTGTACAGAACAAAATCCGTATGCATTTATTCATGCAACAAACCATTTTTCAATGTTACAAGCAATTCAGGATGTTCTCGCTGCATTGATGGGACCTGCCGGGTATTGCGACTCGATCAAGTTTTTGTGCTAAATGTCTGCGTGCTACGGGTTTCATGATTTACAGTCCGTGACACAACAATACCACGGCTTGTCCCTCAGCTGCTAGAAGCGGAATATTTCAGTTGAATAAAGAATAACCATAGAGCTGTAAGTGAGGTAGCCATCATAAAGCTAGATGCCTGTTTTATATGGGGGAAAAGTTACACAGCTATGCCTATGCAACTGCTAGCTGACAAATCATGGGAAGGCCGGATTAATTTTTTTTTATAAATTTCACAGTATTTATGGACGTTTACTTAAAAAGTATCATACCAAATGTATGAGTAACATGCAAAAATATGCCGTAGTAAATAAATACAAAATAATACTTTTTATTAAAAAAATAATTATATTTATTTACAATGGAGAATTAGTTTTTCACGAAATTGTTCACAATATTGATTAATACTAAAAATTGAATTCCAATCACAGCACGGAATGTATAAACTCAACATATTTTCCCTTCAACAACACCGTTCAACCTCCCTCCCTTCTAAATCCAACCAAACATTTGATTCATTTCATTGATTCCGTTTATTTGGCAGTTTGCGGCCCTAAACGAGTAGTAGTAGTCAGTAGTAACTTGCAGTCCATTAAATTACCGTTCAAGCACTTTCAATTCGCCGTGAAATTACTAACAGCGCATTTTGGTGGTGAATAGCATCTTGCAACAAAGAAATCATTTGATTTTCCTTTAAGAAGGAGGTACTGAAGCGTAGAACTATTTTTACTTTCTTTTCTTATGGTGATCTGATTATACGAATTATTCGAAAAGACGCTTATGTAAAGGAAGGTGCTTTCAAATCCGTCGCTAGTAAAGCTTTGTGGCAGCTGGTATTACGTGGTATTAAAGGTTTGTGTGCAGATAAGTCGGTGTAAAAGAAACAAAAGTAACTTTCGATATACTGATGAAGCGCGTATTACATTTCGTCAATAACTCAGTTTGGAGTGTCACCGTCTGCTACAGTTTTGCGTGCTCTCAGCAAAATGTTTTGAAATTTGCCATGTTGATATTTTGAGTGCACCATGTTGCAGGTATATTTAATAAGACTTTTTCTTCTTCTTTATCTCCTTATACTACTAGCGATATCTGCATTCATTTCCAGATTCTGAGGTTTAAAGTGAGGCTTCCAATAGCAGCCACTCTCTATATTCAGTACATTAATGTACTTCAATTAAATGAAAATGTTCGCACAGCAATTTTTCTCTCGACGGTAGAGTTTCCAACATCTTTAGCATAAACTGCATTTTGGTCTCAATTATGGAAAGACCTGTAACATCTTTTCACTTAAACAACTTCATTTAACCCACAAATACAGCGCTACTAATTTAGCGAATTTTGTCAACTGCAAAAGTCACTTAGGATTGTTGTTGTGTTTGTTAAACGCAAAGCTCAACCCGTAGAACAGGCAAAAACAAACGTTCACTTACACGTCTTGTTGCACTTAGTGAGGCTTGTTGTCATACCTCTAACCAATCACGCAAGAGAAGGAGTTTTACCAAACTGTTTATAAGAGCTTGTGTAAGTTGGTTGTGCATTGTTCCTTGTATTTAAAGAAACTAATTCATGAAGGTGCACCACGGCGTATGATGAATAAATTGAATAAAACGGAGAATTGCCTACAATTTCCTTTGTGTTGTATAGGCCACAAACTGTTCACATACAATTTATCAAACGCACAAGTTGTAATAAAACGAATAAATTTGTTAGAGTCTATTTGATATTCTGTTTCAATTGCTGAGCGTGATATAACCTCCATTAAGGCATATTATATATCCTCTATCGCCCTTTCAATCTGTTGCTGTGCCATTAAATCAATTAACTGACTTGTTATTAGCTGAGAAATATTTGCATAACAGCTCATTAAATTGAGTCTTTATTTGTGTTGCATGCAAGCATCCTTTGAGGCGTCGAAGTGAGAGAATCCTTATTAAAGATTAAAGTTCGTTTGTCATTGCTTTAATGTGCTTATCTGCTAATTGCAGGGACATTCATTTGGAAAATTGCTGAGCTAATTTACTGATTTAGTGGGAAGCTCATTCTAAAACCTATTTCTCTTCAAGCAAACAGTGAATGGTGCAATGTAGTAAAACGGAAATGCTACATTAGCGCTATGCTTGGACTTAAACGAAGCGTATTGAAAGCAAAGGTTTTGCAATTGCATTGAAACTAAAGGGATTAGAATAGAGGTAGTCAGTAGAGGTCTTTTAATTTTCCAACTCTAATTTAATAGCTGCTGAGACAGAAATTTAATATTTTTAGAACAGTGTTGCTCTTTTTAAAGAGAAAAAGCATTTTT